>CM057817.1:24887704-26087704 GCA_030067965.1 Latrodectus elegans
TAAATTAAAGATTCGATGAAACTTTAACTTTCTTGAGTATTTAAACTATACATACATATTTTCGCATCAACAATACCCACATATTAAGACTGCATATTAACTGCTTGGAATATATGACCCACAATGTGCTTATGAGACGAAGCTAATTAAGCTTATCTCTACTTAGTTGTATAACTCATTATATCAGTAATTCTCACGCAGAGCCAGCATATTTGAAGGTATGCCTTTACAATACTGTTATAATAACACACATTGTATTTATTAATTACACCTTATATGCACTTTGTATTTACATTTATACAATGAGTTATACATTTTATCTTCTAGACGTAAAGAAGAACTGTTCAACACTGTATGATGCCAGTAATTATGAAGCACAATTTATGATGGTGTCTTGATAAAGTTCTTTCAAGTGTATAAAATATATCTAGTAATGAAAACCTGCTATTTTCTGCTTAAGATTTTAATTTTTCATCTTTTATATCTAAGGCAGGCATCGTAATACATTATTAATAATCTAAAATTTCATTAAATGTATAAAACGTTTAGGATTGATGAAGTTTATGAAAAATGTACATGAATTTTTTTTATTAGTTAAATAGCATTTTATTATTCCGAAGAGTAAAATGGGTTCTTTATGAATCATTGTATGTTTAAAATAATCTATCGATTATAATGCTCATTTATTATGTTCATTAGTATTTAGAGTATACATTGCTTTCTTAATCTGTTTAGAATCGCTAATTCGTAAATGTTTTTTAATAATATTTTTAATAAATAATATGATATCTCTGAAGTACAAAAAGAGAAATGAAAACTCTTTACTGATTATAGTGGGAATCAACAGCATTTTTTTTAAATTTCAGACTTGCTCTTAAAAATTACTTATAATATTATTATAATACACATTAATTTTTCCAATTATATATATATATATATATATATATATATATATATATATATATATATATATATATATATATATATATATATATATACTATATATATATGTATACGCGTGTGTGTGTTTGTCAAATATACTTTAAATCAAAGTAAACCCTCAAAAATCGAAATCTTTTAAACTCACACACATTCTGCAAATGCAACATTGAGTATTGTTAATTTTGACTGTGAGTAAAGAAAACAAATCTTACACTCTTTATTAAAGTACACACACACAATTGTTGTGTAAAACTAAAAACATGTAATTTCTGCAGTTAACAGATTTTAATTATTTTTGCATCAGTATATAAAGAGTATGTTGAGATTTATTGCGATTTTCGGTATACAAATTTTTCAGTAAATTAACACGCATGTGTGTGACAGATTTAAAAAAAAGAGTAAGTCCTTAACAGAACTTATATGTCGTCAAAATTTGTAATTCCATGATGGTAAATATCTACCAATATCTGATGTACAAATTTTCCTATATCAGTCTACCCATACTGGATTACATAGTTGTGTTGACAGATATTCTCAACTCAACATGTGTCATCAGTATATGCGCACCATCGGCATGGTATTTCAGATCTAAGCTAGAGTGAAGTAAATACTTTAAATGTTCTTTTCAGCAATGTTAAATGCTATTAATTCGATTTGTTGCGATATCCAATGCTGCTGCATGAGAGACTGTAAATTGAATATATCTTCGTCGGTTTGAAAATTTTAGAATTTTGTCATATAAAGTATAATAATTAAAGAAAGAAATGACAATGCTCCTTTTAATTGCCACGGAATTAGTCAAACATAATTTCCTATCTTTTATGAGTTGACCCGGTTTTTATGTTTCTGAATTTTTAGCTCATTGAATTATTTTTAAATACGACACATCTCAGGGATATTTTGATTTGTTTATTTATATTTTGAAACTGAGTGCACCAGATATTTTGTTGTTGTTGCTCATCCTCTACACCAGTGATTCTCAACCTGTGGGGCGTGCCCCCCTAGGGGGACGCGAGCACACTAATGGAGGGGCTCGTCCAAACCCAAGAGAAAATGTTATTAAAAAAATTGATTAAGTGACTGAAAGGAAAGAACACACACACATACAAAATAAAATACATTTCGACATATTTAATAATTAACTTATTAAATTAAAACAACTTACTGAATTAAAAATAAATTTAATAATTATTAGTGATTTCCTTGGGCCTGTCTTTCAGAGCAAATTTTTTCGAAGGAGGGTTTAATATTAGAAATAGACACCCTCAGTTTTTTTCTATATTTAGCTGAGATCTATATTTTGTCTTCAAAGAATTCACCGCAGAAAATCCAGTTTCACAAAAGTAAGATGTTGAAAATGGTAGTAGAATGCGAAATGCGCTTGTTTTTAGTGTAGAAAACTCATCACCCACTCTTGCCCAAAATTCAAAGAGTGATTTATTACTCAATTGTCTTTTGGTTTCGCCGCTTGCCGTGAAGTCTATGAAAGTTTCTTCCTCTTCGATTGAGAGTCCTTCGGGAGTATTTTGAAATGGATCCCTCACCCACTTGTAACTGATACCAGTTTGTCATCAGCAAGAAAGTACATTTTAAAATTCTTTGCTAGCATTGCTAAATGATTTTTAATGGTTACCAAAACAACTTTTGCATGTTGTTCTTCAGTCTTGTAAGTTTTAATACAATCATTCGAATTTGTAAACATTGTTAAGTTTTTGCTTTAAATTTCTGCTCGACAATTCCAATTTCCTATAAAAGCATTAACTTTATCACTGTATCCAGTATATGTGTATTTGCTCCTTGCAATTGAAGATTCAAGTTATTTAATTTTTAAATATGTCATTCATGTAGTTCAATTTCATTAAAAATAAACAATCGCGAAAATTCTCAGCTTTCCGGTCTGTTTTCCTCTTCTAGGAAAACGGTGATTTCTTCTCTTAATTCATAAACACGTTGCAAAAAATATCCCTCGTGATAACAATCTTGCCTCGCAATAAAATAGTAACGCTGAATGTACTGCACTCATATCTTTACAAAGAGCGAAAAATATTCTTGATTTCATTTCTCATTTTTATATAATTTACTACGGTTACAACAGTAGTTAACACAATATTCAAACCAGGACTCATTTCTTTAGAAGCCAAAGCTTCTCTGTGGATCATGAAATGTGTCCAGACGCACTGTTGCGATTTTTATTTCACTTTGCTTGAATACTTTGGAATCTTCTGGACATAGAAAGAGCACCCTCGGTGCATAATCTGACGCAATCTTTCCATTCTATGTTTGCCTCGTTCATAAATTCATTTAAGATAGCAACTAATGCCAGTGCTGTTGCTTTGAGTTCTATTGGTTAGCATAAAAGTAATTCTTCTACGACTAACAAATTATCACAATATCTAACATAGGTAATGAAATGAGCATCTTTATTACTATCTGTTGCCTATTCGAGTTATAATGAAAACAATTTTTACACAACTTTGACAAAAATTGATACTCTTCAGCTATATAAGCAATTCTACGGGCAACAGTATCATTTGAAAGAGGTATAGACTGCAATTGTTTTGTAAAATTATCTCCAAACATAATTTCTACAATTTCAATTGCGGCTGGAAAAATGAGCTCTTTACCAATGGTGGCTTTTTACATTTCGCATTTTTATATGAAACTTTGTAAGAAGTAATTAAAGCTTTTTCCTTCACAGAAAATGTGTTTTTAAACAATAATTTTTGCTTTTCATATTATTTTAATTTTAATTCACAGAATTCTCTCGGTTTGTTTACGTACTCATTATGAAGCGTTCCCAAATGTCGTTTAAGTTTATCAGGTTTCATGATGACTGCCGCGAACATTTTTAAGCAAATGATACACGGGGCCTTTCTTCTTCATTTACTCTAGTACTAGTGAACCCAAAATTTAAATATTCTTGAGAATATTTTCTTGATTTTATTTTCGTAACCACGCTCGTCTGGATACTTGTTGATGCTTTTCTATCGTCCAATGCTCGCTTACGCCCGTTTAAAAATTCTATCCATGATTCTGCACAAGTTTTCTGCCGGGAATATTTAATACGGTAAACTGCAATTACATGAAAATATATATAACATACACATTCAGAATAGATTCAATAGCGATAGAAGGATCGACTCAAATGAGATTGTCTGGAATTGAAATTGGCGTCATACAACTTTCTCCTTCTCCCTATGAGAAAACATTTGTTCACATCTGCGCTCGCTCCTAACTTAACTTTTAAGCTGACCAGACAAATTCCAGACAAATCGAAACTTCTCGGAAAACCGTGAGAATGCCCAACATGACGGGAAGCAAGAGCAATAAAAGGCATAGGATTCTTGTTTTTCAATGCTGGAGGATCGGTGTTGCAAAATGTCAATAAATTTCCGTATTCTTGGTAATTTGTAATGTTTAAAATTAAGGTTGTATTGTAGGTTTAGCTCCAAAAATACTCAAAATACATTATTACTGTATACATTTTATTGTATGCGGTGGGAGGGAGGGTGCGATGAAAATTATGATTAAAAATTGAGCCGTGAATACTAAAAGGTTGAGAACACATCTGTAAACTAAATTCAATAGATCTGTTTGCATGAGAGCACTAGTCCCTGGTGCTCCACTTTCCGTTTGTACGAGAAATCAAGCACGTTAGAGATTAATTCAGATAATTCAAGATAATTGCGATTTAGAATAAGCGTTTGTCTGATTAAATATTCTTAAATAACAAAAAATAGTTTTTGTCAAGTTTATAACTTATTTTGTTGTGAGTGCAATTTGAATTATTTCAAACAAAATATGCATTTAATTATTAAAATAATAATAAATAATTCATTTAAAATTATAAAAACATCAAAAATATAAATGATTTATTAAAGTTTGTTGTTTAAAACTTCTCAAAAGATTTTTTTAGTTATTTAATATATTAACAGAAGTGATGTAGAAAATAGAATACAATATAGAGTTTTATAATGGCAGCAATCATTCTATATCAAAATGATTTAAAATAATTTGACTCTTTTAAATATTTTTATAAATCATTATATATAATTTTAATAATAAAAATAACTTCACTAAATCATGATTTATTTTTTTAATGTTTTCTATTTTTAAATATTAAAGATGGATTTAATTATAAATTATATTATTTAATGACACATAAAATAGTTTAAAATTTACTCAAATTGCTGAGTCAAAAATATACATTACAGGAATGAAAAAGAAAACCTCTACAAGCTTATACACTTCTACAATCTCTAAATTTTTTTCAAATCATAATGTAAGTCATTCTGGGAATTTTACATCCTTTTGTTTAATTTTAAATATATATATTACTGAATATAAAATCCAAAAATAAGATTTAACTTTTTCAACTGTTTGACAAAGAAAGAAAGGAACTTTTTATTAATATTTAAAATCATGTTGCTTGTAATGTTCAAAATTCTTTCAGAGTTTTGCTATAGCTCAATAAATTTAAGGTATTTTACTCAGTTTATACATTTAAATAATTAATTTCCAAAGGCATTTTTATCATCTTCATTGAATGCTCCAAAGCAAGTGGAAATATCTTTTAGAAACAAAATATATGTACCAAATATTGTTTACTATATTAAATTTAATTTTTAGCAAGCATGTATCACAGTCTCTGTAGTATTAAGGTCAGAAAAAATTAATTAATATTGTACGCCAAATAATAAATATCATTAGAAACAAAACAGTTCTTAACCATTAAATATATTTAATATACCCCTTTAAATATTGTTATATTTTCTAAATTCATTCCATACGCTTATTTACTTTCACAAAGTTTAAAGAAGAGTGCACTTCAGAATTATAAATATGAACGATCTAGATATTCAGAAAATGATCTATTTAGCAACTATTAAAATGTCATACAGTAATGTAATTCATAATATTAAAAATGTTAAAATATTTAAAAGGAACGGTAATAGTTTGAAGATTCCATTTATAAAAATTCCCTTGACAGAAAAAAGTCAAAATATGATTCTTTCGTATTCCTACTTAAAATTGTGAGATTCAAAAGATACTAATTGGCTGCTAACTGTTGTAAGAATTTTTCGTTGAAACTGAAATGTTCGCAAGAGAGTGTTTAATACCATTATGCACTTATGAGTTCAGTGGGTGTTTTTCTTTGTTTGATTTCTAATCGCCACAGGGCTTTGCTAAGTAACTGCGCCTGGCTTATTTAGGGTTCAGAACATGCAAATTAACTTAGAAGAGTGGCAGATACTAGTACATCTTGCATTTTATATTATGATATTTCATGGTTCAAAAGTAAATACTTATCTCTGCAAGCGCATCTCTTAACTTCTAGACATTTCACTCTTTGGGATTTTGGCAAGTGCATTTTATTGACAAACACTCGTAATTCTAGAAAGACCCAGAAGTATTTCAGGAAAGTGGTTAATCAATAAGATGTATTCTTCCTCCGGCACTCTTTACCATGTTCTTATAAGTTACATTAAAATAGCATGATTTGTACAAAACGTATATAAGTGTTAGTTATATACGTTTTGTGTTAGTTGTTTGTTTACAGTTTTAAGTGTTTTAGAAATAATAATGGTTATGAATTTACCTTTGTTTTTAAGATTAGAATTTAACAACTCTATTTCTGCTCTCTATTATGAATTCAAAACAAACTATGATTATATGCTGATAATAATTTTACGATGCCATATATTTATTTTAGTGCTTCTTTATTTTATCATACCCGAGTCAAAACAAATAAATTTGAAATTTGATTACGATGCTACCAAAATTGAAATATTCTATCTAATGAACTGAAAGTAAGTATGCAACTATACTTTAAAATAAGGAAAAAAATTTTAGCTAATACTATGGAGAAGAATTTATTCAATCCCCTTTAAGGATGCTATTTTTATAGGAGATTGGATAATAAAAGCAATTATTTTTATTTTTTAAATAAATTTATTTCCTTTTTAAAGGAATAATAATGCGTTGTTTACATGATGTAATCATTGAATTTAAAGTGAAACAGTGCTTTTGTACATTCTTCTTCTTTTCAGAGGAATACTGAAACATTAAGAGTAAAACATATTAATTTTGAAAAAAAAATTCTATTTCAACAAATATTTAAATTCTAAGTAAATAATCCTATTCGTTGAAATATGCCTCTGAATTAACAACAGAGTTGATAATAAAATATAATTATTTACTGAAACCTGGAGTTTCAAATCATTTTTAAATGAATTGGTTTAATGTAATTTAGACGTTAAAGAAACTAAATATTGTTTAAATGAATGCAGTTTTAAACACAAAACTTTTAATCAGTGCAAATATTGATTAAATTTTTTTCTTCAATCAATTTGTTTTTATTATATTTCAAACAAATATAGGTTTCTATAATCAAATATGATTTCATTCTCCAAAACGTTTTCAGTTATAAAAAAACATGGAAATGCTAAATATTAGGTGAATTTAGAAGGATAAGTTATACGAATTTAGCTTCTCAATTAGTAGCGCGTTCGTAATAATTGCATTCAATTTTTAATTTCATTAATATATTTAAATTTCTTCATGAATTCAAATTGTAACTCTCTTTGTTTAAATAAATTAATATTAATTATTTAATTCTTGTTTTATTTCTTTTCGAACAATGGTGTTTATGATCACATTTTTCATGAAAATTATTTCCATTGATTTCACTACTTCATCATGTTAATTTTTTCTATCAACTATACTAATTTTGTGACATTTTTTGTTTGTTCCTCATCTTTCCTTTATTTTTTCTATATAAAATTATTACTAATTCAAATATTCAGTTCATTAATTAATTACTTAAAAGTTAATTATCATGAACCTGAAGTTTAAATAAGATATAGGCATTACATAATATTTCACACACACTCTTATTTGGCGAAAAAAGGATATTTCTAATCAGTTTCAAATTTGGCAACATTTATGCATATAAGCATTTATTTTCTGGTTTTTGTAGTACATCACATTTACTCATTCATTTACAATTTGTGTTACAGTTTTGTGGTGTAAATGCATGAAATGTACACACTTATCCATCTGGTGTTAATTGAAAAACTACATTTGTGCTATTACTATCAGTGTGTTCCTTGATAAAACTGATACAAATATTTTTGATTATTTTTACATATTTCTTTCGGTTGTAGCAAAATTATTTTCCCAAATTAGTGACAAATATAAAAAAAAACTTGAATCATGAAAACTTAAAAAGTTATTACGTTTCAAAGTTTTGAAATAAAATTTTAAACTCTGTATACAAATTGTTTTTTAAAAAATTGATTATTGAATATTGAAAACGATAACAAATTGTCCACGTGATTATTCCAGTATTTTCGATATATACGATGCAATCTTTTTAAAAATTAATAATTTTTGAATAAAATGTATCTCAATCTGTTAATATACAATTATCATAAAAGTAATATATGTTTACCTTGAGATGAGTTTTTTAATTTTATCACATAATTAATTTAATATGTTACTCAAAGTGTGGTCACAAGCACACATGCTTTATCTATTTAGAAATTAAAGATAAAAATTTTTGTGATTTTTTAATGCAATAAAAATTCAATAAATATTATATAGAAAATATTTTAATACTTGTTTTATTTATTCACATTCTAAGCAAACTTAAAAATACAGAAATAAGTTCGTCAACATAATGAGACAATGTCTTGTAACTCACGCGATACATTCACGATTGAAAATTAGTTCTTAAAATAAATTTATTTAAAACTGGAAGGTGGTAGTCTGATCTAGAAAATCATTTCTCTCGTGCAGGAGGGTATTGGATTCGGTACTTCATCCTATCGAAGATCATTGTAGTAAGAGAAGTGTTAAAATTTCGCAATGTTTAATGATTTTCAAATGGATATCGTAGTTTAGAGAGAGCTTATCAAATCAGTTATTGACTTCATGAATTAACAATAATTAAAAAATATAATGTGATTATCTGTATTTAGTGATTTTGTTCGGCGAATTCTGCTAATTGTGTATTTAATGAAATAAAACAAACATATCTTGCTTACACCCTAACTGTATGACTAAATTTAGTAAATTTATAATGTCATTTTTCCTTAAATAAATATATCATCGGAAATATAATGAAGTACACTACAAATTCAGCAAAACAGAGCCTGTAAATTTTAATAGAAATTAATAATGAATGAATATGTAAAAATATATTTATACAGTCTTGTAAAGAATGATAAAATCATTTTTAAAAAAATGGAGAAAGAGAAAGTAATTTTTAAAAAACTTAACTTCTATTATTTTCCCCAATATTAAATATACAAGCATAATATACGTTTACAATATGTGTATATAAACATTAAATTTTGCTGAAACAGCTGAGAAATATATATAAACAAGAGACAGTTTTAAAATGTCAAGAATAGTCAGACTGCAAAATTATATAAAAATACGAGTATAATAATATTTTAAATATGATACTTTTTGAAATATCAAATTGATATATAAACTAAGTCAATTTCGTCAAGTTAGAAAAAATAAAGTTCTTATTATTACAAATGCATATGCTAAAACTGAATTTTTTTTTTTTTGAGAATTTTGAACACAACATGAGATTACACACAAAGAGCATGAAGTTGTATCTGATAAATACTAAGACAGTTGCAATTGCTTAGCAAATTAAGAAAGTTAATGAAGAGAAAAGAACTAAATATTGCCATTGATTCTTATGCGTAATGTTTTAGCAAGCAGATATTTAATAAATAATCAATTATATATATATATATATATATATATATATATATATATATATATATATATATGAGAATTTTTTTAAGAAAATGTATCTTATTTATTTACTCAATTGCATGTTTCTGTATGGTTTTTAGTCTGATAACATATGTTTTCTGTGAACATTAACTTATTCAAAATGTTAATTTATTATGTTGTATTATTATAACCTATTTTTTTCTACTTAGATCGTTTTTGTGTGTATTTTTAATTTGATTTTCATTTTATTGACCATGTAAAATTTCTAAACATAACCATATAAAATTTGGAATATTAAAATTTGTATTAAAAATTATCAGACATTTATATTTAATTTTAATGCAATCTGGAGCCTTATTTGGTGATAAATAAATTAATATTTTGTAATTTTAAAATTTTCTATATCAGAAAAATTTAAATGAACAACAATATAGCTTTTTCCATGAATTTTATTCAAATTAATCAATACTGACACATTTCTTAATTCATTTGATTCTGAAACATAATTCTGAAATGAATAATATTTAATGAAATTTAATTAAGCTTTAAAACTGAGCTATTTTTACTAAGATACAATTTCAAAATTATTCTAAAATGTGTCCTGGTAAGTTTTCTTGATTATTCAACTTACATATATTTTAAAAAGTATAATATGACAAGCATTTAGTAATTAAGAAAATAGTGTTATAGTCCAGTGATCAATAGTATACTGTTTGGACAGTTACTACATAATAAACAAAAAATGAATGTAGGATGACACAGATTTCTGTAATGCTAGTGTCAGTTCAAAATGTGATGTATAAAATACTATCTTTTATTATGATATTATTTTAACCAATGTTAAACATTTCTGTTTATTTTTAAGTGATATAATTATGGCATGCAATTTTATGGTTTACATTTCTCTTCAAATTAATTTATTCTAAGAAATCGAATACATGGAGTGTCTTTTAGGGGTCTTTCAATTCCTCCAAACAATGTCTTACGATAAAAATACTTTATAATGGAGAATAACTGAAAGACAAATTGAGTTTCTCAGGAATATTTTCTCCTTCCTTCCTTTCCGGAAGAGAAATAAGGTTTATTCAAGACATTTCAGTGCTCAAAACTGAATGGGCTAGTGAGGAAGAGAGGATGGGAGACCTAAATCCATGGATAAAGCTCGGACAAGGCCCAGAAAGGGCAATTCAGCGAGTGAATGCATACCAATCAATGGAGGAATGTTTTCGATCGCATTTGGTATTTTTCTACCACTCCTTTTGGTCATTTTGAGAATTCGGTAGTTTTAAAGAATCAGATCATTTTACGTTATCCGTTTGTTTGAAATAGGGTCGTTTTTCATATAGGATTGGATAGAATGGCACATACTTTTCCAAAATAGGAAGAAAAATATCACGCTCCTTCTATCACAAAGAGCCGAAGAAGAATGGATATGCACGATAGCGAAAACTTTTCATCGACCGAACGATGTTATCTTTTATTCTTAAACTATCATCTTCCCAATTCAGAATGATTCAAAAGGTTTACTATACCATTCTCGATGCATAATTTTTTCAAATATAGTATAATTATGCGATAGTACATTATAAACAACCATATATGAATTTAATACATGGAAATTTATTATTGGTATGAAAATTTGAATAAGTACTCTTATTGTGTAGAAAATGATTTGGTGAAACGGATTTCATTCTCACATAGTTGAACAGTAAGTTGTTTTTACAACTAAGCATTTATATTCTAAATAATTTCTCTTATATGAATTTTCAATCTAAGATATCATATATGCATACTTCATAGAGGCAGTGAAATAATGCTTTCCAAATTAGTTATACAAAAACAAGTCTTTGACAAAGATTTAATTATTCCATAAGGTTTACTAAAAATTCATTTCATTTTAATTTTAAGCATCTTTTAGTAATGAATAGTAATTATTAGAATGAAAATAAAGTTACCCAAAACATAATAAATAAACAAAATTATGTAATAAAATTATTAGATTAATGAAAAATTGAAATGATATCTTATTTAATAAAAATATTAATTTTAAAAAATTGAGAAATTACTAATAATTCACTGATTTCCGATAACTATATTCATCTTATTTTTTTATAAATTATAAAACAAAGAAATAAAGAATTGTTTGATAAAAAAATTTATTTTAAATTTATTTTGCACTGAATATTTTGAAGGAAAGTAAAAAATATATGAAATTGGAATATATTTAGTACAAAAAAATCATATTTATAGTCAGGAAATAATATAATTACTCATATTTCTGTTTGGAAAGAAATGACACACACACACACACACAGAGAGAGAGAGATAATTATAATTATTCCTATACCTTATATTTCCGTTTTATAAATACTGTTTTTTCTTGCAAAAACTATAATACAAGCTAAAGGAAAGACATTACTTGATACCGGATGTCCCTTTTATTTTGTTTGATAAGTATATAGAAATATATTAATATTAAGTTAAATACCTTTTTTTAGTAATTTGTAAGTTTACAGGTTTTACATGGGAAAAGTAGGAAGAACTTTCATTACTACTTCATTAATAGTCTCCTCTGATTTAAATAATTACTTTATTTTTTCTATAACGATTAATAATTACTTTAACATGAAATCAGTTCATGAAGATCGTCCTTAAAAATTAGGAATATATTACATATGCATTTATATTGCATTTCTTCATGTGTAATTGTTAGAATAAAGAAAGATATTTCGATATCATTCTGTAGGGATAACGAAAATAAATTTTTTTCCTTATATTTATTGAACTATTAGCAGAGTGCTGATTACAGATTACGTGGTAATGAATATTATCATACTACTGTTTTTTGTCATCCTAAACTCTTCTTCTATATTTTGAATAAATAAATACAAAATAAGCTAGGTTAATTTTGTATTCAAAGAGTTTTACAACGATAAACTTTTTAATGCTTTCTTTTGTTTTTGCAATTTTAACTTTTAAAATCACATTATTTAAAAATTAACTACAAATTCAATAAGGTTGTTCAGAAAGTTATTTAATCTAGCACATGCTGCTATAATACAAGAAATAAAAAAATTTAAAATATATATTACTTTTGGAACAGAATTGATAAATTTATTACAGCAAAGAAATACATATTTCATGAGTTTAAATGTGAAAACCCTTTAAACCATAAAGTAATATTTTATATAAACTATTAAATTTTTCCTTATATTTTTTTTTAAAACATATATTTCATGAGCAACATTGCGTTATCATTGTAATTTTTAAATATTGTACTTTATTTTATTAAATTACTTATGTAAATTAATTTATTGGAATATAAAAATCCCAAACAGTTTAATTTTAGGAACAAATTATAAAAACTATCTGAGAGAGTGTGTTTTTTGTAGCCATTGAGGAGTTTTGTTTAATCGAGTGTTCCTTAAAATCTTTCCTAGTGAAATGATTTTTAGAGTAAATTATAAAATCTGTATAAGACAACTTAAGTTTTTGATTGTTTCGCAAAAATTTTACCGCGTTTTCTGAATGGTGTACCTGAAATAACATTATATTTAAAAATTTCCACTTCAATGTACAAATTTTGTTCATGATATTTTATCACATTTTTTTTTTCAAACGGCGCCACTTGGGTGACGAACCCTTTACCATAACAAAGCCGGAAACTGCTACGCATTTGTTGTTACCAATTGGACATTTGTGAAAAACGTCACGGAGGCGAGAAGCATTACCCGCATCATACCACCACAATTCCGTTTATAGAATGGGCCACATTCATACATCAACACAAGAAAGAAGCACAGAGAGAAAGAAAGCAACATCCATGCCCGAACTGGATTTGAACACAGGACAAACAGCTCAGGAGTCAAGAACGCTAACCACAATAACCAAATATTATATATTTATTAGAGTAATATGAAGAAATAATACATCATAATATAATGAAAATTGAAAAGTAGATACTATTTGATTTGTTTTGCTCGCCTTCTTACCTCTTTTATTCTTTTTTGAAATTTATCAATAAAAAATAAATAAAATTTTAAATAAGAGTATTAAACATACTGAAAACTTTTGCATACATCTGCACTTTAACTTCTGGTAACTATAAATTTAAAAACACACATAAATTATTATAATTCATAATACGTTTTGTTTAAAACAATTGAGAGCTTTGATCTCAATATAAAAATAATAAATAATTTGATTTTTAAAGTAAAATAAATTTTTTTTGAAAAATATTAAGTTTCCTGTAACCATTTTAGTGACAGTTGTAAGAAATTGTTATGTTATTTTTTTAAACAAGAATAATAGATTAAAAACCAAATAAATTATAATTGAGAAAATTAATTGAAATAAATTTAAATTGAGTAGAAATCATTTTTGATCATTTCATTAAATTAATTATAATTTCTGATAGAGGGCACTGAACTAAAATATTGTGAATTATGAGTATTTAATATTCTAATTAAATTTTGCATGCGATTGTTTCATTTCAATAAGAATTTGGATTCAAAGTGTCATCAAATAAACTGCATATAAAAAAGTAAGTAATCAAAACTTTGAAAAGTAGTTCTACGAATTATTTATAATATTATTACTCTACCAAGAATGGTAACAGATAATGGGTATTAAAAACGGTATGATTTGTGAAACTGTTAGTTAATACTTATATAGTACCAAAGCGGAGGATATCATGTTTTAATAAACGTCATAGTAAAATTGTACTGATTTTCACTTTAGAAGAAAGCCTTGCATATATTTAATTGAAGTAAATAGTTTTAAATTTATAAACTGAAAACTGAACTGTTGAATCAAAGTATATTTACAAAATTTAACGATATATATATATATATATATATATATATATATATATCAAACATGCATTTTCTCTAGAAATCAACTCTGATCATGATAATAAGAAAAAATGTTTTATATTTTAAAATACAACATAGACGTAATTTGTCATAATTAATCAAGATTTAAAATTGTTATATTTTATTTTAAATTTGATAAGCATAATTTAAAAATAAAAATTGCGCTTCAAATTATATAGATGTAATTTTTAAATCAAAATATAATTATTAAATTGTCAAAATGCATCTAACAATTTCACGTATATTTTTTGTGAAATAAATACTGTTTAGTCGACTATTCAATCAGAATAGCATATTTTTGAATTAATTTCTAAGCATCTATAACTATAGAATTCTACTTCATTTCACACTTTCACCTAAATTTATTTCAACAAACTATTACACCAACTAATAATATTATACACAAGCATATTTTCGTTAAAACACAATAATGCAAGACTACTAATTGCTTTCAATAATGTCGCATGGTCTATTTCAAGCATTCGTAAGACATTGACAAACTATGCGAAATCTCACTTTAGCTCCTCAAATTGATTAACGTTTTCACAAAACTTTTCTCTTAAGTCGGAAACTTAAAGTTCTGTCCAATTAGTGACTGAGTTTACACACAGATCCTGATTGTTACCCGAGAAATTAAGAAGGAAAACTCGTGTCATCTCAGAGTATCTTAATTATATCACTTCTTAAATTTACAAAACTAGAAATTTATATATCGCATGTCATTTGAGATTAATAGACAAGTTCTTAATTGTTTCGTAAATGTTCGAAATGAGGAATTATTTTTTTTATTAATTAATATAACGAGAAGATATTACCACTTGTTCAACGTAAAAGAATAATATTTGAAATTTAAATGTTTGTATACATTTATAAAAATGAACTTAGTTGTAATTATATTTTTGTGATGATTGATTACAAATTGTTTGGATTTAAAATTAGTTTTGGAAATTAGTAATTGTGGATGCGTAAATTCTGATCAATTGAAAATTGAATAAATAAAATACCTTTTTTTTTGTTTATAAAATAAGACTACATTTTTGAAAAATATTCACGTTTTCGATAAATTTTAGTTTTATGTTAATTATAAATCACTTCCTTTATAATTACAATGAAATGTAGAAAATTATATAATTTAATATAATGATTCGTTTTATGTGACATAAAAGAAATTAATTAAATGCATTCAATTTTAAAATACATTACTTCAAATATTGCTTCTATGTGCCTTTTTCTTGAACGCATTTCAATAAAATCACAGGCAAATATCTTAATACAATTTTAATTACATTTTTTGATACTTTTGAAGTAATTCAAATAGATTTTTAAGTAATTAACGTTTCATAAATTATCATTTTCAATATATTTAGTTAATTACAGGGCTTAAACATTTCTTATTATTTTAATTAGAGATTCATTAGCCAATCATAATAAATTTGTACTTTTTCTAAATTTTAAATTCTTGATTATTTTCAAAATTTATATTTATTTTCCATTTAAAATTTACATTAATATTATATTAAATTAAGGGAATATATTATAGCAAAAATAAATAATGAATATATTTTAATCTACATTTAAATTAATATATAAACATTATTTATAATAATTTATTTTATAAAAAATAGAAAAGCCGTAAGTTTCAGGATCTATATAACTATATTGATCAATTTATCTAGTTTAAAGTTATATTTTTAAAATTTACTGTAAGTAATGTGGATAGAAAACTTTTTGAATAAATTAGTTGTGTTAAATGATAGTGACACACACTTGATTCGTTCTTTAGTGTTGACTATTAGTATGGTTTAATTAATAGTGAATTTGCGAAATACTTCAAGCATTTCAAAAAGTGTATAGTAACAGATATTTTAGGATGTAAATTCGGAGTCCATTTAAAAAGGAACTCATTTTTATTAACTATATCTACTTAGTTAAGTTTCAATTAAAATAAATTTCTTTTTAAAATTATCTTATATTTTTAATGGTTTGAAATTTAAAATTTACAAATGACTATCATTTTTATATTTATTTCATACATATATTAGAAAAGAATACTTGAAATTAAATTACATAATTTTTTTTACATTTCTATATTTCAAAACGTATAATTATATTATTTCTGCATAAATTTAAAACTTTTAATAGAGAATGAGTACGGAAACAATATCTTGAAATGAACTGGTACAAGTTTCTTTAAATTAGCTCAGATATTCAGGTAATATCTTTTCTCAATAGATTATGAGATAAAATAAATTGCAATTAATTGCTCATTAATCAAATTTCAATCACGCATAACAGGTTCTAGAATTTATATTTTTACCAATTCAAAAGTTCAATATATATTTTTACGATATATAGAATGATTATTTCTGTTTTATTTAATTAATCTTCTTTTTGGTTTACATCTAATTAATGTAATGTTTAATCTTCTAGTTTTAATCTCCTATTCTATTTAATTATAATTAACAGGCAATTTTTCTAAACTGTAAATGTATATTTTTTGTGTGCGTGGGTGTTTTCATAAATTTATCAGTGTATATGTGCTTTAATATTTAATCCAATTCAATTTATTAAAAATTGTTATTTCGGTAAAGGAATTATTTCATTAGTTTATTCTTCCCTATTATGTTTAAATCCCTCATTAATAATTATTATTGTCTGTTCTTTTTTCTTTTTTTTGTCAGTTTTTTTGTTAATGGATAATTTTATAATTTTCTATGCTATTATTTTATTAATTTAAATTTTTTTTCCATCTGATGACAATAGCATTTTACACCGAATATTAAATATCATATACAAAAACAATAACGAATGGAAATAGTTATAAGCGCTTGCACATTGTCTGATAACGTATATCATAAAAAATAATTATGTTCTATAAAACATTGCAATTATCAAATGAAGAATAAAATAATGGAAAATTTTTAAGTACATTTTTCATTTCTTTCTTATGAAATAATTACTTAGCAAGACCATTGACTCTTGCATTAATTATTTGTGAGCAGACTTTAATTTAAACCTTATATCTTATACATTAGCAAGTATAATATATGATATTTATTTCTTTTAAATATTTCAAAAGAAATCAAGTCTACATAATCAAAACTACTGTGTATATTTCTTTGAAAAGTTTCCACAGAATCTTTCTTTTATATTGCAATTTGAATTTCTTTTCCCCATTTAAATGCATAAAATTAAACTATTTACATCTCTCAGTCTAAGAATATTCATTCATCTATGTTATATTGCTTATTAATTAATTCATCTGAAGTTAAAAGATTTTTAAATGTAATAAAATATTTCAGTGACAAAATAAGTCTTTATTATTCAAATTTATAATTTATATCATTTTTACATATGACATAGATTTATCTTACGCTATTTGTATTTTCTGTGAAAAAATCAACACTATTCTCTAGCGTAATTTTATTATGATTTGAATGAACTTTTGTCTTTGGGGCTTAGTAATATTTAATAAAAAAAATGTTATTTAGTAATTAATAGCTATAATGAAGAGAGCAAATATTATTTAATTACTTCACTGAACAACGAATATTATCATCCAAACAATAACTGCATTCTTAATTTACTCTTACAATGAAATAGTTATTAATATAGAAATTAAAATTTTAAAACAATATAGTAAATTTATTTTCTTAAAAATGATTTGTTTCCTTTAAGATTTTGATAACTTTACAATATATTCTTTTTTATATATACAATGCATATATATCACATATTTTATGCATTTAGTAAATATATATCAAGTACTTTATCATTATAGGCATCAAAGCATTTAAGGATTAACATTTATTTCATAAAATAATGTATATCAACATATGAACACAGTTATAACACATACAAATTAATAATTGGTGAATTGAAAAATTTGCGTGTATAAAAATGACAATATATTATTATCTCTCCATTAGATGTCTTAAATTTTGGGTGTTTTCCATATCAAGTATTTACTATATTAATATGTGAAACATTATATTTTTTAACAAAAAAGCTTCGAATCCTACACCCCAAGTATTTTTTATATCTATATTTCTAATTTTAAAATTAATATAAAACTAATACTAGAAACATTGCAATAATAGCATCAATAATTATAAAATATTCTAAATTTCAGGAATTTTAAACTCAGTACTTTTCAAAACTTCATTATATTACGTATCTTAGAGATACATTTTCTTGATTTTTGCAGCGCGAAATTATTAGTTCAATTACATAAAACTAATGGCAAATTCATAATTGGTTAAACTTTAAAGCAATTTAGTTTAAAGGTTACCTCAAGTATCAAATCTTTATAAATATTCTATAACGTAAATCTAAATTTTAGATGAAAGGAATTTATGTTTGAAATTATTTTTTTAAGCCGATGAGCTAATAAATGATATTAATATAATTTTACTTAAACATTAGTTAATTTTTGACCTTGAAAAAGGTTAATCAGAGGAATTAATTTAACCCAGATAAGCAGACATTCATGTAGAGTGAACTTTCGATTAATTTTACATTAAAATGCTAATTAATCATGTATCTGACAGATGGAAATATAAATTTTATTTAAAGTTTTTTCATTCTTCATAATAATTCCCTTCCATTTAACTAATACAAAATTAGTTTTCTTATTTAACCTAAACAATGCATTCACTGATGAAATGGATCTTCTGAAAACGGGGAAAGGAAAGAAAAAACTAATTTATATTACATATTAACATTTGTTTTGATGATTAATGGAAGAGAAAACATTCCTCAGCCACAATTTTTCTCCATTTGATGATAAATGGGGAATAAGAAATACTGGTAACATAGAAATAATAGATAAAATATCTATTTTCAATTAATTTAATCATAAGGCATCTGTTTGGAAAATTAAATAAAACGATTAAATATATTTATTATGATGTCTTAATTGAAATCTTTAATTTGATTATTATTGAAAAATGAATTCTTTATATTTACTTAAATGCGTTTTCAGCAAGTTTTTTTCTTAAATAAACTGAACGTGATAATTTTTGAAAATAAATTGAATTCAATTGAAGTTTAGTTAAAATTTTTAATCAAACAGTGAAAAATGCTTTCTAATACTTAAAGGGAATAAAGATTTGTCACATAAAATTAATTTTAAGAAATTTTTAAAATAATTATCTCATTTAAATTAATTTTTTAATCTTAGAAACTGATGTGTAGATAATAAATAAATAAACGAATTCACTTCTTTAGATTAAGCAATTAATACATTTGATGAAATGTTGCATTAGTATTAGATTTCGTATAAAAAATAATATGTAAATTGACTAAATCAGTAAGCGAATTTGTGTCATTGGAGCAACGATATTATGATACCAGTATTAAATAATAACATTTAATTGACGATAAATTTATTCTATATGCTTTAAGTAAATTTCACTTTTTTCAGCAAAAATTGTGCTCCTTCATATCTTATTAGGGTAAAAATTTCATAAAATCTTAAAATGGTGTAAGAAATTTTTAAAATATTCATTAAAAAATCTCAAAACAATTTCTCATTTAACTATAATTATTTATTTATATTAAACCATCTTACTTCACACACATATTTAATTTATTGATTTAAAAAAAAAAAAAAAAAAAAAAAAAAAAAAAAAAAAAACAGAAAAATGTTTTATGTATTTTGCTCTGTAAATGCAAAAATATGAATTATAAAATTTCTCAAATAAATGTATGCGATAGATATAAATATATCTGGTATCATTATAAATAAGCATTTAAAGCGGGTAGAGGCTCATAAAATATTTTGATTAATTTAAAAATCCTTTTATTCTTGGAAATAAAAATAATTTGATTGGTAAAAAATAAATTTAGTTAAAAACAAACACGACTTTATTCTCCAAACTGACTTGTCTTTTATTCGAATTTATCCTTTTGGTATTGAAATTTAAATGAATATAGTCACCACTCTATAAATTAAACTGTGTCTTGAGTTAAGAGCAATAAAAGAAACGAATAGAATACGTGAGTTCATTGCAAGAAACAAAATCAAAACTTATTTTTCATCCCCTAATGTTCCACGAAAAAGTTTCTCTTTATTTCATCTAACATAAGAGGATGCATTTTAATTTAAAATTTGCTCAGAAAATCTAAAAAAAACTAGATAAAGATTCACCATTTCCAAGTATATCCTTTGTCACAGTCTTTTTCCATGGATATATATACAGCATCATGCATAATGCATTGTCAACGGTCGAAATACAAATCGGCTGAGTTGAATCTTCTTTGTTGGTCAGTAGATTTTATATTTGATCGAATAATCGATTTTAGAGGTTTTTGGCGCGATTTTTGTTATTAGTCAGGGCGAAAAGAATCGCTGTTGAAGGGGAATTTCTATGCGCATCTTTTATTTATCAGAGCCTCCCATAAAACTGTCATCATGTTGCCTAGAGTGATAAAATATATAGATAAAATGCATTGATCTGTGGACTTTCTTGTTCCTGAAATGTACTACGTTAAAGCAATTATAACTGAAGTCTTATGGTTGTTGTGAAGTAATTTTCTGGAAGTAATGTATTCCCCTTCACCCTTCAAGGGGCTAAGAATGATATCGGTGCTATTTGTCATACTAGGAAATAAAATGTCAGTTTTCGTTTTCTCATTGAATATATTTGAATAAAATGACGAATTCCAAGAAAAATAAGAGAAAAATGAAATCCAAGGAAAAAATACAAAAAAATATTTGACTTTACAATGAGAAATTCTAATGATAAGTATTACAAAATACTGCTGATTTAATTTAAAAATATTTCACTGTTTATTATCCATTTACAACTACACTTATTGTGATAAACTCTTTTACCAGCAGTTATAGTGACAAAGTATTTTGTGAGTGGTATTCATTAATTACATCTTGTTGAATTTACAAGTATTTTTTTAAATTTAATGCAAGTGGAGTAAGGAAAGTTGGTGAATTAGTATAAAAGTGTTATTACTGCTTGATCAGGAATATGAAGAATAAGTTACTTGTTAATGTATATAAAATCTTTAAATAATATATTACGTATTTAGGCCTAAGTGCTTTCGTCATATAGGCTTTCGCTAAAGGCAATTTCTTTTTATTCAAACTAATAATAGTTGATATTCAAACCTTTGCTGTCATTCACACATGCCAGCTTTGAGCAATTATGATTGAAAAATTAATAAAAATTAGTGTGTCAATATCATCATACAATATCTTATTTCTTTTACCTTGAGACATAATATAAAATAACAATATTTACTAGAAATTAGTGTATTGTACAATCTTTGGAGATATGCTAATATTTTACTTATTAAAAGGTGCCTTAAATAGAAATATATTTTAATGCTTTTCTTTGTGAAAAACAAAATTTCAATTCTTTTTAGCTATTCTGTTTTTTAAATATCAAGAATTTATAAAATTAATTCAGATTATTCTCGACAATGTTAAAGTAATAATCATTGCTCTTAATATAAATATTATAGCTCTTAATATAAATGTTTTCAATCTTTCGAGGATAAAATTGGCAATTTGCCACTAATCATACAGAAAAGATGCAGATACTCTTTATTATATTGAATAGTTTTAATTGAGTTTGAAAAATTCTAATTTCTATGGACAAAATAAGGTATTTGTTGAAGAATAATTTTTAACGTTTGATGAGACATTTCACCAATTCATTACAGTTAGTACCAATAAATTTCGTTTCTTTAAAACACATTTTAAAGATAAAATTAAAAAAAAAACTCACTAAGAAAAAATTGGTAAGTTATTCTATCACAGAAAAACAATTAAATTATTTTATTTTTCAAATTTATTTATTTTGAAGTTCAACAACTCAATTTGCTATAAATATTGTGAAATATAGATGGAAGTAATGATTTTGAAAAATATATTGTAAAGAAAAAGCTATAAAATATGTAAGAAATATAATTACCCTTCTATAAGCATATTTAATAATTCTTAATTTTTTATACCCATAAAAAGTACAATTCTAGTTCTTAGTAATTTCTTATATTATTTTAAGATTAATATTCCAAAATTTTTAACATTTCTGAAGTATATTGTTTAAATTATTGTTTTTTTCTCAATTTATTTAATAAATATATGATTTATTATACCGATTCCTAATACCTATATACAAGTTACTTTATACCTATATTTGAGATAAAGAAATTTCAGAGGATTAGTAGAAAAAATTAAGTATTTTCAGTAAACGTTTCGTTACAGTATTGTAAATTTTATGCATCAAACTTTTTGTTTATATGATAAAATATTAATGGTTTACTTACTATGTTTTGCTCCTAATATTTAATTAATAAAGTTATTTTCAGAGTGATATTTTTCTAACTGTAAGGCATTTATCCCTCTTGTTAATGATTTCATGAACTTTCATGATAGATTTTATATCATGGCCTTATAGGTAATCCGATTATAAATTTCAGGATCACATTATGTAGAAACATTAAGTAAACAACGCAGCTTGCTTTAAACCCAAGGATTTCTGGATGTATTCTTCCCTACCCTGCATGAATATTGTATATTAAACCGACAGAGAGGAGCATTAGTTCCACTAGTGAACTTTCTGTAAATTATGAATATTTTAAGGAAGATTGGATAACGTTGGTGTGGGTTTAACGACATTATTAAGTGATTTCCGTCTCCAAGTTAGTTAAGATTTCGATTTTACTATCTAACTTGCTTTTGTCATGTGAATATTCAAATACCTTACTGAAAATACAAAAATATCTAAATACTATGCACGTAACTTAATTTATGTATGATTTTAGATTTTAAGAAAATAACCGAAACAAGTAAATTAGAAAGATTGTAATAAAATTCATTTTGTTTCTTGAATATTTAATGTCTATCGTGTAATCTAAAAATATATTTCATTTTGCATTTTCATGTATGTTTTTTCCATCGCTCTTTATTTAATTCTTATTACTTTCTTAATAATATATAATATATTTTGCATACTTTTTTTGAAAATCTATCCAAACTGGAAACTAGATTAAAAATGCAGTATGCTTATATATTGTAATTTTTAGTAAGTCATAAAGAAATTGTTATAGTAAATTTAAATATTTTTCATGGATAGCTGAAAACACTTTTAAAGAGTTTGGTTGCAAGATATATCCTAAATTTATTATAAAACATTAAAAAAACAAAAATTCTTAAATTTCTAAGTAATAATTTTCTTTTTGGTATGAAATAAAATAATTTTTTCATCAGTAAAAATTTTTAATGATTAAAACGGTGTTAGTGCTTATAAGTAAAATGAAATCCTGCATTAAATGTGTCATATTTAAGGAGATCATCAAAGTCTAACGGATAATATATGAAAAGCAATTTTTCGTAGCTATTTTAACTTTTTAAAGAAATTTATAGCTTCATAATTTAAATACTTTTTTTATAAAAAAATGTTTTTTTTTCCAAAATAATATATAGTTAAAGATTTAAAAGTGGTTTTAAAATCTGGGACCATACACACACAGGAAACAAAAATATTTATTTTGTAAATTTTTGTCGGTATTAAAAAAATATTCATTATAGTGTTTGAAAATGTCAAAAAAATAAATTTATGGAAATTTTAGTAATTAGCTCTGTTTAAAATTGATGAAAAAAGCTACAGATTTCTTCGATTCCCCACTTTCAATCAGAACCTGGATGCTTGCAAATAGATCAAATTTAAATGAGATAATCATATTAAGTCTGTTGAAACGAAAATCTATTTATTTTCTTTATTACATGTTTGATGTAGTGCATTTCAGTAAATGCAGCTTTATTTGGTACTAACTCCAAATTTTATCTTCTTTAAAATATGGAATTGAGTTTGTATGAGAAACCTAAATTCCAAATAAAGACTTTAAGCTTGGGACAGAAGATTTTTCTGTCACAAATTGCATTGAAAGACCTAAGACGAAATTCAGTAAAACACCACTTCAAACAAAAATTTTTTAATAAACTTAAATAAAACTTATTCTAAAACACAAATAAAACTCACCTATTTAGATACATTTATCAGTCTAATAATTAATAGAAAATTGCTTACTAAATCAATATAATAACACAACAGAAATATTTTAACATGAATACTACTTTGAATGAATTAATTTTTAAATGGTAAAAAATGTTATTTTGGAAAATTATAAATTAATATATATAAGATGCATTGATCCTAATACTCATTAACATCACAAATCATTTCAATTCACGATTTGTAAAAATATAATATTAGCTTATCAATCTTTGCCTTCATATATATATATATATATATATATATATATATATATATATATATATATATATATATATATTGTACCGAGCTTCGTGTTGAAGAAAGCAACTACTCGATGAACACAAGACTTTTATTCGCAAAAATTCCACTGGAAATACCAGCTGTAATAATCACAATTATACAGATACAATTCGTCAGATACGATAAGCAACAGCTTCCAATCACAGGTCTCAAATACCTCAGGCAGAGAACAGCTTCTCTAAACTAGCAGTCACGACTAATCGTCTTCACAAAACTAACTGTGTATACAAAACTCTCTAACTAACTATGTCGGGCTGCGGTATTTATACTGACTTGGCGGGGAAATCTACTAATTTCGCCAAGGTTCTGGAAGCTTCTAGGCTGTCTCGCTAAATATTGGTCTTAGAGCTTAGGTGATGGATGTTTCGAAAAATATCCATTTCTCGCCAAGTCGCCAACAATGTCGCCAACTCGCCAAGTTTTCTCGCCAAAACATCGCCAAGTCACCAAATCGTTAGAAAACCCGCTTTTAGCGTATAACACGTCTAAATACCGCATTTTTGCCCAAAATGTGAGCATTTCCGATCTGTCTGAGATATTTTAAAACATATTCAATAATTATTTATAAATTTGTAACACAATATATATATATATATATATATATATATATATATATATATATATATATATATATATATATATATATATATATATATATATACCTTTAATATTCCAAATAAGTTTAGTTCATAAATACTTATAAGTAGCAAGTTAGTAAGGAACAAAGTAGAGAAAGTCAATGTAGTTATTCTAAAATTTTATAACTCAATAATTAAAATTTTTTATGTAAAATATTGTTCATGTAAAATGTGAATATTTATATATTCGTTATTATATATTTATCCCATATCATATATTATTACATATGCATATGAAGAGAAAAATTAGACATATATGCTTTAGCGAAATTTATTACTTTTTGTGAGTATTCTACTTTTTTATATTGTTTGCAATAGAAAAATTGTTTATTTTAACTTATGCTCTTAACTGGCATTAATTACTTAACTGAATCAGAATTGATAAAATGCATAGTTTTCAGTGAAAGGGAATACTTTTTTATGAATTGAGTGCTCAAACTCCTTGAAATTTTCGGTGGTTGTTAAATATTGTAATCTTAAATGCAATTTCGATAAATATTGCCATATTGAAACCCTAAAGTATCTGATTAAATTTGCTAAAAGTACATTAAAGAAATATTTTTTTATTCTTTCCAAAAATATTTAATTGTTATTACAATTTTCTCTTAAATTCTAACACCATTTATATAAAGTACAATTGTGAAGTAAGCAATAGTATAAGCTGCTTTAAAAAGTTTTAAATTAATAGTAAAGTCTTTAATTATTCTAAGAATGATAGACATACTCAATCTGATATTATTTTGGATCCCCAATTTCTCGTTCACATTAAATTATTGAATAGAAATTGGCATTTATGCTAATTTACCAGTATGAAAATCCCCTATATTAACTGGATTTCAAAGGTTTGTGGAAAAAATCTTAAAATAGCATTTAATCTATTACCAAAAGTTAGATAATTTAAGAATGTTTAGAAAAAGAAATCATGCAAAATGTTCTTCAAAATATTTAAAAAAAATTTATATAACAGAATTTCACAAAATGTATGGCGTATAATATATAATCAGATAAGCCAGAAGCTTTAAAGAATAACCCACGGATCTAATATTTTTGTGTGCTCCTTCTTTCCTATTTCTTTGATTGTAGAAAAATGTTTCTTCAGCTTTATATTTCACTCGGAGTACTTTGCTTTATGAATTTTTTCACTTCTAGTTTCTTGTAACTTTTCATCTTATAATAAATGTGTTGAAAATTTTTTTAAGCTTTTAATAAATATAAATGCGTTGTTTTACAAACATTTTTTAAGTTTAACATTAATTTTATAATGTTTTCTTTTTAAATTTCTAATATTTAATCAAAAACTGCATGTTTTTAAGCTTTAATTTTGGTTTATCATAGCTGATGTTTTGAAAAATCTAGTTTGAAAGTATATTTTAATTAAATATTTTATGGAGGGTTAATATATATTACATACATAATTTATATTCTATTAAATATATATTTTGTGTTATGTTATGAACCAGTATGTAAAAATGGTTACATCACTTGAGAATTTTTACATGAAGATTAAAAATCTAAAACCAGGAAGAACAAACTATTTCACACACGCACAAGAATTCCAAATAAATTTACAACATAATAAATATCGGTTTGGCGATAGAGGTGACTTAATATTTTGAAACTAAGGTAAGAGAAAAATAAATACTAATGACAAAAATAATTTCTAAAATGAAAAGATGAAATTGATACTTTGTCAGACACATATTATGAAAACATAATATGTTTCTGACTAGACATTGTGGTTTTTTATGTATATAAAAATCAAATTTGTTTTTTTTTTTTTTTAATATTTTTAATGTTAATACTAAAATTAGCAAAATACTAAGGTGTTAATACTAATAATAAGGTGTTAAATTAATAAACTGGCAATTTTTAGACACTATAAAATTTATTTTTAATATCATTTTTCAAATATCATATATTAACTGAATGAAAAATTCATCATATATAATATAGTAGACTTTCTGCATAATAAAGCAAAGTTGCTTAGAATCTCAAGTTGGTAAAATATGTATCTATTTGTGTTTTACAAACATGTCTATCTATTTACAAAAATATATTATATACTTATACACATATATGGGTCAACTTTAACAAAATATTTATTTAATTAAACTAAATTCCAAATAACTCTGATTTCAATAAAATATAAAACATTTTAATGTATTATCTCCTTCAAATGAATTGCGAATGAAGAACAATGTTGAAATAACATTTTAAAGCTGATTATTTTGTTAAATTTACAAAAAATATCGCTTATCTTATCTTATCATATGTACGGAACTAACCAATAAGGGCAAACATGTTTAAATATTGATTACATGGTACATGCAACTACATTATCATTGAGTTAATTAAAGATTAGTCTGAAGCACAATTCAAAAGTTTTTAAAGAAATAAAAATTCATAGGCATTATACCATTCATAGGCACGAATAAAATACATAATATTTAAGACGTGCATTTTGTTTCTGATATATTCGATTTTTCATCTACATTATTTAAGCGAATGTAGTTAGTTTTACTAAAACTTAAGCCTATTTTAATTATATATATGTGTATTGGTTAGATGTTTTAGGCACGTGCAGTGTCTAGATATACCGCTCTCTTTATAGAGATGGTAGAGAACAAAAATAATTTTAAAGTATTAAATTATATATATTGTAATAAAACTTTCAATTATTTATGGCTGCTCTCTCATACAAAAACTAATTCATTTTGTATTGATATTGTTTGCACAGCATTTTTTTATCATATAAATTCTTTTTTGCTAAAACACTAGCTTGAAATATGTTCAAAAAGCATGAAAAGGCTGTTCATAGTTTAAATATCATGCAACTAAGCAATTAATATGTATAATAGAATATATTTTGTTAGCTGTTTAATAATAAAAAAAATTCCTACCTAAAATATTTTTCTTTAAATTATATTTATAAGAATTATTAGTAAATATGAGAACCCATCTTATATTCCCACTAAATGTCATAAAATAAATTTATTTAGATTTAATTAGTATATATGTAAAATATACCAATTAGATTTTTTGTTAATGTTAATTGCTTAACTAGCACAAAAGCTTAGCATAATAATTCTATGAAATTGAACATTTTCCTCAAACTGTATAGTTATAAGATTTAACACATTCTTAAAAAAATGTTCTAAATTCTGATTCTAAAATTCAAATAAACTTCATTTGGAGCTTTCAATAAAATAATTGTACATTGTATTGTATTTTGAATCTATAAGACAGTTTATTACATAGCATATATTTCTTGAAATATTTCTGTAATTTTTGATATCTCTATATTGATCAAATAATTCAAAATTATTTTTAAATGTTTTTTCTCTTTGTATAATTTTTTTATGAAAACTTTTCCTGCATTATAAAGATGCATTTATGTGTATATGGCATATTATTTATTATATCTATACAATTTATTACGAAATTAAAATAATTTTTGAATGAATAAAGAAAATGTAAGTTTAACTCCACTCAATAGAATTGTCTAATTTTAATAGCTTTTTCAGACATACTTTCATGAGAGACTGAAGATATCTAATTTACTAACATTATATAATATAAAAGAATCCGTAAGCATCTGCTGTTTTGACATATACGAAATGTTTATTTTTTAATCAAATTCTTTTATAAACTTTTTAAATAAAGTCTCATGGCTTGAAACTGTATCCTGATGTATAAGTTCTTCATTTTCTTCCGTAATGTTTTCAGACAAAGATTGATGTGCACGTACGAGAATCTAATAGACTTTATTTTTAAATTCTAACATGAAACATTCAGATAATTTTTGATACTTTAAAATAGAAAAAAAATCTACTGCATTTTAAAAAGTTCTAATTAAATCTTCACTCAAACCAGGCTCTTCAGAAAACATTTTGCAGTCAAAGATTGCCCTTTATATATAAACTATCTTAAAATTCTCTTTTTGTGTGTTCTCTATCTATATTTATATAAAAATCTAAATTAAATACATCATTCTCAGTAAGTGTTGAAAATTTTACTTAGGCGTATAATTTAACTTAATAAACTTAACGTAATTTATTAGGTAAATATTATAATAGATTTAATATTTATTTGAAAAGATTTATGAGGAAAGATATATTTCTTCGAATTCCAGGTATATCAAGAGGTATTTTGCGTGTTTTTATACGTTTAAAAGTGATTTTGCATCACAAATAAGGGTGTAACGTACGATTTAATAACTTAGAACTTATATATATATATATATATATATATATATATATATATATATATATATATATATATATATATATATATATATATATATATATATTTAAATGGTAATGGGTGCTGTCAGTAGTTGGATAAACAGTTATTCTATTACCATACAGTGCTTTAACATAATATCTTATAATTTAAAATTTATATAAAATTTTAAATGGTAGTGAACATTGTCAGTAGTTGTGTATGAAATAATATTCATTAATAAAAATGAATTTATATTAGCAAAATATTTTTAAATAACGTTTATTTTTGTTTCCTTATGATTACATTTTCCCTTAGTGAAAGATTATAATAGTTTATAATTATCTTATTTCCCCAATTATCAATTGTTTTTACCTTAAAGAGGATTTTCTACATACAATTCATGGCCATCTGTTATAAAAATATCATACTCTTTCTTATCACTAATATTTCTATCAACATGTTTTCTTTATTTTTATTAATTGAGTTTAAAATATTTATAATTTTTATTTTAAGAGAGTCATATTAATCACTTTTAAAATTTAAAGGATTACTTTTAAGACGACGATTGTTATTTCATGAATTCTGGAACTATTGAATCATTAATAAATCTTCCTCGACCATTAAGGGTATTTTGGAATTATTTATAAGATTTATTTGTTCAAATCCGTAAACATTTCCGTTTAGATATTTCATAGTAGGTAAAATGTGCTCTCTGGTTGATGAATGATATTTAAATAACAATATTGAAAAATATCTTTCCAGAAAATTTCAGCCAAGTTTCTTTTTGATAAGAAAGATTTTACTCTTTTGACTAAAAGGTATTAAATTTTTCTTATTGAATTGTAGTTAGAAAAATTCTTTCAACAAACGGAACTTGAAATTAAACTTCCAATGAATTATCTCAAGGATTTTGAGTAGTTTTGTTTAAAGAAAGAACTTTTATGTATGATTTGCATTGTTTTTAATCTTTGGTTGATTATGATCACTTTTAATGAAATGTGCTGCATTAAATCATGAAGAATGTTTTAATGTTAAATATTTTGAAATCAGCAAAGTGTATTAAATGAAAATTGCACCAAGAGAGTTTCTTGTTGGGACAATGTAATGTCAGCGCGAAAATAATTTCCGTAAGAAAGAGTAACGATTTCAAATTTTAAGTTCTTGTTGTTGATTGAATATTTCATAGATTCCAAAATATTTATCGTCAAGAATATTTTTAGTGGGAGTTTTTAGGGTATACATTATTAGCAAACTCTTTAAGATCCTATTGTGTTTCAACTTTTTCTGAGACAACACTAAGGATCTGGCAATAATTTTCAAATACTTTTTATCACATTTGAAATTTGTTTCTTCACATCCTTGAACATCACTTTCAAATTCATTTACTTGCTTCATAAATAAAGTAATTTTTATTTTATAACCCTACACCATTCATGTGTATTTGACATCAAAAATTTAAGTAATTATATCATAATAAATTATTGGATGCAAAATTTGGGAATTGGAAATAGGGATTAATTTTACCGTTAGTAAACACTCAAGATAATTATTTTACTATGTTTAAAACATGCTGTTTTTTTATACGCATTTAAATTAATTTGTTAACCTTTATTACATAAACAAACCTTCCTTCATTTATGTTCTTTTATCTGAATTATATTATATATCTTTGATTTATGTTTCATTTATCCAGGTGAGTAATATTTTACAATCAAAAGTAACTCTTAACTTTTACTGTGAGTATTTCATGATTAATACGATGTCGTAAGTAATCGTTTTATAATCCACGTTGCATTTAATATGCGTTTCTCATTATAGGTCTTGGTATGATTAGCCTTCCTGAAAAAAAATTACTGCCGAGGAACAACGCAAATATCATGGCTTTTTCACAACTGTCTTTAAAACTAGCTTTACATTCCTTTTTATTCTATTTTATGCTATTTATTATTACTTATTTTAATCCTATTCTATTTAACATCTTTACATCACCAGACTTCTATAATTATTATAAAATTAGAAAAATATCAGTTATTGTACCTTAATTTAGATTTTTATATGACTTATTCTACAAGTTAGTAAAATGATTAAGCCAAGTTTTAGTTTATTAATAAAGTGTTAAAAATTTTAATATATGTTTATAGCTGAAAAAACATTATTTAGGAGTTTTTAATTCAATTTTATCACGATGCAAATTAATAAATATAAAACTTTGCCTATAATTAATAATAAATATAAAAAATTGATTTGCTCTTAAACAATAGTATTAATACTATCAAATATGGCCATTTAAGCATCTATGATTTCGTAAATTCTACAAGATACAGAAAATTACGGCTGTAGAAGTCACAAATTCACGCTTTAACTCGGTTAATATAACAGGAAACATTTTCCAAATAGAGTCCACTCTAATACCTGACAATGAGTACAGCTTCTATGAAATAGACTAGTATTCAAGACTGATCATCTTTACTAATTCTTATATTATTGGCGGCTTTAGTTATACCTGTTTGGCGTGGAAATCTAAAAGTTTCGCCAAGTTTCTAAAATGTTATAGGCTATCTAAACACTAGTCCTAGATCTTCAGTGATGGATTTTCAAGTAATATTAATTTTTTTCCATGATGCCAAGAATCACCAGAAATGCCTTTCCTAACGTAGGATATAAAGCTTAATATTGTTATTTGAAAAGTTTACCAAAGGGCAATAAAATGAATACACTTAAAAAGATATTGTTAAAATATAAGCTATCAAATGCTTTACTGAGTATGAATATTTGAAATTCAATTCATTTAGCAATAAATATTTGTTCATACTTACCCTTTTTTTGGTTTCTTATATATTTTCTATTTATTTCGCTACCTGATCACTCGTAAGGTAAATTGTTATTAGTAAATAGTTCTCTGGTTGAATATATTTTCCCGTAGAAACATTCATTTGAATAACACACAATTCTTAATTCCCTTAAAATATTTTCTTTAAAAATAATATTTTTATTTTTACAATAGTCAACCAAATAATAAATTAAAAAATATATTTATACCTTTATTGAAACTCATTATTTGAAATAACATTAAAATTATACTATATGGCTAATATTATTTAAAGTAAAATTACTCTAGATTTCTTTGTTTATTTTTCTACGGAACACCTTTTTACTACAGAAAAGTTAAGAAATACATCTTATTTCTCAGAGATAATATAAAAATTAATTGAAATACATGCTGTACATAACCGTATAGCTAACATTTGTAAATGTAAGCTTTTATTTCCTTAATTTACATCAATATGACATGGAACCATACCAGAAAAGTTATGTAAGGAATATGAATGAATAAAAAATGGATACAATAATCTGCTAAAAAATGAAATAGATGTCAATAAATATCTGAAATACTGCAATCCATAATTTTTTTTCAGTAATTTTTGAATGAAAATAAATTTTAAATAAAATCATATTTTGAAATATATCTTCATTATTTAAGGGAAATGATTAAGTATTGACAATAAAATATTTTTTAATCATACATAAATTCAATTTCTGTTATAATGGCATTTTTATGCATATTTTCATAAATTTAAAAAACAATTTTTGAAACAGTTTTTCTTAATAAATTTTAAGACATTTAATATTGGTTTATTTCAACTAAACATTTCAATTATAAATGTATCCATGTTACATTTATTTTTGATGGTATGCAAACGTAAATGAGATTTTTCTATAAGCAGTTGATTTCAAGGCAATTGGAAGATATCTAGATTAAAAGGATAAATTGATAATTTTACCTTGTAATTCTCCGGTATATCATGATTAAATGCTAATTAAGAATATCTTTAATAGATTTTCCACAAGGTTTTTCCTATATATTGGTTTTCTAAATATGGTTTTGTATGAGACATGTTTTTTCATTGGAATCAACTACTTAATTTATAAGCTTCTTCATTTTTGCTTTTTCCAAATGTTTTTAAATCTTTTTTAAAAAGTGAATAATGTCGTCTGTAGAATGTATCTTCATTCATAATTACGAATCAGTAAATTCAAATAAGGTTTAAGAAAAAGTTGTAAATTGCTTTAAATTAATCTGAATTTTATTAGATGCATCAATATAGATTGAGATAGATGTTTCTTTTTTTAAAGTAAATTTGATTAGCTAATAAAGAAAATTAAGGATCCATTAAAAAATGTTAAATGAAATATTATTTTCTATATTACATGAAAATAATAAATGAATTAAAATTAATTCGATCTAACACGTCTTAAAAAGCAAGTTCCACTTTTTACGATATTATAAGAGAAAAAATTATGGATAATATTCTAATTTTCCTAATTCTCTTATATGGATTGTTTCTATTTGTTTCTTTTTAAGAAGGAAAATTCTTGAAACATTTACCGTGTTGTGAAATTGATTAAAATTTCAGTGAAAACATAACATATGTGAGTTGCTCTGCATGACATATTTTATTAAATATTAATTATTAACAGATGACATTATTATTAACAGAAATTAGGCTTACAGATAACAGCTGCATTGGACTTTGTGTCACACGTTAATTCAAAGGAATTCTCATGCCAATGCTTTTATAATATTATATATATTATTTAATATTTCTAAAAATTAGGACATATTGCGTTTATCTTTTAACCTTTGAATAGTGAACAGTACTGAATAGCGTTTTCTGAAAAAACGAAGATAGCTATATAAAAATTGTTGTGATTTCTTCAGTACATACGCAGTTATGCAATATACAATAATCTTAAAATATTGCCAGTTATTAAAAAAGATTATTTGTGCGAATAGTAAGGAGCTATACTGTATTTATTTATTCATAACTGGTAATAATATGTTTATTACAGAACTGTATATTGAATTACCCATTGTTATATAATTTTGTACCACAAAAGGATTTCTTATTCCATATGAGCAAGTTGACCTATAATAATTTTTTGAGACTCAAGTATGTAAATCAAAGAGCTGAAGACTGCACAATATTTTCTTATCATATTTAAAATTATTATTTAGCATGATTTTATAAAATATTTTTCTGCTAATTTATTTGATGTATCATCTTTTTCTATAATCAGTTTATTATCAATTTATTTTATTTTGATACACGAGTATCTGCTGCTATTATAGGCGTTTTGTCAGTGGCTGTATTAGCATACCATATTAAATTGTATTAGCATACCATTTATTTATTACTCATATTAAATTATTAATAATTGTTAAAATGAACTAAATTAAAGCATATTTCTCAAAAAGTAATATATGCCTCAATGTTTTCATTTCAAAACATTTATTCAGATATAAATACTAAAGATGTCATACCCCAAGAAATACTCAGTATTAATCTTCTCTTTAATTTTTCCATTTATTTTGTCATATTTATTAACTCAAATGTTAAATAGCTGTGTAGAAATTCACTTTATCTGTGGAATAGCACAAAAGAGTCATATATTACTAAATATTTATCATGAAAGAAAAGTAATAGTAGAGTCATGGGAAATTATTTCATAAGCTTATGATTAAAATTATACAAAATAAGTGAAGTTACATATATTAATTAAAGGGGTATCTAAAGGGGTATCACTATATTAATTAATCTTTAATTCATGTGTGTAATATCACTTTAAATATCAAACACTGGACTCTCTTGAATCAATTCAAAAATATTCAATGGTTAATATAGATAAATAAGACGCATTAATTAAAATATGTATCGAAAGTATTTCTATAAATGAAACGCCTATTTTGCTATTAATGAAACAAACAATGCTTAGCTAAAAAGTAGTATAGCAATCTATGTCATGTTTTACTGAACAGTATTTATAATTCTAAAATATAATTTCGTCTAATTATTTATCTTTCATTATTTTATTTTCAATTCTTTGTAATGAAATATCAAATTAGAAATGAGAAATTTATTTTAAATTTTTTTCACTTCATTCTGAGAAAATAGTTTTCTGCAAAATTATTTACTCCACTTGAAGCAAGGAAACTCAATCTAAAATGAAAAGAAATACTCTTTAATAAGTTTTCTCATGTCCAACTTATTCTTGTGCTCTTTGAAACTCGTTTAAAATTTATTTTATACAAGCCTTTATATTCGAAAGTTTTTGAACACCAACTAGCATAATTAAAAAAATATTTAAAAACATTGCCACCCTTTAACACTCTCGATGCATTTAAAGAAAGATTTTTGAATATAATAAAATAAAAATAAGGTTTTTTTATTTTATTACCTTACATATTATTTTAATCATTCTCATTCTGAAAACAATTAAAAAGAAACTAGACAAATTAAAATGTTTATCAAGAAAATTGTTCCGAAAACATTTTCAAAATCGTAATTGAAATAAAAGAGATACTATTACAAAAAATTATTTTACTAAGGTAAATATACAAGATAAATATTTTGGAAGATTTAGTAACTAAGCAAATTAACAAATATAGATTGTACTATTCACATTAAAATTAAATAATATCAGCACATAAATATATCTCTTTACAAATACCAGCATGTCTGTCATAATACAATGCTTTTATTCGCTTTATAAAATGTTCCATGTAAATTATTTATATGCTATGTGAAAAATACATATATTGTTTTAAGACATTTTCATTTCAAAAATAAGAAAACAAAAATACAAATCATGATTTTTTCAGTTTAATATCATGAATCAACAACAATTTTACAGCTTGTAAAGCTACATTTTGAAATTAATATTTTAAGATTAATTTTTAAATGCTGTTATTACCACTATATTAATTATTGTAAAGCGCAATTTTCCTTAACTAATTATGTACGAAAAGTTGTAAATTCCTTAAAATTTACCAAATAATATTACACAAGATCACATTTCTTCATACCTATAAAACTAATAAATTCCTATATAATTTCCAAACATTATTGAATGCCCCTCACTTTTTTATAAATTTGTTTCGATATTGATATGTAAAATATATTACTCCATTATTAAAATTCCCTTATTTACAACTCATTCTTAAACTCATAAAAAAACTTATCTTCCTCTTTTCAGGAGCTAGCTTATACGGCTGCTTTGTCATACTTTTATCTTAAAGTAGAATATTTTCTTTACATAGTGCTATTTTGCTGCCTAAAATCGTAAAGACCTGAATTAATGGTATCTTAACTAACTCCTGAAACTCTTATTTTAGGTTCGAGGAAAAAATATTTATGCGTGCTTGTTAAGCGGTAATTACGTGACAACATTCTTGAAACTTTAATCTGCGTGTTATTCTTATGAGAATAATGTTTTTCTTTCGCCTCTTTCAGAACAAAGGATGAACTTTGGATTTCACAAAGATGGAACCAGTCAACATGTAGCTAATACCCTCAGTATTTCTTTCAAAAGTTTATAGTTGGAAAACGTGTAATATCTTGCAATCATTTTAACGATAATGAAATTTTAAAAATGTTTATGAATAGATTTTAGAAGAACATTAAGCTATACTCTATGATTTCTTAATTTACATAGAATTGTTGTGAGTGAAAAAATAAACATTTTCCAAAATTAAATACATCATAAATCTTTCCATGTGAATTTACATTTGAAATTACATACAAAAAAAAAGCGTTATTATCATTTTATTTTTTATTGTGATTTGATTGATCCCTTATGTACAAACAAATTATCGTAAATTTAAGGAATTTAGGAAAAAAAATTATTCTGCACACATGATGTATAATAGAATATGTGACTTGGATGCTAAAATAGTTTTATTTCTTTAAAAATTATAATTCTAATGAATGCAAAAATATTTACATTTATTTTAAACATTTCTGATATTATTCATTTAAATCGCAAATGTAATGAGTTAGGTAAATCATACATATGAATATAATGAAAGTTAAATGTGAAATTTATAGTCAAGGTATTATCATAAAGTTAATAAATGTAGACCCATAAAACGTACATTTAACAAAATGTTAAAAAATGTAACATTTACTTATATTTAAACTTTTTATATTTGCTTTTAAATTCTTTTAATTATTTGAATTCTTAACAATATTTTATCAATAAATGCAAAGCGTTAAACGCAATGCTAAAACTAATAAAATTGTGACTTAATTATAAAGTTGTGTTCCTGATTTAAGATCTAATTAGATCTTTCGCAATTTAATTAATATTATAAATGAGAAATGAATTAAAATTTATTCGCAATTGTATAAATTTATTCTAAATTTCTTGCGCCAATATTATAAAATAATTACTCAGGTGGATTATTCGTATGATTTGTGTGGAATTATAATTTTCTAGAACATTATATTTATACATTTTAAACTATGTATTTCATAAAATAATGAGATAAGTATAAATATGTTTATAGATAAGTATAAAATATTTATTTGTTATAAAATTAGATAAAACAATTGGATACTTAAAGATTAAATATTTTCAAAAATACGTAGCATTACTTTTAGAATTACTCAAAATTGAAAGCAATCTTAATAGAATTTGAGCAAAATGTATTTCTCTTCTAGTAAAGAAAATTTAATGAGTGAGAAAAAGAAGAAAAAAATATTTCTAGCCTAGCTAATTGCAAGAAAATCAATTGTATAATCAATTGTATATCAATTGTATAATCAATTGTATAAATAGTCGCAAGAAAATCAATTGTATAATTCTGCTATAATTTCTACTATAACAATTAATTCTTTTATAATATTAATATAGAACAAAAATATAATTTTAATTTTTGAAAATATTCTTCTGAAGATTGATGCAAAATTACCTAAATGAAAGGGTTCAAAAAATCTTGTATTCCCAGCTTTTCCAGAATTTTTGAAATATATACATTACTAACGACCTTCCTGAATGCAGAATAACAGTTAAATTTATATACAAGTAATTTATAATGAAATATTTATGTGAATATTTTTTGTTTTGGTATAATAAGCTCTGCAAATTAAAATTCAATTATGAAGATTATGTAATTAGAATTTCAAATCTGTCAAAAGAACAAACTATATTATTACTTTCATGAAGTGTTTTAAACCTTAAGCTATTCAGTTGTACTTTAAATGATTTATATAAATCACGATCTTATATATTTTTAGTTTTCCTTTCGAATATTTGGATATTACTTTATTAATTCGGAATATAGTCTTCAAATACATTTTGCCTATTCACATATTGTCTTAACTACATGATTAATATAAAAAGAAGCAAATAAGCAATTATTTGCTGGAAGACTAATTTAAAGAATAACATTATTCAAAAATGAATATTTCTTTGAAAATAAACTTTTCATATTCACAAAATTTTATACCAGTGACTATTATAATACAAGGTATGCTCACTTAGGCTTAGTTTTTGGACATGATTCTTCAAAGTGAAAGGTCCGAAGTTTGATCTCAGTCACTATTAAATCAGAAAAAAATAGGTTTGCACTTTTGCATTCGACATGCATATCTGGATGGGAAAGTGCTTCGGAGTTTTCTAGGTTTCCTTTGTGAATAAGGCTTATTAACCGTGAAATGTCTTTCCCGATAGTTGCTTACTCTATATACAATAAATGCCTTATGTCCAAGGCTGTTAGATATCCCCTAGATGGTGAAAATTAAAAATACATTTACTGTAGTTCACTTACCATTACATTTAATTTGTCATTCTTAATTATAAATTCATTAAGTAAAATATTAATTAAACTGTACTCACACACATATATATATACATACAGGATGATTTAAAAAAAACGTTGCTAACATCTACGTTGCTAACATCAAAGGCAAAAAAGAATCAAAATTAACATAGGCACATGATATTGCAAAAACCATCCACGGCCACTAGAAAACGTTTTATGACAAAACAACTTGTGTAATTTAAAACACCCAAGGTATCCACGAATCGTGAATGCCTTGGGTTTAACATGGTTAGTTACAGTCACCATAAAATTGCTGAAATACATTTGATTTTTTGTGCTGCTTTCTGAAATAAATTGATGAGAATCTGTACGAATATATTTGCAGACGAATCCTTGTAGATTGTTGCCTTGTAGGCCTTTTGTTTGCCGCTTTGCATTTGCGTTTGTGCGTAACGGGCTTGTTAAAAATGCATAACTGAATGTAAGCCGCCAACGAGCAATTTGAACAGTTCTTTCTGAAGTACACTTGAAGGCCGTGGTGCCCTGATGTAAGTCGTGCTTACTATCGGAAGGTAGTGAGTTTGAATCCTGGCTTAACCAAAGATTAGACGTGTTTGCTAAAAATAGAGGGAACTCGTTAAAACTGGTCGTAGTTGCAATGTACTCCAAGTGAGATGATTCCTCTGGTGTTAGCATGCCAAGAATTGGAGGTCTTCTGCTTGGTTCCTGCTGCAAAATCACAAAGATTTTACCCTGCTGCTACTATGTAACTGATTGAGCATAATTCAGGGCTAGGAGCAGTGAACCATACAAATGCAACAACAGAAAAACACATCCTCTAAGGCTCAGAATGGAATGCTTCCACAAGTTCATGATTTGCTTATCAGCACATCCAAATTGCACAATTTTGCATATGTAAATTCTATACGGCAAAGGACTACATCTCGGTCATCTGGAACGTCGCCATAATTTGGAACTAAACAAATAAATACAATTTTCATGGTTGTTTTTACAAGGTATAGCTACCAATGGAATAAGTGTCCTCTTTACAGATGGACCTGCGTTTTCCCGAGTGGGTGTGATGAATTTTCATAGCATGATTCTCTGGTCAGAAGAAAACTCACATTCTACGCAAACGCGTTGCTAGGGTAGGATTGTTGGGGACAGTTTAATCAGGTTGAACATTCTACCTTTACTACTCGCTTTACGGTTACCTTTACGCTCCATTTATATAACATAATTGCAAAAGATTCTGCCAGAAATGCTACTCATTTTTAATCTCGACGCCACATTCATTTTCACAAAGACGATTTTCAGACATATTTTAGCTAACAAATCAGAACACCTCCTCGGATCACCTATTCCATCCGTTGGGTTGGTCGAGATGGATTAGTTGCATGATCTCTTCGATTATTTGATTTGTCTTCAACACATTTTTTGTAGAGCTTCATGAAATAAACTATTTACAAAACACTGGTTTCCTCGATGAAGGACTTATTTGGAAAAAGGTTTGTGGTAGCAGGATCTGTTCAAAAAGTGTACAACTAGCATATTCAAACGGGCAATTCAATGAGGTGTCGATGTAGCTTAGAAATTCGCGTTAACTTTGAGTATTTTATAATAATAGTGTTTAATAACATTTTGAAGAATTATTTTTTCATGTTTTGTTCTTGTTTCAATTTACCAACCCCTACAGCAGCTTCGGATGGCGTTTGCGGCACCATGTTTCTGCGTCTAATATATTGTCGCGTAGAAGAAACGAAAGCGCTTAAGATTAAATCAAGATTTTTATTATTACTCAATCAATCACTACTTATATACAGTTTTGGAACCTTCCAGACTTGAAAGGCCTACAGAAAATTGGGAACTGAAATTTACATGAATTTGCATAGTTAACTTAAATTAATAAAGCAAACAAAAATAAATTTTTAAGCGACTTGTCTCGCTTGCTTTAGCATTGAAAATCACTTGTAGTATGGAAGAGTTTTTCATTTGTAAGGACATGACTTAACTAATGAGATGTACAATTTTTGAGTTTCTTATACTTTCTGCCAACATTAAATGGCTGCGATACTTGTCTCTCCAGTGATGTACACATTTTCTGAACAATGAATCTTGCTGAATGGTTTTGGGCTCTTTTTGCATATAGGACTGCATATCGATTATCAACAACAGTGATTTTCCTGTTGTGGCCAACACTAACCTGTTCATTCCAAAGAATTCAATTAGACACACTACACCCCTCCACCACCTTTTCAATCATTTTTGTAAGCCATTCAGGAGATTTTTTCAGCCATATTTCACAAAAGAATTATCTTGGACTTTTAGAGAACGTTTTTATTCCCTCTTCGTCCAATTTTTCATTAATGTCCTATTTTTTCCCTCTTCGCCTTCTATGTTTTATTTCATTTTATCTTGATATGCAAGTGCCAACAATGCAGTTTTTGTACGATCACATCATATGTGACTTTTTGTTTAAAATATTTGCATATGCATGAATTTTTTATAGAATTTTATGTTCTGTCTACTGATTTGAACAACATTTTCTGCCTTTTTATGGCTATCTACTTATAATTTATTTTTTTTCTGGTAAGATTTTAATTATAATAGTTTAAATAAGTTGTTTTTCTTCATACTAATACGTATTTAATAAATAAGTATTACGTAATCAGTCATTATTAGCGCGGCAGTCACTTCGGGCCATTCCTTTTTGGACAAACTTTAAAGTATTTACTTAATTTTTCTATAAGAAAAGTTTTAAAATATTAAGCTTTAATTCTCCAGACAATATTTGCCAAAGATAAACTACACTTTTCACTTCGAAAAATATACAAAATACCTTGTTACAGAAGTTTAGCATTTCGGCTTAAATTTATGTAACACAGTAATAAAAGATTTGGAAAATTAGTTTTAGTTAACTTAAATCTCTAAACAGAAATTATGATAATCGTTAATATGATTAGTGTTCTAATGATAAATTTTTAATTTCTTCCTAAAGTTTCTTGAAGTTGAGGATAAATCAATAAATAAGGCATGAATAATTTTACATGCTCCTAAGAAGAGTAATGGAAAAAGATTTGCAGAGTTTGCCACTAAATTTTCAACATTATTCAATACAAATATTTTAATTAAATTTCTGTTTAGCAAATAATTTTTTAATGCAAGTTTCAATTAAATAAGAAGGAGTTTTGTTACAGCTCCGAATAAGATTATCAGTTAAAAATGCTATAAGAGGTAAATATTTTATGATAAAAATTTTAAAAATTTAATTTTTGTAATACATAGGTATGTCATGGGAAAATTAACATAATATTATCTTAAAATGCACAAATATTTTTTTGTCAAATGAAATATTTATTTAATTGTGTTTTGCATGAATATGTTAATGAAATTACATTTTATATTGACTACATAGACAATGAATAAAATAAAAGCATTTTTTTCACTTTTTTATGAAGTATATTTAAAAAATGTATAAATCAAATTTATAATTCAATCTCTGAATATTTTATTCATGTTGTAGCTCTCTCTGTATATATATATATATATATATATATATATATATATATATATATATATATATATATATATATATATATATATATATATATATATATATATATATATATATATATATATATATATATATATATATATATATATATATAAATCTGCATGGATCTGAGCTAAAATAATTGTATTACTTGATACCATTTAAATTATAATAAAAGTGAAAGGAAATTCAATACATATTCAAAGTTTCAGTTTCCTTTCAAAAGTATTTTTTTTCCTATTCAAGATTTAATATCTCTTTATTTCATGTATTAATTATTTAGTACATTTTCGAAATAAAATGATTTTCATTATATAAAAAATTTCTTGTACATTAAGGAAAGTAAAATAAATAAGTTTATAAGTCCGTATAAAAATGTAATGAATAAATTCAGGAAACAAAAGTGCATATAACGCATTTAGTTTGTCATAAATCTTACTTAAACATGGAAGATATGAACTACTGCTTCAAGATATAAAATCATGTTCATTTTACTGCTTACTTTGTTCTGCGATAAGTTTCAGCAAATATTCTAAAAATTTACTTTTACTGTGTAAAATACAATTTAGTTTTACTTATCTTTGCATTTTAAATAATAGAGTATTTAAAAAGCAGAAATTTTAATATTGCTTCTTTAATGCTAAAATATAAACTTAATTTACAAATTAAATTTATGATATTGTTTATGAAAAATAATATTACAGTCTTTGATACAGAAAAAGCATATATTACAGTCAATTATTTTTGAAGATTATGATACTTTTTTTAATTTATTTTTTCACTGCTTGAACGGTACATTATAGTTTTCCTATTCTATGAGCCAGGATAGACGTAATTAATTTTCTTTAAAGTAAATTTTTGTTCTCTTGTATTTTCAACGTTATATTCATTTTTTATTAAAAATGTTACAGAAGATTTCATGAAGTTCCGGTGGTGCTGTGTAATATTTTTTTTTCAAAATGTTTGATGCCTAAGCTTCGATGAATAAATTTCCTTCCTATATTGCACCTAAAACACTTTCTTTTGACAAAACATTCCAGACTTTTTTGAAAGTCGAACACTTTTTGAACAATTTTTCATTATCATGATTCAAAGAGTGAGATATTTTACCTTCCAAGCCTGCGAAAAAAAAGGAAAATATGCTTTTCGCATTTCACTTTAGCCTGAACAGTTGATTTAGCATTTGACACGATGTCTTTTACATATGTATCTTGAATAAAGATTAAAGAGAAAATCGAATGGAAATTCATGGATAACAGACAGATAAATTTAGAAGCAACAACTTATTTAACTACCGATTAAAGGCTAAATTTATTAAACAATATTTAAAAAAGTGTTTCTCACTTAATTTAATTAATTTGTCACAAAAGTAGCATTTCTGTGACGTTTAGGCCTGATAGGCCAGCGATTATTTTCAGGCGTGTATTTTACACGTTATGCCTTTATATTGCATATGTTAAATATAGGAAAAATATTGTATTCTTGTGAAAAGAAATATCTGTTCTTTAAAGATATAAAAATAAAAAAAAAGCCATTTAAAGCTAAATGATTAGGCAAATTAAAGCGTTGCTATTTAATAAGAAATATTTTCTGAGTTTCAATTTTTAAAAAAATATATATATATAATTCAAATTCAAGTCAACTAAAAGAAAATTTAAAAATTAGAGTAAAATTTAAAAAGTAATTTAGTTTCAATAATTGTATGTTTTATTATCGAACACTATAAAGACAAAAATATCAAAGCAAATCTTCGCTTTAGTAAACTAATAAGATTTTAACTTGTACATATAATTTATCAAATTCTGCTCATAAAAATGCTTGTTTTAATGAAAACAATTCTCTATTGTGCTTAAGGCATAAGGGATAAAATATGAATTGTATTCGCCTGAATAACATTAACTTTTAAACAGGTTTGTTAGTGAAATGTCACGCTTCTCTCTTAAACCCATCAAAATGATTTACAATCTGCAATTGAATCAAATGACAAGAACTGGTGATTACGCTTAAAAAAGGTAAAAATAAAAAATCACGTGACTATCTAACTTAGTGAATTATAAAAAATACACAAAAAAAGATACTTTAATGCAGTTACGTTGATTCAAATTTTCCAAAGGCAAAGATTCTAAATGTCTAATTTAATTTTACAAGTTTATTGAGAGAAATTCATTATAAAAAGACAGAACAGATAAAAGGATTTCAAATGAGCATAATAAGTTAATCATTTATGCACATCAAGTTTTACATTTTTAGACGCCTGCATGTCACCTTGTAGAAAAAGATAATTTAAGTATACAGTTATAATTTTATTTAAATATATATATATATATATATATATATATATATATATATATATATATATATATATATATATATATATATATATATATATATATATATATATATATATATATATATATATATATATATATATATATATATATAGAAACCTTATCATACTGTTTCAATTTAAATATTATTGTTGGATGATCTATAAATGTATGATTAAATTTTTCATACAGCTATAGATAATAATTTTTAAAAAAATGTTTCCTTAATTTTCCTATAGTTATTTTGTAGTGGTACATAAATAAACTGAATTAAATATTCATGAAATGATTTTTATGCAAGATTGATTTTTTAAGATCAATGAGGATTCTCAGAAAATTTCATTCTTTTTCAAGCTATTGTATTAAAATATTCTATTAAGAAAAACGCATTAAAATTTTTCCAAAGAAATAATTTTGTCTAATTTTTAATAAAAAAGGACTTTTAAAATAAAATTAATTTAACTATGTGATTTCTTACGAGGAAAAATAACTAATACACTTTTAAACCACTTTTAAACGAAAACAACTTCCATAATACATTAATACGCTTATATATGTAAAATATTTAACACATACGTCTACTACTGTATCATATTAGGAGAATGTGTTGTAATCATCTGAGCTTTTGTGCAAGCTGCTATTTTACATTTTGAATCATTATCAAATAAATATTTATTTTACTGTGCATGTTATTTTGTTCGTATATATATTTAAAATATATAATCTGAAGGAATTAGTTGTTTCATGAAATTTCATTCAAAACCAACAAAAAGATGGACATTTCTTAATTAAAATGAATTATTCTGTCCCAAATAAACAAATTAATTACTTATGTTGTTTATATTCGAATTATTAAATTTATCTCCCACAAAATACTGGATTTTTATGAATATTACCAAAAATGATTTTTAAGATATTGGGATTCATTTCTAAAACTGTTTTACAATTTATTATTGTTAGTTTTCTGGTTAAGGATGATTTTTCAAAATTTCTAAATTATCTGTAATTGCTTAAATGCAGATGCTTTTAGGAATCCGTATATATTTAATTATTTTTTTTAAAATGTAATTTTTTTCAACAATTAAAATGAGTTTTCTGATCATTCAAATGTAGTATATTCACATGTTAACACATAATTACTTAAATGAATTTTTCATTAGAAAAACGATTTTGTTTGAACAGATATCTGATACTGTTACAAATAAAGTTTTTAAGTCAACGATAGTTAAAACGAAATTCTATTTAACTTTCTAACAATTTTTATTTAAAATTACAATAAAACTCATTTCAGCATCATGATTGTTTAAACATGTGGAAATAATCCCAATGATAAATTTTGGTTTTTTAAAAGTAAATTTATGAAAACGCCTGACTTAATTAATCTAAAAAGTGTTTCAAAATAGCAAACTTCAAACCAAAAAAAGCTACAGGAAATTTTTAAAGGAAAATTATTACAATAAGTAATGTTGGATTTCAAAACATAATTTAAGACCTTTGGAGGACAATGTTCATAGTTTAATTATCTATATCATAAAAGTTTATTCCCTAATATAATAACAATGACTAATATTGATAAATCCCATTCACTTTAAAACTATTAGAACAATTTCTGCTAGTTGCGATTCATTTGAATAACGTTTAAGTATCTGAAGTAGATCTAAAAATGTATCAAGCATTTATTTGATCTTTTACCTTGAGAATAAAAAAATTATGATACCTTCCTAATAAACAGAAAGGCAAATTGTTATAATACAGAAACGCAATTATATGACAATTTTTATGGTAAGAATATTTTGACACTGTCCACACAGTGATAATCCTATCCCTACACTGTTACTTGCACATCACTGGAGTTGCAATCATGTATAGTTGGTCACATTAACGTGTCACAAGGGAGGAATTCTTAAAATTCCAAAATACCAACGTATCAAACGAGACGTGAAAACAGTGCCATAACACGTATTTCCCCTTATTTAAAACTAGCTAAAACCAGACCTTGTGCCTTTTGCTCTAAAAAGCGTTTTTGCTTAATGTTTGAAAGTGTTAAAAACTTCTGAGTTTTCAAAGTGTTGAATTAAAGATATTTTTTTTATAGAAACAGTTAATTTTAGGAAAAAATTAAAATAAATTGCTGGACACTTCTATTATATACCAATATGGTTAAATCTTCATTTAAATAAAGCTTAAGATATTTTATCATCTTATATTACAAATTTTTAAATTATGCAAATATTTACAATATATAATCCATCTTTTAGCATCAAATAGCAACTACAACATCCAATATTTCTTGTTTGTAGTAGCTAAAAGTTTAGTTATTTTGGAATAATATCAGCAGATGAATGTGCAATTTAAACAAAATCACAAATTTGATTGTAGTGGTTTATGAGAAATTTATGCATGCATGTGAAGATAATCCCTAATTTATTTTGTCTCACACATCATTTTACCAGGAAAACACTTAATTTATATTTTTAGTACTCAGCAGGACGACAAATAAGTTTTTATTTTTTAGATTGCATTCCTTTAGTTTGTTTTGGAAATTGTTTGACACTTAACATCTATCATTGCCTCTTTCAACTGATACATGTGTTTAATCATTACAAGGAATGAAATTAAAATGTTCGTTATATATTCTAACAAATCTCGTAATTCTCACTCACTTGATAATGATCCTGAGTTTTAATCCTTAAAATATAGGATTATCATCATTTTAATCCATATAATAAATTCTATTCTCGATTTCAACAAATTTAGAAATTCATTTCACATAAGGCGTTATTAAAATGTTAAGCTGAATATATGTTAAACATACTAAAATATATTTAAAAGATTTGCATGCCATATTAATATTTGATCACAGATTAAATATATATACAAAAAATATATTTTTTCGACATTTTTACATTGTAGGCATCAAAACTTTGTTTTATTTTTAAAAAAGTATAACTACTAAATAACTCTAAACTTCTTGCCTTTTTAATTTTCATACCAGTACTTTTTTCATTTTAATTTTTATTAGAAAATCGTTTTAATAAGAACACTATTTCTCAAGAAATAGAATTTTTGCTTTACATTTTAGGTTTTAAGACTAAAATTGATCATTTATTGTTCAATTAAATTCTTATAGTAGTTATTCTATACATTTATTAAATCTTTCTATAAACATTCTCATTTTTACAAGTGAACAAGAATAGAATATTAATCTTGTAAATGTTTGCTTTAATAAAAGTATTACTTTATACTCTGATAACTTAATAATATATAAATTTTTAGTATAAAAATATTCTAAGCATTTTTATTTCCAAATTTTATTAGAATTAGCCAGTGTGAACTATATAAATGACATGAAGTTTTGAAACAATATTATTTCATATTTCTTGAAACAAAGAAGTGTAAAATGAGCAAAAAACAATCGTTGTAGTTTATTTTTTTCCAAAATTGTTTCTTTATTTCAACAATTAAAGTTTGAAAAATGTCCACACGAAAAATCGGATCATACTCAATATTTTTTGTTGTGTGATACTATGTTGCTTTGAATAAGAAGCAATTATAAGTCTTTCATAGTTTTTTTATTTCCATGAAAATAATGATATAAATGAAATTATAAATTTACTCGTACAAATTTCAAAAAAATTTTATTATCAATCATTACGAAAGTGCAAGTGTTAGTAAAGCATGGAAAATAAATTGTTAAGAAAACAAAAAAAATAAGAGAAGTATAACCTGAAATTGATAATTCATTAAATAGAGGTTGAGACTCAGGGCTATATTTTCGTAAAATACATCACATCATAATCCTTAATCAAGAAAATACTTTCAATAAAAAGTCAAATTGACTCACAATTACTCTGTGTTTTAAATTTATTGACTACTTTTCCCTTAAATTGATCCTTTGATCAAATTGAATACCTTAAGCAATTTTATCTATATATATTCAAGCAATAAAACAAATAAATAGCAAAATATTGTTTCACAGGGAGATTTAGCATTCAAATTAATTTTTTACGCAAACAATTTTTAACATTCATTGTAACTTTTCAACATTATAAAATATAGCCAAACATTATTTATTAAAATACATATTCCATATCATTTTTATGAATCTTCACATGCTTACAAAATTCCTTCTTTAAATTTATCTGGCAAATAAAAATTAAAATAATTTGGTAAATAACTTGGCGATAATGACAAATTATAAAGCAATAAAAGAAGTGAAAAAAAGTCCTACGAATAAATGATATTTTAAATAAGCTTTATTAATCTGTGATGCAGAATATACTAATTTAATTAAATATTTTAGAATATTTATTGAAATTAATTAGTTCTACAAGTAAACAAAGAACTGCAGATAAAAGACTATTTTCTTCAAAAAACATTATATAAAAATTGATTATATATATATATATACATACATATATATCTATATATATATATATATATATATATATATATATATGTATATATTTTCTCAAATGCGAGGGTACTAGTACTCCTTACTAAAATGTTGGATTCATACGAGCATGCATAAGTGGAGTAAGACAATGTGACATTGATTATACTAATGTTTAAAAGCACCTTGGAAACAATTCACACTGCAAATCCTGTTGAGCAGCCTACAAATTAATACGAATTTTTACCAGGATTTAGGTTTTCAATATCTGTGTCTATATTAAAAACAGTGTTTATGGAACTACTCGGAGACCATTCCCCTCATATCGTTTGTCCCATTGTCTTGATGAAATCGCATATGCGTTGGAACTCAGAATGGATATGAATGTATGTAAGTGGTTAGACGGAATAAAGAAGTGTCTATCATTAGGAATTTCGTCTCCAAACGTCACAAGGATCTCATATAATATCAATTACTCTCGTCTTATATTGTCATGGAGTCTCCGTCAGCTTAAATAGAACTTTAAAATGATACGTAGTGTCCATAAATGCAGGAGGACATTTTCATAGCCTAACACATCCATCCACTTGATACTGTTGAAAACAAGGGTTGTTAGATCCATCAACATCACTGCAGTCATCGAAAAACTATTGGAATCTTGTTGATCAGTCTAGACGGGGATTACAATTTTACGCAATGAAATCAACAATTATAAACTTATCGGCTTTTGACTCCGAAGTCTGCATCAATAATGATTCACTGAACAGCTCTCTGAGACTTGTTGATATTCTATCCATGATGACCATACCAATCTGAAGAAGTGCAGCTCATCATTTTAGTTTAAGAAATGTGATACATTTGTAAATCATCCATTTGTATCAGCTACATCCATTTCTAAGATTTTAAATTTACCAGATACTCAATATTCAATGCCCTATTGTGAAATGATAGTAGATGAAAATTCAAAATTCATCACTATCTCTGATATGCTTTGTGTCACGTGTAAACTAAATTGCTATGTTTACACTAATATAATTTTCAATAATTTGCCATTGTAGACCTAATAATTGATCTAATAACTTTGCTATACACCTTTTGTTTACATGGATAGTATCTGACGCATCACATCTATGATTTTAAGCATATCTGTATTATATGCATATGAATGCTTTTAAAATTCATATATATATATATATATATATATATATATATATATATATATATATATATATATATATATATATTTTATATATATATATATATATATATATATAAAGACATATATATATATATATATATATATATATATATATATATATATATATATATATATATATATATATATATATATATACATACATATATATATATATTTATATATAAATTTTTAAATAATAATAACACAGAAAGCAAGCAGCATTGAATTTCATAGAACTATATAGCACTTGACAATTATTAGAAAAACGTTAAATAAAAGCTTCAGGGACAAACTACTTGCATTATACTGAAAGAAAGTGGATAAGTGAAAATTCGTTTTTCTTAGGGAATATAAAAGAATCATTTCTCTAGAAAGAACTATCACACTTATACCTGTAGATTTAGTTCATTCAGAGGAGTGTCCATTTTCTGCATCCGTCTGATAATGTCACTCATTTCCTTGGAGATAGAAGAAGAGGTCCCCTGCTTATTGGAGAAATGAATGTAATTTTCTTTCCAATATATGTGAATACTGTTCCAGAAAAGCTATAAAAATGAAATAAAATAAAATAATTTTTCTATAAATGATTCAAATAAATATTATATCATATTTTAACCGTAAAGAACAAAATACGTAAGCAAATTATTTTTAATTGACTCTCTTACAATGATCTATCACGGGCTCATTATTTAAATAAATATAAATAATTTAATAATTATGGACATATAAATACTCGTAAGTCTTATTTCATGTAAAAATACTTACGCGCGTGCATGGAAAAATGTTCTACTATGGAATGAATCAGTTATTTCGTAATTTTCATACCTAAATTCAGTAATATTCTGGATCTATATTTTAATCTATTTCTCTTTTAAAATGATGAGATTATTTACTTTAACTTGAAGTATTAATCATTTTAGTTTCGAATTTCTTACATTAATTTAAAATAATTTTTATTTTACGAGTTCCTATAGCTGCAACAATACCTTTCTGATTAGTTTACTTTAGTTATTTAACGGTCAATACAGTGATCTTTGAATTTCTCTTGTGTGCATATATTTAAAAATAGTAAAGCTTACTAACATTTGACTTACTTTTTATTTACTTTTATTTTAAATGAAAAATTTACAAAATTATTTAAATTCCTATTTATATATAATTTTTATATTTAAATGAAAACTGTTTAAAATACTTGATGGGGAATTCACTATATATTTATCAATCTTAAATGATTTACACGCATAAATAATTTTTCTCCCTTTTTTTCTTTCTAAATATGTATGTGTGTGAGTGAAAAAAAATTGTAAATTGTATTAGAAATAAATTCAAAGAATGATAACGTATGTTCCATTTATTTAAAAAAACGCACTAAAATTTTATAAAACAAAAATAATGACCTCTGAAATTTCTCAATTATTCCAAAGCAAAAACTATATTAATTTTTTTGAAAGTCAAAATAGAACGCTCTAAGAGTTTTTCGTGAACTTTAATCATTAGTTCAAAACTTTAAGATTTTGATAAAAGAAAATAATTTAATTTTACAGTTGAGCTTTTTTTCCATAAAATATGCTTTAACGAAAAAATGCTCAGAAAAACGTCACTAAAAGTTTTGAGGATTAAAAGCAAGCTCTAATTTTTTTCTACGGTTTATTATTAAGTTCGAATTTTTCTTCTCTTCTTAAGATTTAAGTCCTCACAAGGATAAACATTTAATCTTTAAAAAGAAGGAACACTGCTTGGATAACAGGAAACAAAAATCAATCTTTTCACTTTATAAAAATTGCTACCAATTTTAATCTCTTGTATCAAAAAATTTTTTATATATATGACTCCATACTTTGATAAAAACTTATTGGTTGAAATTAAGTAAACCTTCCCTCTAAAAAAGTTTTTGATCATACATCATAAAAGAAGCTCATCATTTAATTTTTTATCCCTTTACATATAGTTAAATAAATATTTTAATAATCTTATTCAGATAGCAAATTTAAAATTTATTTACGCTAGATTAGTGCTGCTGCATTTGTAATAATATACTGCAATTTAAAAAATATTTGTTAAAAACTTTATTTTTATACTTAATTATTTTGTGGAAGTATTAATTAAGTTTTGGTTTTAAAATGTTTATATCTTGTTTCTTTTTATTGAAAATATTAATGGTAATTTTATTATAAAAAGTGTATAAATTTACAGAGAGGTGTACCAGAAATCATATAGATACATCATAAAATTTAGCAAATAATGCAAATTTACCAACAAGTTTTTTTTTCAAATTTAGATTAGGAAATAAATTTACTTTACAGAAGCTTAAAACTGATACCTGAAATATGAATCATGTAAAATGGACATTTTAATCACATAAAAGAAACATTGTAGAATTATAAAACGTTTAAGAAACCAAATTTTTTAAGCAAATGTTTCTGCATTCGTACTACAGCCTGAAGCGCATTTCGAAAGTGTTCTCTAATCAAACAGAATTTAAAAACAATATGTCTCTATAAAAACACTTTTAAAAATATTAATTTTTAAGAATTTAATGTTTGATTTGTAGAAATCTTCTAAATTTGTTTAAATAGAAATTTGTGTGTAAAATTAATTAAATTGTACAGTTATCAATTATGTAAATTATAAACAATATATATACATTAATATATTGTTTTAAAATCGATTGTTTTTTTTTCAAAATAAGATATGGGGAAAATCTTGATAAAAACATTAGGGAGTGACTAAGAATACCGTTGACAACTTCCTTATGTTGTCTCCTTTTCCTCATTTCAGGATTTTTTGGTATTACGTAACTATCTGAGAATACTAAGATAAAGAAGGCTATCTTAAAGAAAAATATAATTCTAATCACAAAATGTTTAACTGTTTTACTTACAAAAAAATTATATAGGTTAATTTTATTTTAAAATTTAACTAAAAGTATATTTTTTATTTTTTATTTCATTATAGAATATGAAATCATATTTGAAACTTTTATACTTTTCAGGATTTTATAAAAATGCACATTAATGTTGTTGTTACTAATCCGATGTGATGTAGCGGAGGTATATCAGATCCATAAGGTCATAAACCTTTAAAAAATAGAGGAAAAAGAGAGGTCTCTCAAGAAACTCTTTCATAGTGAAATCCAGGCAATCAAGTAGGTACTGAGGATTTCTTGAAGAACAATAATCTGGGCTTTATAAATATCTTCTAGATCCAATAATTGATCAAGCTTCACACGCGTGGCATAAGTTGATAAAACGTTGATATTACGGTGAAGAATTATCAAATATCAATTTCCTGTTGGAGACTGTCGTTGACTTGTCGAAACCCTCTGATTGAATTCTGAACGCGCCCCGGATTAATCTGCGTGACGGGCGATGCAGAATGAATAATTGAAAGAGACAAACTCATGATAAAGGGTACAGTTTCTGTTGATCAAAAATCAGGAGCACCAGTTATAGAAGTCTCACTTGGCTCCATTCACCTACTAGCCTTAGCTGGACATAGTGGGATGGCTTTCACGCCTAGGGTGACCCTTCCAGGAGATAAACTCGAGACGTACTTCACCCATTCTGTTCAGTGCCACCTCCCGCCACGATGAGGCAGCATAGTAGGACTTGGGGGGGAGATGCACATTAATAATATAATAATTATTACAAAAGAATGAAAAAAGGAAGAAAAAGCAATTTTATTAATATATTCCTAGTGAGTAAAAACAGCCATAGACACGAGAAGTTGACATTGAATTTTGGACACATTCTGCATTGAAAAATAAATAAAGCAGATTTATGTAAAACACTTTTCATAAATAAATGCCTCCTTTTTTATATTTTTGAATTTATTGTGTGTATACATTCATATATATATATATATATATATATATATATATATATATATATATATATATATATATATATATATATATACACACATATTTACATACACACACACAAATATATATATATATACAGTGATGGCTAAAATTGTGGACACTTTGGAAATTTTATGTTTTTCAACTTTCTATGCTTATAGAAAATGTTACTTTTCGCAAAATGCAAGCTTGTTTATATCATTTTAAAGAGAATTTACTACTGAATTCAATACAAAACACAAAATTCTATTATTTGAAATGCAAAAAAAAAAGTTATAAATACTTTATAAATAAAAAACACAGTTGTGAAGTTGTTTGTAATGTCTAGCTTTCCTGGCCAATCACTGTTCTTGTTCTGAGAACCAATCAAATGTTAGTAACTGCCAGTAGAAGCAGATATCATGTTTACACTTGAAACAATTCATTATTTTGCTTTGTTCTGTAGAAGGAGGACTTATTTCTTATACACTGGAATTACAAGTAGGAATTTTTATAAAAATTTTTAATATTAAGTCAAGAAGCAATCATATCAAGTAAAAGAGTAGATTGGACATCTAGAAAGAGTTGTAATATTATTGTGTTACTAGAAAGTGGTCTTTCCTATCCTGAAATTGCAAGACAGGTGGATGGTTCAGTGACTACATCTGGAGTCCGAAAGTTTTGTTTAAGATATCAGGAGACAAATTCAATAAAAAAGAAGGAAAAGCCCGAGAATGGTGCACCATATCTATTGATGACAGAAGAATAAAAAGACTATGTCTCCAAAATAGAAAACTGACAGCAGAGGCCATTAGAAGTGATTTAAATGATGCTGGTGTTTCTGTCAGTTCAAGAACAATCAGGAGAAGATTAACAGATATTCGACTGAGAGGTAGAATTCCATGAAAAAAGCTTTATCTTAATTTTCAGCAATGAAAAAAAAGAAGACTACAGTGGACAAAGGAACACATTAATTGGATAGATGATCAGTGGTCACAGGTTATATGGAGTAATGAAACTAAGCTATCGTTGTTCGGTAGTGATGGGCGAAAATATGTAAGACGTAGAATAGGAGAAGAGCTACATCCTGACTGCATTCAAGCAACTGTGAAGAACCCAGTTAGTGTTATGACTTGGTCATGCATGTCAGCAGATGGTATTGATCATCTTCATTGGACACTGAATGCAAGAAAATACATTGGCACTATTCTAGAACCAAAACTTCTACCTTCCATCAAAGATCTCTTTCCCAGCAATGCTTCGTTTATTTTTCAGCAGGATTCTGCTCGTTGCCCCGTGGCCAAAATATCGAAAGAGTGGTTTCGTACAAAGAACATTAAATTGTTGTCATTGATTTGATTAAAAGCCAGGTTTCCTCTAACATCAAGTTATAAAAATAAAAATTATAAATTTCATGTATCACTTATGTGTGAAATTTTATAACAGAAATTTTTGTCATATATAAATGAAAGAAAACTGGGAGATTTAAATTATTTATTTTCCATTATTAGATTGCACAAATAATTATTTTTTCAGTATAAACTTTATAAAATATTTCACTAAAATTTATTTAAAATCAGTTTTATAATTTTTGATTGCAAGTGAAAGTGATTTCTACTTTAGAAGTGATGTTTGGGATGAATCTATTATGCTTATACAAAATGTAATATTTATTTTCTGTGAAGATAAACACACAAAAATTTACACAAAGTACTCATTATGTTTTTAAAAGTATAAAATAGTGTACATTAAAGCTATTCAGAACATACAAAAATCTGTTCTTTAAGACTTTTAATGTAGCTATCTGAACAATTGCTGAGCAATAATTGCAATAAATTTTATCGACTATAGAATACTTTCAGATAATTTGCCGTCATATAAGAAAATAATTGTTAATATATTAGATGAACTATTTTTTTAAAATAAGTATTTCATATTTATTTATACTTTTGTAATTCTGATCACAACTTGAGAGTTACACTAAATTTAAATAATTTAAATTTTTCTTCACTTAATAAATAAAAATTTATTTATTTTATGCAACGATTGAAATTTTAAGAAAGTTAGCTTGAAGCTACTTCAACAAGAATGAAATAAGTACATGAAAACATTATAATTATAGACAATAAACATTCTTATTTTTGAATAATTTATTGTGATTAAATAAGAAATTTATGGGTTAAACAATTAACTGAAATATATTTCCACAACACGTATAGTACTTATCCAAAATTTATTCACTTTTACAAAGAAAAACACTTTGAAAATATTTCTTAGGACAGTGTCCTGCTTAGACTTTATGCTACAGGAAAAAAAAATTCAAACAGTAAAACCCGGAATGCAACTTCGCATTTCATTTCATGGCAGGTTTAGAGCAGGCAATTTTTCCTTCGTTTTCTTTTTCTTCTTTTTGTTATCTAAAACTTTTCTTTTTTCTTATTTTTCTAGAAAGCATCTAAATGCAACTCGTTTGCAAAGAGACACCTCTGAGACTGGCGATTGCCTAGGGGCTAGGTAAAACATTGTAGAAGACACGCGATCAACCAACCATGAGGGATGCCCTGCCTTCTCTCTTCTCCTGAAACTCTTTGACAGCAATTCTTGGTCTGAATAAACATAAAGCGAAAGGAAAAAAATAAAGAAAAAAACATCAGTCGCAGTTTGTCAAATTTTTACACATGGGATCCCAAGATAAGCAGTGACAGTATGTTAAATTGAATGAATTCCCCCTCCCTTTCACACTTGTTTCAAAACGTGCCTTGTTTTGAAGTTTCCTACTTGAATTTTTTCTCTCATATCAAAGTGTCAAGCAGAGTTGTGATATACTTTGAAATTATATTAGATCATTTAGCGTTGAAGGATGTGAACTACTTAGTAGAAAATTGCTGTCAAAATGGTAAAACTATATCATAACTTATTTAAAAATACTATGTCATTTAATCAATATGTAATTATTAAAAAACAATAATCATTAATCAAGTAAAATAGAAACTAAAATCCCTTCTCCAAGAAAAAGGATTTGAAATTATACTTAGTGTATTTAAAAAAAATATATCTTAGTTTTTTTTAATACTCTAAACATAATTTTATAAGAGAGTTGTCTTCGCAACTAGCCCGATTTGAATAGAATTATATTAAGGATTGTAATACTAGAATATATACTAAAATTTAAATGAAGTATATTATGTTTTTTACAAAACTAAATTTATTTTATAACTGTATTCTGAACATTCATATGAAATAAAATAAAATTAACATAAAAATGCACGAAGTTTTTACTATATTACTTTTCGACTTAACAAAATATATTTTCACATTTTTATTAAATTAAAATTAAAAAAATATATTTTTATATTTTCCTTAATGCATGATCAAATAATTTTAATATAAAACAGTTAAAGTGTAAAATATTTAAAAATACTTTATTTTCTTTTAATGTTTCACCTATTGTAATCTTTAAATTAATTTAATTAATCAAATAAAATAAAGAGAAATACATCGATATATAATCTAATTCCAATTTTTTTAAGAAAAATTTAGCCGAGTTACTCTAATAGCAGTTTTTTCAGTAATAATTCAGACTGAGGTTGAAATAATATATATATATATAATATAAAATTTTTTTGCGTGTTATAAGAAATAGAGAAAATTAAATATTGTGTCTAAAGTATCAATGGTGAAACATAAGTGAGATTTTGATGAAGAGAGAAATGAAAGATTGTATCAGGCGCATCGTTTTTCAGCTTTTGGTATTTCTATGAAACTCTTAAGAACGAAGCATTTTTTTTTTACAAACCTTATCATAAAGCTCTTAACAAGAAGGGAAAATCCCGCACAATAGGAAAGAATTTGAGCGCAAAAGTTTCAAAGGCGGGAAACAAGTCACGAACTGGGAAACCCTCTTAATTCTCTTTTTTTCTTAAAACTGGAAATAAGACTATTTTATTTGCCTTTAGTACAAAAGTAATGGAAGAGCATTTCTTTCGAGGAGTCTCTTTCTAACTTCCTTTCCTTCCGTACAAACGAAGCAATATCCTTTTCTGGTCACGAGATTTGGCTTTGGTTGTGAAAGTTTTCACTCCCTTCTAACCCGAATACAAGGGGCTGTAACGAAGGCCGTTTCGAGGTGATAAATTTTGACACAACTTCCACGAGAAGCAGTTTTAGGAATTCTCAAGACTTCTACTGCAATTACAAAAGTACAGCACCTCCAGAATTCTTGTGTACACAAAGGCGGAAAAGTAGGCTTAACTGCTTTGAAATAGTAGCTGCTCGACAGAATAGAATTTATGCTATAGGTAATGCTTTCAGACTACAACTAATGCCTTTTGAGGAATTTTTTGAACTTACTCCAGCCAAGCACAGTTATTTTGAAGCAAGGAACATGGTATTACTGCACATCTTAATGTTAGGGTTGCTTTGGTTTATTTTATTTATGTAAATGGAAAATACAGCACTTGTTTTCTCTTTGTACTGAGAGATGATTTTCACTACATAATTTAATTATTTCCCAGGAGGAATATTCTAGTTTAGGGCGGTGGACCTTACTGCGTTTGTTAAAAGGGGGAATATATATTTCTTTGATGGATGTATTATTATATTTATTTCATTTAGGGAAGTGTTATCATTTCTTATTTAAAAAATGGGACAATTAAACGATTTTTAAGATATGACTTATTATTGATACAAAATTATATATATATGTATATATATATATATATATATATATATATATATATATATATATATACATATGTATGTATATATATACATAAATATATATAATTTATATATATGTATATATATATATATATATATATATATATATATATATATATATATATATATATATATACATATATATATATAATTATATATATAACTAACAAACCTCAAAGAATGAATCATTTAAATTTAAGAGTTTCTTATCAAAATATTTGTTAAAAGATATGATACTGAAAATAATTTTTGGTTAAATTTTAATGCTTATTAACTTGAGATAAATATTTTAATCTTTTTGTGAATACTAAAATAACTTCCAAGTTTTTAGAGATAAAAAAAAACATCGCTTAAATTATGCAAGTAACCTGGCGGTATATTTTAACTTCTGCTTTGTATGATTACTGTTTTTGAAGCACTTTAAGTATCATTGATATCAGTTAAGATTCATAAAAATCATATTAATATATATTTAATATTAAATAAATATTTACCTGATTTTTTTTAAAAATTGTACCCTTTACTTTGAATGATATAAATTGTATTATTTAGAATAACGTCTTTGTTGACGAAATTCAGAAAAAAAATATCTCCTTATTTTAATTGGGCAAATAATACAATTTCTTTGTATACATAATAATTTTTAAGAGTTTTTTTTATTTTATAAACTTTATTGACATTACATTGATAAATAAAATTGTTGCATTGTTATGAATGACGTAAGAGGAGGAATATGAAATATTCTGCTATTGATAATAAAGCCCCTGACTGTGTATTACTCAGAAATTTCTATTTTCAACTTTTAAGAATAAAAATATTTTCAAGTACTTAAATTTTTCAGGAAGTTAATCTATTTCCAGATATCAAAATTTACTAAATGAATTAGCTGAGTTTTGAATGTCATTTTCTACTCTCAACCTATTTCTTAGCAATTATACTATAGAAGGATATATTTTTTTTCAAATTTATCATTAGAAAAATAATGAATTTGGGTATGTATTTATTATATAAACTTTTAAATGCTTTCGGTTATAAGTTATTTCAGAATTTTATAAATTTAATGTATCCAGAAAAATATATTTTAAGAAATTATATCTTCAATGAATTATAACTATAAGGAAAATATTGAATTCTCTTTAGTTTATGTAAAGTATTGATCTAGCATTTTTAAGGTCAGCGTGTTACTGAAATAGGGACAATAAATTATTTTTGTTAAAAATAAAATTGTATTTCAAAAATTATCTCAGTTTTCTTCACTTATAGCCCATACGTAGAAATATTAAAAAAGAATTATTAGAAGATTACATTAAAAATAACTAAAATTAAATAATAAAAACAATTACGAATAAAATAAAAAATGTTTATTTTTTTTGGAAAAAAGGACCTTTCTCCTTACCTGAAATAGTGCGTTTCCTATGAAAACCAAGCAAAATTTCATGTTAATCAATGGTGTAGGAGAATGTAAAATTAATGTCTTGGTTGCAATCTTCTCCAATGATTTATCTATGAATGGTCTGCTGGGTGCATTCTTCTAAATTACGAAGGCCAACCTACTTCCACGGTTATGATGACACATTAACGGAGTACCTCTCCAACTCTCTCTCCTCTCTCTGTGTATATATATATATATACATATAACTATATATATATATATATATATATATATATATATATATATATATATATATATATATATATATATATATATATATATATATATAAATCCTCTAGATAACAACAATTTTGCTTGTTTATTGCCAAAAAGTGCAAAGTCAAAGAGTGACCGAGTAATGGAATAAAAAGAAATAAATCAATGTTATGCAGTGAGGAGTTTAAGACAAAGTATTTGTAAGTATTAGATTATTATAGACAAATGATTTTAATTTTCACTATGATTTCATTGCCAAAAATTTTAAAAACTGAGTCTATATAACTAATTTGTTGCGAGCGCTTTTTTTTTTACTTAGTACTTTATAATTTATAATATTCTATAATTTCTTAAAATTTGTTTAAATAAGGTTTTTTAATGCTGTGAATTGCACTTTTTCTATCATAATTTAATTGTAAGGTCATTGTCAAATAGATTTGTAAATATCATTTTGTGAGAGATTTATCTAAAGACTTGTTTAAAAAATGGTTCCTTTTAAGCAATAAATGCTTAGTAAATCGTTTAAGGTATGTTATGACGAGTAATTTAATGTCTTATAAATAAATATTAGAATAAAAATTACATAAAATGGTTCTCATTTAATAAACTATACTCCGTAAATCAAATATTTGCCTACATTTTATCTGCTTTTGCTATTATCTGTTACTTCTAATTATAATCAAATTTTAAATAAAATTTAAGAATAATTGTTAATAATGGAAATTTCTTGGTAATACTTTTATTTAATTACTTAAAATTGGGTCAAGGAGCCATTGTGTGCCAAAATACTAATAAGATACAAACAACAAATTAAAAAATTCTGATGGAAAATTGTAGTATAGGAATTTTTTACGTATCTCTCTAATTTTACAATATTTCTTTTGCTGGATGCTGTTTAGAAATGAAGTAATTTATTAAAATAATGTTATCAATAAAATTAATCTAAATCTATTAATATAATCAAGTAAAACTATTAAATAACATTAACAACAGTATTTAATTCAATCACTGTTCCTTATTGAATGTGAAAACTATATCTCATTTAATTTACAGAACAGTAATGACAATTAATTTGTAATATATTTTTGAAATCATCTTCTAAGCATAGCATATATTCTTTTATATTGTTTCTTACCTTGTTATTGCATGTAGTGTATCAGATTTGTATATAGTATAGATTTTCATTGCATGCAATGATATAGCGTCTGTATTGTACCCTTGAAACATAGTTTTAATTTGTTTTTATCCCTTACATTCCGCCTGTTTGGATAATTTTTAGTGCGTTTGTATGACTTCAAATTTAGATGTCGTAACATTGTTTTGTTCTCTCTTAGAACTTAAATTTCTTTCGATCGATAATCATTTTCATTGTGATAAATAATGCTAAATTCTAAAACATAATTATGGTAGAATGAATTGGAAAAGTTAGGTGAATAACAAGTTTATTGATAGATGATACATAAATAATTACGTCATGGATCAATTTTGCACCAAACTTTTGCATAAACATTATAAAAATTGATAATTATTGTAGAAATGTTTCTCTAAAAATGTCCCTTAAAATGTTTTGAAATAGACTTCTTCCATTTTGATCAATAGACCATATTAACTCCTGATAGTTTTTTATATAAAATAAAAGGAATGTCAATTTACAATTGAAATTTTGTTTTCTAAACATAATGATTCCTTCAAAAGATGTGAGTTTTTATTTTAAATATGGTATTTTTATGAAAAAATATTATATATTACTTGCTTATATCATAATAAATACTGTTAGCTAAATAATATTATATTCTATTTGTGCTCTTCCAAATAAATTTCCTCTTTATTCTCAATATAGTGCATATAATCAAATAATATATATAATTCATATAATTTACTCTTTTCAGTTATTATATCTGTCGTGAAATAAACATTTTTCAAAATTATGTAAATTCTGGTATCCATTGAATGATAAAATATTTATGATTCAATGAATTCGTTTATTGACAAAGAATAAATAAAATTATCTATGCTTGAAAGGAAACTCTTTTTGTATAATGAAAAGTGAACTGTTTAAAAATTATAAATTATGAAAAACATCAATTTGCATTTGTCTGTATGATAAAAAAACAATTTTACTAGAAATTTGATGTCGATTTAAACTATTTGTACTCTTATGTAAGATATTTTTAAGGATACATTTCAGATAAACTATTTATGAAACACGATTCAGAAATTATAGTTTAAACATCACAATTTTCAATGAAGCATTTTGCAATATGTTTTACATAATTTACATTTAGTTTTCCCCAGTAAGTAAGCAAGAAATTTCCTTTAATATTATAAAATTTGAATATACAGGAATAATTTATGTAAAGACAAAAGTAAATAATTCATAATTTACTGTTCTATTCCAAACTTGTTTCTAAAAATAATAATGTAATTATTGATAACGTAGATGTAAGAGTACTACATATTAAACTGAAATGAACTGCCTATATTTTCAATTTGGTAAATACTTTCTTATCTGCTTTATACTATATCACTTCACTTTCATATGCAGTAGAGTTTATGTTAAAATCTGACAGATAATATCTATATATATATATATATATATATATATATATATATATATATAATATATATATAAATATATATATATAATATATATATATATATATATATATATATATATATATATATATATATATATATATATATATATATATATATATATATATATATATATATATATATATATATATATATATATATATATATTAGTTTGAAAAATAATCTACTTGAAAATCACTATTTCATGGTTTATCATTCAAAGCTCAAATATGGAATATTTTGTAGATAGAATGCCTTCTGACATCAGACAAGTAATATTTACTTTTTTTGGAAGCAATGTTTGTGAAAAACCTCTTTTATGTTTGAGCAGCTTCATAAGTCCCAATCGGGACTTTTACTTTTGATTTCAGACAAGATATGTTTTTATAAAACATGCTACGAAAGTGTTGATAAGAACTATAACCAAACTTTGAATCCATTTCTAGACCCGTATGTGAACTCAAAAACTATATTTTATTCCCAAGTTTTTCCCTGGGTTTTCTTTCTTTATAAAAGAGGACATGCAAAATATCTATTTCTCATAGGGATATTACAGTTCGAAAACATATTGTCGAATTTTCTACTCAAAGCAATGAATCAAAATGCAATTTATTTCCTCTCTGCAGATTTATCCAAAATGATTGTTGAGAAAATTTTCAAGGAAAGAAAGTAGATTTAAAATTTTATTCGATAGTTATTTTTAAATGTATTCTTCGGCAAATATTTTGTGTTATGTTTATTAAATACATATAAATATATATGTAGAAATTCAAGTTAGTATTTTTATGAAATTACATCACAAGAAAACCGTAAAAAATATTATTGCATCGATGTTAAACTGAAATTTTCACGTACATCATTGAAAATAAATGTTTATTTGATATCACTTGATGAAAATATTGTGCTTATACCTAAATGAGAGATTCATGTATCATATTTCATTAACCATTTGGTATAAAATAAGAAAATGGGATTCACTGGAATATATAAACATACAAAATATTTCTTATGGCACATGGCACTTCTGATAAATATTTCATAGGGAAACGTTTAGGTAAATTAGAATGTATTTTATGTCTCTTAATTCAAAAACATATTATTACTATAACTAAAACATATTTTAGTATCCCATTTTTGGACAAGTTATTTATAAACAGTGGAAATATATCACTTATAAATGCATATTTGTCGTTGATAACTGATTATAGTCATCAGCACAATTTTTGTCACCATTCTTTTGAATTTTTAATGAAAAATTTTTGAAAAATGATTAGAATATCGTTTACCCAATAATATATTGTTACAAATTACATTTAAAAATATATCCGCTTTCATATCAAATTAAAATTAAAATTTTAAGGCATTTTTTGCGCTTTAAGCATTTCTAAGAAACCATAAAATAAAATAATAATTTTGATTTACTTTTCAGTTTTTATTTCTTTTAAGATAAGATTTTAATTAAATGCTAGCTACTGTAATTATAATATATTATGCTTAATCAAGTAGCTGTAGTTTTTAGACAATGTTTTTAATCATTTTAGATGCTTATATATTTCACAATCTCTTTTAAATATTAATGAGAAATACAATTTCATTCTATTTAGTGTCCAGCATTTTATGTTGATTATCTTGTGTCATGCTTTAGTAATTATTGCAAGATCACTATTTAACATAATATTGCATTTAAAATTTTCAGAAAATATGTGATGTAATCCAAATTTTGTTGCCTAAAACTCATTAATAGTTCAATATGTTAAAGCATGATACATATTTATAAAGTATGAGTAAAAAATTCGATAAGTTTATTATTTAAGTTTATTCTATATAATATTTTTATCGAAGACATTCAAAAGAAAAAAATATATTTTATTGGTATTAACCATAGAAAATGTATTGATCCAATATAGTTATTCCTCCAATATTGTTCGAAATTTACCCATAAACATAATATATCATATTTTTAACTTAAGAATCTTAACTGGCTGGATTATTAATTCAATTTGAAAAGTTAAATATACAAGTAAAGTTTTCAAGATAAACATGCAAAACATTTTAAACATTTGCGTTGTAATTGGTAAGTTGTCCATAATGTTATTTTGATAGATTTAAATTTGATTTTCATAATGTATGCAAATATTTACATGAAAAACACACGTTTTATTATGACAGTGCATAAAGCAGTTTAATAATTGATAAAATATTATGTAAGAAACTGTGTTTTTCAATTTAAAACTTTTAAAATATATTTTAGAACAAAAAAGAAAAAACATTCGTAAATATTAATTCCATTTAAATATAGTGGTAAACAATACTTTTCTATGTAATTACTTACATGCAACACCATTCAAAATAAATTAAATATAAAAAATTAGTATTTGTAGCTTTATTTTGCGATAAAATACTACAATATTATGTTAGTAATTTCTCCACACTATATTTATAATTGCAAATTATATTATTTGCATAGAAATTAACGATTCAACAGGTGAAGCTAAGATCAATAAAAAGTTTTCTTTTATTTTATTAATGAGAAATTTTTAATCATAAAGTTGACAAATTTGTTCCCATTTTAGATAAATAATTAGGTGCTTTAATAAAATATTCAGTTTTTATGTGGAAATTGTGATTTTTTGAATTTTTTTTGTTACAAGAAAGTTTTAATTCTGATATTTCTTAATTAGTTGTTGATGGAAATTGTTTTCATGTACTAGGGTACTTAAGTGATTTCTCGCATGTAAGAACTAATATTTAAAAACAGTTTTCCTTAGTTCCATTATATATGATTTAGGTAAAAAATATTTTTTTCTAAAAACTGTCTTATTATGTTTTTATACATAAATTATTACTTAAATAATGGAAACTGCTTGGAAAACATTTCATTATATTTTGCGAAAATTATTGATTTTTTTTCTCAGTTCTGCATAGAAAATTTGCTTAGTAAATTTCCAAAATTTATAAAATGTTTCTATTTGATCTTTTAATGATTTGAAAGTTAATGCTTTCTAAATATCTAAATGAGTGTTGATTACTTTTATAAATCAGCGTCTTATATCTTAACAAGTGAAAATATCTTAAATTAATATGATTAAGATTAAATTATGTGCACCTACGGAATATTGTTTAAAATGTATTTAATTTCAAATTGCTGCAGTAAAACATGAAGCTTCTGAGACAATAAGCTTATCTCTTTTTAGAAAACATGTTATAAATAGAATATCACAATTGCATTTGTGATGAGAAAGTGAATTTAAAAACATGTACAATAATACATCATTTTCCATGCCAGTGTGATTTTTACATCCGAAAATAGTTCCCTTTACTTTACTTTGAAAAAATATTTTCTTTCTTTCTCTATTAGTGAATGTCCTTTAAGAAGAGAATAATTTAATAATCGGGATATTTAAATTCAACACCGTGAAATGTAAGTCAGCCTAGTACAATAAAATATTGCTTTTGTACTATCTAGGGCTGAACCAGATATTATTTATTACTTTACCGCATTTTATAGTAATTTTACTTATTAATCCCTTTCACTTTGTAGAGAAACTCTTGAAGTTTACTTCAAAGATTCTATCTATGTCAGACTCAATTTTGGACATCGTTGCTTTTAAAACTACAAAAATGTATACCAAAAATACAAAAACTGAATAAAGCTGAAAATAATACGTGAACAGAAAGTTATGAGAAAAGTTTCTAAGCGAAATTTTTATATCAATATACATTTTCTCTTTTACTAAAATTATTTGCTGTTCGATAGTTTACGCACATATTTCTTAACAGATGCAGCATGGCGAATAGAAATATGCGGTAAGTTAAAGTGATTTTGTTGCTTTAACTTCTGCTCCCCTTCAAAACTTATGTCTTGGAGAAATGAAGAAAAAAAATATTTTCCCTCCTATCTCAAATAAATGAAACAACTGATAAAAGCTTTCTCATTCCAAAACATTTTTCCTCTTTTTTATTGTGTGTAATATAAAACTTCGTTTTTTAAAGTTCCTAGAAATGCTGGATTCCTTCTACTCCTGTCCTTTTACTCAGAGAGCGTTTATCAAACTTCGGACTTTTGAAAACTTATTCCAGAACAGCAAGCGAACGAATATTTTGCTATCATTTATCATTTCTTTAGTCATAAGGGATTGTTTTTCATATTTAAAACGTTTCTATGCAAATCTTATTTCGCAGTTTTTTAATTATTTGTTTATAGTACTGACATAATCAAAGCATAATATTTTTCAAAGTAAAAGTGACGAGTAATTATTGTATAAACAAATTTTTCATTTATTTAAATTTTTCTTTGAATACATGTAATTAGCTTAATTCTACGTTGTCTTTATTATAGCCAGAGCAAAGCTAAGGTGCGTATTATCAATAAAATAACTATATGCGTGTATATAGTTACTATTTTTATTTAGTTAGTAAAGCTTGTCATATAAATGTATATTATATAAAACATTATTAATTTTTCATTTATCGAACGCAAAATTTGACAGGACTCTCTTAGTCAAAATTTGAAACACCAAGAAATTAAACATCTTGAGAAAAAATTTCGTTGTGATTTGTTTTTATAATCATTCGTTGAATAATATTACTAAGAAACAATGAATATTTCTGAATATATTATATTTAAATGTTAAAACTAACATATTTGTTAAGATTATTTTTAATATTCATTAAACTTTAAATTTAGTTCAGTTATAGAAATTAATGTTTTAGCAAAATTAAATATTACTTAGAAATATTTTTTTTTCCATTTATTAATCATTAAATTTTACAAACAATTTTTTGTCCTTTATTTAAAGAACATAGTCACACATATTATATGAGAAACTAAATTTTTAATGTATATATCATGTCAGATATGCCAATTGAAAAACCATTAAGCTATCACAATTTTAATTACACCATTTTTATAAATCAAGAGAAAATGATATTTTAGATGGTTCAAAAAACAAAATTAAGGATGAAAGTGTCTTTTTCATGTAATTTATCCAATAATTTGTTCAATTTAATCCTTTTTTTTACATATAACAGAGTGCCCTGGGTGATTAACCAATCACCACAACGAAAACGGAAACTGCTACTCGTTTATCATAACTCGGTGGACCAAGACACGGATGCGAGTAGCATTATCCGTTCCATACTACCACAAACCCGTTTATAGGGTGGGCTACATTCGTGCATCATCTCAGAAGAGAAAGGACACAGAGACATAGAGAGAAAGAAGTATCTCTCCCTGACTCGGGACTCAAACCCGGAACAAACAGTCTAGGTGTCAGGAAGGCTAACCACTCTGACATTGTTTTGCACTTTCAATTTAATCTAATAATTTAGGTTTTTTAATCAAAATTATAATTGAATACCACACTTATGTAAAGATTTTCATCTAAAAATATATTAAAAATACTTTTTTTTAATTTTTTGTATATAATACCTACATATATTCTATTTAAGGAAAAGTGATAAAGACATGTGCAACGAAAACACATTATTACTTTTGCATTTTTTAAATGAAATTCAATTAAAAATTTTTTTTACTACTTTTTTATTAATATTTAAAAAAAAAATCTATATTTGTGAAATAAATAAACTACACTACTGGCCATTAAAATTGCTACACCAAGAAGGCGACATGCTACAGACGTGAAATGTATACGAATGGAAGAAGGTGCTGTGATATGTAAATGATTAGCTTTTCAGCGCATTCAGACAAAGCAAGCGCCAGTAGCGAAATCTACATTGTGTTTAAATGAGGAAATTGTTCAGCCGGTTACTCATACACAAATTGTATTTGAACATTGTTGCCTGGTGAAAAGATGTTGTGATGCCTCGTGTAAGAAGTAGAAATGCGTACCAGCACGTCTCTGACTTTGATAAAAGGTCGAATTGTAAAGTACCGGTATTGCGGTTTATCTTATCGCAGTATTGCTGCTCGCGTCGGTCGAGATCCAATGACTGTTAACAGAATATGGAATCGATGGGTTCAGGACGGTAATACGGAACGCCATGCGGGATCTCAACGGCCACATATCACTAGCAACCGAGAAGACAGGCATATTATCCGCATGGCCGTAATGGATCGTGCAACCAAGTCACGAGCCGTGAGTCAAGAAACGGGGTCGTTTGGAAGAAAACAAGTGTCTGCACGGACATTTCGACGACGTTTGCAGCAGCATGGACTCTCAGCTCGAAGACCATGGCTGCGGCTTCCCTTGATGCTGCGTCATAGACAAGAGCGCCTTCAATGGTGTGATCAACGATGAACCTGGGCGCACGAATGGCGAGACCTCATCTTTTCAGATGAATCCAGGTTCTGTTTACAGCATCATCATGGTCGCATTCTTGTTTGGCGGCATCGTGGTGAACGCACACTGGCATCGCGCATTCGTCATCGTCATTGTGGCCCATCACCTGGCATGATAGTATGGGGTGCCATTGGATACACGTCTCGGTCACCTCTTGTTCGCATTGACGGTGCTTTGAACAGTTCACATTACATTTCTGGTGTGTTACGACCCGTGGCTCTACCCTTTATTCGAGCGATGCGAAACCCTACGTTTCAGCAGCATAATGCCCGACCGCTTGTTGCCGGTATTGTACGGACCTTCCTTGATACGGAAAATGTTCGGCTGTTGCCCTGGCCAGCACGTTCTCCAGATCTTTCACCAATAGAAAACGTCTGGTCAATGGTTGCCGAGCGACAGGCACGTCACCAAACACCAATCACTACCGTTGATATACTGTGGCATCGTGTTGAAGCTGCATGGACATCTGTACCTGTACATGCAATCCAATCCCTGTTTGACTCAATGCCCAGGAGTATAAGTGCTGTTATTACTGCCAGAGGTGGTTGTTCTGGGTACTGATTTCTCAGGATCAATTCAGCCAAATTTTTTGAAAATTTAATCACTTTTTACTTTTAGTAATATATATTTGTACAATAAATATCATTTTGTTATCTGCATTTCTTCCTGGTGTAGTAATTTTAATGGCCAGTAGTGTAGTTCAAATTTATTTAGTTATCTGAATTTTTTTTAAAAAAGCAGCTTTTATAAATTTTATTGTAATTGAAACATGTAACATTTTATTTGAGAATGTTTCAGTGTATTTATATAGAATTTTCTTACTCATTAATCTTAAATATTTTACATAATTTTAAAGTAGTTATTAATCAATGTATAATTTTAACCATGTTTCTTGATTTACCAAAAAATAAATATTATTTTACTATTAAAGATAAAATTTATTTTCTGAGAATGTAACATGGAAAAAGATTGATTTTAACCTGAACATTAATGCATATAATATGCTGCACATCAGTTAAAAATGTAATAAAATAAAACATTTCTCAGAAAGAAGTCAAATAATCAATGTTAGAATATATGTTTATAAATATATATATTACTAAAATCAGTATGCATAACAGTAATCTATGTTATAAATAAAATGGAACGATGGGAATCAGAAAAATATTGCAATTATTAATTTAGAATTCTATTAATCAATTAAATTTTTAAAAATGTAAAATGTCCTTTCCAATTTAAACTAACCATAAAGTTGAGTTTCCTGTCATAAGTTTTTCATTTTGCTTTTTCTTCTGTTCTATTGTCCAAATTTTAATGACTTAAATCAATGGAAAACGGCTTCTCAAATCTATGTTTTGCTCCTTATATAAGAAATCGTTTTAATAATAAAATGAATCAGAATAATTTTCTCAAACATTCGATAGTGAACTTCCCTTTGTTTTATGCCCCTTGAAGAATGAGGTTTGAAGGCAGGCAGCAAATTCATCGACAAGTTAGATTTACAACGCCTTCTCAGTACGTTGTGATGTGGATGAAACGTTATCTGACGTTATGGATATTTTAAACCAATGAGAATCATAATAAAGTGCCTCACTCAGGATCTCAATTGTAACGAAAGAAACAACCACTTTATGGTTAAAAAGGAAAAATTGTTATATTATAGCTAACAAAAACAAACATTGCGATCAGATTTTGCTGACATATTTTGAAGTCTGCATAATCTGATTTTTTAATATCTGAATGAAAACATTTTAGCAAAGTTCCATATAAGTTATAATTTAACTAGTGCAAGTCTATCATGTTGTTAATCACATTTTCTTAAAAATAACTTATTTGCCTGCGAGTAAAATTTGGAGTATATTTGAATGTCGATGCTATTAAGTATATTTTCACTAATTTATACTATTTTCCAACACATTTCACAAATTTCAATAAGATTATTTTATTATATCAGAAGCGCGTCTGTTGAAACGTGCAGTACTAACTATTTGACTTTCATACACGTAATTGCATTCTTTTCAGAAATAACGGTGATTTGTTTTATTTAATATTCTTATTCAAACTACACTTCACCGACTTGAAAAATTTGGTATGTCACTGAATTAATTCAAACAAATTGTTACATATGTAATATGGTTCTTTAAATAATATAAGTATTCATTCAATTCAAAGATAAAAATTTGTTGATATTAAAACTGAGAATTGATTTTAAAATTGAATATCGATTGCTTTTTAATTATATGATGAATAAATAATACACACAATAATGCTTTAAAAAGCAAAATGAAATATGTGAATTCACTTTAGGAAGTGAAAAATGTGAAGGCTTAGCTAAATACATACATTTAATGAAATTTTATAAAAAACAATATTTCTGTTAAAATTGTCATTCTAATTTCAGTAATACACTGTTTTAACATACATTGTGTATATAAGCAAAAATGAGTGTTGGTGTTTTCCGACTTACATTTCTAAAATTTAAATAACTTAATGCATTAAAATAATTATTAAAAATTAATTAAATAAAAATAAAGATACTTGTAAAATATTTATACGTGATGGAATTCACATGAAGTGATAATTTTAGTAAAAGTATTATTGCGTGAAAGTACTTTCAAAATGCATTCCGACATCAATGGTTGAAATATTCATTCGCTTTAACAGATTTTATGCTTTTTGTTACAAAACTTTTATAATCATCAAAATAATTTAGTATTTTTAATTTAATAACTGCTGAAAGTGCGATCGTAAATTTTTTAAACCAAATTATTATTTTGATAGAGAATGAAATATTATTTTGATAGAGAATAGAAATGATTCTTTTTGTATTGTCAATGAATTATCCTGTTTTTTTGGTAGATATGATAAAGGGTTTCATAGTAGTCTAAGTATTTAATTTAAAGCTACTTTTTCATAAAAAAAAGTTTTCATGATTCTGAAGCAAAATTATTCATCGTATTAAATAAATAATTACTTTTTTGCGACAATTTTGTGATAATTAAGTTTTTAAATTTATCGTATTTTTTATTAGAATACACTGATCAATGTTTTAATTGAATTTTAGAGTAGTTTTGATTGTCCAATCATTTAAAATGAAATTAACTTTAAATAGTATTAAAATATTAAATCATGTCAAGTAGAAGAAATTTGCTATATTGATTTATATTCCAAAATCAACATATAAAACCATTATAGAGATTGATAATAATATTTAAATAGTTTATACTTTGAAGTTTATAATCAAATATTGCCCCATAATGTTTTCATAATCATTTTATACAACAATGAAGAAATTTGAAGCTTAAAGTTATCTTATCCAATGCCATTTTTTATAGATAAATGACATCAAACAGGACCATCTTATCTACATGTACCTCATGTACATGTGTATACACCTGCATCTTATCTTATGTCGTTAGGTTAATGACATTAGGTAAGATAATTTATTTCTTATAGATAATAAATTTAACATACTTGAGATTTGTACGCATTGTAAGAGCTTGCCTGCTATATTTCAAAAAATATTTTTAATAAGTGAGAGTACATTAAAATAGTTCATACTTTTTTTAGAAATAACTAAACAAAAGATGGCCTTTTTTCTGAATGAATTTTAAAGGACTTTCAAGAGCTTTTATCTACTTGTTTCAACAAAAATCGATACAAGTCTTGTTAGAAAAAACAAAAAAATTGACATATGTGGTATAAATTCTAGCATTCAAATTACAACATATTTACATTTTAGTAGTTTTCTTGAGAGATACACATGAATAATACATGACTTAATCCATTTTACTCTTCAATTCTTATTCTCTTACAGAGCAGAAAATAAAGAAGCCAAAATTTTATTCTATGGAATAAAACTACTTTATTTTTCTTTCCATAAATAAAAGAGAAAAGGTAATAAGACCTGCACGCAACAAAATTGAAATAGAGCCGTGGAATTTAAATAGATTTAGGAAGAATTTGCCTACAAAATAGAGCATAAAAGATTTAAATGCTCAAAAACTTTTGAAATGACACATGTAAATTAAAATTAGATTATTTATTAAAAAAATGGATTCATTATATTTAAAATTTTTTTTTGAAATATTTGATTAAAATTAACATATTTAAGATAGTGAAAATTCAGAGTTAATTTAATATTATCATATATTATTAAGAATTACTTTGCATTCTATTCATGAACATGAATTGATTAATATACACTTCAGTGTATGAACTTCATCTTGAGTAATAGAAAAATTAAATAATAATTATTTATCATTCTCAGAAATGAGCCTTTATGCGTTTCAAAAATAAATAAAAAATATTGTTACAATTTGTAGAAAAGCAGCAAGTAATTATACATTTTTATGTTTTTCATTATATATTTTCATGTTTTCTGCTCTTTGTGGTTTGGAAAAATAAGTTTCTAAAAATGTTATAAGTTTCTAAATATGATAAATTGATTTACAAAATACATTTAAATGCATATTTATATTCACATAGAACTTATCAATGTTTATCAATTTAGCACTTAATTTTAAATTAGAAATATTGAAACAGTGACAAAAATGATTGATTACATTTCCAGCCATTACGAAACTGTGTTATTATCAAACTAGTTAAATTAATGTTTGAGAGTAGAACTCGGCATATTCATGAAATCGTAGTACGTGATTGATATTGGTTTTTTTAAAATATAGTAATGTAGTATATCATCATTATATATTTTAATCCCTCCCAGTAAATACTATTTTATATATATTTGCGATGTTGATATTTTTTATTCATTCACTTAATATCCTTATTCTAGAGAGGTAGACTCTGGAAGAAAAATGTGACTGGATATTAAATATTAAGAACTATTATTAAAATTGTGAATGTTTTTGTAATATTTTAAAAAGAAATTTCCTGTAAATAAACTTCTGCTATATATTCGAAAACAATTTCAAAAAAATGTTGACTTATACATTGAAAAGTTACTTCAAATACGTGATTTTTGCTAACAACGATGCATTGATTAATTTATTTTTCTGCAATCATTAATAGTAAGCCTTCTGATTTTAAGTATAAATTATAAAATTTTATACTAAATAGTTAGATGAACAATGGGTCATTAATAGAATTTTATGTATTTTTAATTTATTTTAATCAAAAATACTACTAACAGCGTTTTAATATTCATTTTTGATATTTAAAAATTTATTCTCAGTTGCTGATATTTTAATCTCTCTCTCTCTCTCTCACTTATAATAAAATCACTAATATTTCTGAGGGATGTATTAAACATAATACGTGTTTCTTTTAGATTTTAGGATGAATTTTTGTTGCGTAATTTATACTAAGAAAGTATACGAAGACTTAAAGAATCCATATTTGCATAATGTTTTAAAATTTAGATTATATTAAATTTTCTTGATACAAAAAATTTTGTGTAAATATATAAATAGTAACTAGTAAAGTAGAATCACATATTGTTTAGTTATAATGTTAGCAATGAAATAAAACTTTTGTTATTATGGTGGACCTTTGCTAGAAATACATTCCTAAAAGTAGATAAGTATATGAAAGTATTTTTTAAGGCGAGTTCTGAATATTTTTCCTGCAAAATAGGCCAAAGAGTTTCTGTTTCTTGTTTTAGAAACTTTTTATTTTTCCAGGCTCCTTATCTTTTTCTTCTGTTTTCTCCCTTTCCATTTGCCCCAGGTAGTGCCAGGAGACATTTATGTTTCTTGATTGTCTTTACGAATTCTGTTTCTTATCTTGCCAGGAGCAGATGTATGAATTCTTTTTTTACTGCGATATTCTTCCAAGCATTGCCGCTATGTTACGATTGAAAGATAATGAAAATAGAGAGCAGTAGTTGATAAGAGTTCACTATGTTTCGTTGCTTCAGATATCTTGGAAGATCAAATAGGATAAAAACTTTTTGTGTTTTATAAATTCATTAAGACTCATTTTTTGATTAAATAAATAATTACGTAAAGTTCAATTCTTTTGTTTAGTTAACTCGCATCTGAATTGTTTAACATTTAATCATCTTAACATTTAAGTTGCCGATTGTTAACAAGGAAATGGGTGATAATTCCCTTTTTTTTTATTAAAATGCTTAGAATTTTATATTAGCTTTTTAACAAAAATAATAAAACTATTTAGCAAAATTTAAGCGATTATAATTAATAGAAATTTTTTAGGTATTCCCAAATACCTGCAGCTGAATTTTGAAACTTACTAAAGAAACTGCACATTTATCATAACTTATATAATGATTTAAATAATATAATTATTCACCTATGGAAAACAGTTTTCATAAATACAATACTTGTGCGCTATAAGTTTGGCTGAAGTCTCAATATGTTTTAAAATATTTTTAGTTTCTTATTCGCGCTTTATAATTTATATTTTACACAAAAATACTTTTAATTTTAATTATTATTGTTATATAAAAAATATATATAATTTTCAATACATTATATATAATGCATTAAAAATCAATGTGTAAAAAAAGTTATAATTATTATTCATTACTTGTTTTTGCTGTTCTGCTTCGCTATTAACTGACAAATTGTATAATATTTATTAGGAAAGAGTCTAGAAAAATTATGTTTATACTATTCTTCTATTTTTGTATACTTTATTTTGTTAGAATATAGGGAAATTTCTTACGCAATTAGAAAACGAGATTATAATAAAAAATTAAAATCAGAAATGAAAATTAAAAGAAACATATATTTCCATTTTTTAAAAAAATGTTTGTTCTATTAAAAAAAAAAAAAAAAAAACAGTATATGAAACAATTTCAAACCGAAGAATACAATTTCAGTTATATCTATATGTTTTACCCATAGTCCTTCATGAAACGTTTTTGGTAAAATGAAGTTAAAATTTTATATTAAAATCATATTTTCAATTATGTCGCAATTAAGTTTCATCATCATACATGATTATTCTGTGTGATAAAAATGTTTAAACAGTATTTAATGAGAGTAACAATAAATATCTTTCATAGTTTTTGAAATAAGTTTAACTAAATAATTAATCAAATATTTCTGCTTTAAATTAATTATATGAGATTTTTATGAGTTAAACAATATGCTTAAATGAATACCTGAAATTATCGTGTTTTGATAAAAATGACAATATGACTTTTATTTTTATAAATACACAGATTAAATTTTATACATGTGTATTTTTATATCTGCTTTGTTTTGACTCTAAATAAAGTTGATTTAAAATAATATAGTGAAAATACAACAAGAACTGTTGAAGGTTTGAATTAGTTGATTGTGAATATTGTTAAATAATGCTTTAAGAAAATGAGAAAAGAAGCACTCATATCTGGCAGACAATATCATATTTCCCATTATACCATTTTGTAGATAAATGAGTTAAACTCTTGTAAATGTTTGCTAGATTTACAGACATTTCTAAAACAACATAAAATGCACATGACAGGAAAATAAATTAGATGTTACACTAAATCAGCTAAAGTGCCCCTTTTAAAAGTGTGCTTTTTTATCTGTCTTCTGTTACTCTATCTTTCAAGACTTTTTCGGGTTAATGGGGCGTACCTACTTGTCACTAGAGGGGAAACTTGAAAAACTATCAAGTAATCTACTCGAGTTCTGCACACTGGGATTTGAACCGTGCGACTAGACATTTCAATCTATTAGTCTTAAGTTGAGGCTTTTTCATTGACCCCTAATCTATCTATTGATTAATTGATCTCTTCGTGATTTTTTTGACTCTAGAAATTAAGTTTCCTTATTTGAAGCACTTTTAATGCTTTTATTTGAGAATTATTCTCTGTAATTTATAAATCTAAGTATTTCAATAAAACTGTATACGTATTATAGAAATTTACTATTATGCTTATTCAGTTTAATTGTTTGAATTAGAATGAAGAATATTTAGATAAATTTTTTCATGCAATCATTATGACATGCTGATTATTATTTGTCAGATTTTTAATTATTCAGATATATATATATATATATATATATATATATATATATATATATATATATATATATATATATATATATATATATATATATATATATATACATATATATATATATATACATATATATATATATATATACATATATATATATATATATATATATATATATATATATATATATATATATATATATATATATATATATATATATATATATATATATATATATATATATATATATATATATATATATATATATATATATATATATATATATATCACTTTTCATTTGCTGCTTTTATAAAAAATTATAAACTATGTCATTCTTGAGAAATGTAGATGCAAATCAATAATGTTTCAAATATTTAGGTGTCATTATTTAAAATCGAATTCATCCTTCGACACTGAGTGGAATTTTACTCAAGCGGAATGAATTTATCATTTTTGAATTTTAAAACTCAATTAATATTAAAAGATTAAAATTAATGCTTAAAAATATAATATGATCTGAATCGAGCATTTTTATCAGTCAAATACGAAAATAAGGTTCACTTAAGATCATAAAAAAAATTCAGTAATTTTGACACTCAGTGAGTGCTGAAAATGGATCAAATTTCCAACTGTGTCGTGTATGTTTTGAAAGAAATGAATAGTTAGTATATATTAATGTAACTCAAGAAGAAAACCCGAAAAAACCACGAATTCTTACTGATAGTTGAGGCTTTCAAGTTTGAACAAGAATAACATTATTCATATTTTTAGAACAATTTATACAAAAACTGAATTTGAAATTTCATTCTATCTTGAAAAATATAAACTATTTTATTTCAGAATACAATTAGTTACAATTGCTAACAATTATAAGAATTTTCAGTGAATAAATTTCGTGTCATGAAAAATGACTTAATTTCAAATTAATAGTTTTGCTTTTAATAGAATTTCGAGCTTTGTTTTATTTATAAAAATTTTCTTGTCATTAACTCTCAGTGATAGTTCCTAAATTATAATTATAACAAATAAATGTAATATTTTATTAAATAAATTTCTATCACACAATTAGTTTGAAGTATACCGACATATTACATAGATTAGATGAATATTAGTTTAGATATTTATTTCATAAGATTTTTCTCGGTTAAAATAAAAATTATTATTTTAACCGAGAATTGTGTTTGCAGATTTAAAATATTTTCGATTATTAATAAATAAAAGAATATTACTGTCAGTAATTGTGAAATTAATTTGATTTTGTAAATTTAGAAATAACTTTTTAAGTAAAAACTGCTTTTAATTAAATACAAATATGAATATTAATTTTTTAAATGATATAAAATTTATGATAAGGTTAAGGATTTTTATGCTTGTAAATAATTTAAATACCGTTTCTCTCTTCGCAAAGCTATTTACAAACCAAATACTATTTATCTAATAATCAATTTCATGAAATAAAACAAAAAATAATCTATTAACAAAAGAAATTCTTTTGTGTATTTTTTTTCAAATTAGATACTTAAACAGTAATTTCTTATTACCAAATCAAAAATGTTATAAAAATGCTTATTTTTTTAATATTGTCATAATTCATTTTAAGAAAAGAATGTTTCAAATTCTTTCTAAGAAGTACTCTCTTCAGATTCTTTCATTATCAGAGGAATTTAACAGGTAAGAATGCGCTAACAATAGTTTTAAGATAGTAAAAAAATACTTTTTTCCTTTTCTACTTGCATATTTAAAAAATTTTCATATAATTAATCGTGATTCAGAAAGATGCTAAATTAAACATACGTATTTCTGTGCAACTCATTTCATTTAAAATAAATTGCATTGATACTGAGAACTTTAATATATTACAGCAAATGAAGAAAGCACTAAAGTTTGGCAATAAGATTTAATGGTTTTAGAAAATTCCTGTAGTTATCATAAAAAAAAAAAGTTAAGTACTTGGAAAGTTTTTCTGGTCATTTATGTGAGGGATTTAAATCCTTTGAACGTTTACGCCATACTTTCATCGAATTTCAAATATTTGCTTCAGTAAGTTGCTTTTCCTTTCTATTACTTCATTTTTAAGAAGTAGATCTAGTCAGACCTAAGTTTCCTCCCAAATCCGCAAACTGTCACCACTGCAGTCTTTCCTTTCCTGATTGATGGCTAAAAGGCCCCCGTGTCTCCATGACACCCATCAAAACAATCCCATTTGTCTCATCTTAGACGATGAGGACACTCTATTACTGAACAAGAGAAATCTGAAATGACTGAGGCATTATCTAGACCCATGGGCAGCTGTCACCACCAGTGTTTATGTCACCTTTGGAGCTTGACTAGTGATTTATTAGTTGCTTTGACTAATCGTCCAGAGTAATTTAGTTCTAAAGAGAAGAATTATATATATATATATATATATATATATATATATATATATATATATATATATATATATATATATATATATATATATATATATATATATATATATATATATATATATATATATATATATATATATATATATATATATATATATATATATATATAACAATCTACTCTAAGAAATATTTTGCAATTTTTTACACTTTTTGTAACAGATACGATGGTAAAATGGGTAATTTTTGTTTCACCTTTTTATAAAATTACGATTTCTTGAGTTTGCCAATCAAATATAATCAGTAGCAAGAGCAAATTAATCTATTGTATTGATATACTTAGTTATAATTATCCAGCTATAGTTAATTAATTTATTTATTAATTTCAAAAATAAATGAATAATTATTTTTTAACAATGTCTCGTACACAGCAATAAGTCATGCAGTTATAATTAGAACAGTGATATATTTTAAATAAATTTTATAGCATTTAATATAATACTGATAAATTATTGAAATGCATTTATTTTATTTCTTAAGAAAATATAATAATGAATTTAATTTTTTATAAGAAATTAAAGTTTTGATTTTTTGAACATCATTGTTTGGAAAGTATACGAGTTACAGAAAACACTTTATTAAAAAAGGCATTAAATTGTCTCGTTAGATAAAATATCTGATTACATTAAAATTGATTAAGTTAACAATGGTTTCAATACGATGCATAACGAACTTTTCAGCTACCATTGATTTCAGATAAAAGGACTAATACCGCATTATAATTTCTTTTCAGCCTTGAATATAACCCTTAAGTCACAAATTACTGTTACTGTACTTTATCTATATATCAAAATTAACTTTTATGAATAATTTTTACATTAATTGTATTAAACTGTTATATTTTGAATTACGCGTCATAAGACAATTCTAAATAGAATTCATTCATTAAAGAAAATTACAAATTATAATAAAATGTGTAAAAATGATATTTAAAGTACTTTAATGTAATTGACTTTTGTTATTACAAAGTGAAGGACGAACAACTATTGTCGGAAAAGATTACTAACAAACTTGTCAGACTGAAGAAACAAGAATACATACACTGACAAAAGCTGCCGATATAGAAATGAGGAAAAACCAAACCGGTAGCGCACATACTCCTGAAATTCCAACATGGATACGAGATTATCGTTTCGATTAATGCCATCCTCAAAGAAGCACATTTGATTGCTTTCCATATTCGTGCTGCCACCTATATATCTTTGATTACAAAATCCAACCACGATGATTGGTTGAGTTAGTATGAGGCACGTCAAAATTGGACCATAGATGAGAAGAAACAAGTTTTCTGGAAAGATGAATTCAGGTTCAAGCGTTACCATTCGGACAGCTGAGTTTAGGTTTGGTGTATCACTGGCGATTATACATCTCCAAAATGCATTGTGACTCTAGTAAAGATCGACAGGGGGTAAATAATGGACTGGGGAATTTTCTCTCGGTATAAATTTGGATACTTTACAACATTTTACAGTTGGCTCAATTCCGACTCTTACTTGACTATTCAAGACATTACTATGCTTCCTAAACTCTGATATTTTATCTTTTGAATTATTCTTACTTCCAGGATGACAACGCTACTTATCATGCAGAGACGTCTCCCATGGACTTGTATACTATCAGTAGGGTGAACCAATTGGACTGGCCTACCCAAAGTCCAGATTTTAATCCTAAAGAAAATCTATGGGATGAATTAGATTACCAAATAAAGATGTATAGCAACAGTCCAAAATTGATAGAAAAACTTATATATTTTCTCCAAGCCAAGTGGAAGAATGTGCCACTATCATCCAATTACTTGTAAAAAGTAAGTTCCGAAAATAAGGAGGCTCTATCAGCTATTGAATATGAATAAATTACATTTATAATTGTTTTATCACAGTTGTACAAATACTTATTGGTTGTAAATGTATGTTGTTGGTAATATTTTTGTCGAGAAATTTTCTGTAAAGTTACAAATCTTGAACAATGTTAAAAATTCTACTCAACATATACTTGTGATTACATTCGATTAGTAACAGAATATCTACATTCTGAAATTTACCATAGATTCATAAAGCAAATAATATATTCAACATATACGTCATTGTTAAAAGAAAAAGAATTCATGCGTTGTCTTATGGATAAGGTAATCGAATCATATGCAATATGACAAAAAATTGACATACCATAAGATAAATTCATGGTGTAAATCACAAGTTGTAATTAAAGCCAAATAAGCAAAACAAAACTAAAACTGTTTATCACATTCATAACAGAAATTCTTTTAAGCTTTGCTTAAGCAGTTTTGGAATTTTACATTATTAAATTCTTGAAATTTTCTTTTTATCTGTAGAGGATGGCTTCCAAGAGAAAAACATTTGAACTATTCTGCTAATTCTTGTCAAAATTAGAAGTAAAGTTATACGTAATTAATTAATTCATGAAATGTTTTATTCGTCACACTACTTAGAAATTAAAGTTAGGCTGAATTAATAATTTTAATTTTCAGTCACATAAAGAAGAATGTAAGTTCTAATTAATTTATTCTTTAATTTCTTGATATCAGAAATATTTTGAAGGTGCTAATTTTCTATTATTTACCAAAGAATTCCAAAATTAGAATTATAAACTATATGTAATTGGTTTGACAGCTTCTTTAAACTTAGATACGTGTAAGGACTGAATGTTTTTCAAATTGTTACGTTGAAAATAGATTGTTTCAGAAATGTGATAAGGGAACAATTATTTTTCTCTGATGTTTATTAATGATCTTTGAAGCGTTAAATTAGCATGCAGAATAATTACGTGAGTGAAAGTCGCTGTTCTAATTTTTTTCCGCATACCTAAGAATTAACGCTTTGTTCTACTTCAAATTTATTTACAAGCAAAAGAGGAAATTGCTTCCTTTTAGCTATTTAGAGATTGATGTTTAAAAGACTAATTACAAGTTTTTAAGCTCTGGGTATTAAAACATGCATTCCCTTTTTGAGTTTATGGTGACACTTATTGCGTTCCGATGTCTAACAGACGCTTCTCTAAGGGGATAGAAAGTGTGATGTATATAAAGTATCTTAACCCCTTTTCGATGAATGATTTAAAGTTAATTTCCAATTTAAGTAATTAACCAACTAATATAGTTTCCACATTAACACATTTTATTCATTGAAAACGTAACTGACAAATATTCCCTAGCGAATTAATTTGCTCTTTCTTTATTATTTTACTCGAGAAAATTAGGGTCAGTTTTATTCTGTTTGATTTACATGACTGAGAGTTTTATTTGTGTGAATGAGTATGATTTGTATGATTGAGTTCGATACGTATGATGGAGTTGGATTTGATGATTAATTTCAATTTATACGAATGAGTGTTTTTTTTTCATTTTATTACATTTTTGATATCCGTAATGACAACAAAATCAATCTGATATCAGTAAGGTTAGAGATTTTTACATCAACCATGGTATTAATCTTTTATGGAAAGTCTTAAAAAAGCTGTCGACATTAGACATGTTCTGTAATGTCTCATAAGCAAAAAATGAAAATGACTGATTAACATGCAATACTATACGTATACATTATTTTTTAATGAACTTACTAAGAATTTATACATCATTTGTTAAATTTAATTTTCAGTGTCTCTAGAACGAATTAATCGATTACACAAAGAAATCTATGGTAAATCGATAATCGGTTTAAGAACAATTAGGGTAGCGAACATAGTCCTGTAAAGGATTATGTTCGTTAACCAATCACCCATTGCATATATACACTGCTGGACAATTGCTAAGGACGGATAACAATTGTAATGTAGCATAACATTAAACGAGACATGAGGCATAGTTGGATACAATATAGTTACCATATCGTTCAGACATTAGAATAAAGAATATTTATTGTTTTGGAAAGTACAAAAGCTGTGAAACATCTGAAAAAAATGTTCATTTGATGCTGCAATCGGAAAAACGGAACAATGCTTCTAAAAGTCAGCAGGCACCTTGAAGAAAGGTATCAGTACTGGATATGTCCACCGTGGAGTGTGATGCAACATTCCATACTTCGTATCATACTTTGCACAACATTATCCAGCAGCTGTTGAGGCAATTTATCCCATTCCTCTGTGAAGGCATGGATGAGGGTGTTCTTGTTTGTCGGAGGATAGTTACGACCAGAAACTTTCCTTCCCAAAACATCCCACACGTTTTCAATGGGGTTTAGATCTGGAGAACGTGATGGTCATACGAAGCATTGAATACCCTCGCTGTCTAGACAATCCTGAACAGCGAGTATTCAAGGACAAGTTGCGTTGTCTTCCATAAAAACAAATTTAACACCGACAGCATCACGGTAAAGATGAACATGAGGAAGTAGATTTTCCTCAATGTATCGTTGGCCCGCCATAATCCCATTCGCAACCGCATGTAGATGCGTTCGGTCATTGATTACGATGCTGGCCCACACCATGACTGCATGTTAGATATCGGACCCTTTCCTGGATATTTTCTTGACGATAAGCAGTACCACTCTCACGCCAAATCAGTTGGCGTCTGCAATCCGATGACAAGCTGAACCTACTTTCATCTGAGAATAGTGACATGGCCAGTCCTGCTCAGTCCAATTGCGATGCTCACGACACCATTTTAAACGGGCAGTACGTTTCTGTCTGGTCAATGGGACACACACAACAGGTTTGCGGGTGTATAGTCCTCCTCCCCTCAAACGTGTGGCAACAGTTTTTCGGGAGATCTGCTTTCTTGAGGCAGCAAGAAACTGATTTGCCACCTGCAGAGCTGTGGTGCACCTGTTCCTTTTTGATGATAGGACGATCTGTCTTCTGCAGGCGTCGTACTTCTAACACGACCTCCCCCGTGCCGCCTACTACACATTCCAGTAGTTTTAAATGACTTCCACAGCCATGATACAGCTCTGGGAGCGATGTCGAACTCCCAGGCAACATTTGTTAGTTTTCGCCCTTCTTCTTTCCAATAATTTAGCCATCCATAAAATCATCTAAGTGATGTCGGGAATACATGCCAAAAATTTTAATTTCGTATATTAAATCTTTCCTGTAAAAATTTGACTTAAAACAACAACTGTCCACACGCGTCAAAACTTTTAAAGCTCTTATGAACGCTATCACGTGGTGAACAGACGTGGAAAAAAATTTGCATACGCATACTTCTTCTTACTATATCCCGCACTTGTTCTAATTTTCCACACTTTGCTTCCTTCCTTTCATTTTGTGGCTGCTTATGGATGATAGTGTTATCCGTCCTTAACAATTGCGAAGCACTGTATATATATATATATATATATATATATATATATATATATATATATATATATATATATATATATATATATATATAATATATATCTATATCTATATATATATATATATGTATATCTGATACATATTATTGATATGATCTGATACATATAGATAAATAAATATATTGATATAGATATAGAGGTATTTTATACACACCCACCTATTTAGAAAAATAAACTCATTATATGTGTTTATTTTTCTAACAATAGTTTTGGATTCCATAACTCTTGAAATTATAATTTTCTCTGAAGACAAAATATTAATATTTATTCTAAATACATTATAGCAATGAAAATATGCAGAAAAAGCTCAGAAATTATATGAGGCCATGTACTGATTAGAAGTCTTACTTAATTTACATTTCTTTCAGTTTAAAAAAAATCGTTTTAGAGTTTGTAAGTTAAAAATTGCTTCAGAAACATAAAATGTCAATATATTGGGAATCTTAAATGAGAAATGAACAGGGTCTCTGAATAGGTGTCATAGAAAATATTAAAAGAAAGTTAGATTATAAGTAACATTTTTTAAAGACTTTGTTCAAATTTTCACCAAAAGGAATACTTTTTTACTGATTAATATTCACTACGCGTAAAAATTCTTTGAAGATATATTTAAAAAGAGTATTACTGCTTTTACTAGAGTTACTGCTTTTTTATTTGCTTAACAATACTGTTCGTTATTATTTGCAAATATTATCAAATTACCTCATATCATTCCTAACGTTGCAGTGCTCTTTTAGCCACTTTTGTGGCATTTCTTAAATATTTTTAAATTAAAATTATAAGAAGGATGATTAAAAATTAAACCTGAGTGAAGTATATTTTATCATAATATTATAAAAATTTATCATCTCAATAATATTTGAAGAATTTCAGCAGTTGCATTAAGTAAATTATTATTTGCCAATAAAATATTTTGAATAATGTGGTAAAAAAAAATTTAAGCAGTAGTTAATTTAATTGATGATAATTGTGATTTTGCCGAATCTATTGCGCATATTAAATTTAAAGTAGTATTTTTCTTAAAGTGAATTAAATTAAATACTTTCAAAATATATGAAATATATTATTTTATAAATTATATTTAATGAGATATAATCTGTAATAGCTAATTTTGATACTAATTAATAAAAATATTTATTTAATTTAAAATTTTGCAATTAAAACAAAATGAGGACTGGTGTATTCAATATTTTATATGATTTACACTTACTATAATTACTGAATTTATTTTATATCAAATAAATAGAAAGATCTTATTGAAATAAATGTGTTATTAGTATATTTTAATTCAGTACGAGTACTGTTCATTAATTGAAAAAAATTAATGACAAATTTTTATATTGCTATTATGGAGAACAAGTAATTTGGAAATTAAATTAGTTCTTTGAATACTGATCATTATCGTAACTGAAAATATAAAACATTATGACTTTTTTAGTATATGAAAATAGCAGATTATAAAATATGATGTTTTGCAATAAATTTACCATGACCAGACCAAACTTCTAATTGAAATATGTAGCAAAGGGAAATTAGAGAGAGCAAAATTAGGTTCTACTGGATTTCTTGCATTTTGTAATTTTAATTCATTAATAAATATTTTTCATGTTATTAAATATCTTTATATATTGAATGCTAGTTGATTCAGAATTTTATTGATTTCATTTTGGACATTGAAAATACTTAATTTTTTATTTAAAGAATGTATTTATCTTTATTATATTTTAATTATAAGAAAATTTCAATGATTCGTATAAGTAAACAATAATACTTAATAATTTCATGCATTATAAATATGCTTATATTACTTAAAGTTTGAAAAACTTTAAATGTATAGTTGTTTTTCAATCATTCCTATATTTATAGAATCTTTACAATTTGTTTTGTGTACATAGTTTTTTATGCAGATGCTCTCTCTTGTAGTTTTAGAATAAAATAAAAAATGAAATTTTAACGAAGGATTTCACATATTTTTATTTTTTTCATTAGATTTTAAAAATTTTGTTTTCTTCTTGGAAAGTTGATTTATAAAGGTAGCGGAAAAAAAAATTCGTATGAAAACATAAAACAGAATTTATCAAAATATTTCATCCATAATTCTATATAAGCACATTCTTTTAAAGAAAACCATAAGTGTAATTCATTTTCTTTCCTGAGACTCCATATTTTATTACACCGATTTAAGCAGATTAGTTTAACTATATTTGTGCGATACCGAATGCTTTAAAGAAGATGCCACAATTCCCTGAGGGAGCAAATAAACTCCTCATTTCCTCTCTAGGGACTAAATATTCTGTCGCATTGCAAATATTTACTCTCGCGCAGAAAAATAATCAGAAACCAAATAAATGGAAGTTTTGTGTTCCTCATTTTCTCGTTAGCAAGATATTTAACTGTGTAGCTGGCTAGTTACTGAAAGGAAGGGGGGGGGTGCAATCGCCATTAAAGATGCGGAAACTGCATTAGTCGTTAGTTCCCAAAACAATGAAATGGCCTGAAATTGATTTTTGCAAACAATCCCCTCTTAAATGAAGCGTTATTCCATTCTTTTCCGTCAAGTACTTCCCAGTGTCGGAAACCTCGGATAATTAAGTCGATTCTACTGTAAACGCTGCGTTCATTACGACACCTTGTCTGCTAAGCTAAAATTATGAGGCCCACTCCGTGCGTGAAAATTTAGCCTGGGCAAAGTGAGGCATAAGGACTTGAAACATGAGCTTGAGTTTAGGGTTAATTGAGGGCCTTAGTAGTGACAAGCCTCGCTTATGATGGAGCACTTTTAGCTTTCAGTCCTTGAAATTAGGGCGAGACCGCTAATTGTCTTGTCAAGGGGCTAACGAGCACCAAATTCGCTTTATATATAAGTATTTTAATGTTCTGACTAGCATAGTTGATTTGAACCTTGATCTTAGTTTAAAATTTAAAAAAATCACTCACAAACAAACAAGTTAAAATACACATTATAAGTCAAAATGTCAATTTAAACCTCGGAAGATTGATTTGAGTGTTGTTGGCAGATATCCATTATGACGATGAAATACTAACTTTCATTAACTGGAGGAAGACAAATGCTTTCATTACAAATATCACAACAAAGAGATATTATAACAAATACTTCAAATGATTTATTGCTCTTTTGTAGAATATTGAATGTCTTGCGGCTGTAAATGAAATCATTTTAAGAGGATATTAATTTCTTTATGATTGTTCAGAAATAAATATCATTTTGCTAGAGCAAAATGGAGGTATGTCAGAAATTTGTTACATCTAGTAAGCTAAGTCATATACAATTGATTTCAGTGTACTCAAAATATTCAAGAAATTAATGTAATATTATAGTTATTTCCACTTAGTTTTCTTAACGGAATGCAACTTTTACAATTCTTAACCAAGATGATTAAGCTTTGAGTGATATTACAGTACTATTTTCTCAAACATTTAAAAAACCAGCATATAAAAATGAAAACAAATGCATAAATACACAGCTGTAAAGGTGAGTCCAGACTGTACTTATTGACTAACGGGCTTAGAATACTTGCCTATTACCAAATTCTCATCTATACCACAAAACACCAACGGAAAAAAATTTAATGACCCAGATTGACAACATTAAATTGAAAAAGGTGGCAGTAAATATATATTACGATACATTTATGTTTTCAAAAGTTAAAAGTTATGCAGCAGATATCGAATAAAAATTTAAACAACAAAGCTAAAATACTAGATAGTGCACTAAAAATTATTACACTCATCCTTTATCTTTCAGAAATGCTGTTTAAATCTTATAAATGAAATTTATATTGAGATTTTCTTGAAAATCATTGTCAAACTGCACTTCTATATTTGCGTAATTATTTATTTATATATCAGCACTTTTGCATAATAAATACTTATTCAACTATCTATGATCATTTAATTAATTAATTGTTATAAAAACATTTAATGAAATATTCGAATCAATAGTTTAATTAATATTAATATCGAAGTGAATGATTAAATTTCCTAAGATCCGACTTTTTTTTAAAGATAACTACAATAAAACTACCTGTAATAAAAGAATAACAGTTTAATTATATTTTTCCTCATAGTATATAAATTTTGAATTACACTTAAGACTTTTATGTTAAGCATTTTTAGATATTTTTGCAGTTATATTATTGAATATTATCTAATAATACACAAAACTGAAATCAATATTAGTACTTTTTATTTTCTTATCCTACTGAATGCCTGAATAATATAAATACAAGCTTATGGTATTAAATTTACTTCGTATTCTATTTTAAGTAAAATTTATCTTATTTTGAAATATTTTCAGTATTTCAAAAGATTTTTTACATATTTTATCCATTAATTATTCATTGCTTTACATTAGATGCTTTTTGTCACGTTCATATTGATATATGTGTGTGTTTCTGCAGTTTTTACATAGCAAAAATATATAAAAAAGTATTATCTGAATTTAACGATTTTTACACACAGATTTCTATGTATAAAAATAAAAGTAAAGCAAATTTTTACTTCAAAATGAAAGTTAAAAGTAAAGTTATTCAAAGGATCCAATGTTAAATTGAAAAAGATAACAACATTTCCGTTTACTGAAGCATCCTTGAAAGTAAAATTGTGTGAAAAGAATGCTATTTTGTGTACCCAGTGTTTCTATTTTTGAGATGTCTAGGATGAAATGGAAACCTAAATCTTTTGTGAATTCTTACCTGTTTTCTGAAAAAATATGTATTGATTTATCATAATAATAACGTGCTTTGATTATAAATTTGTAACATATAATTACTAATTTTAAGTGTCATACATAACACACATATTCATACGAGCACACAAGCACACACTCACACGTGTTTTTATATACATTTATACATGCGCGTGTGTGTGTAATATTCTCAACATCTAATCGTGTGTTTAATATTTCATATTTTAATTTTTACTTCTTATACAAACGTTTTTGTAAATTTAACATTAACTTTGAATGCTAGATATTTTTCATATCAAAATTTTAGAGTGTTATGTAATAATAATGATTTATCTGCATACATTTGTCATGTTTTCTCAACATATTTCATAAGAATTTTCGGATGTATATATATATAATTTCATGTTTATAATATTGACATTGGCTTACGTAATGTTTGCTTTTTTGAAATTACTGATCTTTGTTAACTATTGTTCATATCAGAATTAACAAATTCATTATTTGATTATTCGTAATATTCAAATTTGCAATTGTTTTGTAAGCATTTCTATTAATTGCTAGTTTAACTTCTCAAAGGTTTATAATGATAAGATATGTATTAATTTTCCTTCTGAGGGCCTTCTTTAAATAAATGTACATTTGTGGTTTATTTCCAGCAACACCACTCATAGTCTCTTTGTCATCTAGTATGTCTAGATAATAGATCAGATAGATCTAGATCAGTTCCATAAGATTTTGATTTTCCTTTCTGAATGGTACCATAGTATAGTGTATGGTATGGTTCATTTTAATTCTATAAATTGAATTTGTTCTATAAAAGGAGACTTCGTAATATGTTTGTAGAAGAAAAAAACAGTATCAGGCCATTTGAACAACATAAATTCCCTGCATGTTCCATTCTCAATTATTGATTAGCTTCTTGGATCATCGACTGGGGTATAGAATCTGGTACCTTTGGGTGAAAAGAAAGATGCCTTTCTCAACCAGACTATGACATAATTTCTTTTAGTACAATCAATTTCAAAAAATCAGTGAAGAATTATTTGAAAATCATAAATGTACATAAGCAATCAATCTAATTAAAATAATTATATAAAGGGAATAGAAATTGGCAAATTATACATATTTAGAAATGAGGAAACGATATAATGTAAGACTTGATAAATTTTAAAATTAATTATTCTTAAAAAAAAATAAAACTATCGAAAAAAATAAAACTTTTCAAGACTATGATAATTTTTTAATGATTAAATATTCCAAGAAATTTTTTCTTCTGTTCTTATAGTAAACATTTTGTCTAATGATGTGTAATTATCTTTATACTATTTATCGCTTTTCAATAATCATTTTGGGAAAAATAACAAAATGGGAGAAGAAGGTGATTTTATGTGATAAATTAAAATAAAATGAAGAAACATGAATCTTTATTCATGATTAAGTTAATTTGCATTATACTATGACATAATTTGTGAAAAACATTCCTAATAATTTTTACAAAATACTCATCTTAAATGATTCTATATTTGTATAGAATTATTTTCATTTTTAATTCTATATTTCAATACTTTTATATAATTATTTAAGACGAGTAATTTTTAATGTATCAGAATTTTTTTAGAAAAAATTTTAGGAAAAATAAACTATGAATACTCGTTTCAAATAATTCTCTATTTTTATTTCCATCTATTTAAAAGTTTCTTATATATCATATTTCAAGTGTTAATTCAAACTCATTTTTAAAGATATCTATTTTGAATTGTGTCTTTCTAACGCTTTGTTTTACATATAATATTTTCATTTATTAAAATAATTTAAATACTAACAATATTATAAAAATAAAAAATATGCTAAATCGGACCATTTTAAAAACAGCTAAAATTATTTTAAACACTCTAAAATATAGGACTGTAAATATACTTCATTATATTGAAACTAATATATTAATAACTTGTTATTATCTGTATAATTATATAATGTGATAGATATCTAAATATTTTAATTCCCAATAAAATAATCGTTTCGAAAGTCAGAGATTTTTTCCCACAAGAACAAAAGTTTTTCGAGGATATTTGCTTTCTTTTTTCATTTCTGATAAATATTTGATTATAATTTCTCTAAGGTTTTGATTTTTGACAAATAAAATATTTAAAATATTTTAAAATAATTCATATTAATTAAAAAGTGTTCATCTTTTAAGATAAATTTGACCTGTCAAAAGTCTAATACTGAAATTAATTTATATTTTTATATTAATGTAATATAGGATAAATAAAAATATGTTCCCATTTTTTAATATAAATTTTAAGGATTTTTCATTTTAGTTTTGAAGTACATTACATTTCTTTTTGCTCCAATTAATAAATTAAAACATTTAAAGCATAAAATTATATGAATTAGAGTAAAAAAAACCTATAAATAGCAAAAACAATATCAGCGTATAAGGAAATTCAAAGAAATGAAGCTTTTAACTATTAAATGACATATTGTGAATGCGATTTTTATCATCACATTACACTGACATATGATAAATATAAATCAGCATTATGAAGTTAAAATAATTTCTTTATTTTTTCAAAAAAAAAGAGAAAATATTTGGCAATATAAGATATAAGAAGGAATCGTTTTAACTTCAGTAAATTATGTATATCCATGTTTATAATCAGGAAAGTTATTGAAAATGATCCGAGATGTTCTAATTTCTATTTCTATGAATCATGATAATGAATTATCATTGCTATCTGAATCCCAATGTGCGTGATTGTTGAGATATGCATCAGACAATCGATGGAACGAGCATAAATTTATGCACGTATAAAGCTCTCGTTTTTTCAAAACAATATAATTAATCTGTATATTTTGCAGCATGATGTAAAACACAAGCATAGACATGAAACGATCATTAAATATGAATTGCTATCTTGTAAGATTTTGAATTCTTAGGTTAAAAAAAGTAAAAATATTCCACATGCAAATGTGCAAGGAGAAGAGCACCATCTGCCAAGCATTATTCAACAGTGGTTGAGATCAAACAGAACTTCCTGTGCTAAAAACCCTTGGCCCAGGTGCGAGACCAAAACTATCAACTTTTCCTTATCTTTGCAATCAGTGATATTTGAAATTCCAGATCTTTCCAAGTTATTAATTTTTGATCTACCTTGTTATGAATTATATTAATTGTATATTCATATGAATGTAAAATAAAATGCCCATTATTAATATTAACAAAAATATTAACGATTTTTGTATAAGGAAGCAAATCTTGCTTTATTTTAAATTTTATTGTAATTTAAATTAAAGAAAATGTGTGTGTATGTAAACAATGGATTCAGAGGAAATTAACAAGAAAAATTTATTTTAAGAGTTAATTAACCAAACATTAGTAAATAATATTATATCTCAGAGACTTTCTAATACCACAAGTTTTATCAAATAAATTGTTCAAACTTTAATCTTAAACTTAAGAAAAAATACGTTGTTTTATCTTTTACGAAAATGTATCCTTAATAATATAATACTGTATATCATTGAAAATGTTATGACTTATGAAATCGGATACATTCCTTGTAAAACTAATAGTAAATAAATGAAAAGTTTTGAGAGAATTTTAGAAACGTGAAACATTAGCAAAAATTAAAATTAATCTTAAGATAAACCATGGGAATGTAATTTAGAAATGTTAAAATAACATTTAAACTCAACAATTTGTTATTATTATCAGTAGTTATTATGAAATATTCTTTTACGAACTTTTCAAATTATTTTTGTTGTTGGCCCGAGTTTCTTTTTATTGAAGAACTAAGATAAAAAAGCGAACTAAAATTATTGCATAGGATATTTTACCTTATATTCTTATGCATTGACAGAATCATTAAATCAAATGGTAATAAGAAATATCAGTAGTGTATGGTTTTTTATTTAATATGAGAAAAAAAAAAGATAACTAAAATTTCTAAATTAGGCATAAAAATTAATTTAGAAAGTGGAGTTATACACATTTAACTCTTAAGATTAATTTTGTTTCTACATACATATCTGGTACCTTAAGATACCTAATTGAATAATAAGTTCAAACATTTTTATATATTGCTCTAACTTTGCTTACATTAATATTTATAACCTATGTATTTCCTTTTTGTGTATTTTAATAATAAAGATCTGAGAAAATAGCCAGAAATCATAAAATATATCAACATAAGCATATAAAACAAATCCTACAAACAATATGTTTAAAAATGAAACGCACATTTTTTTAAATTATAAAATAAATGATGAAACAGGAGTTTTGTATTTTGAATTAAAAACAAAAGATTTATGGCTATAAGGATCTTAATCAAATATTTTGAAAACAACATTGTAATTTTAAATATGAATGCTTATTTTGAAATATTGAACTTTAAACTAATTTTACTAGTCATGGGGTTTCGCTTATGGTTTGGGTTCCACTCTAAACTGTAGGTTTCAGGTCAATTAGTTCTCAATTGCACGCAAAAAGTGAATAAACAGTGACAAGCAAATTAAGTTGGGATTTTTTATTTTAAACTACATACTTATTTAGTTTAAAATAAAATTAGAGTGAAATTGTTACTTAAAGATTAATCCATGTACATAAAAGTATAAATGTATTCATTAAAATTTTTTTATGAAAAAGTAAATTTTACCTCGCAGAATTACTTAATATTGTTCCAATGTATTTTCTTATGTCCGTAACTTTATTTGTTAGACTTCTGTCTGGTATTTTTGAGTAAATATCTTGAATTTGTTTCAATTGAAGCTACATTAACTTTTAGGAAATTGCTTCTCAGTAAAATTGAATTTTGTTTCGGCCTAACGATCCTAAATCAATAGTTCTGAGCTAAGAAATAACTTATCGTTTCATAATCTTTGTAGACTTAGTTATATCATAAAAGCTATTTAGTTTGACTAAAGTAATGGAAGATTACTTCTTTATCTAAAGGAAATGAGTATAAGCTTTATTTGAACAACCTTTATTATTAATATTCGAATATTTACTTTATAAACAACAGCTGTATTTTTAATAAAAAATTATAACGAATTTCTTATTTTTAAGTCTAAATTCAGCATGAGTTGTTTCCTTCCAATAAGATAATTTTTCTATTTACATTTGGAATGATTTTTTGCAACGAAATAAAAAAACAATTTTTTAGTTTGAATTTCAGTTCTAAATATCTTGTTTTTACCAGGCTGTTGTTTTCTCATATTTCTGCACACTTTTTTATTACTCAAACAAATTACTATATTTCACAAATATTTGGTGAATAAAAAATTCTCTTTTTTAACTATTTTTTTTATTTTTACCAGATATTATAGAAATATAAACAATAGTTTTATAAAGAAATTGAATTATTATTGGCTAAAAAAGAGCAAAATATTCATCTATGTTTAATAAAGAGTTTTAATCAAATATTTAAAATTTAAAGATTTGATTAAATCATTTAAAATTTATTTAATCTTTACTGCTTTAGTTCATTATTCTAATTTTAAAATGCTAGTACTTTATTTCATAAACAACTTTTGGTTTACTTAATGCAGTGAAGAAATGCATTTAGTTATATATTTACATATTTATATTTTAAGCATAAAAAATATATAAGAAGAAAAAGTTTGAATTTATACTCATATTTAATATGTCATTTATTCTTGCCAGAAAGAAACATGACATAATGACAATTATTAAATATTTTAATATTCCATTCTCGTTAAAGCTAACTGAAAACTATATAGTGTAGACTCTTCTAGAATTTTACTTTCAAAAACAAAGAATTAGAGCTGTTTGAAATTTCAAAAACATGTTTTGTGGGAATATGCCTTTAGAATGCTACTTTGAAGTTCAGAATGTTGCTTTCATTTTTCAATTGCAGGCTGCATTCAAAAATTGATGCAATATTGATTTTAAAATGTATTACAATTTGCTTGTAATGTATAATATATATGTAAATTATAAGGGAGTGTACCTGGGTGGAATGGGAGAAATACGTCAGGAGAGAATTCTCCTGGCAGGGTTACCCTTGACGTGAAGGCCGTTCCATTACGCTCAGCTAAGACGTGTAGGTAATGAAGCATAGACAGACTTCTACCTTTGGGTTGTCCATGGGTGCTTCAAACCTCGGTAAAAAAGAAGCTGCACGTTACCTCCTCCATGTGACTTTGTTGACAAATATAAATGGTGCTGCATCGTATGTCGCGCAGAATAAACATTGACGGTTTCGGGGTTTAGGCTGAGGGCCCCTCACAAAAATTGGACTACAGTCTCCAAGAAAGCTAAAAACTCTGAAAATTCTACAGTGCAATATAAATGGACTCTTAACCACTGCTACAAGAATTAAACTTGACCAGATTTTAGAAATTACTAACGTGCATGATGTTCAAATTATTGCAATCCAAGAAACAAAATACATATTAATATTTTAGCATAAAGAATATATAAATAGAAAAAGTTTGATTTTTTACTCATATTCAATATGCCATTTATTCTTGCCAGGAAGAAACATGACATAATGGCAATTATTAAATATTTTTAATATACAATATTCTCATTCAAGCTAACTGAAACTATTATAGACTCTTCAAGAATTTTACTTTCAAAAACAAAGAATTAGAGCTGTTTGAAATTTCAAAAACGTGTTTTGTGCGAATGTGCCTTCAGAATGCTGCTTTAATTTTTCAATTGCAGGCTGCATTCAAAAATTGATGCAATACGTATTGATTACAAAATGTATTACAATTTGATTGTAATGTATAATATATGTAATTGTAAGGGGGTGTACCTGGGTAATTAAGAAATATAATATCTATCGACTTGACCGTATCTCTAAAAGAGGAGGTGGTTTGGCATTTTTGATTAAGGGTATAAACTACAAAAGCATTGACTTTGTGAATCAAAGTCCTGACCTTGAAATTCAGGGCATTGTTGTCACCTGGAGAGGAAGACTATTTCATATCTACAATGTTTACCACCCTCCAAATCAACATCGATTTCCTGACAGCATCTCGTTGGCTATGAATGATAACACGTGTAACGATAACCGTATGGTTATCGTTGGTGATCTCACTGCCAAACATCCCTCTTGGGGATACTCTTCAAGCAACACCAGAGGAGAACAATTAATTTCATTAGATGACATTGGTTTTATGATACTCAACGACAGTACTCCCACGCATGTTTCTTCTAGCTATAATATTACAAAGGTGCTTGACATTGCATTTGTCAGTTCAAATAGATATACAGAATACAATCAATAGATATACAGTAAAAACAGCGCATTTACACCACCTAAGGACCTTATTGGAACTTTGCTAATGCTAATTGAGACTCTTTCCGGCAATTTATCAACAGCCACTTCAATATTAATTGTTTGACTGATGATATAAATGCAAACTGGCTCAAATTCAAGAAAACTATACTAAATAACGCAAAATTATTTATTCCCAGGGAAAACATAAAATACGTTCTGCCATTTTTCACCTATAAAGATCCACTTCTAGAACTTCTTCTAATGGAGAGAAAGCAACTGTTGCAAGGAATAGTCAACATTACTGACAGCAGCTTTTGGGTCAAGCTAAATAAAATTAACGCTAAAATAAAGATCGCTTATGTAAAATTAAAACAGATCAAATAGACAAATATATGCAATAAGCTTTATGATAGAACGTCGGACAGTAAGCTCTGGAAAATCATCAAAGGAAGAAATAAGGAACAACCACAATCTGAAACTTGCAACACAATTGGAGACTTTTCTGGACAAATCACCCTCGATGATAAATCTATAGCCAATATACTCGGCTCATTTTATCAGAAGGCCAGCAGACTAAGTTTCTTTCACGGGGATAGACATGTTAAGAAAAAGACAAAGAATATTGTCAATGATTGTCTCAGTACAGATGTTAGTACCTCCCAACTGTCACGGATGTATTCCTCTCAAGAACTACTTTTAGCCATGGCATTCATGGATATGACCAAGTCCCCTGGCTCAGATGGAATTCACGGTCAAATGTTGGAAAACCTAGGCCTCATTGGCAAAAAAAGATTTTTGGACATTATTAACCTTTTCTGGTCCAGCTAAAAAGTACCCATTGATTGGAAAAGAGTCACTGTCATACCAAACAGGAAACCAGTAAAAGAAGCAAGCTCCCCAGAATGTTACAGACCGATTGCCCTTACCAGTATAACTTGTAAGCTAATGAAAAAAAATGTTTCTTACTAGACTTCTTTACTTTTTGGATATGAATCATTTAACAGCAGTCGAACAATACGGATTTAGAAAAGGGCATAGACCATGGACCAGGTCATTTACTTTTGTCAGAAGATAAGAGATGCCCAAAACTTTAAACCAACTATACATAGCGTGGTGGCCCTACTTGACTTATCCAGGGCATTTGATACTCATGTAATTTAATGATAAGACAAGCTTTTATCATTAAATTACATGACTCCTTCAATATTACGGGATCTGCTTTGGTTTGGATTGCTGACTTCCTGCACCACAGATCTATCAGAGTCAAATTCAACAAGATCTTTTCGTATGCTTTTAGACTGGGACAGGACGTTCCTCAGAGATCAGTCTTGAGCACTACTCTCTTCTCTCTTTTTCGGTAGGGGCTGAGAAAAGAAGTCAACACTTGTTGACATAGCGATCTTTGCTGACGACTTAGTATTCTGGAAGTCAGGCTTTAATGTGAAGAGTATTGAAACAGAACTCAACTGCGGTTTATCTGCAATGTGTGCGTTTGCAACAAAACACAAACTAACTTTCAATCCAGCAAAATCAATAGCAACTTTTTCACCAATGATAAACACCTATGTTAATAATACCAGCATTGTTTCTTAATTTTCAGCCTCTCACTCATGAAAAACATCTTAAATATATCGGTTTCTTTTGTACCCTGAATTTAACTATAACAAGCATATCGACCATTTAGTTTCAAAGGTTCGTAAGCGCCTTAACATTCTTAAATATCTGGCTGGCAGAGATTCGGAGGCTGATGCAAACACCTTCAGAACCACATATTTTTCGCTTAGAAGACCTATTTTTGAATATAGTTATCCAATTTACTGCTGCGCATCTGAACGAATCTCTAGAAATTAGAACGAGTGCAAATAAGCGCCGCTCGTATCATCTTAGGATTCAGAAATAGCTGCCCATCAGCTATTGCTTTATAGGCTAACTTACAACCATTGCACTTTAGAAGAAGAGCTAACTTAGTTAAATGAAGAGCTAACTTAGCTAACTTATTCGTACCTCCTTGTATTTACACTATTCGCACAGTAATCAAAGATTAAAAAAATTCACCCCTTTTAGCCGGGCAGAAACTCAAAACCTGATTTCGCGCAATATCGAACCTCAATTTTTAAAACGTTGCTTTGATCTCTCAGAGGGAATGCCAAGAGTCATCTTTAACTTTGATACGAATTCCACTGCAAACAAACAAACGAACTCACATTGGAGATCATCTTAAACAATTAGCACCAGAAATTATTAACTGCATTCCTTGCGAATCAGTGTAAATGTATTTTGATGGTAGTCGTACAAAAGACCGTATTGGGAGTGGAGTCTATATTAGAAACCCTCAGTCTGAAATCACGCTAAAGCAACGTAACCCTGACACGTTGCTCAGTCTTCAGAAGTAAGTTAATAGCGATTAAAGTGGGAATTTTCGCTACCATTTCCAACAACTGTGATTTTGGAGAACTTTGAATTTTGTCAGAAGCCGCAGTGCACAGCGACATCTCAATGACTGGTCCTCTATAAAGGATAAAACAAGTATGTATATAATTATATATATATATATATATATATATATATATATATTTGATTTATTGTTCACAAGAATACATAAATATGTAATTCAAAGTAATATTTGATAAGTAATCAAGAAGTTAAAAACATTTCCAATTTTTTGTTTTCTTAATAAACCAGTTATAAGAGAGAAGCTTAACTTTTTCTCTCTTGCAATGTTATCTACATCTGGCCATTACAGGTATTTAAAAAATGAATACACAGGAACTGTTATTCTTACTGGCAGAAATTTTTTAATAATATTAATAAAAATACTAAAATATATTACTGAATATACCTGGGTGACTTTCAATAGTATATATAAATGCTTAAAATTATCTCATGTGAATATTATCATGTGAATTAGAAACATTTAATGAAGATTAAACGTTCATTTTTACAAATCCGATAATGTGGATCAAATGAAAAAGAAATGAATAAATGCTGAGAAGTGCATTTTCTAAAATTCATCTGATGCAATAATTAAATCTCTCAATGATTTATCTTACTATTGCATACTTGTAAATAATGACAATGTTAATCATTGATTGAACGAAAAATTTTGTGTTTGGAGGTTGTTAGGAGGTCGAGGATATTTTTATTAAAATAACAAATTATTAAAGTAAAATATGAAAGAAAAAATTTAAATAAAATTATTTGTAAGAAAAAATATATATAATAATCTGCTTATTTATTTCACAAGTCGATCTTGTTTCAATAGATTTAACAATAGAATTATAAAATATCAAAGGAATTAATTTTTCTTCAAAAGTAATAGGAGCAATCAATTTCAGATATTTATAGTTTCAGTTTACTTATAAGGAAAAAAAATAACTTTCGATTTTATTGCAAACCAAAAATATTACATAAAGAAAACATTGTAATGGCAATTTTATTTCCAGCTATTCTTTACACAGAAAAGATTTTTTTCATTTTTTCTTTTTTTGCTTAACCAAGAGAGGCACTTCTTGTCATTTTCACTCCCCTTGACCTCTGTAATCTTGATCGGTTTTCAGCTTTAACATATTTCGATTAAATTGAACTGAAGTAGATGCAGTAATGCCTTCCAGTTTAGCAGAATTGTTGTCAACTGGTTTATAATATCTAGTTTATTATAAGAGAAAAAAGTATATCAAATTTTATACATGCGTGAACACATATCTATTCGTTTAACAAAGAAAAAACTATATGAAAATTTCATTATATGAAGCACATTTTTATTGTATTAATACTAATCAATAAAATAAAGTTTACATTTAATTACTGTAACACAATTTTTACTTTATTAAAAAACTATTAAATTCAAAATTAAATAAGTAGAGAAATTTTCGTTAAATAAGAAATATTCATCTGATATTTACATTTAGAAATTTATTTAAGAAAATGCAGAGCAAGATTCGTAATAATTAATAAAATTTTTTACTTATCTAAAATTATGTGTAAAATTACCAGGTCAGCATAATAATGATAGAGTGTTGATTTAACAATGATTTACATAAATATTTAAAGTGTTAACTTTGAGAATTTAAGTTAATAGCCATCAGACAGTTTTAATTACTAAAGAAATTAAATATTTTATTTTATGTATCGTAAAATAAAACTGACATATTAATCATCCATTTGAATCCTGATATTCTAAATCTATCAATTTCATTTTAATAGGTATTCTTTTATCGATATCTGAAGGTTTCAGTCAGAGAAATTCAGAGAATTCTGAAATACTTGCATATTTAGAATATCAAATAATTGTACAGTAATTATTTGATATTCTAAATATATCAAATAATTGCATATTTAGAATATCACACACAAATAATTGTATAGTAATAATACTATAAAACAATATCAAACTATAAAACAATATCAAACACTCGAATATTTCTATTGAAGCAATTCTCCACGACTAAAACCTTTTAATTGTTAGATTGTCATAATAATTTTTGTTATCTGTCAACATAAAAATTTTTTAAAATATACAGAAATTTTTATTAAAATACTTTTTTATTCCAACTCCTATTATGATTTCTAGATAACTAATTTATAATATGGAATAGTGTGAAAGAAAATGAAGCTCCAAGCACTTGTAATGTCATACACGTAGGACAGCAATAATATTGAATTCACGTTTTAATTTTTAATTGCAGTAAGGATTCATTATCAGTGCCTTATAACTTTATAATCCATTTTTCTGTGTTCCTAAAAGTAGCTTTGGTATGACAAAAACTGGAATACCTTATGACCATTTAGGTTTTGATGTTATTGGAGTTTTTTTTCACACTTCCATCATTTATCTTGAGCTTCGCCCGTAGTGTAATCCTGGAATACATCATTATCCTCATGGGTATATGTGGGTGGATATAGGTATGCATCTGGACACAATGTGACAGATTATCTTAGAGCATCCTTTAGTTTGAGAATTCGGTCCTTAACGCGGTAAATATTTCAGAAGAAAAGTCAATAAACTTTAGTATTTATGCTAATTTGAAAGAAAATTACTTTTGCACCTTTTTTTCAGAAATTAAATGAAATTGGATTCTGCTAAGAACATCCTAATATTAAAAATCGCCATACTTTGTATAGTTTATTTTAGAAATAAATATTAAAACTGAAAGATTAACAAAATAAATGTTTATTAACAAAGATTATTAAGAAATATGACATTTTATTTACAAAGATGTCTTATATAAAGTAAAAATATAGCAATAAAAAACTATCTTATACACAGAAATTAACTTGTCCATTGAATGCCCAAACTCTTAGTCGAAAAACAATTACAAAAACTTTGTAGAAATTGATGAAGATCTACATACACTCTTTGGAAAGTTTACCCAATAATTTAAGTTATTATCATTAAAAATAGGTTTTCTTGGAAGTTATTTCTTAATTCTAAAGAAAATAATATCATTTACATTTTTAACAAACTGATACAGATATATCATCTTTAACTGAATGAATTGTACGGTAATACTTATTTGTAATCAATCAAATACTTAATAATATTAATTTAATATGTCTTTAGATTTAGCATTCAGTTGAAATCGTTAAAAACTTTCAAATATCAATGAACATAAACTTTATTTAATTTTATTTATGAGTTTCAAAAATTGTATCTATTTTCTCATTTTAATATTATTTGAAAGATATCTTTATATTATGTAATGACACACATTACTTTGTCTGTTTATGACACAAATAAAGTACTTTTAGAAAGTTAAATGATTGGTATTTATGTATAAAAGGAACACATTTTTGCATTAAAATTTCTATATATACGAAAATTAATACCTGCTATAAATTATTTGTTACGTAATAAATTTTAAAATAATCCTAAAATTACCTTATGTTAATAATCTCATACTGAAAATATCTCATGCTCTTAAAAATATAATTAATAGATTTTAAACTCAGGAATTCGTATAAATAGAAATCATTATAACTGATTTGAAATCATTCTATTATAAGGTTTACTATGCACTTTTATTATATTTTAACTGAAATAAACGATTGTAAGTTTCTTGATATTTGTAATAATTATTCAAAAAATCAGATGTGTGTTAGAAACTTGATTTCTGTGCGTAATTTTGTTAACATAGCTCATAATCCACAACTTGTTTTAATCTTTGAGATTAAAAATGAATGAATGAAAAATAAGTAAAAACTTACTTCATAGTGTTAAATTAATATAAAAATATGAAATAAGAGTACAAAAACAAGTTTCTAATATTATTTAATATAATTAAAACTGTGCTTGCTTGTTTTGTACCTACCTTGAAAAATAAAGTAGGCATTACAATTGCTAACACAATTTGAAGCATCTTAAATGCATGAAATTCCTGACAAAATAATTCCTTTTACTTATATCAGTATAACTTCAAGTTTCATAGCTTTTTAATTATAATTAGTATTTTGTCGCAAAAGTCTATTTATAATTATTTTAGGAAAAGTAAACTCATTTCTAAGTGAACTTAATACATCATGGCATACAATCGTATACAGATGCGACATTTTATAAGATTTTTCATTTATATTTTAAATAAGATATATATATATATATATATATATATATACTATTAGTAAGTTTTCAATGTGTATTGAAATTTATTATTTATTTGTATTTACTTTCATGGAAAACAACTTAAGTAAATGTATTAAAAAGAAGACAATTAATAATTTTAATCAATCAGTTTAAGACAGTAGAAGTATTTCGTTAAATGTAATAAACAATTGATGCTTGTCTGTATTTTGATATGAGAGTAAAATTAGCTATATATTGGCCAAAATTTTTGAAATTTACAAATTAAGAGTTTTTTAGTATACTTATTATTTTTCTATTTATACGTACTATTTTATATTTAGTATGCGTATTTTATTCTTAAAAGTGTTAGAAGACAGGTAAAAATTAGTCTATATTACTCTAAATTACTTTTGAATTCAAATAAAGTAAATGATATGTTCACTGGCCATCTATTTTTTATCTAAAAAAATAAAATTTTTGCCCTAAACACATATTTTCAAAGCTTGAAAGGAAAACAACAATAAGTTAGTGTTTTTTGATGTAACATACAAATGAAAACTAAAACTGCTTTCTGACTGTTTTAAAAAAGTAAGCCTTCATCATCCCCCATAAGCTGGTGAATACTGACCATAGAAAAGTTCTATTTGAGCGCCAAAGTGCTCAGATTAACTTATTCAAAAGAAGGTTTGAGAAATTAATTCAACTCAATAAAACTAAACTTTTTTAATATCACGTATTATATTTACTTGCATTAGGGAGGTCCTGGGTTCGAATTCCGGTTCAGGCATGGATGTACTTTTTCTTACTCTATCCTGTCTTTGTCTTTTCCTTGTGTGTGTGAGTAAAGTATGAATGATGCCTACCCTATAAATGGGTCCCTATGGCATGTGTGAGGGTGCGATGGTGGCATGTGGTGCACCCGGGGCAACGCCTCGGCGGCTAAGAGGTCGCTGTGTCTGGCCGGTTCCTTGGGTATCAGGTAACAATAGATTAATAGACTCTGTTGCAGTTGTAATTGTCTAGAATCTGCCATTGGAAAAAATCTTTACTTGAATTTCGTGAACATAGGCAGATTGGTTTGCCGAACCAATAATAAACTTTTACTGACAATATTTTCACGCAAAAATTAACTCTGATGTTATTATTTCAATATCTTTTATAAAATCAGGTTGAATTCTATAGAAATAATCTTTATTTAAAAGTCAGAACATTTTATTTTGTGGAAAAAAAATTTTTGTTTCATTAAAATAAATATTTATAAATTTAAAATAATTTGTTTTGAATAATACAGTTATAGTAAACACTTAAAAATAAGAACATAATACCTGAAAAATTAGTGTAATTTTTCATTCATTTCTTTAAATTTTATTGTATTGAGATATATGCATATTACTCTAACTTTGACTTTATAAATATTGAGTTGATAATTCTATCACCATGGAGAGTCAACTTCAAAAAATATCTTGAATTTAATATAGAGCTAAAACTAATCTTCATGTAATAATAATTTGTGGAGTGTTGTTTTATCAATTAACATTTTTAGACCAACCATTTTAATTAATTAGGATTAGCAATATGAAGTATTATTACTTTTTTCTAAAGTTCTTTATTACTTAAGATTTGAAAGACATTTTGATACTTCAATAAAATAATCTTGCTCAATACAACAAAGTATTTTTTTTTGTTGACTATATATATTCATATACATTATGAACAAAAATTATAATGACAAAAATTTGCTGCAAAATTTTTTTCTAAAGTTTGGAAAAAAGTAATTAGATGTATGGATCAGAAACTAATTTGCAGTTGCTGTATGAGAAAATTTTAATCTTCGCATTAATATATCATATTAAAGTGAATTAAAAATAAAAATTTAAATGTTTACTTACGTATATAATTCTCTCGCTCTCTTTCAACTAATAAGAAATTACAAACTCAATATGAAATTTTTCCAACATCTGGTTGCATTTGTTGCTTATAATTTTAATATTTCAACAACAATAACAATTAAATACTTAAAAGACATTTTAATGAGATTTGAATATAATGCCTAAGTTGTGCGAATCAATGGACGAATGTTAAGCAAAAGAATTTTCGAGGCAATCCACATGTTTCGGGCATAACCTTATAATTACTAATCGAATATTCTTTTAGAATACCGATTATGGGGCTATGAATTACACTTTTGTGATATCGTTCTAATTTACAAGATCATTCTATTAATAGTATAAGCACAATACGACATTTTCCACGTGTAGTTGTCCGATGAAAAGCCTGAAATCGTTTCCTTCATTCAATCCTTTCCTCCAATCACCTCATACTTTCTTTTTCCATGATTGTATTTTAATTGGGTTGGATATGATGATCGATATCTCAGAAGGAAAACTCACAGATATTAAAGGCAAGAAACTTCTTTATTTATTGTTTCTGGATCATACTAATACTAACATCACATAAAATACACGAGAAAGAGTTCAGGATACTCAAAACTTTTCTCTACATTTTATATTTAGTTTGCAAATGCCATTGGGTCAGTACTTGTTGAAATTGTACTCATTGATGAACAACCACGGTGAAGTTGCCCTGAGTTATTAATATTTTTCTTTCTATTTCATTTTATGAAGCCCCCAATACAGTGAATACACATTTTTTTTGTTTTGAAACTGTAACTGCTTTCGTGATAATCAATTATTTTTTTTCTATTCAAAGCACTAAAGAATGTACTTTAACTGCTCAATTTCTATGATTTTTGAAAGTAAAAAAAAACAATTTTAAAAAATTGCAATAAAAAATTAAAGTGTTAGAAATAAATTGAACAACAGCCTATGTTGTATTCACTTCGTGGTCAATTTATTGAATTTACACAGATTTACTTTATTCCTACCTCATATACATTTGTTTCTATTTTATGTCATAAATTAATGTGCAATTTTGCCTAGCATTGAAATAGAACCTATCTCCATAAATATTTTCACAACTTAAACTTTAATAAAAATGACGTTTATTACCTTCTTAACCTCGACACTATATAATTTACTGCAATTATATTACCTTATGAAGCATTCAGGTATGTAAGTGTAGACAATTTAAAATATACTTTCTTCATTTGATTGCATTCAGAGAAATGTATGGTTTCATTAAAAACGGATGTAGCGTAATATCCTTTTTCTATAGAAGTGATTTTACACACTTCGTATAGTTTTAAAAAGACAAAAAAATTAATGTATATCTTTAAAATAGTTGTTGCAGGAAATCTGATTGGTTGTATTATGGATGATTATGTTTTTAAAGCTGATTACAAAAACTTCTTTAACGTTCAGGGGTATTTTTTGTTACATAAATAGATGATAAGTGACCAGTTTGCAAATTAGCTTAAAAGCACAACAAAATGCAAATATTTCATTAAACTTATGATTCGCAAAATACTTAAATAATTGTTTTAGTACATGGATAATGTTTTGCTTTTTGGTTTTAGAAATACTGACAAACTTAAGAAAACCTAATACAAGAAATATTTGTTTAAAATAAAACTCTTGCCACGTAAGCATTAATAAAGAATTATGCTAACGTTACAACATTGAATTTGCTTACAGAATTATTTAAATTTTTGTTTAGCTTATTACGAATAACAATGTGTGAATGTATAAAAATAAACATATTTAAAATATTTATAATTTAAGATAATAACTTCTTTATGAAAATTACATTAATTCAAAAATAATGACACAAGTATGCCAGAGATTGTTTATAAATCTTGTAGCAAGAAATATTTAAACTTTCAATTTATAATATATTCTTTATTCTTAATTGAAATCTTAATTTGCAACATATTTTAAATTCATAAAAGGAAACGTTGAAAAGGATACACCCTTAATTATGTCTCGAATATTATTTAAAAGCAATAAATTGAAATATTTTATCAAAGAATATCATAAGTTGTGTTCGCAAATATTTGCTAAAATTAAATTAAAATATATGCATAATAATAATTAAATGTCATGATAAATGTGGTAAATTTAGAGAAAATTGCTTAATTCAATCAAGAAATTAATATTTCTCATCACTTTGTAATTTTTCAACAACTGCAGCATTTATTACTTAATGTCTTTTTAATTGATCATAAAATTATAAAGAAATAAACTATGGCAATAAATTAAGAAAAATCCACACAATTATAAACAAATCGATCATATAGCGCTCACTTAATACATAAAACTTTCAAAATTAAAGTGCCGTGCAACAAATTAGTCCTATGAAAGATGAAAGCTAAACATTTAATTATTCTGGAAAATTGCTCTTTATATATTAGTTTTTTGACGCAAAGTGATGTTGATTAAGTGATACATTTTGTCTCGAATTCCTTTTATAAAATAACGTAAAAAGTGTCAAATGCCGTTTTTTAAGGAGTTCAAAAAACGCATACTTGAAAGAAGAATCTATTTTTTATCCTATGTCAAATTTCTTCGGAAACTCAAAGCTCATTTTTTAGTTTTTTTACAATCTTTCATTAAGGAAAGAAGAGAGAGTGGAAAGGCTTTCAAAACACTTTAAAACGTATTAGTTAATTAAATTTGAGTATACAGATCTTAGAGAAAACTCTTTTGTAAAAAAAAAAAAAAAAAAAAAAAAAAATTAAGTTGTCTACCCTCGTTTTTAATATTTGAAAATTTTGTGGAGGTTAGTAATAACTTATGAAGTAGATGTTCAAAATACATTCAATGTTAATTTATTATGTCATAATACCCATTAATTCTGAAAATCCAAAAGTAACCTGCTAAACGGTTTCTAATAATATGTAAAAAAAAAAAAAAATGAAATACATGAAATAGAATCTTAATTTACAATGTACGTTTTATTCATATATTATGTATAAAAAATATAATATGTTTAGTTATGCGTCTATAAACGTATATAAACAGAAATAATTGGCGAAATTGAATCTTCTTCCCTTTTACAGTCTGCCATCTGAAAAATTTAAAATACACTACTGGTCATTAAAATTGCTACACCAAGAAGGCGACATGCTACAGACGTGAAATTTATACGAAAGGAAGAAAGTGCTGTGATATGCAAATGATTAGATTTTCAGCGAATTCAGACAAAGCAGGCGCCAGTAGCGACACCTACATTGTGTTTAAATGAGGAAATTGTTCAGCCGGTTCCGCATACACAAATTGCATTTGAACGTTGTTGCCTGGTGAAAAGTTGTTGTGATGCCTCGTGTAAGAAGGAGAAATGCGTACCAGCACGTTTCTGACTTTGATAAAGGTCGAATTGTAGCGTACCAGGATTGCGGTTTATCTTATCGCAGTATTGCTGCTCGCGTCGGTCGAGATCCAATGACTGTTAGCAGAATATGGAATCGATGGGTTCAGGACGGTAATACGGAACGCCATGCGGGATCACAACGGCCACCTATCAATAGCAGCCGAGAAGACAGTCATATTATCCGCATGGCCGTAATGGATCGTGCAACCTCGTCACGAGCCGTTAGTCAAGAAACGGGGTCGTTTGGCAGGCAACAAGTGTTTGCACGAACAGTTCAACAACGTATGCCGCAGCATGGACTCTCAGCTCGGTGAACATGGCTGTGGCTTCTCTTAACGCTGCGTCATAAACAAGAGCTCCTTCAATACTGTGATCAACGACCAACCTGGGGCATGAACGGCGAGACGTCATGTTTTCAGATAAATCCAGGTTCTGTGTACAGCTTCATGACGGACGCATCCGTGTTTGGTGGCATCGTGGTGAACGCACACTGGCAGCGTGCATTCGTCATCGTCATACTCGCCCATCACCTGGCGTGAAGGTCTGGTGTGCCATTGGATACACGTCTCGGTGCTTTGAACAGTGCACGTTACATTTCTGGTGTGTTACGACCTATATAAATATATATACATACATATATATATATATATATATATATATATATATATATATATATATATATATATATATATATATATATATATATATATATATATATATATATATATATACACACACACTACAGGCCATTAAAACTGCTACACCAGGAAGAAATGCAGATAACAAAATGATATTTATTGGACAAATATATTATACTAGAAATATAACAAGTGTTTAAATGTTCAAAACATTTGGCTGGATTGATCCTGAGAAATCAGTACCCAGAACAACCACCTCTGGCAGTAATAACAGCAGTTATACGCCTGGGCATTGAGTCAAACAGAGATTGGATTGCATGTACAGGTATAGATAACCATGCAGCTTCAACACGATGCAAAAGTTCATCAACCGTAGTGACTGGCGTTTGGTGACGAGCCAGTTGCTCGGCAACCATTGACCAGACGTTTTCTATTAGTTAAAGATCTGGAGAACGTGCTGGCCAGAGCAACAGCCGAACATGTTCCGTATCAAGGAAGGTCTGTACAATACCGGCAACATGCGGCCGGGCATTATCCTGCTGAAACGTAGGGTTTCGAGGGGCTCGAATAAAGTGTAGAGCCACGGGTCGTAACACACCAGAAATGTAACGTGCACTGTTCAAAGCACCGCAATGCGAACAAGATGTGACCGAGACGTGTATCCAATGGCACCCATGACCATCACGCCAGGTGATGGGCCACTATGACGATGACGAATGCACGCTGCCAGTGTGTGTTCACCACGATGCCACCAAACACGGATGCGACCATCATGATGCTGTACACAGAACCTGGATTTATATGAAAAGATGACGTCTCGCCATTCGTGCGCCCAGGTTCGTCGTTGATCACACCATTGAAGGCGCTCTTGTCTATGACGCAGCGTCTAGGGAAGCCACAACCATGATCTCCGAGCTGAGGGTCAATGCTGCTGCAAACGTCGTCGAACTATTTGTGCAGACACTTGTTGTCTTCCAAACGACCCCGTTTCTTAATTAATAAATAAATTATTATCACGGCTCGTGACGCAGTTGCACGATCCATTACGGCCATGCGGATAATATGCCTGTCTTCTCGGCCGCTAGTGATAGGTGGCCGTTGAGATCCCACATGGCGTTCCGTATTACCATACTGAACCCATCGATTCCATATTCTGCTAACAGTCATTGGATCTCGACCGACGCGAACAGCAATACTGCGATAAGATAAACCGCAATCCCGGTACGCTACAATTCGACCTTTATCAAAGTCAGAAACGTGCTGGTACGCATTTCTCCTTCTAACACGAGGCATCACAACAACTTTTCACTAGGCAACAACCTTGAAATGCAATTTGTGTATGAGAAACCGGTTGAACAATTTCCTCATTTAAACACAATGTAGGTGTCGCTACTGGTGCCTGCTTTATCTGAATGCGCTGAAAAGCTAATTATTTGCATATCACAGCACTTTCTTCCTTTCGTATAAATTTCACGTCTGTAGTATGTCGCCTTCCGCCTTCTTGGTGTAGCAATTTTAATGGCCAGATGTGTATGTATGTATGTATATATATTTATGTGTGTTTATATATATATATATATATATATATATATATATATATATATATATATATATATATATATCTTTGTATTCCATCACTCAAAGCTGATAATATTTGCAATATTTTTATATAACGCATATAACAGAATTTTAAAATTATTTTTTATTTACTATTATTGTTTTCCATCAGAAACCACTGCAAAGCAATTCCATTAAACTGCTCCTGGAATTATCATAACATTTTGTTTCAAGGTATATTTTGAAATAAATGTATGTGTTTCGAGCTATTTAAATGTACTAATAAGTAGAGTATAAACAATTACATTAAATTTACTTTTCAATCCATTCATTGATTAAAATCCTTTAATTTCAATGTTTCGTTCCTAAATAAAATTTGGCGTAAGTTGTTTAATATTCAACGTTTATCAGAAGGCAATTTTTAGATAAATATAACATTTATTCCAGACAATACATTTTACATAGAAACAAAACAATTTAGGAGGACTGAAACAGCGCGTTCTCTTAGATGAAATTTAGAAAGCAAGTGTTCTGTTTTAGGTTCAGATATCACTGAGAGAATGTATAATCCGCGCCTTGAAAGTGTGCTGATTGGTTGGGTACATTTCATGAAGTTAATACCTTTGGCACAGAAATTTGATAGACAAGTTTTTAGTTTCACTTCGCAATTTTCAGTTTTACTTCGCGATTTCAAGTGTTTTGTAAAAGGCCAAGAGTTTCGCAGAAAAGACGTGACAAGCCACCTCAATTTCTTAGCGATGTCGTGATGAGTCACGACTGAATACACCCGTAGGGAAGGAATTAAAGGATACAGAATATGTATTAAGAAGAGCAATGAGAGTAAATTTAGAAATTATAATTTGAGAAAAGCAAAATGTCAATGAATATACATATGCAAAATTTTTGTAAAATTTAGAGACATCATCATGAAAAAAATTTTCACAATGCCATAATTATAAAAAAACTTTAAGATTACATATGATGAGAGTAATATAGTGATAACTATTAAATACAAAATACAATACTTGATTGCATTGGTCATAATGCCATAAAATGTATATCAAAATTGTGCATATGAATAGTGTATTCAAATTTAAATGTTTAATACAGTATTTAATATGATATATCGTAAAATTCTCACGCTATGTGTGTGTGCAATAAATTAATATATGATTATAATAATTGCTTAATACATTTAAGAATATACAAGTCTATCAGAATAATGCACTTTTCTACCACTTTTAGTCGTGATAGGTTGCTTGATATTCTTGCTTGCTGTATTTTTCACATTTGAGTCACTGTGATCTTGTTTGGATTCATTTAAATTATATGCTGGTTTTACTTGATCTAAGGAAACTGTTGTTTTACCATTTTTCAGCGAGATGGTGTTTTTTGATGATCGTTGAAGAACCTTGTGTGGTTCGATATATATCTGACTGGCTTAAAGGAGGTTTTTCATGGTCAGTGCGCAGGAAAAACTGAGTGCAATATTGCAAATCTGGATGCGCAAAAATGGAATTTTGTACGTGCCAACAAACTTTGATGGGATTGAGCTTGTTCATCTGTTCTCTCAGATTTGTTCCAAATGTCTTATCTAAGGATTGTTTTCTGTCTAATTTATTGAACACATCTGCTGGCAAAACAAGAGATTTTCCGTAGACAAGTTCAGCACTAGTTGATTGTAAATCATTCTTAAAGACAGTTCTAGTACCTAGTAGAATGATAGGCAATGTATATGTCCATCTAATGGCATTTCAATTTTCATGGGCTTTTAAAGAACTTTTCAAATGGTGGTGAAACCTTTCGATGATACCATTTGATATCGGATGATATACTGTAGTGTGTATCCGCTTAGTACCAGTTAGAATTAGTAATTCATGGAAAAGTACAGATTCTAGTTGTCTTCCTTGATCAGTAGTGATTTCTGAAGGACACCCAAATCTCAAGATCCACACATTGAAAAGAACTTTACATAAGGTTGAAACTTTGGCATCAGGAATTGGAACAGGCTCTCGCCATCTGGGGAAACGATCGATAATTGTTAGACAATATATATTACCATCACTTATAGGTAGGGGTCCTATTTGCTCAAGATGAATTTTCAAAAACCCAGACTCTGATAAGTTAAATTTACCTAATGAAGTTTTTGTATGTTTGTGAATTTTAGAACGTTGACAAGGTTCACAACATCTTACTTGCTCTGATATGTATTTATTCATGTTGGACCAAATGTATCGTAAACTAGTCAACTTTTTTACTTGCGGATATTCCCAGATGACAAAGTCCATGTAGTTGATTAAAAATTATGTAGCGATACATTTTTGGAACAAATGGTCGAGGTTTGCCTGTTGACACATTACAATATAAATTCACATTTAAAATAGGAATAAGTGTTTTCTCCAATTTAAAAGCAGATGCAGATAGATTTTGAAGAAGTGATTTTAATTCTGGATCATTTTCTTGTGGGAGAATAAATTCCTTAAATATTAGAGGAATAGAAGAGATATTGTCTTTTTCTATGCAGGATAGTGTATCTGCCACTTGATTGTCTGAGCCTTTGGTGTGATGAATATCTGTTGAAAACTGTGAAATATAGGCAAGATGTCTCAGCTGACGTGGGTTATCGGGTTTCTGTTTGAAGGCATAAATAAGTGGCTTTTGATCTGTGTAGATTGTAAAGTCACGACCTTCAAGTAAACGTCTAAATTTTTTATTGCTATGTAATTTGCAAATAATTCGCAATCATAGGTAGACCAATTTTTTTTTTTTGAATTTTACTGAGTTTCATTGACACATAAAAGCTATTGGTTCCCTTGTATTATTGTTTAACTGCATGACAGAACCACATGCTGCTACGTCACTAGCAGCAACGTGAACACATATTTTCGTCTCTGAAAATGTGTGTCTAAGCAAAGTTGCTTTTGAAAGAGCGTTTTTGGCCTCAGAAAATGAACGCTCTATTATTTCATTCCATTGAAGAATTTTGCAACTTTTTATTCCTGTAGATTGTTTTTATTTTTAATGCCTTCCAGAAATGCATTTAAGGGAGCTAGAATGTGCATGGCTTTAGGTATAAAACGTCTATAAAAATTAATTAACCATAGAGAACGCCTCAGTTTAGTAGTTGTAGTTGGTTTTGAAAATTTTAAAATGCAATGTACGCGGTGGGAAAGAGGTTCGATACCGAATTCAGAAACTTTGAATCACAAAAATACTATTATAGGAATGCCAAAAATGCATTTAGAAGCTTTTATAGTCAATATATAATGATCTTGAAATGAGTCACATGGTGTAAATAAATGAGTTAAATCCATTTTATAACGAAAAACATTTAGGATAAAAATATAATATGCACAGATTTCCATGGAATATGACGAGAAGCGAAAGCTAAAAAAAAAAACAAAAGTGGAAACTCCCCTTTTTTTAAAGTATACGTCATAGTGAAAGTTGTAGTAGTTTTTTAAATAAATGATCACTTTCATATAGGTAGCGCTTGGACAATGTATGATCACTACAGAGTAACCCCCCAGAGAACAAGGTGAACAACAAGAACAATGCACATTAATATGTAAACTATAATAATAAAAATGATATGCTATTATAATACAAAAGTAGTAAAAGTAATATGCTGATACAAGGACAATAAAATATGTAAGGAAAAATTATTATTACAAAAAACAAATGTTCAAAATATGTACAAAATTATTACATAATTAATATATAATATTACATAACTCTAATCTGTTTGGAAAATGCACATGACGACCCCTCCTAGTTGTAGTTTTAGGGACTTTACAAGTTTTTTCATTTTTATCAGATCGATAGTTAGTTATTTTTGATGTTTGAATGATAAGTAGCATTTTAGGTGGATCTGGTATTTTTGATATTACATGGGCAGGTTTCATACGATCTATAGAAACAGTTGTAATCTTATCATTCATTTTATTTATCTGTCCAAGAAATTACTGGATATGGACCAGTATAAAGAGGGGAGATAGGTGGTTTCACACTATCAACACGTAAAAATACATGTGAACAAGTTTGCAGTGAGGGATGAACATAAAAAGGTTTATTGCAGAGCCTGGATGTTGAAATGGGATTAAGAGATTGCATGATTGATTTAAGTTTTGACACATATGTTTTTGTTGGTGTGTATAGTTCATTCTGAGAATTAAGAATATCAGATGGTAATCTGAGGTTTTTTCCATACACTAGTTCTGCATAAGTTGTATTTATATCAGATTTTATTGCAGAACGAATTCCTAATGAAACTATAGGTAGTGCATCTGTCCATTTAGTTTCATTATGGGCCATATTGGAACTTTTTAAATGTCTGTGAAAACGCTCTACCAATCCAGTATATAGGAGATGATATGAGGTTGAGCGAATGCGATTAGTGCCTAAAATTTCTAATTAATGTCTAAATAAATGCGATTCAAAATTTCTACCTTGATCAGTTGGATTGTGTAAGAGGACATCCAATTATGAATCGGTGCTCTACAAGTTGTTTCGGCTGTAATATCAGTTGCTGAATTAACTTCAGGTCATCTGGTAAAGCGGTCAGTTACTGTAATGCAATAATTATAACTATCAGAGGGGGGTAGAAGTCCTATAAAATCGACATGAATGTGTGCAAATCAAGCGTCTGGCATAGAAAAAGTACCAATGGGAGATTTAGTATGTCTTTAGACTTTTGAACATTGACAGTTTTGACAAGATGGAACAGATTTTTTTATAAATGAATTTATGTTGGGCCAAAAGTAACGTTTTGTAATTAATCTTCTAGTTTCTCGAATGCCTGAATGGAAATGATAATGTACATTTTCCAAAATGTTTGAAGGAAAAGATTTTGGAATGTTTGGACTGGTTGGATTTGTGGAAACATCACAATGCAGAGTTACATCCTCTAAAGGAAAATATTGTTTTTCAATTCTGTAATTAGAATTTTGAGAATTCAGACGTTTTTGAAGTTCAGAATCACTTAATTGTGAGAGAGATATATCTTGAAAATTTAAAACTTTATTTTAGATTGTTTCAATTTCTATACGAGATAATGAGTCAGCTACAATGTTCTCTGATCCCTTGACATACCTTACATCAGTAGAAAATTGGGAAATGAAGTCTAAATGTCTCAGTTGGTGAGGTGAAATTTATCAGGCTTTTTCTTAAAAGCATCAATTAGGGGTTTTGATCAGTATAGATTGAAAATTCCCTGCCTTCTGCATATGCCGAAACTTTTGATGGAGGAATAAGTAGCTAAAATTCTCTATCATAAGCAGACCAATATGTATGACATTTATAAAGTTTCATTGAAATGGAAGCAATGGGTTCCCAGGTCCATTTGAAAGTTGATTTAAGGAACTACCAATAGCAAATAAAGAAGCGTCTTTCCAAAGGCTTAAAAGAGCACCAGGAATTGGATGTTTTAGGAGAGTAGCTTCAGCAAGAGCTTTCTTAGTATCTAAAAATGAATTTTCAGCTTCCTTGGATTACTAAAGGATTTTTAGGCTTTTTTGTTGGCCGTGAAGACTTCTTTTTATTAATATGTCCTTCAAGATATTTAGTTAATGGAAATAAAAGATGAGCAGCTTTTGGAATAAATTTGCGATAAAAATTGAATATATCTAAAAATCTACGAAGTTGAATAAAAGTATCAGGCCTTGGGAATATATAGCACTGACTGGATCAGGAATTGGAGATAAACCTTCTTCGGAAACTTTAAATCCCAAGAACTTAAGGTGGGAACTCCAAATATACACTTTGAAAATTTTATGGTTAGTCCATAATAATCTAACTTAGTGAACAGAGAATGAAGATGTTCCAAATGCTCTTCTTTGTTTCTAGAAGCAACTAAAATGTCATCAATGAAGGCATAAACACCATTTAAGCCTCTGGTAATTTCATCAATAAACCTTTGAAATGTTCTGGATGCATTGCACAAGCCAAACTGCTCTCGAAGAGTTTGAAAGGTGTACAAATGGCAGTTTAATGAACATCCTCGGAAGCAATCGGAATTTGATGGAATGCTTTTACTAAGTCAATATGAGAGAATTTTTCGGTTCCATGAAATTCACTAGTAAAATCTAAAATGCTTGGAATTAGATACTCGTCCTTTTTGGTTTGAGCATGAAAGGCTCTATAATCACCAACAGGACGCCAATCATTATTGTTTTTCTTAGGAACCAAATGTAATGTTGTTGCTGTTCTCGTGTGCCAGCTAGGCTGTCAAATTGGGATGCGCTGCTTCACTTTTCGAACTAAACCGTATTTGGTGCAGAGTCCGACTTCTTCAGTACACATACATGCCATAGGGACCCGTTTATAGGGTACGCAACCATTCACACCTCATTCACACAAGGAAAGGGCAAAGACAGGATAGATAGAGAGAGAGAAAGTACATACATGCCTCAACCGGGATTCAAACCCAGGACCTCCCTATCCGTAATCAGGCACGGTGATCACTAGACAAGTTGGCCAGTAACCATATTAATGGAGAGGCAAAATTGCCAGTTAATGGCGCATATGGCTTAAGTCTAGCATATGTTGAAATTCCATTTTTGGCAATTTGTCCGGAGCTAATCGACGAGGTTTAGCCGAAACAGGTAGACATATAGTTTCTATATAGTGAACAGTTTTACAGTTTGATCTGAGCAAAGGATTTACAAAAATATTGGGAAAATTACTTAAAATTTTGTGTCAAAATCATTTATAATATTGATAGTTTTTACAGAAAATATATTAGTACCATTAGCAATACCATGAAAATTTAATTTAATACATATATCAAACAATTTACCATTTCTTAAATCAGGTTTTAAATGAAAATGATGCAAAAAATCAGCACCTAATATTGCTTGAGATGTATTGCATATAAAAAAATGGAAAAACAAACCTTTTTCTAAGACCTAAATTCACAGGCATGAGTTTTGACCATAAACTTGTATTGGAGTACCATTGCCAGCATTAAAAATTTGCACAGGTTTCATATTACGTTCATTTTCGGTAGCTGGGAGCAAGGAACAATCGCTGCCCGTGTCAACTAAGAACAGGATATTAGTTCTTTTATCGTGGACAAACAGGTGACGAGAGTAGGAAGGTTTGGCATATGTCGTCTCTAAGCAAGCCGGTTTTCATTTTTCTTGAAAGAACATGGTGTCTGGCATTTATTAGCTTTTTCCTTATATTTACGGTGATACCAACTAATAATAGAACGCGATGCACTAGGACTGGATTTTCGTGGATTGTATCTGTTGCGAGAGTTACTTCGTGACTTTCGAAAAGCTGCGATTTCTCTGCGGAGGCTCTTGAGCTCAGATAACAAGGTAGAATTAAGGATGGTTCAGTGGAATCAGTAGAAATCAATTTGTTTCTGACTTGAACAGGCGTAATTTCTAAAATTCTATCTGCAACTTCAGCAGCTTTATGCGTAGTTAGAGGTTACATATATGCTAATATTAACTGAATGTTGTTAGGTTGTCGTTGCAAAAATAGTTCTAAAAGTAGATTTTCACTTACAGTGTGCGATTCTGCACGCCGTTGCATCACTCTCAAAAGTTCCGATGGTTTCCTATCCCCTAACTGTTCACCAGGAAGCAGTCGTCTAATTTCTTGAGTGCTTGAGGCAAATACTAATATCTGTATAGGCAAATACTAATATATATAACCAGTTTCAATTAAAAATGGTGTGTTTGTACGCTTATCATATACAAAAAGGCGACGGGAAGATGTGGGCAAGGTGACAGTCACCTCTACCTTTGCCTGCTCTCGTTTTTGTCTCAAATTTGCAAGACTGAACGCATTTTTTCGCTTTGTTGCAAAATTTAAAATGGTACCAACAAAAATCATAATTTTTAGATTTATTGCGATGACGGTTTTTGAAGGTTCTATTCCTCGATTAAATTCTACTTCGACAAATATTGTCAATTCGAGCATTTAATTTCTCAATTTCAATCAATAAACTTCTTTCATTTAAATTAAAGAAAAAAAATCATTTGCAGATATTGGTATATATTCTGTAATACGGTCTGCAACTTCCGCTGTCTTTTCCAGTGTCAGTGGCATTATAGCTGCGAAAACGGTTTTCACAGAAGTTGGAAAGAGCAGCAGAAAAAGTTCCAGCATGAGTTGCTCAGGCACTTGGAGACTTTCAGCTCGTCATTTGAGCACACGGAGAAGTTTTGTTGGTTTTCTATCTCCGATTTGTTTGCCTTGTAGAAATATCCATTTCTTCTGGTGGGAAGATTCTCCACTGCGCTTTATCAACTCCTTTTTCAACAGTATATATTGATCCTCCTTGTCTGGATTCATGATAACATCTCTCACCATTGATGCCGTCTCAGGAGGGAAGTGGGAAACGCAGTAATTATAATTCGTCCTGCTCTCTGTGATGGTTTTTAGAATTCCTAATCCAAATGTTGATTCACACATTTTGAACCATAGAGCTTGATCTGTATGGTTGTTGACAGGGATTTTTATTGCTCTCACTCCTGGAACAGTTTCCGTCATTTTTTTAATTGGCAAAAGATGAACGAGAAGTATGCGCAAACGAAAATTCTTCCTCGTAGTCATAAGTGAATGTGGGTCCGCTTACGCCGAAAGTAGGTCGACAAGCGAAGGGAGAAGGTCCTTTTGGAATATCAGCTTTTTTTGCCTCTTCTTATTAAGTAAATAATCCTCCGGAAAAAATGTGAGACAGTGCTCTCTGAAATTCACCTCCTTAAGCAGCATTCCCCAAATCTTATTTATTACTGCGTTGACGTCGGGTCACCATTATAGTGTAAGTTAGTTGATGTTTATCTTTTTTCAGAAGATATTTTTTAAATAAATATAACATTTAATGCAGACAATACAACTTACATAGAAACAAAGCAATTTAGGATTATTGAAACAGCGCATCCTCTTAGCAGGAAATTTAGAGAGCAAACGTTTTGTGTTCGGTTCAGATTTCACTGAGAGAATGTATAAACCGCGCCAAAAGTGTACTGATTGATTGGGTACATTTGATGAAGTTAATACCTTTGGCACAGAAATTTAATAGAAAAGTTTATAGTTTCACTTCGCTATTTTCAGTTTTATTTCGCGATTTCAAATATTTTGTAAAATGTCAAGAGTTTCGCATAAAAGATGTGACAAGTCACCCCAATTTCTTAGAGAAGTCATGAGGAGTCACCACAAAAGCAAATAGAATTAATCGTAACAAATCGAAATATCAATCACATCTAAATGTTTGATATAACGTTTAATTTATATTATTCGCAAAAGCAATGGAAATGTCAATGCAAAAATAATAAAGATTACTAATTTAAATGGTGATATTATATATGCAAATATAATAAAACCTTTTTTTTTTTTAAAGGCAATCGTAAGACATGAATATTTTTTAAATTGTAATAAAATTATGCATTTAAACAATCTTTATTGTTAATAATATTAATAATTTGACAACTGTTTAATCATTGTAGTAATTTTAACATTTTATGTATTAAGTTGAAATATGAAGTAGTAATTTTAATAAATTAGTTTTAGCATTAAAAGAAAGAAGATTGAAAGTTAACGTGAGAACAACAAAACTTTAAGTATATAGGTGAACCCTATAAAAGTTGTATTTTGTATTTCTGTTAAATTGTATACCTTGTTTAAAATTATTAAATAAAAATGTCCTAAAAATAGACATGCTTCACCAACCAGTTATATACATCTAAATTTTTGAAAAAAGCAGTTAAAGAATGTTTTATCAGAAGATACAATGTACTTATATATATTCATGTCTGAATTCTCAAACGGTATCTTAAATGTTTCTTTTAATCCTGTGAAATTTTTAACTCAAATACATTTATTTGGGACAAAATTAGTATTTATTTTATAGATATAGATATCAAGCATTTGTAACATACAATGAAGTTTTCTTAATAGTTTTGTAGAATCCTACTAAAACATATTCAATAATTTTATCACTTTAAATACTAACCACATTAACTATACTCTATTTAATGTGAATATCATTATCTGTTACATTAATGCTGCATAAAATTTCTATTTGACCAAAGTTACTCAAGATGCGACGTTTTACAGCTCATATTCTAAAATTCTTTCTTTGCTTTCCTTATTATTTTGTGATGTTATGGATGAAAAATATGAGATAGTTGTTGCAATACTAGATTTTATTTCTTTTATATTCTAACATTTAATCTTTACTTTAGTCAGAATCATGCTTACTCATTGCCTCTTATATGTTTGCTTATATCCTAACAAAAGTTAATGAGAATGTGAATAATTTTAACTGCAACGGTAAAATTATAGATTTCAAAGTTCATGTATGCATATGTTGAATTTACAAAAGCAAAATATTAATTTTGAAGTAAGTATTCAAGTATATAGTTTTTAGTTTGTGAAGAACAAACCGTTACTATGAAAGTATATTTATCTATTATGACCAATAAACCACTTATTTCCCTCATTTGGACGAATTCCCATTCACGCAGTTTCTTTTTTAGGCAGTTTAAAAATTACTGTGTAGGATTGAAATTCTTTTATAATTATAACTATATATACATATAATATCCATCATAAATATGAAACTATTTCATTTATGGCCTAATAAAATATGACACGTAATTTTGAATTTGAAATAGACTATTGGTTGTAACAAGTGGAGATTTACAGAACATTTAAATAAAGCATGAGATCCGTGACATGATTTACATGAGTAGTCTAGATACTGATAGATTCAAACATTAAACATCATACATGTTCAATGTGCATAAAATATTTGAATGAGTATTCCATCACAGTATTTTACTTAAAATATTTGAATGTGTAAACTGTTAGATATTTATAACAAGAAAAAAGTTTGAAAACTTGTTTTAAATATCTTATTTTTAAACATTTTGAGATATTTTTTTGATTCCGATACTGAGTGAAAATAAAGTATTGCGATTCCAACTGATTCTATCAAAATAAATGTACCTTAGTAATTTAATGAATTTAAAATGTATGACTAAATTAATTAATAATATATGATACACTCATACCCACTTATAATTTATATCTTACATGTAAAATATTTTATTTCATTGAATTCATGAGAGTTAAATCAAGAAAAGGAAAAGAGGATAATATTTTTAATATTATTGTCTTTTTCATTTTCTTTTTATAAAAACATACTCAAAAGCGATTTTGTTTAAATTTTTTTTTAATCAGATCAAGAAAAACTGCAGATATTGTGTTACGAAAGAGAGAGAAATTATCTTCTTGAAAGAGATTTTCCTCAAAATTGTTATGTATAAAATAAGTAATATACTTGGCTATTTAACTAAATAATTTATAATTTCTTTTTTGAATTTTTCTCATTTTATTTCTTCTGATCCGTCAAGTAATCTTCATTGGATGGATAAAATTTACTTTGCAAAATTTTCACTTTTATGTATACCCGGAAAAATAACTGTAATCTCTTAAAGATACAATTTAATCTTTGAAAGATTTTATCATCAGCAACGAATTAATATTGTCTAGTGACAACGAAGTATAGAAACACTATTACACCATCCTGTCTCAACCATTCATATGAAAAACTGTAATCAACTAATACTATAAAAAAGCAATACAGAAATATGACTGAATGGTATGTTTTTATAAACATTTTGATTCAAATTTTCTCCATGATTATAAATTTGTCTTTTGAAATTTATAATTCGACATTGTCAAGTAGAAAAGAGGTAAGCATAAATCCTGTTTTCAATAGCGCACATTTATTAAATAGAGTTTTATGTAAAATTTTTGATAAAAGCTGATACAGGTGAATCTATTTTTAATATTATCAAAGATTATTTAAATAGAAACATCTTGTAAACATTATAATTCATAGTCACCAATAGAGTTCATCGAATAGTACGTTGTCATCAAGGTTTATTTGGTGCTAAATGTATAAGGATAATGATAAAGAATTAAATTCCTAGCTTATTGTTACTTGTATATGAATGCTTCCATAAGAAAGCATGAGACTATCTCAATAGGGTTTGAACTCTTTTCAATTCTATAATTGAATTACTCGAAGAGAAAGAGAGTTACTGTAATAGATGATTATTATATATAACTTAACATCAATATTACTTACATAACCAACTTAATTTCCGAATTTAGTTTAATTTTGATTAAAATTTAGAAGACATTCTCAACTTAATCATAACAAATTCTGTTGTTTTGACTATTCTAAGCAAATTAACTTCATGTAATAAAGTTTAGTTACATTGTGTTTAACCGATTTGCAACCTATATATATATATATATATATATATATATATATATATATATATATATATATATATATATATATATATATATATATATATATATATATATATATATATATATATATATATATATATATATATATATATATATATATATATATATATATATATATTTCATGACACTGAAAGCTTGTGCTGTACTTGGTGTAGAAAAAAACACAAATGCATATTTCCATTCGTTTAATATACTCTATAACTGTCTGTCGAAAGTTTTGAAACGCTTAGCTTTATTCAAAGAACTTGGAAATCTCAATTAAAATGATAAAAACTCTGGTAAATCATAACAGCGAATTCTATGTTTATAGCATAAAATATGTGAAGAGTAAACTTCTACATGCAAATATTGTTTACCAAAATTTTATAAACACTTCAAATGTTTCTGCTTTTGACTAGTTTAATTTTTGTAAAGATATTTTTTTGAATTGTACTGTAACATTTTATTCAGTTTTAAACTGGAAAGTCATTATGAAATGCAAAAATGTCAAAAACATGTATTTTATTTGAAATGTCTTCTATTTCAAAACTTGTTATAAGATAGAAATCAGGATTTTTATTTTTATATGGTTTGTTAAAATTCTTTGCATTGAATATTCTTGTTTTTTTAAATGCAAAATAATGCTCCGATCCTATATATATATATATATATATATATATATATATATATATATATATATATATATATATATATATATATATATATATATATATTAAAATATTGTAATCTTTGCGCTTTGAATAAATTGTATGGTAGTAAAGTAATAAACAAAACTATATTTTCAAACAACATATAATCGAATGTAGGAAGTTTTTTGATTTTCAAAAATGGTCTTTCAACAAAATATCTTTTTTGTGAAACAATTGTAATAGCTTGAAAACATTTGGTGTATTCTGGATTTCGGTATATAAATTTATTTTGCTTTTCTTTCTCTTCTATAAAGCTTGAAAGAGTTTTCTTGACATATTTGAATATTCTACATTTTAATACAATAATTTCAAATCTCGTCATATAAATTGAAATTAAAAAGAGCTTTAAATTGTGAAAATATATATAAAAATATAAATATAGATAAAAATTAAAAAATATTATCAACATGTAAACCTTAGATAAATGTATGCACAAAATCAATTAATGATATTTTTGAACGTATGTATTCAAGGAAGTAACACAATTAAGCATATTTTAAATTTATTTAGTGTTACAGGGAGCAGAAGCTTTGAATTGTTACTGCTTAAATTGGAATTATATTTTTTTAAGTAATGAATTAATAAATAATTTTATTTACTTTGTGAAAAACCTGTTTGTATCATGAGGGGATATAACTGGAAATTTAATTCCTTTACACTTTGATATATATATGGTAACTGATCATACTAATTTTAAAATGGTCATACTTCCTTAAATATGCATAAAATTTCTTAATACCATCTTATGAATAAAAATATTTATTTAGTATTATATCAATTGATATGGTTGCCCAATTAATGAATTTAAATCTTGAATTTAGGGAATTTCTTAACTATTGTTTGTTTTTTCTGTAATTTGCTCTATAATTTTTAGGTAGTGAATAATATTATATAAATCAGCAATTTTTATTCTGAATAAATTAAAATAGATTTATTTTATTTTATTTCTAACAAAATGAAGGCTATGTTAGATAAATTTGTGCATTTTATCCTTCTGGATTCAAACATTCTAAATTCAGAGTATAAATTCAAACTTATAACAACAAATAATTCAAACATGTTATAAGTCAAGCTTTGTTTTTTCAAAAATATTATTTATTTCTTATTTTCTATCAATTAAAAAATAGTAAACATGGTACTTTAAAAAATATAATTTTATCTACAGGAAAACTATAAGTCACGAATAACCATTCATTTTCAGTCATGTTTTACTATATTACTCCTCCAGTTTTACTATATTACCTCCAGTTTTACTATATTACTACTGTTTTAGTCCTCCAGTTTTACTATATTGTTGTTTTCTTAATTTTAAATTAATTTTTTTCCATTGTTGCTTGAGAGTTTGCAAGACATTTTATAGGATTTTTTATTCACAAAACAATGTGACAATGTAATTTTATTCATTTATTTACTTGCCCTAAAAAAATGTGTCATGTGTTTGCATACTTTTTCTGAATTGGTTAATTTTTTCTAACTTTGGTTAATTTTTTTAACAATGTCTTTTTTAGCTGGAAGAATGAGTGTTCAAATCATGGGCAAGTCGAAGACTAAGATATTCTCTCTCTCTCTCTCATTATTCTAATGGGAATATAAAATGTATTGCAAAGTGCTCTATCAAAGCAATGCTAACTTCGAAGGTGGCAAGTGAAGTCTGAGTGGCTTCAACTTTATCCCAGCTCCAGATTACGAGAATTTATTTTCTGAGTGACAATAGTACACGTGTTATTTGGGGCTCTTTTTACAATTAGCAATTAATTTGGCTTCTTACCGAGAAAAAACTCAACGTTAATCTGTGCTTTAGGTACCCCCATGCCAAATCGGCGATAAATGAGCCAAGCGTGGCAAACCCAAAATTACGTTATCCTTACGTCATCCGTCCGCTCTAGCGCTTTTTCGCGCATGCTCATTAATCTTTTGTTTCAGCCTTTTCATTGGCCACTAATTAATTTCAGTTTTAAATAGCGGTATAATTTAAAATTTGATTTACGATTTCATTACCGTTGGATTTGCCCTGGAGGTAGAACGCTCGAGTGATCTGGCCTTTCAACCGTTTGTGAGTAGAATATTTTTTTGGAGTTTTTCTGCTTATATTTTAGCTAAAACCTTGAGAACACTATGGAATTAGATTTAGCTGAAGCTTTGAGTGCAACTAATAAATATTCAATTGGTTATTTTAGCCTTTTGCCAGTCATGGGAAAAAAGGCTGTGTTGGAATGGTGTATGAAAGAGGGAATGATTGCTTCTACGCATAAATGTCCAAAGTGTGGGTCGCAAATGAGTTTAAAGACGAGGCAGGATAGGACTGATGGTTTTATGTGGTTTTGCAGAAAAAAAGGCCGAGAGAATGCGCACGAAGGTTCCAAGAGTGTAAGAGATGGCTCGTGGTTCAGTCACAGCCATTTGAGTATAGTTCAGATTCTAAAATTGACGCGACTGTGGTATGCAAAGGCGATGAATGAGTATATTATGTATGAAGTGAAGGTGTTTGAGCATGCAGTGACTGATTGGTGTATGTTTTGTAGAGAAGTGTGTCAGGAAATTATGATGAATGAACGAGCGGAAAAGATTGGTGGATATGGAAAGATAGTTGAGATTGATGAATCAAAATTCGGGAAAATGAAGTATGGAAGAGGAAAGCCTGTGAAGGGTGAATGGGTTTTCGGCGGTGTTGAAAGAGAATCGGGTAAATGTTTTTTTAGAGTGGTTGAAAAGAGAGATGCTGAGACGTTGCTTCCGATTGTCAGGGACTGGGTATTGCCTGGGACGACTATATATTCAGACTGTTGGAAAGCCTATAACTGCCTTGAAAAAGAAAGTTATGAACATCTGAGGGTCAACCACAGTTTGACTTATGTAGATCCCGAAACTGGTGCCCACACTAATTCTATAGAGGGAACTTGGTCGGCGATCAAACGTGAACTTCATGGAACGCACCATGTTTCTGGCGACTTTGATTCCTACTTAGCGGAATATATGTGGCGAAAGCTCCAAGGACACGAGCAATCGGATGAAGCCTTCAAGGTGTTTTTGGATGATTTAATAAAGGTGTACCCTCCAGCGGCACAGTAAACAACGTAAAAAAAAAGAAAAAACGGGATCTAAAAATCATTTTCAAGTTAATCAAGTATGTGGAAATTTATTTGTTTTCAGTGTATTTTTATTAAACTACTTTAAAAATTATCATACTTTTTCTTCATATTTTAGTGTATTATTTGTTATACAATTCGTAAAAAGAGCATTGTTTTTATTTTGAAACAGTCAAGTTCGTTAAAAATACGGACTTCGTTTTCGTCGCCATGGCAACGGTGTTTTTGCGTAGTGTCTCTCCGAGAATTCAACTCCGGGAGACAAGACGCAGAAACGCGCCAGTTGGCGATTTTTGAAAAATGCGCCAAGGGGGGTACCTAAAGCACATTTTCACCAAACTCAAATGCTTCCACAAAATGCAACATATTTTCTTTATTTTGACAATTATAATCTAAAATGGCATTTACTGCAATGTTCAAAACAATTCAAGGATAGTGAGGTTTTGGATTGATCTTGAACTTGGTACTTGTCAGACAGAGGAATGCACCATTAATTTCTCCTCCAGTTCATAAAATCTGTTGTGCACTCCTTGCGGACATGGCGGTGCTTTGCTCTTAACCTGACAGAGCTTTATTAGTTAGCATATATCCCTAAGACCATTAGTCAGCTGCCATACATGCTTACAACTTGAAGTCAGTTTAGGGTAGCTTGTGTCGTAAGTGTGGTATCAGTAGGCAAGCGAATATGTTGTCGAAGAAGAGAGAGATTCCTATTTCGGTATCTCAAAGCAGTTAGCATTTAATAACGGGAACATTAGGCGTTGTTGCAAGTTTATGGCCTTGAGTTGATCTTTGGCCTGCATTTCCAATCTCAATAACATGATTTCAGATCCTGGAAATCACACTTTGTTTAACTATAGCAGTTTCTGCTATTTCACCCTTTAATTGGCTAACTACTCTAGAAGTTTCTGACTCGTTTAAATGATTTCATTGAACTTCGTGCTCATCGAAACAACGTGCTTAATGATTGTAGACCATTCTTTTCTGCTTTGTCTTACATTAAGTTGAGAGCCAATTCCCATTAACTTCCTTTAAAGTGTCATATTTGACATTTAACTTAAAATTTGCATTTTGGAAAGTTTGAAAAGTGGAAAAATTTGCATTAATGACACTCATCTTCCATTTTATGCAAAAGCATTTGCTTGTGTCATCATTTTATGTAGAACTTACAATATCATTTAATCGTTTTGAGTAGTGTACAGAAGGTATTTGACGACGTAAAAATAATTGCTCTGAAAAACAAATTTTTGTTTGAAATAACTATTTTAACTTATTTGTGTAAAAGTTCCCCTATTTGTTTTGTTTGCTATTTGTTATAAATTAACTGTTATGAACAAGTAAAATACTTAAGCTTTGTCTTATCATCAAACTTTTTTTATCATTTATAAAAAATGTAGCTGTATTGATAAAACTTCCTTAACAGAAACGCAATTGACAAAAGACACACATAAATGATTAAATTGTAAATAAATTGGACTTAGAAACGGTTATTCAGAAGTAGAAAGAACCTTTGCATATTGCTTTTTCCAGTTAAAAAAAATTACGTTTAGAAAAAAAAATGAAGTTAAAGTTTATGAATCTTCATTTAATACTGGAATAAAAGAACTGGTAGAATAATTAATAATAATTTGTGTGGTTTTATAAAAATAAATTTAATGTAAGTGAATTAACAGTATGAGCAATTATATGGCAACAAATATTTAAACGACTACGTACGTAAGTTGTACATTTTAGGGAATGAGTAAATTTTGGATAAAGAATAAACAGTATTTTTTTCCATAATAATAAATTTCATATTATATAAACGAAATAATACTGGAACTCATGCTGACAGTCACAGTTATTTGGATTACTATCCAGTATGTTTATTGGATTAATCATTATAAGAAGCCATAAAATACAACAATGATTCTGAAATTAAACTAGAAAATCGAAAGCATATACAAAAGAGAAAAAAAACATTGAACTCAGAATAAGAATTTTTTCTAGGAGAAAAAAGAAGACTTAGAGAGAAACACATTAATAATTTTATAAAGCTTAATTACAAACATAATTATATCGTTGCTGCTTGCAACAATTTTACTATTTGCTTCAATAAGATAATTTTTCTGATTGTTGCTTCAATAAGACAATCTTTCTTCCTGCTGCTTCAAACAAATTGTTTGATATTTGCTACTTGCAAGAATTAGAAACTATACAGCGTAAAATAATTTAGAATTCTTTTGTTTCCATTTAAATAATAAGCAAGCTATGCATGGGCAATGTTCACAGAGTTTATAGTTTATGAAATATTTTAACGGGTCAAATCTTAAGTTAAACCATTTAAAAAATTTAGTGAACTACTTAGGAAGCGTTTAAACTTACTTAAGATGTGATAATTGTGATAAAATTTAACTGAAACTGTGGCTACATGGCATGATGTAATTTGACAAAGTGAGTTTAAGATATTTATTTTTAATGATATTTCAAAGTAACACATCCAATGAAAATTTTAAATGTTGAATAGCTGGCCTTCAGTTTAATAAAAAAGGGATAAATTGAAAGTAGATGCAGGCAATTTCATTAGCACACGTCTTACAGATTTCAATTTCTAGTCTTTGAAAAGATCAAGTATACGCTCACTACCATGAACAAAGTACCACATGTACTTATTTTCACAGTTGAAACAGAATGCTTTATCTCATTGAAACTTTTGCTTTAATATAGTGAATTCTTAAAAAATTTACATTTAATACATACTTTTTTAATAATATAAAGTAAATTCATTTTAACACTACAAGGTAAAATGGAAATAATAAAGTAGATTTGTTATTCAAAACTGCAAAGAGTAGTAGGTTACAAATAAATTATTTTTAAAGCATTTTTATAAAAATACTCAAAGTTTTGAATGTTTTAGAAATAACACTCCAACTGAATCACACAGAAATTTCTAAAGTACATCTTATGTTTGCATTTAATTATATTGTTTAAAATTTAATATATATTTCTAAAATATTTTATCGTAAGTTAATTCAGCATAGAAATAAAAAAATTTAGTAAAATATAATTTTATAATTTCTTCTAAAGTAAAGTGAGGGGAATCTTTTAAGATTACTATGGTATATTTAGTGAGAACACACACAATTTATGATCATTTTATATATTAGAATTATCTCCTGTCCAAGCAGGAAGAAGTTCAACCTTCCAGGAGGCAATGGTACCCTCTCTTCTATGAATAGTGCAATGATTTTGGGATATTTTTTTAACTGTCAAGCTATAATTCACTCAATCTTCCTTCTTGGAGCACCACCAATCGAGATCCTCCATGGACTCCGGCCACCAGAACTTGCAGACCTCGTCACCAGGAATTTTGGAGGAATATAAAATTCATTTGCACTTTGCACCTTTATGGACTCGACAACAACAACATTAGAATTTTCTAATTTACTGAACAATTTCTAAAAAAAAATACCAAAAATAACATCAGACTTTTAAAAAGCTTCCTTTAAAACAAAAAAGAATTCTGTTTATTTCTTTGTTTCCTTCACCGATTTAAAAAGAAAGATAAAAGCATGAAATAAGCGAGGTTTTCAATATATGATGTCGAAAATTAGCAGTCATCTTAATTTTGTATATCTTATAATGAATTTATTAATATAAATTTGAGAATTTAGTAACGTTGAAGATCTGTGTCATATAAAAAGAGATGAGGCTTGAAATATCTATAATGTGAAAATATTTCAGGTGATATCTATAAAATGGAATAAAATTCTAATTCCTTAGGATATACCTATTTCGCGCTATAATAAGCAAAGATGATGGTATCTTTTACAGTGGGTGTGCCAGCTTCACCTCGAAAGTGAAAGGATAAAGGAAGACAAATACAGAGAGAGAAATAAAAATCCATTCCCGAAAAAAAAAGATTCGAATCCAGGACCTACTGTTTGTTAGTTACGGACGATAACCTATTAACCCTTGATCAGCGAAATGGAAAAAATCTTGCCATGTAAAATGAATTTTTTTCTCCAAGCTGCTGTAAATGATGGTGACTTAAGAAATTAAGTTCTGTAAAAATTTTGTTCAGAATCTTGAAAATCTGTGTGCTTGTTTTTTTGTGCCTATAAAATCATTCTATTTGTGTTTCATGCCTAATGGACATCTTAGCAATCTAAGCCTGTTGTAAATTATTTTATTGTTTATCTCAGAAATTGCCTTTTGGGCGGAATATTCATAATTTGCCATATACATGTGTCACAAAGGAGGAAACTCGGAAAACTCCTAAGCATCCCCTCCGATAGATATGATTTCAGATATCAGAAAGGCCAAATCTACCTCACATTATTCAACACATACTGGGATCATTCTCTCTGAAGAGTGTTATTTGTCATTATACTGCTGTGGGGTGTGATATTTTTATATTAAGAATTTTGTCTGTAATTTGGTGTATTAAAACTCAAAGAACCGAAGAGTACTTCATTGAATAGATGCATATATGCAATTATTGTTTATTAGCACATAATGAGTGTCAAATAGATTTACAAAACTCAAGGCTGATCTCAATCGATCAATCATAACATAGGATACGAGATCAAAATTAATACTCATTGAAACAAGCTTAATTTGAAGATTGTCAGTTACAGCTGTAACTGGGTCTAATTTGATTGTTTCAATTCGAACTAAATTTCTTGCGACAACAAATATCTGCATCCAATGTGAGTCTCTAGTGTAATAAGTAATTTTAGAGAAAATTTCCTATGGATAAGAGGGATACTATGTAATCTAGATATCATGGTTATTTTTATATATTAACCATAACAAATGGATCAGGATTCTGTAATTGTTCGTTTATAAGAAAATGTGATAGGATTACCCAACATTCTTCTTATATCATGCAGGAAAGCAATATTACATTTTGTTATAGAAAACCAATTTCCATATAAATTTTTTCTCAAAATTAACATACTTTACACATTTTTGAATTATTGGTATAAATTATTTTGTTTTATACCAAAAATAATGAATAAAATTCTAGCATTGATTTATTTGAAAACATTTCCTTATGCGGCCACAGTTATAAATCACATATATAATTACTTTTCTTGATTTTCCTTTCTTTACGAGTGAAACGAATATAAGATGAAATTAATTTAACCTATACAATAAACTGTGTGGTAAATTTATGAATTTAAAAAATCACGAAAAACATCCATAATGTTTTATTTAAAAAAAGAAACGCATCAAATAAAGTAACACATTGTAAAGAAAAGATAACTGTATGTATAATTTAATCATAGTATAATGTATACTGCATTTATTTTTGATTTATTGATAATGATTGAAACGAACTAACTCTCAAATGTAAAGTAAGTGCAATTACAACGTTTTTTAACATGTGTTTTAAATTATTTATATATTCTTACAACATATACGTATATATTTCTCAGAAAATATAACTTAAATTACTTCAAAAATATATAAACATAAAAAAAGACACAATAATATCTCCATCTTAAATTATAACAAAAATATTGCAAATGTGAAAATTAAAAGTTTTATAATTTAAATTTCATAAAGTTTTTTAAACTTAGACGTATTTTACTGTGTGTAGCAAATACTATATAACAATGTGAAAAAACTAAAGTATATATTTATTCTTTCAAACGTACTTTATTGAAGTATTAAATTTCTAACTTCGAAAATTGTCTCTAAATCTTTTTCTCATTAATTAATGTCTGCCTTTAAAAAGAGAAATATTATTTTAACAGTTAAGTGTAAGAAAACAAGTTAATCACACAAATAGTTATTAAAAAGCAAAAATAAGTAAACATATTCCTTAATTTTAAATAGTGTGGGCTAAAGACAATAAACATAATGCAACAAGCATTTTAAATAATTATTCCAGAGAAAATGACTTCAACTAAGAAAAAAACAACTCTTAAGCAAAACAGTTTTCTGCTTACATTTTCTTTCAACTAATTTCTAGATAAAGAAGAAATGATAAGAGCAAAAACATATTAACTGCAAAATTTCAACTAACTTTATACATTATTCCTTTTTTAGAAATGCATTAAACATTTTGTAATTTTATTAAAAATACCTTAATTTTCTCTTCATAAGTAAAACTAAAGTTAATACAAACAAATATCCAGCTTCTGATATTTTTTATAATTTTAAGTAATTTAATATCATTGAAAATTTATTTTAAAAAGTTAATTCCTTCATAAATTAAAACATTAAGAGAAATGTAAGTTTAAGAATTTGAATATTTTAATTTAGTTTAGACAGTTAAATAAATTAAGCTTCAAATATTCCACAGTTATATATTATTAATGTATTCTCTGTCATAATAATAGATAAAAAGTAACAGTGGATTTCATAATTTATACTGCAAAATTAGTAGTATCTGATAATTTAAAAAATAAAGTAACATATATAAATAATATTTAACCATTCGATTGGATTTAAATTTTTGAGTAACCAGATTATATGCATAACGTCTATTATTGTTATTTCATATAAATATTCTAATATTAACAATTTATCGCTTAATATTTAATCAAATATTGTTTTATTTGAATAAAAATGAAATTAATTTCATTTATTGATGTAAATTAATATGAAAATAAGCATGAACCTAATTTGTTAACTGACAAACTCGTAAATGCTCATTTGAAGATAATAAAAAACAAATATGAATTATGTGTACTGAAAATAAATAAGAACAAAAATCTCATTTATAAATATAAATACCTCATAAAATTTACTTTATCTGCTTAGATAAAATTTACGTAATCTGTTACATAATAGTATACATTTTTAAAAAAGTTGTTTTTTTAGAAACAGTTTTTTTTTAAAATTAAAGTGAACTTATTTAGCTAGAAACTAAATGGTGGTCAGAAAGTACTGATTAAATATACAAGTTGCATTATAATAAAACGCAATTACTAAATTTTAGATCTAAATGCCTATTATTCTCATCTGATTACATATACTGTAACATTTCAGTATAAACACTTTATAAATAGCAGCCAAATTTACAACTACTACTTCCATTTGTAAGAATAAGGTCACTATTTACAGTTTAAGTTAAATAAGATACATTAAAAATAAGTGTATGAAAGAAACATATATGATATTTATTTTGAAAAATATACGAAAAACTACTCATATTTAATAAAAATATCATTAACTTCTTTGAACTAAATAATATTAAAATAATAATTTTAGTTAAAAAAAAATTAAGTTTTAAAAACGTGTTTCCAATATTTTATTTTATTTGAAATAAGTTTTATAATGGGAGACAGTTTATTCTGGTGATATGTTTATATTATAGGTTTTAACTTAATAGAAATTTTTTTTTTGAAATTTGAGAACAATTTTACAAGGGGATACTTTTTGGTAAGTGAAAGATAGATTATTATAGATTTCCTTCTAAACAAGCAAAAAATATTATTGTAAAGTATAATGCTAACAATTTAGCTAAATATTTTACTTTTTTACAGTTTTCATTATACCAATCCTCTTAATTAAATTTTTTAAGACAAAATATTTAATAACATGATTATGAAGAAATATCATTCTAAGAGATTTCGATGTCAGAAATATAATTTATTTCATCCAATGTAAACATTTTGTAGATACATAATTTTTTAAATACGTAAAATAATTTTAAAAAATGCTTATTTTATTTTTTTCTAAGAAATAAAATATATTGTAAATTTTAGTTTTATCATTAGTTACTCTTCTTACGTTACAAGAGCTTTAATTCTCACTTGAATAACGTTATTGACGAAACAAGTAATTTCGGTGTCAAATTGCATTGTCAGGGTGAACATAATTTAAAATGTACTAAGATTAGAATTTTTACCCCCTTCCCCCTCAAATCCTGCAGATTTCTTCACTGTGGTGCGGGGGCGTTGGGTGAAAAGTGAAGTACTGGGCGGAAAGGGTGAAGTACGTCAGGAGAGTATTCTCCTGTTAGGCCAACCCCAGGCTGGAAAGCCTTTCCTTTACGCTCAGCTATGATCTGTAACTGAGGGAGGAAATTCAGATTTCCGCCTTTTGGTGCTTTGAACTCTTGATCTACAGAAGATGTGCGTGTCTCGCCTTTCCATTTATCAGTCCTCTTCTTGTTTATGATTTTTTGAAGGTTCATGAGCTCATGGACTTAGTAAACCTACGTTACATGATAATAATAATAAAAAAAACAGCAACACAATTTTCTCTTAGTGAGGAATCAATTTCGAAGTTATTATGCTGAAAAAAATCAAGAGTGTTTTATCATATAGTCAATTATCAAATGCACGTAAAATACTCATTCTTTTGTTCGATATAGTAAATAGAATTTAAAAGTGATAATCAGTAACTAGGGAATTCTCTTGGATTTTTTGAATGCGCTTTCAAGAATCCAAACACTTATAAAAAGAAAACTGATAAAAATCTTTTAATGTTTGATAATAACATATCATCGGATGGATAACTTATTATAAAATCATTGATTTAAATTCTTCGTGGTAGGCAATTTCCATATATTAATCCTCTTTTAGTTTATTATTTTTGAAGATTCAAGCGCTCATGGATTTAGTCTAACCTCCGTTTGATGATACAAAATCAAACAGAAAAATAATTTTTTTTCTGTCAGGAATAAATTTGGAAGTCGTAATGATGTAAAAACTAAGTGTGTTTTATCATATAGTCAATTATCAAATACACGTAAAATACTCATTATTTTGTTTCATACAGTAAATAAAGTTTTAAAGAGTTTAAAATTAACTGTTGATTTCTTAGATTTTTTTAATACGCTTTCAAGAATCCAAACACTTAAGAAAGAAAATAGATAAAAATCTTAATGTTAGATAATAATATGCCATTGGATGGCTTAAGATCATAGCTCTAAATTGCTCATGGGTTGCATAAACTGTTAGTACAAATACAATCAAGTAACCATAATAATCGATTTTTTATATAGAATGAAAAACGTAAGAAAAAACGATTCTAGAATATGTTCTTTAAAAAGAGATATTATAATATTTGGTATAGTTAATACTGGATCTAAAAACTACAGAAAATTTTTCACTAGCAAAAAAGTTGGGATTCACATTGTAAAGCATTTTTCTATGGTATAAATGTATTTCGAAGAATTCAATATTTTGTTGAAGTATGACAATATTAACGTGACACACTCATTTGATGTCAATTTACTGTTGCAAATATAGAGGCATAATATCGAACTTTTTACACATACAAATAACGAATGTTTTTGATAAACATGCAATTCCATTTGCAAGATTAAAGAATATTATTAACAAACTCCTTTTTTATGACAATGTCTTATGCTCTCAGTTATTACTATATAGAATTTTCATAGTTATATATTTTCAGTATTGAATTTTAAAGTTATCAAGGTAGCTTAGAGAGCTATAACAGAAATACATTTGTCCTATGAATTTTATAAGTGCTATATGTATAATTAGTATTTAGAGTATTATTGGATAAACATTTGTTTCTTTGCTTTATAAAAACCATTATCAGGATAAATACCGTCATTAGGATGAAAAAGGTACAACATTAAAAAAACTTATCAGATTTAAATGGTTACTCATTATATAATAAAAAATATTGAATTAAACAAAAAATGTATTGCCTATAAAATTTCGTTGAGGGTGAATGCTTTGAAGAAAGTCATATCTGGAATTTATTTAATTTCTCTTTATTTCACTTTATTTATTTTTCTTTGAGATATTTTTTTGAGTTTCAGCTATTTCTACAGAATACTCCAATCTAACTTATTATACTGTAAGAAACTTATATTTTTGGCACAATTTAGAAAAAAGACAAATTTTGAAGAATCTTAATTTCATATTTTAGGAAGTTAATGGAGTCTTTTAAATATTATTTTCTTTAAGAAATGTATTTTAAAATTCTTTCTTTTGTATGATATTTTTTTGGAATTAAATATTTCAACTGAAAAAAAAATTCGAAAATTACTCACACAGAGACTTTTTACATAAACTGAACAAAGAAAAAAATAAATACTTCATAGTTTATACTGTAGATGTGAGATTCACTCTTACTTCAAAGTTTCAATCAAAATAAATTGTAACCATTTTCATAAAGTAAAGAATGCTCAGTGTACAAAATAGGAAAATAATAGGATATGTTTCTTTGCCTAAATTGAACTCTTCAGAATGAAGTATCACAGATTCCGATTAAAAACTTCGTTCAGCAACACAATAAGGGGAATATGCCCTGTTTTCTGCGTCCACTTACGTCATAAAAGGTAAATTTTCAGTTTCTTTAGTGACGTGTAAGTAAAAGTGAAAATATATTTTACGTTTGCTCATAAAATACTCGCTTTGTTATCTGAACATCTTATTTTTTGAATCTATCAGATTCAAAAAATAAGAAAAAAAAGTTAAAAGTTAATGATATTAACTTTTTATTTTAAGATTACAATTTTCTTGAATACGGAAAATATTCTTAGTTATATTTTTCACATAATTTTTGTATAATATATTAAGCCCTGGTGACCCAATTTGATTTCTCGTTATCGAAAGATAAGGAATTCGAAGCCCAACATACTCGAATATTCATCGTTTTCTCTAATAGTGACTGGGCTACGTAAAGTGAATTGTGATCTTCATATCTTCCATCTGAAATAATACTTCTGAGGACGGAAGTTATCAAAGAGAAACACTGCAGTATCATTACTATACATTTTCTTTTAAATCTTTCATAAAGTCATAATATAACACTCTCGAGGGAAAACCTGTAAACATTTGTAAATACCGTTAAAGCGATTGTTAGGTGATTGTGCAATGTTGTGTCACGCGACAATATTTTAATTCATTTTTTACTTTTTTTTACTTTATAACACTCAAAAGATTTTAAGTTGAAAAGATTTTGTTCAGAAAAATGATCTCAAATTTTTAAGAAACAAATTTTTTAAATCATTTCGTATGTGAGAATATTTAGTTTATTATTATTATATATATATATATATATATATATATATATATATATATATATATATATATATATATATATATATATATATATATATATATATATATATATATATATATATATATATATATATATGGAAAGTTACTTGTAAATATGAAGTCTTCTAAACTATTTTTATATGTTGAATCATTTTCAAAATATCTATTAATGTGAAGTATTTAAATTGATGCAATAACTTTTACCTGGGCTGTTAAAAAATTTAAAGAATGGTAAAAGATAACAAAAATCACTCGAAATAAAATATTTGTTATGACGTTGAATTATGCACATATAAGCAAATAACATAAAAGCTACAATTTATTACAATAATAAATCGTCCTTTTTAGCACATATAAGTAAATTAACCAATTATTTTACCAATAAAAACGTCTTAAATAAATTATGATTTAATTATTATGAATAATCTTTATATTTCAAAACGTTTATAACCGTATTTGTTACTAAGCAATTTTATGGCAAGTTAAATGTAGTATTTAACTTGTAATTTTATGAATATGCAAGAGTGTATTTATTATAAATCATGTTGCCATTTCGCTAAAATATTCTTGTCTAGAAATTATTTATTATTTATATAATACGAAAAAGAGAGTATTTTGTATAAATTAGTTGATAAATTAGCTTTAAGAGACTCGTTTTATGTGTCAAATATTTTAGCATAGATTTAGTCAAAATGTATATAAAAGAGATGTAAAATGTAAATTCTATCACTGTTTATTTTTTAAAGTTTTAGTGGAAGAGATACATGTAAAAAACAAATTTTAAATATAAAAATGTGTTGCTAAAATGTCTAAAAAATGGTATAGAATAACAAAAATCAAGTTAAATAAAATATTCATTATGACGTTGAATTTAGCAAATATATTGAAACAGCCTAAAAAGTTAAATATATTTTAAACTATAACTAGTCCTTTCAAGAACATGTAAGTAAATAAACTATTTTCTGATTATTTTATCCAAAAAATACCTTAACTATGCTATTACTTAAGTATTATGAATAATATTATTATTTGAAAACATTTATAACAATATTTTGTTGCTTAGCTACTTTATTGCAAGTTTAATGAAATGTTTAGTTTTAAATTATGCATTCAATAGGCTAAAACAATTCTTACATAGAAATTGGTTATTATTTATATAATACCAAACAGATAAAAATAATTTAATATTAAATTCTTCTTTGATATAAAATTTAGGTAATACAAACGTTACAATCATCTACTAACTAATACTGAATAACACTAACGCTGTGTACATTATTAGATAAATGGATAATTTTAGACAAATTTAATTTATGAAATTCTGCAAAGATAAACATTTGTAATGCATTATAAAGTTATTTGTTCTCAAAGGAAGCTTAATTTATGTGTATACTTTTTACAAACAACAACTTTAAACAAAACAGTAATTCCCTTCATAATATTATGTTACTTAAATATTTAATTATTTAAACAGTTAAAATTTTCTTGAAACTCGTTTTTTACTCAACTTAAAACAATAAATTTTGAGATAGATAGAATATCATAGAATTTTAAAATCATAGAAAAGCACTTTTATGAATTTAAATAGCACCAGTTATGCTTCTATTTTCATTTTTATTCATTTTGTCACAAAATAATTTGAAATACTTCCTTACTGGAATTCAAAGATAATTCTAAGAAATTATCTGCGTTTGCAGATAAAATAATTTTGTAGGAAATTACCTTAAAGTACTAGACTACATAAAAAATTAGCTATATACTATATTTATGAAGGAATAATTATATGCTTAAATGAATGCAAAATTTTAACATTAAATGCTTAAAAGTTAAATTTTTTTTAAGTTATACAGAGGCATAGATATATATATATGTATATATATATATATATATATATATATATATATATATATATATATATATATATATATATATATATATATATATATATATATATATATATATACATATATATATATATATATATATATATATATATATTTATATATATATATATATATATATATATATATATATATATATATATATATATATATATATATATATATATATATATACTCATTACTTTAAAACTTCATTTTAAGATAGAGTAGAATAGTATAATTTATTGATTTGTAATAAAATCTATAGTTTTGTATTTAAATAAATAAGAGAGAATTAAAACAACATTACGGTTTTCCTAAACGATATAAATTTGTCATGTATATTTAAAGTAAATTGTGTTTCTTAGTATTTAAAACATATTAATTAATTTTTCAGACGTTTTTATGACTTAGTAAATAACACTAGTTTAAAATGCTTGAAGTAAAATATGTATAGAAATTTTCTAAAGTAACAAATTCAAAATACTTAAGCCATATCGTATTTATTTATTTATTTTGTACATTCATCAATATTTTATGTACTCATATAATTCATCACATCTAAATTGTTAATACTTTAAAATATTCTTTTCCTAAAATTTGCATTAATAATCTATAGAAAACGTCGATTTGACAACGCAGTTTCTTAAAATAAATTACTTTTAGTTAAAATATAAATAATAAAAATAAAAAATTCATTTACATATAAATTGAACAGTTTTATTTATAATTTTGCTACCACGAGCGTTTAAATAAGATAAACATTTAGCTATAATTTATTAAATGTTTTATTTATAAAACTTTGGTGGAATGCTATTGTAAAATTCTCTAAAGTGACGAAACAAATAAGAATTTTGCTGTTTTATATGTTTTGTAGCAAATAAATAACGCAAAGTATATTTTATTTAAAATACAAGGGGAACAAAGTATACAAAGCATTATTTTGCTAAAGTTAAACAATTTAAATGCATTAACTAAATAGAGTTTGATATTTTTAATGAAGCAGAAGTACTAAATTTTTGAAATTTAAAATATATCACAAAATATATACTATTTTAGGTTAAAGTTATGAAGCACAGGCAGCTCATGAGATGAACTAAGGTGCATCAATTTAACCAAAATTAATGTTTAGTAATATTTAAGCAATTAATTTTTCATATTTTGTACAAATGCCTAAATTTACTCTTGCAAATAAAAAATGAAAAATTATAAGACTTTTAGAATTTTAATCCATTATATATAGTATGCTTTTAAATTTCTAAGTGAGTAAAGCATTTATTTTACAAATTTAATTCTAATTTCAATGTCATCTAAATCAATGTGCAGAAATGGTTGAGGTGGAGGCATAACGTTGAGTGTTTTTCCCTTATGTTCAATAGTTCATAAAACCGTTGTAAATTCGAGCGAGTATATTGGTAATGTTTTTTTTTGTGAAACTTATAAGCTATATGTCTCTTGGTTAAGTTATACATAGTGTTTAATAAAGAGAAAACGCTTTCATTTTTTATTTGCAAATTTACTCTTGCAAATAAAAAATGAAAAATTATAAGACTTTTAGAATTTTAATCCATTATATATAGTATGCTTTTAAATTTCTAAGTGAGTAAAGCATTTATTTTACAAATTTAATTCTAATTTCAATGTCATCTAAATCAATGTGCAGAAATGGTTGAGGTGGAGGCATAACGTTGAGTGTTTTTCCCTTATGTTCAATAGTTCATAAAACCGTTGTAAATTCGAGCGAGTATATTGGTAATGTTTTTTTTTGTGAAACTTATAAGCTATATGTCTCTTGGTTAAGTTATACATAGTGTTTAATAAAGAGAAAACGCTTCAACAAAGCAATCGAGTTCAGTCCTAGATATTTGTATCGTACAAAAACTGAATTTTGTCACTTAACCTAACCAATAAGAACAAGAAAATTTGAAAACCACCAAGTTTAAAAATCCATCTGAAAACTTAGCACTTTTCACTGTTTTTAGAAATTCTTTTAGAAATATGAACTTTTACATAGTAAATTTTATTTTTAAAACGCTCACGATAACATTTAAACTGAAATCGAAGAAATGTAATAAATTACTTGTAACTTAAATAGTTCACACAGTAAAGTAAAATAAACATTTTGTCATAAAAATATTTTTTATCAATTAAGTTATAGGATTATTTTCTTATAGCTTCATTGCAAAAGGAATATTTACTTTATAGAAAAAAGTAACATAAAGCAATAAATCAAAACTGTAGCAGATATATATATATGCTCATGTCCTTATTTATTCATGCTAAAATAATTTTAAATACAAAAATATATTCCTATAAAGAAAAGCACATTAAATTTAATACCGTTAACTGTTAGTCAATTTTGACTTTTGTCACAAGAAACTTTTGTCTAAAATAATAATCAAGATACTGAAATGATGAATTGAAAAAAATATCTCTTTAATTACCTATAAAAATATGTGAAGATATTACACTTAATTTCATTATTAATTATAATAAAATTTTTAATTTATTTTTATTAATATATTTAAACGTATTGTTTTCTACATATATACATGGTTGTATTGTCTTCTTAATTATTTAAACGCATTGTTTTTTACATACATACATGGATGGATGGATGTGTTTATATATAAACTTTAGTATTATATACTTCAAGATTCATTAACTTTTGAATGTACAATGTTGATAAGACAGATAATTAAACAAGATTCATTTCAACAATTTTTTAATAATAAGTATCCTCACAAAATGAATACTTTTTTGTTACATTATTGATTAACAATTCATTGAATTATTGTCACAAATAAAGAATGGCTGAAATCGAAAAAATATCAAATGTAACATCACAGTGAATACAATAAGTGAAGTCAAAATATGAAAGAACTGCTTTAAAATTATCTGCTGAAGGAAATAATGACATCATTCGTACAAGTTGAATAAGAAATTTTGATGATAAAAACAAACATTTCAATTACTGTATATAAAGAACGCAGACAAAATTCTTAATTATTGTTTGGAGGAGAATCAACTGAAAAGTCAAAACTATCATGCAATTCTATTTGTCTTTTGTTAAAAATATATTCTCTGGAGAGCATAATATATTATTCATCAGAATTTATTGCACTTGTAAACAATAACATTTTAACATTAAGACAAAGAAAATATCAGATGGTACTTTTTCATTGCAAATTTATAATACTCATTTGGGAGTGGAAAATGAATATATTAATTACATAATCAGAGTAGATAACACACAGTTAGAATTTTTTGATGTAATTTTTAGTTATCATTCTCCATGTTATTTTAATACTTTTTAACAAACCAGTATGACCCGGACAAAGTACTACTCCCTTATTGTGTTTGAAAAAATAAATTATAAAATTTTAAAAAAATGTGCAAAATTCCGTTTAGCAAATACACTGTTTCTATTCCTAACTCATCATTACAAATATATGCAATTTATTTTTGCATCAACTTACTTATAAAAATTACTTCGACAGTATATGTTTCTAAAATTTACATATTTATAAAAAGAGCCAAATTAAACTGATAGTTGTTGATTTAAGATTTCTTTCCCGGAAACTTTTAATTTTTTTTGATTATTAATTAAATTTGATTATTATTTTTGTTTATTTTTGAACTGTATTAGTTAACAACAATAAATTTATTTTTATTACTGATAATATATAAATGAAAAGGTAAGAGCTGTAAATGTTTTAAAATTTATTAGGTTATCTATTGCTTTATTACCTTACCAGAAATAGAGAGTAATATTTATGCATAGTGAGGAAGGGAATCCGAAAAACATCCAACCATTCATCCACACCAATGCAGTTACAAAAAGTGTAATACTTATTTGTCCTTATTATATGCACTTATATGCATTTATTTGCCATTCATGCAGTCCAATACTTATTTGTCATTATTTAACACAGAAGCTAGAAACAAGTACGAATCCTAGTGAGTTGGAAGAATGCAATCATAGCTGTTGAGTATTTTTTACACCGCATAATGAAAGTCCTGAAGTCCCTTTAAAACTTTTGAATACCCATCGTAGTTCATTATCTCCCGGAGAAAATTGTCATTGATGGTGAGAAGCACAGCAACTCCTAAGAAAGAAAGACAGAAGACTTCCGATAAACATCTCGTGGAGAAAGCAGAAATACGACATCCATCATTCGTTGCTCAACAGCAGCTGGTATCAGAAATGGGACCTTCCAAACCTAAGCGCGAGTTTTTACTTTTATATAACCAAGAGCTCTATCAAGTAAGTATTGTAAAACTGTTATATTCAACGAAAATAATAGATGTTTTTATACAAACAATTTTACAAAGAAGAATAATTTTAGTAAGCTAGAATTTAGATATTAGTTTAGAATTACTTCAATATAAAAATAGACAAATGCAACCTTAGAGAAATATTAATGGCAATAAATGTAAAATATTTTTGTTGTTTCCTTAAATGAAAAAAGCAGAGTTATGAGAACAAAATTACATTTGATGTTAATATGAATATATTGCAGTTACAAAAATTTTGGTTCTTAACTCCTTTTCCGTGACATTTTATTATTTATCAAGTAATTGCGTCATTATTTCTAATTTTATTGGGAGCGTTGTAATTCAACAGTTTGTTTGATAGAAAAATAAACATGACTTGAATAGAAAAGTAAACATACACACACTCTTATATGTATTTGGGAATTTTTCTCAACAAAATTAGTTTTTTTTACTTATATAAAATTCTATTCATTTAATATAGCACTGAATACTCGTTAATTTGCAGCAAATAAATTTTTTACATATCGACAGACAATTTTTTTTTTAAATTGACGGAAACAATTCAAATAATTATGTTACTGTGAGTGTGAACAGATCCTGTAAATAACTTTCATGTATTCTCAATGTTTGCAATTTTAAGAACAATTATTAAGTAAAGATTGTATCAAAATCACTAAACAATAAAATAAAATATGAAGAAATGTGATTAAATAAAACATATGCTTTCAAAATATCAAACACTCATGCAATATAACCAATATCTTTACATTTTTAAATTTTGGGGAGTGACTATTTTTATTATTATTTTTGAGTCATCAAAATAAAAGCATTTTCAAAACAGAAACTATATTAGAACCACTGATTCAGTTGACGTTTCTGAAATGTAAATATAAATGCCGTATTTATTTTTAACAAAGATATTGATGAAGCAAAATCTTATATTAAAAAATCAGATAAATCACTTTAAAATATCACATTTGTGTTGTGAAGCATATACTTCTGATGTTATAAAATAACAATGATCAATAATTTTTTTTTAAATATCTTGAAAAAATGCACGTGAAAATTTATTGCTTTTTTTCAACAGACGATAAAGCTGAAATACGCAATGATTGCAGCAAAATTTGTTTTAAATGAAACATAAGAACTTTTAAATAAATAAAACATTATAAAATGAAGAATCTATAAAAAGTTTGTTAATACCCTCAAATACTCTCTTAAAGATCTTTGACAAAAACGAATACTTTAAAATTTCAAAAGAATGCACTTTGCTGTCTGATACCAAAAATTACGCTTTAGGTAATTTTTAAATATAAAAATAAAAACGATTTAAATTAAATAAAAACATATAATATAGAAAATGTACAGTTTTTATAATAAAATTCCTTTATGTTATCCTCTTTTATTTCATTATTAATTCTAATGTATAATTCTCTCTCTCTTGAATTTTTTTTATATTGTTTAAAAAGGTTTGAAATATTTCTGTGTTCTGGTGTTCCAAATATGAATTTACTAAGTCTTGAACTCCTTATTTTTTATTTCTTTAGTTTAATCTCATCCTCTAAATTAACTAATTATTTCCATATGTATGCATACAAATTCATATAATTTTACAGAACAACTTTTCCAAAAAAAGTTGTTCATTCTTTTAAAACATTACTCTTTCTTTGGTATGATTATACCGAATTTTCCATTTTAATCAGTATATTATTTATTAATTGTACAAAATTTGCAACAAATTTTTTGATAAATATTTGTTGGATTTCGATCAATAACTATTTTCAGTTTTTAAATTGATTTTTAGACATATTTTGGTAACATAATATTAAGAAATATCTCATTTATTATTAATATGTAATTTAAATAAATAACTGAGTGCAAACCTGATATTTTATTGCATGAGTACTTTATTATTGAATCAAATAGTTTTAAAATGCTTGCAAACAAGCATGAAATGTTTTATAATACAGTATTTTACTATATGAAATCTTCACTTTCTTTCATGAAATATTTACATAATAGACATTGATGTTCTCAGTTGCAAAACCGATGACGCTGAAATCTTATTTAAAACTTATGATAAATTCAAATTTTTATGAACTACAAACCAAACGATAGTTTTCAGAGTTATGTTAATATCCAATTAAATCTTCATTGAAACTAGATTTTGTAGAAACTTCATTACAGCCAAAGTTAAAAATTTGTTTGTAAATATTTCCTTGAAATTCCATATTCTATATGTAAATGATTTTTATGTTTCATTGATAGATGTGTATCGTGAGAATCGTATATAAGTAATTCATGCATACAAGCTAGCAATACACTTTTTATGTTTAGATGTTTTTTAAATAACTTTTAAACAGTTGGTTATTTATTACACTTACATTTCAAAATATACGGTTTTATGTTTATATCAGTAGTTAATTTTAAATCTTGTTTTTCTACATTTTAGAATTTCTGAAATTGAATTCTATATATATGAAAATGTATTTTTTTTTAAAAAAATCCTTAATTTCTTCTTCATTAGAGACACATTATTATTTCATACCAACACATGCTTCAATGGTATATCTTTGAGTAGTATTAGTTTATTTTATTAAATTTAAATTTTAATTTGAATAAAAATATGCGTTTTGAAAAGAGAATGTTAATAAAATTCAGAAATATTGAATATATAAATTAAAAATTGATTTAGAGACATAAGATAGTATTTTATATTTAAAGTAAAATGTGACGAATTTAAATATAAAATAGTTTTTTATAAAACTTATTCATAAATTATTACCGAAGAATTTACATTTTAGAAAACTTCAATATAAGCTAAAATGTGATGGATTTTCCGAATGATTCAATAAATCCTAGAGGAACAAATTTTGGATTTAAAACTGAAAATATATAAGCTTCTTTTTTAAGTCGAAGATTTGCTTGCGCATTATTTTTACGGCATGGCGTTACTGTCAATATTGTCATTCGCGAAATTTGACATGTAAATTGTGAGATACAGGCCGATTATTATATATATTTTAAAGATTGCGATAAGGTTTGAATATATTTTTATCTACAATAAACTTTACTGAAATTAAAATATTTTTAAAATCTTGTATGAAAATATAATAATAGTTTAAATCAAAACTACCTTTTGAGAAAATCACTCTTTTTAGACACCTTTCCAATAATTATTTTAATGAAAGAATAGGTTATATTTTTCGAAAAAGATGGTTACATACTTGTGTCGTATTAATGCACAAATTTTACGCAATGATTCCTTTAACATGAATTCTTGCAAAAATGAAACGTATATTTTAGTTAATGAATAATATCATTGGAAAATCAATAAATAAGAAGCTTTTAAATTGTTACCTGCTCCTCTGATGTATTACCCAAATTTATAAACATTTATTTAATTATTTTTTGTGGGAAACATCTAAGAGCTGCTTATTGAAATTCCATTTGGATTTTTTCATCAATTTACATGGGAGATAACTACATTTTTTATTCTTAATTGAGAAAATATTCAATGACTAGTCATAAATTTAACTCTATTTGTAATTTAGGATAAGGTCTATTGAGGAATTCCTCATTTCTAATATAAGACCAAGTTGTAATCCACTGAGTGACGAATTCCTTACTATACAATTGATTATACAGCATTTCTCTATTCATTTTAATAGCCTGTAATACATAACATGAATAGAGGCACACATATGTTATATAATTTTCCATTCAGTCATCCCAACAAATAAGTCATTGTTCTATGATTTCAATTAGCACCTAAATTCTGTCTTTTCTAAGAAAACCTTTATTAGCAACTTTACATCGATTTATTGAGATTTGGCTTACTAAATATAGATTTTTCAACAAAACAGAAATCATTCTCTAAAGAGAATTTTGATTAATTTTAAATGAGACATACTTATAATTTTTAGTAGACTTAAATCATTTCAAAATTTCATATGAGTTTGTAATAAAAATTTCTCGTAGTTAAGTTAATTTTTCTTTGGTTTTGAATTTAAAGCAGTTTCCAGACAGTGAGTACCAGAAGTTTATTCTCATTTAAAAATGCATGGCAATGTACAATGAATTAAGTAAATGTCTATTATTTTTTACTAAACAGAAATTATATCACCCTCTCCAGAGCTATGAACAGTTACTGATTTGCTACATTAATTATTTGCTACATTTCACTAAATCCAGATTAAGGAATTTAATAAGGAATGATTAATAGCAACGTAAGTATAAATCCTGGAAAATAAGTATTAACAATACTGTAAAAAGGTAAATTCAAAGGAGTTTTCATGTTAAATATTCTTTTTAACTTTAAGCTATTTTTCATTTATCAATGTTTAGATAATAAATCATGAAATATTGTAGTATATATATATATATATATATATATATATATATATATATATATATATATATATATATATATATATATATATATGTGTGTATATTTATTTTAAAATGAAGGCTTTATATATAAAAAAACTCTCAACATACAATACAGTAAATCATAAAAATAAAATATTTTCCCTAGAAAATTTAAACTTGCATGATTTTCCAATTTATGCTTCTAGTCCAAATAAACAATCGCACACATTGTGAACAAGAACATAAAAATCTGTGTATATATATATATATATATACATATTATATATATATATGTATATATATAATATCTATATATATATCTATATATATATATTTATATGTATATATATATCTATATCTATATTTATATATATATATATATATATATATATATATTATATACTGCTAGCCACCGTAAAGGCAATACCCCGAAGGAAGCATGCAAATAACAAAATAACATGAAGCGCCAAAGCGTATGTGACGTCACTACAAAGCGCTATTTAAGGTTTGGAGATTTTGACAATTTCACAATTTCAAGTTTGTCAGTTGTACTTTTCTTATAGTTTTTCCAAAAATAACGATCAATTGTGAATTGTAGAAAACAGCGATTATTTTTTTTATCTAGTATCCGAGTTCAAGAGAGTAAGAATAGTGGCCTACAAAATTGTGGCTTATCTTTTAGAGAAATCGGTAGTCATATTGGACGAAATTAAACAACTGTAATGTGGATATGTGATCGTTGGATGCAGGAGGGTATGAGTGACCGACGTCGTATCAACCTCTTTAATGATATACTAATCTGATGACATACTAATTATTCACATGGCAGTGACAGATCACTCAGTCACATCAGAAAACATAGAACAGTACATTTGTCTGTAACACCTCATCCAGTGTCTGCGTGCACTACTCGACGTCGTTTACAGAAAAGTGATCATGACGCAAAACCACAGACTTCTCTGCCACCAATTGTGTGATGAAAAAAGGGTATGGAGGGCAGAATAGAATGAAATTATCTTTATTCATACGTCACACTTCTGTTTGCAACATCACGATGATCGCATTTGAGTCAGGAGACACCGTGGAAAGAGATTGCTGAATAGTTGCATTATGCCATGTCACATTGGTACTGCTCTGGATATTATGGTATGGGGGTAAAGACTATCATTCTCACCTTCTCTAGTACGCATTGCCGATATTTTAAACAGCCAGCACATCATGTCCGAAGTGTTGGAGCCACTTGTCTTTCCTAACCTTCATAGCTTGCCCACAGGAATATTTCAACTGAATAATGCGTGACCACACGTGGTACGTATTGTCCATTGTTCTTTGTCAGTCACCAGATTCAACTGCTTCCCATGCCGGTTGGCTCTCCAGATCTTCTACCGATTGGAAACATGTGGTTCATAGTTGCTCAATGATATACCTAGATTACATCCCCAGCTGCCATACCAGATCACCAGATCAAATTTGGCAACTTGCGGAAGCAGCTTGGTTTGTTCTACCTCAGAGCCCACCCAAATTCTCTTGGAATCGAAGCTGAGGCGTGTGGCATCGGTGATATCCACCAATGGCTTCTATTCTAGCTACTGATTTTGTCCATAACTACACTTCTCAGAAGTCTTATATATATATATATATATATATATATATATATATATATATATATATATATATATATATATATATATATATATATATATATAAACATTTTCATAATTCATTGTCAAGTAAATAAATTTTTGTTAAAATGCTACACTTTACTCAAATGTATTTATTCACAGCAATTTGTCTCACTTCAAACTAATGTACTGAGAAATGTATTTAAGAATATTAAAATTTCATAAATTGGAATAAAATGCATTTAATTACATTTTATTGTATTTGATAATAAATAAAACAATAATGATAAATCAATTCACTCTGAAATATAGTTTCAGATATTTTATACATGAATAGACAATTCTATTGAATAATTTTCCATTTTGTCTCGCATTTGTGAAGTATAAATGAAAGTGAAATATATTTTAAAGAGTTTTATCTGTATCTTCATCCTCTAATCTGAGGAGTACGACTTTTTAAGTTGCAAAACCTGCAGTAACACAAATCTTTAAATGTAGTGATTCTTTCAGCAATTATCATGATCCATATTCCATTATCATATATACCTCCTCATCTACGAGTTTTATAAAAGCATCTAAAGACCTTATATTACGTTTTTATGCAAACAGCTTTACACCAGCTATTTTTAAAATTGTTTAGTTTTGATATGCATGTTATGTGCTTTCATATTGCATAATGGAAATTTATTTTCCATTATCTCAGCTTCCCACCTACCAATTTTGTAAAATTATTTAAAGACTGCTCTTGTATTAAATTTTTGTTGCATAACTTCAGATAGTGAATTTCAAGATAGTGTAATTCAAATCGCATATTATGTTATATACCTTAACAATATATATCAGTAAACATTTTTAACTGTTAAAAGAAGTCTGAATTTTAAAATACATAGGTAATATCAGGAATTTAGAAAATATGATAAAAAAATATTTCAAATTATTATATACAATTCATATGTTTTGTCACATTTTTTACTGATATTTACTTTTCAAATCCAAAAAAAAAAAAAAAAACTATAAATAAGTTTAAGAAGATTAAATAACTGTGATTTATAGATAAGTAGTCATGGAAAAAGTCGTTTGTAAGAAACACTGAATAATATTTATTTTAAAGTAATAAAAATATATTGTAGTACTAAAAATACTAAAAATAACTAGTACTAAAAATATAATATATACTAAATATATATATTAAAAATTATTTATTATATAAAAATTTTCACTCTTTGTTAAAGATACCAAATGCAGGATGATAATGAATTTATTTATCGGTTTACTAAGATAAATTTTTGATTGCAGAGTAAAATTCATAATGAAAAAAAATTATTACAGATACTTAATCTTAACAAAACTAAAAAAAAAATCAAAATATTTAATCTGATAAATAATGTATTTACTTTTTAAAGTTCCCAGACTCTCAATCTTTGTTTCTTTAGTTCAGCGAACTTTAGAATTATGTTTCAACATGCCTGAATTCCTAATGAAATCCTTTTTCTAAATGAATTAAGCAGAAAAAAAGATAATCTAAGAAAAAATTATATTATTTGAATTTTATTATGCATTTACAATAATGCTTATTAAAAGGAAACAACTGTGTTTATTTTCCATGATTTGTGCTTATAGTGGCTTTTAGTGAGAGTTAAAAAAACTAAAAAAAATTAATGTACATTTAACAAAAAATACTGCGTTTATGTAATACCTATTCCTTATAATTTATAATAAAATTTAAAAATAATATATATATATATATATATATATATATATATATATATATATATATATATATATATATATATATATATATATATTTCTTTTTTGTTATAAGGAATACATTTAGAAAATGCATTTTTATTAGTAAGCACATAAACGAGTATATCAGAGTACAAAAAATTTTGAAAACACATAAGGATTTTCTGCTAACTTATTTTTACAAGAATTAAAATATTTACAAGTGTATGATACTAAGTTGCTCATAATATATATATTCAAGAGAAAGATTAAAATAACCTGTCGATAAATTTTTATCAATCCTAAGAACATTTTGATGTACAAATTCAGAGCTGCGCAACGTCATTTATGAAATTAAACTAATAAGAAAATAGCACTATAGACAAATTTAGGTACAAATTAATTTTTTCTACTTCACTAGCCACCCAAACTGCAATACCAAGAAGGATCAGAGATTCCACTCAAAAGATTATATAGCAAATAATTCATTATACAAAAATCACTTGGTTGAAATTACATCCTTTTGTGAAAGGTGAATAACGACAAAATCAGTAGTTATTGTAGACGCCATTGATGGTTATAATTGTTGTCACATGCTTCAACACAATATCCTAGGTTTTGGATGTATCCTTGGAGCATGTAGTCTATGCGGTTTCTACATATTGCTAAAGTTGATCTGGTATAGCAAAAAAATAGTGTAATATTTGATAGTTATGCAAGGATAGCTTCAAATAAAGATTGATTGTGAATACACACGCATGCAAATGAGCAATTCATTCTGTTTAATAAAGAAGAATACTTAAGCACTGCATGTGGTTGCTATTGGTGATACAAGAGTATGTGATTTTGATTCAAGATTAACAAAGCAGTAGAAGATTTGAGGAGATTCAACTAAAATGCAAAAGACTGCGAATGGTACGAGAAGATATCAAATGATGCATTCTATATTGAATCTGTTGTACTACGGTTGGTTATGTGAATGAACGATGTCTCATTGCTACAAGCACATTATATCTGTCATCAGTTGCAGTGATAAAACCAGTTAAAATTGATGAGCACCGTTGGTGTGACATTTCTTCCTGCATATACCGATTGCACATCCGCAATGAAATTGCATGATTTCGTTTAATATGATCAGAAATTTTCTAAATTATGATCAACAACTCTTTTAGGTTACTAAGATTTCTTCGGTTGAATTCAAAAGTTTCTTTCATTTCAAATGTATTTTGAGGCGTTCGATGTCTTCCACGATGCAAAGCATAAAAATAAATTGCTAGTATTATCGCACGAAATAATGATGCCAATTTGATATGATTTGCGTGATTTGTTCGAGGTGCTATCTTTTTGGTGCCCGGTAGAATAAAATACAATTTTTATGTGAAAACTGTTTGAAATTTTGAATGCTTTTAACCACTTAACTGGTTTAATCGTACAGTATACGGGTTACTGATCATTAGGTTAAACGTAAATTGACCTGTTAAGGGGTTAAGAATGTGGTCTCAATACTCTCTTACAGCTTATAATACAGCTCTGAGTTAGTAAACTCTTCATCAATTTATTATTGACGCATACTAACTTGTATATTTGTAATGACATCTTGTCTTTCTCCTGACATGTTATTCACAGTTAATTAGCTATTCAAAAAATATGAACATGAAACTGTTATTACTCTATTTCCCCATGTACTGACAGTTTTATCACATTTTTATCAATATGCATAAACAGTTTACCGTTTACATAGCTCATTTGGAAACAAAGATGAAAGACTGCATACTAACATATCAAATATGCCATCTAGAAAATTATTAAATCCTTTATAGTAGTTGAGGTAACTTCAGAATAATTGTTTTCTACAACAATAGCACCAAAAATCCAATCGGTATATAAATCCATGTTAAAAAATAGAAACTCTGGTGCTTCAAAATTTATCAATAGTTGTTTCATATCACACATTTCCCATAGCCATGAAAGAAAAAGAATATCTTCTATATTTCATATCAAATAAGTTATTTTCTCAACAAAAATTAAGAAACTACCACACTGAGAATTATTTTTTAAAATTCAGTCATACTCAATTAAATTTTTCATAAAAACTTTATCGCAATTCTTTATGTTAGTTTCAGTCAATATAACTCGGATTTGTATTTTTAAAAACGAAAAGAAATCATCAAAATCTTAAATATTCAGTATTTTGTTTTTGATATGTTATGATACTAGATTAATTTATTTTTTAAAATTTTATAAAAAATTTAAAATCATTAAAAATAGTTACATATTATATATATATATATATATTACATATATATATATACATATACATATATATATATATATATACATATATACCTATATATATATATATATATATATATATATATATATAGAGAGAAACAGAGATATATATATATATATATATATGTATATATTACAGTTTAATAATTCTGTAAAAATAAAGTTGTTAATGAAAATAAGTAGCTAACATTATTGGAAAGAAAATATTGCCATTATTATATGTGAGTTAATCTTTCTCATGGTGACATGCAGAGTAAAATATCAAATAAATGATTTAGAGTAATCGGTTTTCACATAGTAATTCTATTCCTAATCCTAAAATATTGTTTGAGTACTACTATACAAAGCTATTAATTGTACTTTTATCAGTTTCATTAAAGTTATTAATACATAATAAATATGTTTCGAAATGATATTTTTCTACATTGACATGTCACCATTAATAGTAAAACATTATCCGAATACTTAAAAATAAACGTATAGTAACATATATAGTGACACAACACTTTATTAAAATTGTTCAATGAATAATTATTTCAAAACAAATTGAATTGAGAAGATTTGAGTAACTATCTCTCATATTTTTATACAAAAAATGTTATCATTATAGCGGAAAATTATGTAATTGTCTAAAAATTTCAGTCTATATATTGCTGATCAATATTGCTGTTTTACAATATACATATATATATATATATATATATATATATATATATATATATATATATATATATATATATCTAAAATGCAATGTTTAAACGAGTCTTTAAAATACGAATTAATTGCTGTTAATTTTTGCCTGAAATTTAATTATAACCATTAATAAACTAAATTATTTACTTTTTCTGAATTTGTTTGAATAATAATGCTGCTTCATTTATTGGGGAAATTCGATTTTTGATTCGTATTTTGTAAAATGTTATTTTTCCATGTGAAATATTATACTTAAAACATGAATTCAATCTTTTATATCCTACATTGAATAAAACAGAAAATTTTTGCCTTTTGAACATTACTAGAAGTTTCTTATAAAACATGCAAAATAACAATGTAGAAATACTACATTATTTTTGAGAAATATTCAAACGTTTTTTTTTTTTTTTTTTTTTTTTTTTTGTCTTTTTGAAATATAAATATGCTAAAAAATGTGTGCCTGCCCTTTAAATTCTTCAACGTTAACGTTTATGTTTATTGAAACAATATTTTCTTTTTATTATTTTCCTTCAATAAGAGTTATCTAAATTTATCGTACGCCATTATTCTCAACTACTCATGGAAACTTAGAGAAGATACCTTAGTATAAACCATTAAATTGCCTCAATGGCTTTCGATTAAAGCAATGCGTTTCCTCTTAAAAATCACTCATGAAATTTACTTTATGGATTTGTTGAACAAATATTTATACTTAATTTTGTTTTGTAAATTTAATTTCTAAAAAAAATTCTATCATATAAAGAGAAATTTTATAAGAAAACATATTTGCTTCATCCAAAATCGATTTTTTTTTCGGCTCATTCATGATAGCAGATTATTTAGTTCAAATAGGATTTTTGAGAATCACAAAAAGGAATTGTTGAAATAATTGGTCACGTAGTGAATGTACCAAGTATATTTACTTAGATGTTCGTTGAAAGAAGAAAGTACACACTTATTTTTATATATTTAGAATAATGTATCAATCCTTATTTTATATATACACACAATCACACTTACACACTTACACACACACACACACACACACACACACACACACACACACACACACACACACACACACACATATATATATATATATATATATATATATTCATTAAAACCGACTAGTATGAACTTAATAGTTATATCGCTATTCAATATTTACTTTTGAAGATATTCATATGAAATTCATATAATTTTGTTCCACGTATTTGAAATTCTGAAAATGATTAAGATCATAAAGAGAAAGAGCAAATATCAGCTATGAAAAGAATTTCGTAAACTTAAGAGCAATTTTTTTATTTTTCATTAATGTTGAAACTCACCCAAACTTTTATTTTATAAAAGTAAAATATCTATCTTACATGTTTTCGATTTACTATGCACACATTTATATACATATGTGTGTGTGTGTGTGCGGTAATTATATTTTTATGAAGTGCTAATGTATTTCTTTAATATCATATGCATGGCTTAAATTATTTTAAAGTTTAATTTATTGTACCAAATTCATGTTTCGAATTACAGTGCTTTTCCACTTGTCCGTTCTTATATTCAAAGTTTTCATTATGTTTCAATATATTTTAGAAATGTCTTAAAAATTAAATTCAAGGTTTGAAACATTATGCCTCATAAATGTTTCAACAATTTGAATCCTAATGAAAACTTATTAGAATGTTAACTAAAAAGTTTAGAAGTATTTAATTTCATCACCGTTTATTAAATTTAATATTTTATCTGATTCTATAGTGTTACATTTTAATGATTTAAATCCATAAATAAATTATTTTCTTATTTAAGTATTTTATATGTAAGTGGGAAATAAATTATTTTTATTTTATATGTAATTACAATATTTTATAAAATGGATTTGCATAATGTATAAATTATATATTTGATAGTGTCAAAAATATTGGGATTACATAAGGTTGATAAATTACGATTAAAAAGTTCTCTTGATTATTTAGTTGAAGTATTTTTAAAATACGATATTAATCTGAAATACATTTCTTTCTTCCACTTATCAATCGACCTGCTTTTGTGAAAGTAACACCTCAATGGGAGATATTTGGTATTAAAATACGTATAAAGTGTCTTGGGAGCCACTTTTCTACCATAAATGTTCTGCTTATGAGGAAATCTTCAAATCTTCGACATGTAATCATTGAAACTTGTAAATCCAAATTCTGTTTGAGCCCTATATATATATGAGTTCCACCAGAAATGCATTTTTATATATATTTTTATATCAGGCACTGAGAAAAAGAGATTACGGTTAAAAAAAATTTCCAGAAATTATATGTTAAAATTTCCATGGTTGAAATTGCATTTTTCATGATAAGGATTACTATCAGTGTTCATCACATAAAATAAAATGTTCGAATAGCTTAAAGGGTATATAAGAAGGTCTGCACTGAATCGTCATAACACTCTACTTTTAGTCATATCCGTTCATAATAGAATATCTGCAAAAATGTCATTAAGATTCCTTATACAATTTACATTAGCTGAAGTAATATGAGAACATAATTGCTTTGTTTTCAACTGTATTTTTAATTATTTAAGCAATTAATCAATTAATGCTGGTGTGTTAAGTATAATAAATTTACATTTTCATAATATTGAATAATAATTATAGAATATTTGAAATTCTTAAAGTGCAAAATCTTTATTCAATTTAAAAGTTCTGAGTTCTAGCAGGAATAAATTATTGGCTTCCGCTGACATAAACATAGTTTGTGGAAGTAACATTACAGTGATCTCCCACATTTGGTATTTAGTCTCAGAATATTTTGAGAACATTAAAACCCTTAGGCATTTTTAGCAATTACTCATTTTATTCTTGATGTTTCATTATTTCATTTTAGTCTTAAATGCCATTAAATGCTGAATAATTTATGCATTGTGTGTCTTTGAATAAAATGTTATTCTCAGAAATATATCTAACAATTGAATGTTACTTTCTTAAATTATACAAGAGAAAAAATATTTAATAAACATCAGTACTTTTACAAGAATAATTTTAATATAAATTCATAAATGTTTCATAACTTTACATTTCAATTAGTTCTTAGCGATTGCTTTAAGAAAGTTGCTTTCATTAAATGTGAAGAAATTTACTTATTCTTAAATTTCCAAATTATTATAGAAATGGAATATACTGAATACATAGAATTTCTAAGAGTGAACATTTTTTTTCATTAAAAGTTTATTTATAAGCAAAAATATTGGGATTTATAACATTTTTTAGTTTGCGAATAATTTCTACATGGATTTCAAAGTAACATTAAGTAATTTTTTTTTCATTTACTAAGAAACATTTATTATTGTCTGCAATAATAATGGAGAAATAAATACCATTCTTTGAAAGAAACAATTCAATAAGGAAGTGCTTAGTTAAGTTACTATTTGGGAAACTTAACATTTTCCAACCATTTTCTCCAGAACTATCATTCAAAGTTCAATCAACAAATCATTGAAAACGTTTACAAGGAAAATCTGGTCTGAAGTAATTTACTGCAGTATTAAAGAATTAATTTATAATTATTACAGCTCACAAGCATAGTAAATAGCTTTAAGTTTGGTTAATACAAATGAGCAAAAATTAATCTACACATAATATCCATTTGCAGAATTCACTCATCATGAAACATTTATATATTGATTTATCACAACTAAATTAAAATATAATTTTCAATATTTAAAAATAAATCTAAAAATTTCTTCATTGGAAATTATAAGCATCTCTTTTAAACTTTCATCCAAAACTATTAATGTAAATGGATAAAATAATAATATCTTCTTGATATATTATTAAATTAACAGAAAATAAAATTTTTTATTCTAAGCAATTAATTAATGATTCATTTCACATTAAGGAATTCTCCAGAGAAGGAATTATTAATAGGAATCGAAATGATTCATTATTTTAATTCATTAAACAATTATTTTTTAGAATTTTATAAATGCTAAATTAATTTTTGTAAAAACTGTGAACTCAATGATTGGAAATAGGGTAACTATATCTAGGTTATCAATTATGTCAGATAACTTTTCATTCTTTAACTCGTGATTAAAAAGCATTTGTTGAAATAAAAGAGCAGAAATAAAGGCATAAATATACCAATTTATAATTTCATAAAATATGCGTACAGAAAAACATATTTAAATGGAATTTTTCGTTTGTATAGTACATATAAATATTATTTCTTTCACTGAAAGAATTTTCATATACATTTTATTTTCAAGTGTTGTGTCTACCAATTAGCAACTATATTTTTTATCACAGTGTGTGTGCGTGCTTAACCTCATTACAACCACTCGAAAAATATATCCTTAAAATTTTTATAATTCAAAACTTCGCATCAGTTGTTATTTTTTAATAATTACAATTAAATAATTAACAAAAATGTTTTTTTTAATTTGTATTTATATTATTAATTATTGCTATATATAAATATTAAAGTAATTTAAATCTATATTGTATCCGTGCATTTACTTCAAAATGTTTCATTATTATAAAAGAATATTTATAAATTTCTCTTTTTCATCACATTTTAATTTTTTTAAAGCATACATCTTGAAATTAAAATTATATTTTTTGTTTCCCTTAATTTATTTAATCACACATTTTGAGCAAAAAGCCTGTCAGATTTCTTTTTTTTTTTCCATTAACCCTTGTGAGCCAAAGTTACGGTAGAGCGAATAACCGGCCAACCAGCCAACGCTTTTCTTTTCTTATTTCAATTTGTATTTTTTTACTTGATTTTATTCAGGAAATTAAAGAGTCCAGAGCAGTTAGTTAAAACTAGTTTAATTTCTTCTAATATACAAGGGTTTTTAAAAAAGAATTTGTCATTTCAACTTTTTATATTCTAGATTCCAATATAACGCTTTCATAACACAGACTATAAATTGCATTTAAGATATATGTGAAATTATTTTTCATATTCTTCACATATTTTATAATTAATTTTCACATGCCATATGTGAACACTGATTTTCCACAAAAATTTTGTTTTTCTATGTTTTTGATTGCTTATACGATTGTATTTTCAGAAATTGTATTTAAAAATTTAATCGGGGTTGTCTCTTGAGGACTTATACAGGACTTAGATTTTATGAAAGAGAATGAACTTGTGGACCTCGTCTAGTATACTCCTAGACATGGAGATTAGTAACAACAACAACAAAAATTGAAATGTATTACAACTTATTCATCATAAGAAAATATAATTAAAGTTTTTTTAAATAAAAAATGATTCTTCTTGTAGAAAAGTAAGGCTAATAAACATGAAATTCTATTTAATTTTCATAAAACTGAGTAGTTTGTTTTGAAGAAATGTTTCATGATCATATTAGACAAAAATTTATGTTTCACTTTATCACTCATCAGATATGGAAAACTGCCCGAGACATTTTATGTTCCTTTATTAATTTTATGTTCCTTTACAAAATTTAGTTATATTAGAAAAATTTTCAATAATTTAAATACTCTATTTATGAAGTTTATAAAGTCAAGTTTATCTATCTATACAGTTTCTTCATCATCATATGCAGATGCGCATGATTCCCTGAAAAATATCTTTCGTCATTTTGATTCAATTTCGAGAAGATGATATAGATGCATTTTTATGCTATCACTGTTTCTCCACTGAAATAAGTCATTAATAAAAGTTATGCTGTGTTTTTCAGTAAATTATATTACTTATAGAAATGTAAAAATGATATTTTTAATAAACTTGCGGAAAATGTATAAAATTATTTAATTATTTTTGTAATTAGCACTATCCTTTCACTTGATACCATTACTTTTATCATTTTTAATTTTTTGGATCTCCATTTACACAATATGTTGCTTTAAGATGTATTGTATATATATTGATATAAAAATTTGCATATTTTAGTTTTGTTTCCTTTTTATTTGTATAAATAAAAAAATTCTTTTCAATTCAACAAAGTACCTACATTGCTAGTTTTAAAATTCAACTTAAATGAAATTTGAAATAATTACTTAAATCTCTTTCTCGTAAAATGTAATGAAGAACTTAAAATTCAATAAATAATGTATGAATAAAATCATAAACAAAAGTCAAAATATTCATGCTTTTAATTCAAAATATTCATGCTTGTAAAAATCAAATTTAGCACTACAGTGCTAAATTTGAATCTTGCTTTAGAAATCTTTTCATACTCTGAATTTACAAACTATACTTTTTTCGTAATTGCAGAAGGTGAGCATAAAATTTGGAATAATGAAGTTGGGTTTTTAAACAGTTAAAATGCGCTTTGTTAAGCAGTACTATTCGTTAAACGAAATATTGAAGTGTAAATTGTAAGAAGTTGTGTTTATAGATATCATATGAAGATATATATTTCCAATTTCCCCCCCCCCATTTTAATTGTATTCTAGTTATTATTTTGACTTAATATATCATTTGTATAATTGATTTTATTTTAATGTCATTTGTAATTTTGCAACATCAGTGCTACCTATTAAATAATTGAAATTGATATTCTTATCAAAACAAAACTCTCAAACATATCTTTGTAATAACTTAGATAAATTCAATAAAAACTATTTCAAATGGATTGATATTATTATACAAATAATACATTCTTTACATAAATTTTAAAGGCAAAATATATCGTTTTTAAAGAAACGGATATTAAAAAATAAACGATTTGGAAAACTTGGAAATTTTAATATCAATAAAATCATGCTCATAAAAAGAGCTCAATTTAAATTTCATTTCCTGCAGTACACATTTCATTATTCATGTAAAAAAGAGGAAGTCATGCAATGTATGACTGAATAAATTTAGTTTGAGGCAGAAAAAGTTCCATAAAAGGGAAATTGAAAATTTTTTGTGCTCTTGATTCTTTTGTAATCTGACTAAACTTAAAGCTAACCAACGAGTTAATAGTTTTATTTCTTCCTTAGAAAAAGTTGAAAAATGCATCAAATGATTCTGCTTTTAATAGAGTGGAATTAAAAACAATTCATAGAAAATAAAATAAAAACTTACTTATAAAATCAGTATTTAATATGTGTACACTGTATATTTAGTTAATTTACTGAATCAAACTAAATTGCTAATATTGTTTTAATACATTTAAATCCTTTCTTGTGTAAACTTCAAACCTTTTTCTATTTAAAATGCATTTATATGAGAGTGTCAATTTCTTAAAATGAATATGAATGAAACTTAAATGAAGCCCCTAATAATGAGATTTTTGGAAGTCAAAATTTCTATTTTTTATTATATGCAATATATTTAGTGGGTAAGAAAACTGTAAGAGGTCATTCACGATGAATATTTAATTTTAAGAATATTATATAAAAATAATAGAATATCGTTAACTAATCAATCATCATTAAAAGAAATAAAAGCAATTTATTAGAAAATTAGTTATAAGTAAAATATTATAAGAATAATTTTGTATTTAACACTAAAATCTATGAATATTATTTATATAAGTATAAAAATTTAACTAAAAGGTATCATTAGTATCATTTGCATTGAAAGTTTTATCAGCTTTAAATTTCAATATTATTTTTAAATAAAAAGTTACTGAGAAAATGTTTTAAAATAGAATTATTTTAAAAACACCCTTATATATATTAACACTTAAAAATTTCTTGATATTTTATATTCATCTTAAACTTACTTTTATTTGTACACTTTTTTCATATTTAACAAATAAAAACGTTTTTTCAACAAATAACTAAGATAAAAATAAATAAAAGATTTAAATGCAATAAAAAATTTAGTTTGAATAAACTCATAGTTCTTTTAAATATCCTCTAAAGAGTAATCAGAAATAAACTAAAATAAATACATTACTCAAGAGAGTTAATTAAATAAAGTGTTGATCTTTATTGAAAACTTATAATATTAACATATAAAAGTGATCAAGAAGCTAGCAAAATGTATTAAATCACTTACAAAAAACTTTATTATGTTACTAAAATGTTGTTTAAACCTTTACTAAAATAATCATTTAATCTATAACTTAAAGGCAATAAAAATTAAAAACTGATCTTCTTTTTGGTATATTTTGATGCACTCTTAAGATACACAAAAATGTTTTTTAAAAAAATATATGTTGTGATTACACTTGAAATAGTACTACATTTTCAGTTGTTTTAGAATTTAACACTATGTAGTATAAAAACATGTATAACAAACGAATTTTTGTAAAAAAATGGGCTAATTTTAAATAACAATTACTAATTCCATTTATCGAATTAGAACATTTAAAAAATTTTAAAGCATGTTAATTGCATAATAAATTACTTCTCTCTATGCTTATATTTGGCTCTAATAAATTAATTTTGTTAGTAGTGAAACTCAAAATATTCATACTTACCAGATAATTTGAGAATGGAGCTATTGAAAAGTCAACAGTTTTAAAAAAACCTGAAGGTTGATTTCAATGACACCTAGTATATTTTGTAACATTTGATATAAATAATAAAATTATACATTATAAAGAATACAAAGGGAATAACAAACATAACATTAAAAAAATATATTCTAAATTAGAAAGAAATTTTCAAAATTGGCTTTAAAAATTTCAAAAGTGTTTTTTTCTAAACTGTAGTTTATATTTATGTTAATGCATGTCATGTATGTTCTGAAAAGACTTGAAAAAATAATATTGTTCATAGTATTTTTACCTATCAACGTACCTAGCAACGTTTACCTAGCAACGTCTTACCTAGTATCGAAATAATGATAAAAATTAATTTATAATTTAACACAGGCGTGAAAAATGTAAAATAAATTTATTCCATTAGTGGAGTTTCACAAATATATCTATACACATGCTGAAATGAAATTTGCAATCTATATAAATTATGCAGTTTTCTTGCGGATGTTTGCCTTTGATGAAAATTTGTGTAGGTGTCAATTTTAAAGCTAAATATAAATTAGTGGAATTAAATCCTATATTATGCATTGGATTCTTATTTCATTGGATGTACACATTACTAATGAAAGCATTATGAGTAAAATATCAGTATATTCTCAGTAGTGCTCAAATAAAAATACATACAATTTGTTGAACTGAATTTAAGTGATGAAAATATTTAAACTCATATTGGACCAAATTTTTATTTAAATGTAAAAAAAAATAAATTTAGTTTTGCTTTCATTCTAAAATTACTGACATATTTTAGGATGCGGTATATGTGAGTATGATTATTTACAAATAACATAAACTCTGTGAAATAAAACATATTTGGCAAATGAATCGAATGAAATATAATGTTTTAAAATTTGAGAAATATATTTATCACTTCAAAAATTTACATTTCTCTATTAAAAAAGAACTATCAAATGAAAAGGCACTAAATCTTATGAATATTTATTCATATTAAAGTATAGAATTGTGTTTACATACATCAATAATCATAAGAAACTCCATGAGTTTTATAAGTAATATTAAAGCAAAAACACACAAATTAAAGCCTTGTACTAGGAGAGTAGTACTTATTAAGTTTCGCATCTTTTGCTGCAGAAATTACTGAGATATGTGTTATTCTTGCTGATTCTAATCTCCCATCTTCTCTGACAGAACTGAAAGATGTAAATAGTGATATTTGGTCATATAGTTACGAAGAAAGGAATTCTTTATAGTATCTCATTAAACATATAGCATGCAAAATATTGAAGTCATAAATATTTCTATTCTTAAATATGATTCATTTATTCAAATATATGTTGAAATATTTGCCTTCTTTAAGGCTTGACATTAACTAGATGTCCCCCTATTAATATTTTATATTCTTTGGAAGACAATAGTTGGTTATTTTTATTTACCATACCTTATGTAAATTTGTTTCAATATATTCAATATTTATGACATTTTCATGAATTTAAAGTATGGTTTAGACATTTAGAACACAATAAATGGGATTAAATAGTTTATTTTGCTTATCACTTTGTACAGCCCTTTTCTCACATGAAGTTTTATATTATAGAAAATTATAGTATAAACGCCTAAACATTACATACATTTACAAACGAGATTGAGTTGAAATTTAGAATATTTATAATTCAGTTCAGCAAGATCAATAATTCAAATGAATAATAAATATTTGAAACACATTTAGAGACCAATGATTTGAGTAAACTTTCACTCAGCTACAGAACGTGTGTTTTAGTTAAAATTTATTCATGGTTGAGATATACGATATAGCATATTCTTCGCAAGAAATATGAATTTATATAAATTAGGAACTATGATATAAATAATGATTGAAGATGCTTGTATTTATTATTATAAAAAAGGTTTTCAAAGACAAATGCAAAGCTGTTTTCATCAGGAAGAGGTGATTTTAAATGAAAAAGCAATCCCTACACAAATTAGCACACTCCATATCCATAATGAACATGTATAATCGAATTTAAACATAAATGTATCATATTCATCTTGTAGTGAAGAAGAGTTCCATCTTAATAAATAAAAGTTTCTGATATAATGAAATATTTTAGCTTAGAAATATTTTGTTAAAATTTAATTTCCTTCTGAGTACAACAAAATACGTAAATATGTATATTATTAGAGAGAGCTGGTTCTTAGATAAAGTTACTCGTAGGATATGCATAACTCCTTAATACCTTACTATAGTCTTATTTATATACCTTGCGCGCTAGTAATGTTTTATTATCATCTTACCTATAATAAGTTTTCATAATTATTCTAAATTTATATAAAGTTTGAAAAATCTATAGCATAATGTCTGGAATTATGATCTCATATTTTATGCTGTGTAAAATAAGATGAAATGAAATGTAAATTTTTTTCTTAAAATTAGCCTTTTTTATCAATTCTCGATATGTGTATCATGCTTTCCAAAATATTGAAATTAATTTCTTTGAAAAAAATAAGACATGACTGCTTGGATATTTTAGTAAACCAGAGGAATTGTCAATTCTCAAAAACATAGTTTTGTGTAAAATGCATAATGGCTTACATAAAATGTTGATTATACTTTTATCCTTGTATAAGTTGGATTTCCTGGGAGTAAAATATATAATAATCAATTGTAAAATGCATATACATTCATATCCATAAATTATGAATAATCACACAGAAATTGAACTCTAAAATAAAAATTTTACATGTAGAATTATCACACACATCTTGAAGAATAATATGCAAATTACAAGAAACCACCAGATGGCACGGATAGTGCGTCACAATGACGCGAGTGTAAGAGAGGGGTATATAAAGAATGGTTGCAAATAAGTAAAATTGTTCACAAGTGTTTTAAAAGTCTTTTATTGCAATAACCGCATAGTTATGGTACAAAAGAAGCATTTGGATGATGATTTACGTGGTAGAACTATCTGCTGTCTGGAATGTAGACGTACCCAGCTAGAATCGCCCAGAGTTTCATTTCCAGGCTTTGGCAACGGTACCAAGATGATGGTAATGTGAGTAGACGTTACAGTACAGGTCACCCTTGAGTTATAATGCAGAATAAGAACCAGTATATGACAGTTACTGTCAAAAGAAACAGACGGAGAGCAGCATCAGACATATATCGTCAGCTCTCTTCAGCTACTGGTATGAAAGTTTCAAAGCAGATCATGTACAGACGCTTAGGTCACATTGGTCTATATGCTCGTAGGGTCTGTCAGACGTGTTCCACTTACCACAACTCACTGTCACCTGCGGTTAACCTAGAGTAGAGAGCATGCATTGTGGACACCGCAACAGTGGTTGTGTGATGCTTTCCAACGATCGAGTTTAGCTGGACTCGTTGGAAAACATCACACAAAAGTTTTTTCAGTCTGATTCTCACCCGACTTTCATATGGAGAGTATCAGGTACTCATTACAACCAAGAGAACACCGCTGAACGACATCGTTACGGTGGTGCAGTATTTCTCGTTCGGGGAAAAATTATTCTGTGTTCCAGAACTAACTGGGATGTTCAGAATGTGATCATGACTGACCACATCTTTCGGGATGTCATTCTGGAACAGCATGTGCTTTTGTTTCAGGGTGCAGTGCGTGCAAACCTTCTGTTGATGGATGACAATGCCTGTCCTTACCAAGCAAACATTCTAGACAAATGTCTTCAAAGGGAGGATATCACACGTATGGGTTAGCCTGAATATTCTCCGGACTTGAATTTAATAGAGCATGTGTGAGACATGCTTGGCCGACGAATTGAAGCCCATCAATCCCCTCCCACATGTCTATCGGAAACTATGAGAGCATTGCTTGATGAGTGGTTGTTGTGGTGATATTCGGAAATTTCAGAAAAATTCCGAGGAAACCCAGATTTTTTTTAATAATTGAATATCAGAGACAAATTCAAAAGAAAATACAATAAAACTTAATAATTTATTTTAATAACTTAAATACAAGAGAAATTTACAGTTAAAATATTCTCGATTAGATAATTGAAATTCTAACATTAATATATGTTTTATGACATTTACACATTAATATATCTTAACTGAGTGTAACCAGACGGAAAAGGAACGAGATATCAGACTCACCCCTTTTAGAATTAGCAGTGTGGTGTCTCCAATCGTCAACGGCATTACTGCTTTCCAGTGTCGATGATTCTCCTCATCTACTTCCCGTCCTCAACTCGGCATCTTCGCTTTGCATTTCCATCCACTGATATTTCAACATCTCACTTGGCTTACTGCTCAGCATCTCGCTTGGCTTACTCATTCCTCATGAGCTTTCTCCTTTCTCTCTGTTATCTCTTTTCAGACTTTGTCGTCTCTTCTTATCCTCATCTATTTGTCGGACATTTGCAACTCTATTCAGGGAAGTCGAGAAAGGGCTCCTACTGGACAGGGCAGTTATATATATTCCGCTTACAACTAACATCTTTTTAGCTTCTCATTATGCTCAATGAAGACCCAGTCCTCAATCTTGGACTCTTTTTCTATGTCAGGCTTCTCTGGGGCTTCTATGTGACATTTTTCATTTTTAGATGCTGTTTTTAACTCTTCATAATTCTCATCTCAGCTCCTCCTTCTTTACACCATTGGTTTTCCAAAGTTCCATACTACCTCCTATACTTCTATGGGATAGGTCAGAAATCTCTCCCCCTCAATCCCGATTGGTCAGATTTACAAATAAAACATATCATAAAACATAAACTTTCCTTGCAAATTTCTCGAGATCATTCATCCATTCCGAAAGGAGGAATTTATTCTTTTATTGCACTTGTTTCATTCTGCAAATTTTTATTACATCCTCTCCTTTATATTAGTACATCTTGGTTTTAAAGGAAAAGAGGAAACTCTTAAATTTAAAGTGCAATAAAAATATTCATATCTATTTTCTCAGGGTTTGGTTATGTCGTTTTACACTACATCATAATCCCCTCCCTCTTACACGAAAAAAGTATATTCATATATATATTTTTAATTCTATAAATGTTAACATCAAAGAAACACAATAAAAATAAGTGAAAATGAACTTTGTGTTTTTTTAACTAAACATACTTGTTAACTTCAGATAAATATTTTATCTGCACACATGCATCATGAAATTTGAGATGATATTCTTATTAATGCATTAGCTGATGATATTATAAAATATGCTCTTAATTTAACCAAAAGCGTTAAACAATCGACCAAAAACAAAACTATCTTACCGCCAGCAGTACTCATTTTCCCTAGCCTACAGTTTTCTTTAAAATATCTCCGAAGACTTTCAGGAATGCAGGATTCTGCGCACCAATCTCGAAACCATCATGAACTATATAAATTCTACAAATATTGCCCATTACTTTCGTAACAGATTTTATTGTTGACTTTTTCTCTTAAATTTAAAATGAAAATCTGAAATGATATAGTCAGTTGTTTATACATATCATAACTTAATCATATAAAATATTAATAACAGTTTATGCAAATTCACACAATCAATATTTACCATATTTGTTTTTATAACATAATTATAATGATTTATAGTACCATTTTCAGAATTCTACTTCTTGTTTTTGTCCATTTCATATAACACAAAAAGTTCACATTTTTAGCATAAATCAGTTCATAAGAGTAACGTTATCATTTAGCGTCTGAAATTGCATGCAAAATAATTATATATTTATACTTATGTAAATAAATGTCAGTGAGTCTTCATTCTCAAATCCTCAGGTCAAATATTTTAATTTGAACACATCAATACATAAAAATGAAAATAATCCACACTCTCTAAAAAAAAAGTATTTAATTTACATGGAACAAAAAAATCCATATGCAAAATTATGACATCATAAGAAATAATACTTATAATTTTTTTTTAAATGTATTTACTCTGTTTTTAATATTTGTGTTTGTAATTTTCGAATTTTCCAAAATAATCTTATTCTAAAGTATCAATTCTACTTCGGTTTTAAAACATAATTTTCCAAGAGTGAATTGGAACTATTCGGACACTATCAATCACTCAAAATGTGTAAACTAGCTCGTCACTATATCAACCTTTATGGTTGAAAAAATGGTTTAAAGAGCATTTATTTTAGAAACATATTATACTTAACTAGATTTAATTAAAAAATTGAAAAGATGTCTCACATTTGCCTATTTAACATGAATAAAATCATTTGTAATTATTAAGTAAACAATTTGGAATAAAGCTGAATATTTTCTTTTTTTTCCCTTTCATATTTAATAAAAATGCTCATTTAATGCATATCTCCAAAAATATATGTATTTTTAAAAATTAAATGAGCTATAATCCAAACAGTTTTCGCTGGTGAAAATAATTAAACAAGGATTAAACTAAGCAGTACTTGACCTTTATTATGCTAACATTAAATAAACTGTATTTTAAAGAGAAAAAATATATCAATAAAAATATTATTATGAAATGAAATAATTTTTAATGGAATTAATTTTAATTGCACAACCAAATTTATTCTTACTTTCAATTATAAATATATCTTTGTATTTAATATTTATCATAATTTTTTAAAAAGTTGTTAAAAATCTTTGCTTATACACATAATTCATTATGTTTGAAAATATTCTCTTTAAATATTGATACCTTTAATTGTATCTATTAAGTATAACTTTAAAAATTCGTATATATATATATATGTATAAATTGAGGATAACACAAAAAAGTAGTATTCATATACGTATGTATGTAGTTTTTGTAGGATGTATATTTCTTACATGTTACAGCATAATCAATGCAAAGTCTTGGCATTCTGAGTGTTAAATTACTGATTTGATCATGAGAAAAATTACATAAGTCAACAAGTAATACGTGCAATTCAAAATTTTTGCCTCCTTATAGGAGGTGATAGATGGGCTACAATTCATCAATAGATTACATTTTACACAGGTTCTGTTGCAATGAAAACAGGTTTATAATGTTAAAAGTGCCATATAAATGACTGTGATATATTTGTATTAAAGGCACTTATTTAAAATGTTGAGGAGTGAGGGATTAAGTTGTCCTCAATATCCAAAAATTCTGCTCCTTTTTGTTTATAAACATATTCGTATGTTGGTCCAGAATGTTTCTCTGAAAAATGTCTTCTTTCATCGTTTCAATTTGTATGCACATACCTTTTCTTGAACTCAAAATATATTCTTCCTAAATTAGTAGTCTCTTACAACTGCAATGGTTTTATTCTTTAACATAGATTTTGTGTTATAGCATACATGCATTCTCCATACGAATATCAGATTTGAATGAAACTGTGAGTTAGATATATACTTATCAGAAAATGTCATCAAATTCGATAGAGGAACACATGGGATAGCCTGCGAAAAAATAAAACATACTACGTTCATAGTCTGTGGACAGTTTGACACGAAATCATGCTAATCATAGCTGAAAAAATTTATAGGATTGCCTCGATACTGTGCTGTGTCTATTTCTATTGGCAGTTATTAAAATATGTCGATCGTTTCTTTGCGTTGTAACTCAGGTAAAACCTGTAATATAACGTTAGGCACATTTGCATCCTTTTAAAACTGTTGTCAAATTTTAGAAATGTCACGCGGGACGATTTCGAATCTCCTCGGATAATACCATTTGTATATGATACATTCAAATTTTAAAATAGTTGTGATAGGTAACAATTTGCTTACATGTGTTTTCTTATCACAGTTATTTAGTTCAAGCACTGGACACATTTCACTGCTTATTTGTCTATATTTTTATATACACGTCTCTCACCTTCTCTTCATTGAGATATTATTTTTAAAACTTAAAGATATTATTTTTAAAGATATATGTAAAAATCATTCAGGTGCAATCCTTAATTTGAACTATGATTGCTGTGTGGTTCCAAGTTATCTTGAATATTGGGAAATAATTTGTACTTAATGTAGTATATCAGATCAATGTAGAAATTGCATAGAAAAATAGTATATCAATTATATTAATATTTAGATTAGTAAAAAAACAAGTGAATTCTTACAATTTATATGCGAGAGAGTTAGCAGAACTGATTTATGTAACAAATCATTATACATTTTTTTATTTTTCTATTTGTATGACTTCATTTTAACTTATAAGTATTTAAAAAAAGAGCAAATTTTAAATTACTTATATTTTATTGTATTCATTGATTTTTAAGAATAAATAGCTTTCCTTTTCTGTGTAAATATCTGTGAAATTATCAAATCAAGTGAGAAATGGCAATCCATCAAATAAGAGATTCTCTTATTATGGATTATCATATCAAATGAGAGATTACATAAAATTCTGAAATAATATTTATAAGCTATGACATTTCAAAAACCAATTTGGGGTTAGATTAAATAATAAAATAAAATTTGTTTCCTCACAATATCCAATGTTGTGTGCATTATGTTATCACAATGTACTTTTTATAATTATGAATAATACTTAAATATTGGAATTTATAAACTTTAATTTCCAGAAAATAATAAATACTATTTCAAAATATCATTTAGTATATTAAATAAAAATTTTAAGCTATTTTTCTGCTAATTAGTAAGTTGTGCAAAAATCTTTGCTAATTAATTATTTTATATACGTTTTCTTATAAATATAGATTATAAATAAAAATTTAAAAAAATTACATTATTTTATTTTCAAGGAAAAGTTTAGAAAATGTTTCATTTATTTCTGTCCCATAAGCAATTTTAAAATCTTCTCCATATGTACTTACATTATTTGTTTTTCACCAAGATAATCATTTTGATTTTGTGTGATGGATATTAATTAAACAGTATTAGAATTTACCTAGAATTTAAAGCCAATATATGTATTCCGTTCAGAAAATTTATTCTCTACTTCAAATTCAGTTTTAATTTAAATGTTACATTTTTAAAGTTATAGAAAAACGACTGTTTTCTTCGACTTCATTTAAACCATTTAACATTTAAAATTATTTAATTTCAATTTCTAACTTTGCAGTACTCATGCTCTTTTATTTACAATAAATAAATTATTTTGTTTATAACATAAACACAAGCAGCTACAACTTATATGTTGTAAGTTCACGCTGAAATAATGGTTTACTGTTTCATTAGTTATGTCACGTAGTGTAATGTCAAAATTTTCCTATGTTACTTATAGATTGTTTTCAACATTGAGTGTTAATGTCGTAGGTTATTTTAGTAAATCATGATATATATATATATATATATATATATATATATATATATATATATATATATATATATATATATATATATATATATTTGAAGTTATTTTTTCAAGTTAACGAAATCTTTTAGTCTGTAAATCTTCTTCTCATTAAAATTGTTTACCTATTGAGTTAAAATTTCACAAAGAAAAAAGATTTCATGTAATTAAAGTAAATTTAAATTGAATATATTTATAGCTAACGCTAGAGCCTGCATTAGTAATTTAGAAAAGTAACATGACACTTTACGTTAAACAAGATAATTTTATGTGGTATTACCCTAAATTATATATATATATAGATAGATAGATAGATATAGAGAGCGAAATAATCATGAAATAAATATATTTCTGTTACCTCTTTTTCACTATGCATTTGTGCTCATAAATAAAATTCAATCTGCATGTTATAATTATGATAAAGACATTCACATTATAATTTTATTGATATATGAAACAAAGTATTTATTCCAGTTTTTTTTAACTAAAGATAACTTGCATTGCTGTGTACCCTACATAAGAAAATAATTTTAAAATTAAATAAAGAGTTAAAAATAAATTAATACTTTACATAAAATTATGAAAATAAATATAATACTTTATATAAAATTTCAATGAGACTCTCAAAATACATTGTTAACATTTTAAAATTTAAATTTTTAAAATGTTTTACTTTTGAACACATTTGGATAAATTTTAAAGCAGTATAAGCCCTCAAAATCTAATAAAAGTTTTATGAATTTATGTCATTTTTCTCCTGAATAAATATATATATATATATATTTTACTGTTTAAGAAGAGATGTGTTAGTGATACTTCGAGAATATATTCTAGAATTCAATAAAAAAGATCGTCTCTTCCAATTTAAAAACACGTTGGGAAGCTCATACTTTTGTGGGCAACCACCTCTTTCATACATTTTCCCCCTGGAGAAGTATAGGCTATTTTGTACAAAAGGAAGAAACATTTGTCACAAACACAGCGTTATTCATGCAATGTAATGTAAAATAAATGATTTGAGCAATGAAAATATTTCGAAACTGTGTACATCAAATCTGACTTCAGTTATTTAATCGAATCCATTTTCTATTCAATCTATAACAAATTGAAAATAATAATATTTTGTTAAATGTATTTTACAATGTTTTATAATATAGTATGTAACTCACATACAAGTATTCACATCATTTTAAATTGTATGCGTCTAAGCTGTAATTTAATAAACAATTAACTATTTTAGCATAAGATTATATAAATGAAATTTGTCAGAGATTATGAGTTTAGCAATAAAAATTATAAAACTATGAATTACGGCCTCAAACCAATGACCATGACGAGTACCCTTGTGGCTAAATAGCGTCGGGCTTCTGCTGTCCAAAATGGTTATCAACAACAGCCGATGGTTTCACGGCACCATTGTGCTTGCTGGATTCTTGTCCCATGATATGCCATTTAAATAAAATTCTAACACGGTGTATCACATTTAAGTATAATTAAAACTTAAAGACAATTATTATCAAGAAAATTTGCTTATAAAAGTACTTTTAGCAAATATGTTAAGAATAATTTCTCGTCCTAATTAAAAACTTTATGTGTATTTCATAAATATAACCAAATGCGATGTAAGTCTAGTAGGAAAAGTAACTTTTGGGATTTAATTCAAATACAGAAATTCTAGTAATGTTCTGGAAAAGAAAGTTTCTCCGCTTCCATGAGTTGGTTAACAGAAAAATAAAACAGTGTTTTTACTTAATTGTGAAAAGCGGAAACCATGGGTGTGAAAGAAGGATCTTTACACAATAAGCAAGCATAAAGGAAATATCTTTCACTTAAGAAGTATGAAAGACATACACTGAAAAAAGAAAGCACCATCCAATCCAAATGTTTATCATCCCCGTGAAAAATAATGCTTTCAATGAAAAAATAATACGGAACAAAAGGGATTATTTCGGTCATCTCACTTAATCTTCAAATAAACAAGAAAATGGCAAAAGTGGAAATGGGGTTATGTTTGATCCATTCCTATAAACATTAGGCTTATAACTATTTTATTCGATCCTAAAATTAAAGTTTGAGGTGTTTATAATTTCTAAAGTTGTTAATTTATATGTAGCTAATAGTAAAATATTTTTTTACATTAATATTCAAAAATAGATTAAATTTAATTAAATGCCCCTTAGAATTAAAAATGGTTATAAGAATTTAAAGTATTTTTTAATTTATTGGGCATTATTACAAATAATATTTAAAATAATCTTCATTTATCAATGATAAACCACGAATGATGGTATACTTAGAAAATAATCTTCTAAGAATCATAAAATTTGATAACTAATTTATGAAACTTAAGAATGAAACCTCTAAAATAAATTTAATTCTGTTTATTTTGAAATAGTTTTCATGAAATTTCGTTTATATTTTTATTTGAATAAAGACAAATATCAAAATTTACTACTGTTAAAAATACTTCTTAAAAATGAAACTTAATATTTTATTTCAATTTATCGTGTAATGTGTCATCTATTGCAAAGTTTATTATTGTGATATTCATCATTTCGAAATAATATCAGCATTTTCATATGAAATATTTGAACTATATATCTTCTTTATAATACAGACCAAAATACCTCAAATAAGTAAATACACTATAAATTTTCATTCTTTGACAAGTGATATGCAAATTATTATATATAATTTGCAAATTAAATTGAAAATAATGGGATTATATTTATGAAATATACTAAGCGGAATTCGCTAATTTAATATAAATATACATTAATTAAATACCATATTTTAGAAATGAATGCTTTTTAATTAATTACTAAAGCAGATAAAATATTTACAGAGAAAATATATAAGTCAGTCATAAAATAAATTTAATCTTCTTATTAATGATTGCATAAGCATCTTATTAGAGGGATATATTTGTTATAAAGTGTATCCATATTTTTTTAATAAAATCAGAACTCCAAATAGGCTTAATCACATTATACTGCTTCATGTTTTAACTACAATTTCTATTCAAAATATTATAATATAGCGGATTCTTATTATATTCTGATTTGCTTATTAAAATAAAAGATAAAAATAACATTTGCGTAACATATAGTTATATAGCTTATGTAAAAATACTTTTCAATCAGTCATATTAATTTAAATAAAATGAGATAAGGAATATTCATTGAATTATTCATTAAATAGTTATAAGTATTCGAACTGCTTTTTAAAAAACATATTTTAACACTTCTAATTTTCTTTATGCAATAATGTATTATGAGCATAAATCATCATAATCTACTTTTCAATATTGCACTCAGTAGAAAAGTATTCGAAATAGAATACTTTATCATGAAAGTCTCGAAATTAATACATGGTAAAAAAAGTTAATTATTTCAAGGACTATCAATAAAAATTTTAAAACTACTGTTTCTCGGCATAATTCAAGTCCCGAAAAAGAAATAGAAATTATTTATTATAAACGTACAAAGTTCATTGCACATTTTTAGTCAGCATAACTGAAAAACAAAATATTCAATATCTTTAGAATGCTTTAAATCCTTATGGATTTTGATTATCATTATTAATAAATTACATTAATGAAAAGACATCAAAGCTTTTTCTTCAATATTTTTTGAATAAATAAATTTTAATTAGAGAAAACAGTAGGATGTTGGGTTTTTGAATTTGTTTTAAGAACCTTATAAAAATTGATTGAAAAATATATATTTTTTTTATTTTATAACATTTAGAATTTTATTTAGGGTAAATTAGTATTAGATTTAAAACTTTGCTTTTTCAACTTTAAAGGTAAACAAGAAAGTTTATGCCATTTTCGTATTGCGAGTGAATGAAGTGAGGATAAGTATACAAATTAGTGTATGACCTGGTTGATACATAAGAAAATACAGAGAACGCTTTTTAAAAAGCTAGTTTACAGCACACATTCATCAATCATAACTCGTTCATTAGTGGAGAGAAAAATACATGTCGAAGAAGCTCGTTCTGTGTTGTACGCTTTACAATTTCCCTTTTTCTTTTGACTTCATGCAACAGCTGATAAGCCAAAGTAAATTCATCAACTATTGCATGAAGTTGCTAAATATTTCAAACATTTGGAAATAGAGCTGTGAATGAACAAAAATTCTTGTTAGCAAATTGTTCACAATCTAAACTAACAAAGCAATTATTTCACAAATTCAGATCGAGAGTTTTGTCTAACTTTGATGAAGCTGGTATCTGATGGACTAATCGTATAGTGATTCACTATGAACTTTTACCAACGGGCCAAACGGTCACTGTGAATCTGTACTAACAGCAATTAGAATGCGTACGGCAGGCACTGCAAAAGAAAAAGCCAGCACAGTTTAATTGCAAGTATGTACGTTTCTTGGCCGATAATGCAATACCAGAAATCACGCGGGTGACCAGGAATATAATGCATCGATTTGGTTAGGATGCTTTATGACATCCTCCATACTCACCTGAACTTGCTCCACCATATTACTACCTTTTTCATTCCCTGGCCAATGATCTTCGTGGAAAACTCTTCACCAATGAAGCAAACTCACGGACTTTTTAGCTTCCAAAACTCTCGAATCTTACAGCAAAGGGATTGCACAACTGGACACGTATTGGAAGTATGTGCTGGATATGATTACTTCGAGGATTAACAATAAACTACACTTTCTCTACAAAAAATTCACGTCCTTTTGATCTTCGTGGAAAACTCTTCAATAATGAAGCAAACTCTCGAATCTTACATCAAAGGGATTGCACAGCTGGAGACGTATTGGAAGTATGTGCTGGATATGATTACTTCGAGGATTAACAAAAGACTACACTTTCTCTACAAAATATTCAAGTCATTTTGGACTATTAAAAATGGTTAGAACTTTCTTGTTTATTTTGTGTGTGTATATATATATATATATATATATATATATATATATATATATATATATACATACAGGGTGTCCCAAAACGACCGCATAAGCTCTGCATAGCTAGATTCCTCGTTGAGAGCACATAAAAACTGCCTAAAGATGCATTCCTGTACGATCTACAATTTACGAGTAAAATACGAAAAAAAATTATGACGTCATTTCCGGAGCATAGAAAAACACTTTATAAGACTATCAATAACAGTATATTCAGAATTTAAAGCAGATGTTCAAAATGTCTACCGTGCAATGTCGAGGCAGTCTTGAGCAAGCCGTGGAATGGCTGTCATCACAAGATGCATGATCGCGGGATACACCGAAGTGAAATCAGCATGAAGACGAGCAACAAAGGTGTTGCGCATCCATGGCACGAACACAAGCATGTAGCGATATGCGAGGTGAACATTTTGAGCATTATCGTCTGAAAAGGTATGCAAGTACTGTTGTTGATATGTACAATAAAGTGTTTTTTCTTGCACCGGAAGTGACGTCATACTTTGTTTCCCGTATTTTTCTCGTAAATTTTGGATCGTATAGAAGTGCTTCTTTGGGGAGTTTTTATGTACTCCCAATGAGGTATCTAGCTATTCAGAACACATGCGGTCGTTTTGGGACACCCTGTGTGTATATATATATGTATATATATATATATACTTTTAAATATTATCAATATTCTGTAGAAAATGACAAGAAAAACCCTTTTCCTCAAACATTTTGCTAGTCATGATTTTTATTATTTCATTTGATATTCAGAAAAGATAAGTTTAGACTTATTTATATTTTGACTTCGTGAAATTAAAATTTTGTGTAATTTTTGAAAATTGTACACTGCTCCAAATAGTTAGAGAGTATTATGATTTTGAATATAAATTACGCATGCGAAAATTTTTACGTGAATACATGATATCTACAGATTCTGTACGCATAAGAAAAAGCAACATATGAATAATACATTTATTAAAGATATTTGTCGGAAAACAAAAATAGCATGATTCACCCATATTATACAAACAAAAATGTTATTTATCTATCAAAATTACCTGTTATTAAGATATAAGTTTCACCCTGATTGAAAACAATGTCACTTGTTTTCAAAGTATGGATTCAGTGACCATATTAATGCGAGACTCTTATATTAAATCCCATTCTAGAAGAAAGACTTCCAATTACTAAAATTATTTCTGTATCTAATAAATGACAAGCAATTCTTCTGCCGAGAATCCCAGAGCATGTCCACAGCATAGCTTATATCACGCAATCTGTCGACCTATTTATGAATAAGATTCTTTAGATGAAAATGATAATAAGGATGAAATAATAAGGATAATAATAAGGATGAAAATGAAATTGTTTACTAGGTGAGCACGATTTTGTCTTGAGCTATCACCGATAAGATTAAATTCAGTAGCGATTGATTCAGATCATCCTTACATCAAAGAGTAATTAGTGTTTCATGCCTAAAATCCACAATAATTGATGGAAATACTACTACAGGCTATTTACTTGGGAAACATAGCACTTTCGTGCACAAAAAAGGGTTATTGAAGCAACTAAATTCTCTCAAGATAGTAATCCATCTATTATTGTGTTGTAAACTTAAGATGATAGTGTCCATGAAGAGCACGTTGTTTCACTCTCTTCTTCCTCATTTTAGATGTATATATGCCCACTTTCTGCAAGGGTCATGAAAATTTCCTATCAACAAATATTAAAGCATAAAAATTCACGCAATGAAATTGGTTTTGCATAGATTCAGCTCAAATACTGTCAAAGTATCTCTATAAAAATGTAGCATTAAAGAGACGTTAACAAGGCAATTTCCTTTTCTTATTAATGTTAAATAATAAGTTTCAATGCGTGTTACTGGATTCTTATGAACTTGTTCCGATCATCGGTATATGTCTCCATTTTCTATATACATTGTTATTATGATAAAAAAGAAATACATTTAGAAGCACTTAATTCTTCCTTGCAACGTGCTGCATTTTCCCTATATCTAAATAAACATGGGCTAGGATACCCATACGAATCAGTTATGTATCTGAGACAACTTATTAATAGCTGTAAAATATTCAATCTAAGTTGATTGCTTATAATCTACTCCTGCAAAAGAAATATTGAAAGATTTTTTGTAGTCCCCTACCTAAAAGCCGTAGTTTTCCACTTTAAAGACTAACTTTAAATGCTTTCAGTTTGATTTAATATTCTTAACCTCTCCTATTTTTTTGTAAAAAAATTGTTGATAAGCAGATAAGCAGTTACAATATTCTCTTATTGCTTCACCAAGTACTCATATTCAAAATTTATCCTTTATCTGCAGTATGAAAAGTGGTTTAAGCCCCTCATTTTGCTAGAGTTTAATTGATTGATTGTTAACAGCCGTTGATAGCACCTCTTCAATGACTTTAAATATAAAATGTTTAAAAAATTATCATCATTAACTTTTAGACAAATGTTATGCGAATGTAATTAAAAATGCTGTCCAAGATTCAAATGATCAATTTAAGATAATTTCAACTTTTTGAGCTTTATTTCAGATTTACTGTAATCTGAGTACTCAAGCAAATCTTAGATATATATTTTAATTAATTGGTTAAATAATATTATAAAATAATTATTTGACTGAATTGTTGAAATATTAGCTAACCTCCATTATATCCAAAAGAATATGTAAGGTGTCTGAACACTAACTGTAAATTATACTCAAGGAAGAGATAGAGATTATCCTACAATGATGATAAATGCATGCAGAAAATAGACATACAGTATACATATCCCATTATTCCCTAATGATAGGTGTTGAACATGAGACAGTTAACTCTTAAAAATATTTTTTTCAAATAGGACACACACGCATACACACACGCACACGCATACGCACACGCATACACACACGCACACGCATACACACACGCACACGCATACACACACGCACACGCATACACACACGCACACGCATACACACACGCACACGCACGCACGCACAAATTGTGCAGGAAATACCTTTTTTAATGCTTGTAAAAGTTAATTGAAAAAGATAAATTCCATATACACTGTTAAATATATTACTTTCCCAATTTCTGTCTTTTTCTACCTTATAAAATAATCACACATAAAATTCAAAATATGAATAAAATAACTCAAAATGGCTTTCATTTTTGGATTCCAAAAGTTTTAACGAAATGTAATAATGATACGTTCTTATACATTACATGAAGCAATGATAAGCATTGACACTTAATTGAAAAATGAACAGGAAATAACTTCGATCATAGAAAGAATTAATATCGGTTAAAGAATTAATTCATCTAATATTACTAAGTTTTCATCTAATGAAGTTGAATGAATACATCAAAAACATTAAATAATGCAAAAGTTTTTCTCATTATATTGCAAACTGTAAATGAAACATTAGGAAACTTAAATTGTGTCGAATTCAAGACCAATAAATTTTCATTTTAATATCATTTAAAAATTTACAAACACTCAGTAATTGAAAAAAAAAAACACCTTTATTGATTATAACGTTTATATTCTGAGCAATATATCAACCACTGCCACAAAAATAATTATTGTTAAGACCTATTGTCCATGTAATTTTAAAACCAGAATCAAATAGTGAAAGAAGAAAAAGAGAAAAAATCACTTCATTCTAAGTCTTACATTTCAGATGTAGTCAATTTCGATGCCCTAATAATATTCGTTTTCTCTATTCAACCTGAAAAATTGCATGTCTAGATTCAATCCTTCCGGATGAATAGAGATAAATATAATAATGTGCTTTGTAAATCAAGCAGAAAATAGTTGACAATCCGAAAGAAAACAGCATCATCATAAATGATTCAAAAGTAAAAGATAGGCAATGTCGGCTTCTATAAAGCATCACTGAACATAAGTGGAAGGGATAATTTAAATATCGCACCTTATATTTCTGGTCTAATGAATGTCATTAAGAACGCCATTACTGAAATAATCAAAAATATTTCTTTAATCTAACTTCTCTTTTAAAATGGCTTAAAGATTACATTTTTTTAAATATGAATCTAAAATTGTAAAGAAGGAAATCAAACTAATATGAAACAAACTCAGTTTTAAAGATGCAAAAAGCTTATTTCTCGCATGGATTTTTTTTTCTTTAATTCCGTAAATATTTTCAAAAAATATTCCACTTAATTAACAAAGAGAAAAAAAATGATTTTCGCTTAACATCTGTGAGTGAAACCGTTTGATATGTATTGGAATGAAATAGAAATAAAATGTAAGAAAATACTTTTTCCCCGTTGAAGGGGAAGGAAAGAAAGAAAGGGAATAATGAACAAAGAATAGCAGATAGTCAAAATGTTTATTATTGATCTGTTACAGCAGAAAGTTTTACAAGAAAATATTATCAGAGTAAAGAGCCTTTGTCTTCTCAAACTATACAATTTACAAGTAATAACAATGTTAGAATATTGTATTTCATTATTTATTTAGTATTTTTCATAAGCATTATACATTTGAAATGTTTTCTTATCTTTATTAGTAAAATTATTCGTATATTTCCAATAATAATTAATTTTTCTAAAGCACACACATTCAGGTTTTCTATGCATTACAAAAATGATTTAGACTTCATTATACAATACATATTTAATATTGGTAAATATAATGAAAAAAATTGTTATTTTTAATTATGCATAAAAATATGTTACAAAATATCTTTTCACAGAAATACTGTATTTTATTACATTTAGCATTTATTTTGTGAAATTATAAATTTATTAGAAAATCATTTATAAAAATCGTCAAATTATAATCATTTACAAATCATCGTTATAAATGTAAAACATATTGAAAAAATATTTATCTTTGTCACAAAGCAAAAACAAATTTACAATTAAAATTAAATTATCTAATGTTTAGTAATAAATGAATTTGCTTATACAATTTTATTTATTAAGAAAAAGCTAATATTTTTGCAATGTTATTATAATATATTTAAAAATTAATTATATTTTCGATTTCTAACGTTAAATCTTTTGCTCATTTGATGATCCTTATACCGGTTTAGTTAGATTAAGTCTTCGTTTTTCAGAATGCATTTAAATTTGTGTTTTGCCTCTCTAATAATCGTTGGGATCATGCTACCCATATTTGTTACTAAAATGTGACCTAATACTTGTGCACAAAATTGTTTTACACATATATCTCTAAACTTTGAAATTTTACATTTCTTTGATGGCTAAAGTATATAATACATATTTACAAGTTCTTTACTCATTTATGTTTCTATGCTCATGAAAGTTTTTGAAATATGAAAGATTTAGATAAACAATCTTAAAAAAAGTTCTCAGGATTAAAATTAAGCTCTAAGTCATCTCACTAATTCGTAAAATGGACTAATTAATGCTTCCTTTTCAATGTAAATTAAAAAAAAATATTATATAAATTTTAAAATATTTAATTTACATATAATATTGACTAGAAATAATTTATTTAGCTCGGATAGACTAATAGAAAAGGCAAAAATACAAATCTACAGCACGAGCATCTACATCCATTTTGTGATAAAGCATTATAATTCTAAACATGTACTAAAATAAGTGATATCCATTTAATTTACAATAATAAAATAAAAAATAACAGCTTAGAATAAGATATTAAATTTTTTAAGTGACAAAAATGGAAAGTTGTTGCTATGAGTATGATAACAGAAAAACATTCTAGAATAATGCGAAATGTGTAAAAGAAAATAAAAAAAAATATTAAGAGTGAAAGATAAACAATAATAGAATGCAACCAGAAATTTAAATGTGTATAAAATCTTTGTTAAAACAAAGCAGGGAATGAAAAAAAAACGATGCAAACAAAAAACAATTATGCATAGATCTTCTCTCGTAATCGTCTCAGTAACAAAGAAACATTATAGAAACAAAAATGTTTTTTTCATTTTTTTTGCCACATTCAAGCAACAATTTTCTAGTTACGTGCAAATTAATCTAAATATATATCACTAAACATAAAACGTGGTGTTTTGTTCTCAAAATTAAATAAAAATGAAATTTTGGATATTAAAATAATTCATTATATAGTTATCTGTTTCCCTTCTTGATAATGTGATGTAAAATATAATACTATACTTTTTCATAAAAAATATAAACCAATTAACTATCAAAAATCTAACCTCAGCTGAAAACATTAACTGAAATATATATATATATATATATTTATAATTAAATTTAACGTATTTTTTTAGTAAAAATATGAAGACAGAACAAGATAATTTGTTCTGTCATCAATGCAAATTAAATAAAATTTGTATCGATTGTGTGTAAGTTTAACTATTATATTTTTTTCAATTTTCTTTAAATAAAATTTGTTTTCCTTTTATTTAATCAATATGTGTAAAATATTAGGCCGACCTGTTGAATATTTCATAGAGGCAAGTTAATATTGATGTGACATCCTTTGTTCTCCATCTATACCTGGCTCTTCTTTTGAATCTTCTTGACCTTGCAATCCAATAACTAAAAACCTCTGAATAAGTAATTAACAAAAGAAGATAAATCTGTTTTAACACCAAAAGAATAGTGTTAATGCCAAATGTTAATCAATCTGCCATGTAATAAAAATTTCTAAAATATCTATCCTAAATATTAAATGTGTCAATATTTAATCAATATAAGTATCAGATTGAATACAAAAATGATTTTTTATGTAATTTAGTAAATTCGTAAGTCAAAAGATACATAGATTTGGTAGAATTAAAATTAATGACAGCAAAATTAAAGATAAGTCATGAATGAATATAAAAAATGCTTGATAGTTTGTTCTTAAACATTTGATTAATATATCTTAAGAACAAAGAAGTACATATTATAAAATATACGTTTAACCAAAATAGTATATTTCTACCTCAACCATAATTATCTCAATAGAATGTTTATAAATTATAGTGGTAGAAAATCAGAATAACAAAAGCCTATACATTATAAAGCTTTCTCAATTTTTTACTTTTATTGCATAATTTAGCTCTTATTTTTAACCCAAGTATTTATAAGGAATTTCTTACTCATTTTTGTTGAGCAAATAAACTCATGTTTGTGGAAAGTGCAACGTTATCAAGTACTTACGCGAGTGAGTTGAAAGTTTTCGGGAATATGACACAAATTAAGACAAAGTATGGATTGATATGCGGATGGTTTGAATTTCAGACCAATAGCGCTTGCGTATGCCGGCAACCTCTGAACAGCGAATAGATCCGAATAAATAGACGGCTGTAGTGGTGAGTGTGAGATTATCGGTGGTCATCTGTTAATATTAGACATTAGCTCAAACATTACTTGTGCCTCTTCAATGAAATAGAGTAAGATTTCAACAACTTTAAAAGTTTGAATGGGGAGGAATATAGGCTTTCATGAAGCTGGATTGTTATATCGTGCAGTAGCCACTCGTATGTAGCGTAACAGTAGCATTGTAATGCGTATTTGAAAGCAATGCACGGATGAGTATCAGAAAAACTCGGAAATTTGGGAGTGGACCCCGATATGTGACGTCAATGTGCAATGATGGACATCTGGTCCACATGGAATTGACAGACAGTGCAACTTCCTCTAGACAATTTGCAGTACAGTGGTCAATAGCTACAGATTTTTTATTGTATGCTTCATCAATTCGTAGACATCTGCTGCAGAGTGGGCTGCGTGCAAGGGACTCCTTTAAGCAGGATTCCCCTCAACCTAAAAATCAACGCCTGCGACCACAATGGGCCTATTAGCATAGGTACAGCCCATCTGATGGTCAGCATGTTGTGTTTTCTGATGAATCCAGCCGTAATTTGTGATACCATGATGGACGCATCCGTGTCAGACGATATGCTGGTGAACGCCATCTTACACAGTGCATTATCGAATGCCAAAGTGGACGAACACCGGTGGTTATTGTCTGAGGTACCATAGCCTATCATGGGCGATCTCTATTGCTACGAATTGTGCGTAATCTGAACAAGATTTAGTACATCAGTGAGGGTCTACAGTCTCAAGCTGTTCCCTGCCTTCAAGGCTTTCCAGGCTCTATATTTCAACAGGAAATGCCCACCCTCATATTGGTAGGGCTGTTCATCCTTCCTTGCATCACGATAGGTATAACTTTTTTAACGAATACTTTTTTATTTTATTCTTGCCTTGAAATTTCTTGGATTTTTAATTCGGAATTTTTAAAAAAAAACAGACAAAGTCAGTAATTAAATTGGATCCTATATTTAATTTTTTTTGTTTATAAACTGTCTCTATAAAACAAAAATATTAACTAATATTATTGGACCGATTCGGGTATTCTATTAAATATTGTTTTGAGCTTTTGAAATTTGTATAAATTTAATAAAAAAATAAATAGTTAAAAATTTAGAAATAATAAATCTACTTAGAAATCAATCAAATTTATGTTTAGACGTTCTTATTTCAGCACTATCTAAAGCCAGTAAGTCACGGAATTAAGTGTTATCCATAACCTTTATTATATAATTAAAATGAACAAGATTTAATATTTGGATTGTCGATTTCGTAGGCAAAATAAAAATTTTATAAGTAAAGGATTTCTCCCTGAAGTCTTTACAAACGTGTTTATTGAATAATGTAATAATCGTATTAAAGACTTTAATCGATAAAGATTTCATTTCAATACTTCATCACTGGGAACATTTCCCCATTTTTGCAGTGCAAAGGAAGTAATTGACGGCATCGTATATTGTGTGTCACTAACCCCCATATTCATCATTAACCTTGATCACGAAGTTTAGCTGGAGTTCAAATACCATAAGGTAGCAACCTGAACACAAGAATTAAAAAGTGGTATTCACCGTTAACCTGATAGCGATAGTTATTGAACTGGTTGTTCAACTCATTAGTCAGATGTGATCGCTCATTGGTCAAATTAAACACGTGATTAAATACTTACGAAAATGTCCTGCAGAATAGTACCAAATTACTTTCGTAATTGGTGAATATGTTGACGAAATCATCTGCATTTCGAATATTTTTTCTTTTGAAATATTTATTTCTCATATTATAGACATGATTACAGAATTAGAAAATTTATCACTCAATTTTTATCCTATTATTTATTTTAAATCTCTGAACACTAGTATACTTCTGGATTCATATATTTTACAGTGCACAAACGTTGTTATATTTTACTATTATTCTCAACAACAACGAATTTTTCTAATGCAATTAAATTTTATATATATTTTTCTATTAAAATAATTGCTGTGTGTTATTTTACTATATTTTTATACCCATTAAATTTTTTTACAGGATATAATTTTCCATACCAAATACTTTGTATTATTCTCTCGCTCTCTTGCTTAAATCAACATTAAAATACAGTATCCTTTAAAAATACATGTGTGGATTATTTCAAATAAAGTCTTAGAATGTAATTTAAGAATAGTTTGTAATGCAATAAATCAAATTCAATAAACACAATTTTTTCCAAAAACCATGAAGTAATCAAAAAATTACATATATTATAAACATATAAAATTCAATTAAATTTTTTTTTGATCTTTCAAAATAGTACAGAAAGTCTAACGTATTTTGTAAAAGGAAAAACTTATAATTTAAATTAATCTTTGCTCCATTATTTATGAATAACGAAACTAAATACCGTACTTCACAGAATCACTTATAAAATGTATAACAGAAACTCAAGCAGAATAAGGCATTTCGTTAAATGAGAAATTATCTCTGATATATCTAACAAAACTCTTAAAATATTCACATTGTAATTATGTATTTATCTCTGCTAATATTATTAAATATAGAAAAAGAATAATTTCGTTATTTTCTTAATATGATATATGAAATAGTAAGAGTAACTTCAATATACACAATATAATATAATATATATATATATGAAGATGTTAAATTCACATTTCAAAATTAAATCTTACGAGATAAAAACACGGAAATAAAAAATGTATTACGGAAATGTACACGGAAATATAAAAACATACACGGAAATAAAAAATAATAATAAGATATTTGGTATTTCCTTCAAATATATTAAAATTTTATTAAAAAAAATATATTAAAATTTTCACAATTCTTTGACATATTTTTACGAGGAAAAAAAGTCCACAGGATTATATGTAAGTACCCATTTTTCATGTTTGTTACCATTCAAAAAGAACCAATTTACACTGGTTCAGTATAGGATAAGGTTCACCTTTATTTGATGATTTAATTTAATTCATCTTAGTTTAACTCTTTTGTAGTGGCCATATTGCTAGTCACATCTTGGCATCCAAATATTAAAGAGTACTTGATTGATGTCAACTTCTATCAACACAAATTAGTGGTGCTGACTAAATTCTAATCTCAGTAACATCAGTTTGACAAGGAAAATTTTCCAAATATTGACAGTTACTGCAAAACTCATGTTTGTAAATTTTTTTAATAGTTATATATAAGTTAATAAATTGTATTTAGTATAATAAAGAGAAGTCAATAAAAATCATCACATTATAACACTGTGTAAACTGAGTCTAAAACTAGTATATTAAGAGCCATATAAAATATACAAATCAAAATATAATTCTGCTAAAAAAAGAATTTTTTTCTTTATAGAAGAGTTGAAAATATTCAAATTAACTGTACGATTATGAAATCATATTAAAATTTGTTTTAATTCAATAAATGATAAATATTCATTCTTTTATACTGCAAATTTGTTATCAATTAGACGATAATAATGCTACTTAATGGAAGTAGCTAATTTGCTTTGACTATTTTATAGTCAAGCCTAGTTTTTATAATAATTTTTGAAAACATTTATTGATGTGATTGAAAAATATTGCACATAATTATAGATACATAGCCTTAAAATCAAAATTTATTCATTATGTTACTATAGACACAACATGGAAGCATTTATTAAGAGTCCTAAAAATTTGTGGAATTTATTTCTTGACAACATGAGGATTAAAAACTCACCTTAATTCTTGCATTGTTGGCTAATTTACAGAAGTAAATAAGGCTTACAGGGATAGCTACTGTCATCCAAGGGATGGTACATGCTGTATATAGTGCATTGCAATTCAGAAATCATACCATTCTTTAGAGCAGTATTGTTATGGGTACTTACAAGCCTCATAACACAATATTTTGTATAGCTAATAAATCTGCTGATGTAATGATTGCACTCATTTTGAAAAATATACTTTTCTGTTACAAAATCTTCCTGCATCAATTTCCGCAGGTGAGCGGATTGGTATACGTATACAATCAATACTTGCAATCACACCGGGAAACTGGACTATGTGAAAGAATTTTCCATTGATCTGCAGGGAAACAATTGTTAGATCTTTAAAATTTGCTAAAAAAAGGTTGACTTAATTTCAATAAGTTATGACAGAATTAAATATGAATTAAATGTACTAATATATTATCCTGATACAAAATTATATTTGATAAAAATGTGCTGTCCAAAAACACCAGTTATAATCATTTTTTCAACATTTGAGTGAGAAAAGAGGTGTTAATTTATAGCTTTAATAAATAAATAGTTGAATTTTTTTTAAATAAAATTTCCAAGTTTTAGTCATAAATTTAAAGTTTGCAGTCAATAAAAATGAAGTTATAAAATAAAATAGTGACTAAGCTAAAAAATTTGGGGACAATTTTTTTTACGGAAATGGTTGACATAATAATGCATAAGTAACAAAGTTTAAAATAGAATTAAGCACCCACATATTTTCATGTAATTCGGGGGGTATAATTTAACTAGATACTAAAAGGCATGATCTTCCCTTAATTTACTCTTTTATCTATTACATCTTTTTTAAACTTACATATATTTATCTAAAGGGATCATGAATGTTTTTGCAAACTAAACATTTCTTTTATCAAACATCTTAACAATAGAAGACAATGGAGTGAAGACAATGCTGTCAGTAAAATTTTAATATAATGTGGTTGCAAAAATGCAATAGCTTTGCTTATTTTGGAGATCATTTTTGAAATAGTTGATTACCTCTGCTATATCACCAACTACAAACTAGAGAGAAGTGGTGACAGATTTGTCCATACACCTCTAGAAGAATATCACCATTTGAAATAGCAGTTTTGTTCTCAGTCTTGAGGATATTCTATCCAGATATGTCCAAGATTTTCGTCAAGAGATTTCGCTTATGGATTTCCATTTCATCCTCTTTCAGGTCTTTCTTTTTAGGTCTAATGTTCCGCTTACAACGTTCTAGTTCTCAATAAACTATAAACGCTGCAGATTTTAATATAAATTAGTGAATAATATAATTATCGTTAAATTACGACATATTTAAAATTTGTTCGCAAACAGTAAGTAAAAAAATACACAAGAATTGAAAAGAAATTCGCATGATCATTTACCGAATATATAAAGTGGACATGCGCAGTCAGTTTTAACCTTGCTGAATAGGAAGGTATGGTTCTTGAATATAGAGCTATATTTTCGCCTCGGTTACTCCTGAAGTTGATGGTGAATACCGTTTCAGCTTTGACCCAAGATTTCGCTCGTACTTAGTGGCCAAGGTTGACGGTGAATACGGCCGTAAGTGAGTATAAGTAGTAAGTAGTTGGGACTCCGTAATTTAGAGCCAATACCATACAGATTTGGTTTGTTTTCACTTGGAGCACATGGTGACTGTGACCTATTTTATGCTTCCCATCTGCTATTAATGAACAACATTTTTTGAGTAACCTATAGAATCTTTTGCTTTTCGGAAACACGAACGGCGTTTTCCCCAACCTGGTTAACGTTGTTTACTAATAAGTCTCTTTCCAACAATGTTACATTGGTTTCACTTATCCAATAAATATTAACAAATTTTCACAAATGTCCATTTATTTTACTCAATTTTGCATGATATGTTAATTTTAGTTTTCAGTTCGAAAAACAAATAGAAATTGATAAAAAAATATGTGATATTATAATTATGAAAGGCTGTTTGATACCATCATATCATTTCGATCTTAGAGAGATTATTATTCTTTATATAAAATTTATTCCCTCTTGCAATTTCAAAATCCAAATTGATTTCACATAACTCATTTTGGACTTTGCATGCGATGAAATGACACTCACCTGCTTGTATTCAAAACATATGTTTTCTTTTAATACGTAGAAGCTTTCTAAAGTTCAGAAAGAAAAGTCAAAGGGTAACACAGTAAAGGCTTCGAAATAGATTTCAATATAAGAAATTGAATACTTCTGCATATGATAAATTTCACATTTTTATTGATCCTATAGTTCATTAATATTTGTTAAACATATGCGAATTATTTCTGTTTCCATTTTTCTTTCTAATATTTTACTTACTACTAGATGATTTAAATAAATAAAATAAGCATTAAAATATTTCATACAGTAAATGTTTCATAGTAGAAGTTTTTGTAATTAATGAATCTGCTTTCATTTCTAATCATTCCAATAGATATCAGTCAAACTTTTATGCAATAACCACATTTCTTATTAGTGTATTACATTTATTGAAGTGGAAGCAGAGGAATATTGCTCTATCAGTCATGTAATATTCGCTTTAAATTTTTAGAAATCTCCACTCCCAGCAAAACCTACGTATTCTACAACACAATTCCTTAAATCAATAATACAAAAGACAGAACAACATTTTTTGGAACTTTTGTTTATTTTTTTTGTGATAGGTCATCATTTAGAAACGCACAGTAATAAAACAGATAAAGTAATATAAATAAGAAAAAATAAATATTATTTTAGTCCCCAGTTCCAAACATAAGTTTTTGGGAATTTTTTAGTCAAAAAGAAATCGTTTTTCAAATATTTTGTCATACATATTACCTAAACTCAACACAACTATGCGCAAAGTAAGAGCACACAAGGTCCATTGCACAGTATATTTGTGTCTGACAATCCTATGATGAACTTATATTATGGATTGTCCAATCTAGAATAATCAATGATTGGATTCATTCAGTTAACCTTCTTATATTTACGATTTATGTCTGAGCAATTTTTCAGTCATAAATCAAATATATTGACAGTTCGTTAAAATATGATTAATATGATGATAAAATGTGATAAACAATATGAATTACTGCGTGTTTGTAACTTTAAATTTAATTTTAAATTTATCAAAAATAACTCATACTTGAAATTTTGACTTTCAATTTACACTCACGATGTGATTTTTTTTTAATTTAACATATTACTAAGAGAAATCAATCTCGGAACAAATCAGTAAATTAAGCTTTAAGGAAAAGTTTATTTTTTCTCTAGATAAACATTTTTTTCGTAAATATCCCCATAAAATAACAAATGAAACAGTAAGTATAATTGCAAAGAATAAATAAAATATATTAAAACAGAAGCAATGTGTGTTTTTATATTGAATTTCATTCATCAGCACCACATAAAACTAAATATATTTCTTCCCAAGTATGGTCCTATTGTCTAACAAATCTCATACATTCATTCATATATGGTATATTTCTAAACCTTTACATAAGGTTTCTTTTTAGAAGTATCTAAATTAATTTTCTGTGACATCTCTTTCTTCATTTAATATATTGTAAATATGTCTGTAGTAGTTATAATAAAATGAGATTTCGGAGTAAATAATGCGTTTGCTTAAGTTTTCCTTCTAAGTATTTAAAAAGTATGTATGTTCCCCATCAATATTTCTTTAAATGATGTCGCTTTTCATTTTTAAGTGTTTTTAGCTTATTAATGTTTTGAGAAAGCACTCTGAAAGATTAAAAGTCTTTGTTGAGAAATTATTGATGAACCTATAAATACAGAACCAGTTTTTATGTCATACATTATTTCATGCATAATTTTGGAAATATGCATTTTTAGAAATCTAAAATAAACAGTATATTTAACTTAATATGTAAAACCAATAATTTAAGATAGACCTTCATAAAGTTTATATTAAATTAAGGCTTTAAATATTGAGTTAAAATAATATTCAAATTATTTATTTCATTTGTAGTTTTGTAAATGTATTCATTAATGTCACAATATTGTACATATCTATATAGGTACATATAAATTAGTATATTATAATTCTTAAAAACAATTAAATTATTTAATATTTTAAAATAATCTATAAGTATCGGTAAATAAAAAGCTGTTTTGATTCGCAACAATAAAAATATACAAAAGTAAATTCTATTAGAGATTTACATTATTTTTTTCAAATTCATCAAGGAATTAATCAGAAGATAAGACTATTTTGAATTGATCAATGATGGTTTTTATCTCAATCGAGAAGAAGATTCTTAGTTTCAAAAATTGGATAAACGAAGCTGAAAATAATGTGGCTTAATAGGCTATTTGTTTATAAAATTAAATTCAATATTATTGGCTACATGCTAATTTTTCTTAATCCTCTTAGATGTAAACAACATGTAAAAATTTCGTAAATTTTAAAACAAAATGAATCTTCCAGCTGGATAAACTAAAAGTAAACTTTTTTTCAATTCAGATGTGATTTTTTGAATCTTGTAGTTAATAGTTTTGAGTCCAATGAAATTTATTTATCTGTGAAATATTTAATTAGTAGAGGAAAAATAATGTAATTAAATGTCGCAATCAAATGTTTAAGATTGTTAAATTAGCATTAAGAAAACTTCTGGAAAATAGAAATATTAATCAAAAACAAGTCTAAGCATTATATTTCTTAATCAGATTTACTTTCTTTTATTTATCAAAACTAACTGAATGAGCAGAATAAAATATAAACAATTATAGTTCCCTATACCAACTTATATTTACATAAAGATAAGAATATTTTAATTCACAAGCTTTAAAGAGCAATATGATACTTAGTAAATTTAGTAGCATTTGAAATTATTCAAATGCAAGTCACCAAACTAAAATATGTTTGCAGAGTCAATTTGTTATTTGAGAAACATGTTTGAAGTACTTTCCAGTTTGAAGTAATCCAAGTTTATCATTGATTTTATTACAAATGTGAATCCAAATATAAAAGGATAAAAAAAACTGCGCGGTAATAAAATGATTAGATATATTAAATTCTATTTGATTTCAAACTTTGGTGCATCGAAGTAATTGCGTAACAAAATGAAAGTTGGGAAAGGATATATGCGTAACACTTAATTATTAGATTAATATCTCATTTATTTGTAAAGTAGAATCTTAAGGATGGGCAAAAATTACTTCAGACTGCAAAATTTCTATTTATACATAAAACAAGAGTTCAGAGATTTCAGAACTTAAAGTGAATATTCTACCATTTTATTCCAAAACTGTAAGACATATTTGATAAATATTAAATTAATCGTAATCTAAATTAAAGGCTGTAATAAAATACAGAATGAAGACTTAGTTGAATGCATTGTGATATAAATACATGGAACAAATAATCACACATAATTTCATTCCTACAAATATTTTTATATATTCAATTAAATCAATATCGATGAAGGACAAAAGTTACTTAAAACTACAAAAACTCCATTCTTTACATAAAACAATAGTGCAGAGATTTATGAACTTCAAGTAGACTTTCTACCATTTTTGTTACAAATTAATCAATTTTCTGAAATGATATTTGCTCTATATAAATCTGATTAATACAAAACCTAAAATGCTGGGTAACACTTTTAGATTAGTAGGCTATTTAATATGATGTTTTATATAAGGCCTCTTAGATGTGGAAGAAAGGAAAGTTTCTCGTAAGAAGAAACTGCTAAGAATTTGGGGTTATTCATTAAATTATATGTACTAGTGTTCAATGCAATTTCTGAGTTGGATTTAAATTAATTTTAGGTTTTTATACGATAATGCATTGTGTTTTCTCTATGAAGATAATTAGTTTGCTTTCAGAACAAAATGTGCTAAGCAAATGTTGTGCAACGTAAAGGTTGTTTTTAAATTCTGACTTGGTGTGACATTTTTATCTGAAATAGGGCGTCATGTGAAAACGATACATTTAATGTTGTTTGGCCTATAATGATTGAGGAATTTGTTAAAGAAAGTATTCTAAAGTATCTGTCTGCCATGGGATTCCTATGAACATTCTCGATTATATTTCATTGTTACTTATCTTCCATCATAATTGATCATAATTTTTTTTTTAAGAAACTGAAGGTTAAACATGTTACATTTTCTAAGAATTGTTTTGATGAAATGACTTGCTTAATTTCAGGTTACCAAAAGGAGTCAAAAATATTTTGAAAGTTTAAACTTCTGAATATTGTACATGTATAATACCGTATTTACGCGAATCTAATGCGCATCGTTTTTGGCCAAATGTAGTATTCAAAATTGGGGTGTGCATTAGATTCGAGTGCAACTTTAGCAAATCGCCGATGACATCAACGAAATATAAATCGTAACAATGAATTACTGTATTTCTCTACTACATTTACCGTTATATTTATCACTGACACATTATTGCATGGAGGATACAAACTGCAGAGTACGTAGTCACGAAATAGAGGGCAAACAGAAGAATGTCATATAACGCTACTTTCAAACGTAATTATTTATGATGACAAAAATGACAATAGAAAGGCATGGAGAGAGTTGCCGAGAGTAATGTTCATTTGTGACGGAAATAGAAATTGGCACAATGTGTAATTTTAGTAGAAAGATTCACTGGCCCTCGGAAAGGAAGAATCTCTAAAATTGAGGAAAAAGTTTTGGAATTTGTACTTGAGAGGAGGAAGAATGGACAACCTGTGACTAGTGATACCATAAGAAAAATAAAAGAGGAGGATAAAGTTCTTGGAATACCGAAACAAGTGTTTAAGGCTAGCCCTGGATGGGCTTGTCTCTAAGACGCCATACAACAATATGCCAAAAGCTTTCTGCATATTTTGAGGGAAAACTAACATTTCAGTGGTATGTCATCACACTTCGGAAGGAAAATAATTTTTCAATGGGGGAAAAGTGGCAACGCTGACGAGACAACAATTTGGTTTGATATGTCTCATAACTACACCATTAGGAATAAGGGGACTAAGGAAATTATCATTAAATCTTCGGGATGTGAAAAAAACAAGGCGTAAAAATGATGCTGGCAATAACATCAGACGTGTTCAAACCTCTCCCTTTCTTAATCTTCAAACGGAAAACATTCCCTAAAACCCCTAAGAATGAAAAGATGTTCCAAGATGATGTCCTGATTCGAAACCAAGAGAAGGGGTGGATGACGGAATCATTAATGCTTGATTGGCTCCGAATGTATGGTAACGCCGTCTCGGTGCGTTCTCCAATCCACCATCAATGCATTGTCTGGATGCTTTTCGTAGTCATTTCACGGACGACGTGAAAAGGAAGATCCACAGCTTAGGCAGTGATCTTGTTATCATTCGTGGAGAGATTACGTCTGTGTTATAACCCCTGGACGTTAGTATAAACAAACCTTTTAAGGGGTACTTTCAGACGGAGTACGAAAAATGGTTTTGTAAGCCAAACCGTGAATTGACCCTGACCGAAAAAATTAAGTGTGCTGCACCGCAAATTGCTGCACACTGAGTTTCTGCTGCATGGAAAATCATCGAAGCACCAATGATTGTGAAATCTTTCAAGAAATGCTGCATTTCAAATTCATTGAATAACAGTGATGACGTGCTCTAGAACGCCGAGGATGACGATGAGGAAAGAAATAAATCTGCTTCTGACCAAGAGAGCTGAGAGAATTCCAGTGATGAAATCATTAGTGAATAAAGACATTTACTATTAATTACTGATTGTAGAAACGGTTAGTTAGGTAAAAATGTTACGATTTATTTCATGTTTATATATTACGATAGGTACTGTATATAAGGTAGTGGTAATTAAAAGTGATTGTTTCAAATGGCAATATTTCACTAATATGTTAATTCTATTTTCTGTTACTTTATGTATAAATCCATTGTTATATAAAATATGGTGTCTAAATTTAACTAAAATTATCATACCATTGATTGATAGTTTATATACAGTCTGATACTCTTGGGGTGATCTGAACAATCTCGTTGACCATCCAATGGAAAAGCAGCTTCAATTGTTTCGTGGATAATATGATACTGTCCGCTTAGATTGAGTTGTTTGTCGAAAATTAAAAAGGTTGGTTATTGACAGTTTATCTGTACCTATTTTATAGTGTATTTCGTAGTCACAATATTAATTAATCAGTAGGAAATCCAGCTTATAGTTTCAACCTTGTTAATTTTTTTAATGTAAATAGCTAGAGATTCTTTGAATTTAAAACAGTGAGGAAGATGCATCTTTTGATCTGATCACTAGTATGCTTCATTGTTGTATTTGTAGTATGGGAATGTGATTTTTAGAGGTATTTGTTTTATATTATTTATATTTGATAGTTATTCCGTTTGATTATATTTAACTGGAATATATATTATGATATGTAATGCGAGATGATGCGCACACTAAATGACTGATATTACAGCTGTTTATTTCTTCATACATTTAATGCAAGTATATGGTTTTTAATAATCAATTTATAACAATATACAATAATTTAATAATCATTCTCTAGTATTTTGAAATTCAAAGACTTGAAATTTTTTGAAAGATTTATAAAAATATATAGTTATGTTTTTAAAAATATTTTTTCAGTTTGTTCATTTAAGTGACTTATTTTTATAATAAATTTTTAATATGGTTAACATGTTCTACCATATTTTAAAATAAATTGAAAACTTGCAGAATTGCAAAATATATTTTTCTTCCATAAAACTACCTTGAATATTAATTGCACGTTTTCAAAGTTTGTATGATAAAAATATTTTTTACAGATGTGATAGTTCTTAATTTATGTCTTAAGAGATTTATTTTCAAGGACTTACTTGTTATTTAAAAATGTTTTCATTATATTCACCACAATTATCTTAACAGGCGATTTTTTATTTCAGTAAATTCATTATGAATATTAGCTTATTGTGATGCAACTTACTTTTAGTCCTTATAAGTTTTTTTTTTTTTTTTTTTTTATTATGAATATGACTATTTCTTTTTTTAAAACTATTTAATGGTACATTTACATTTGTTAATTTTGATAGAAATGTGTGTTCACTATTATATGACCGACTATTTTAACGTAAATTTAATATTTTTAGTTTGTTCAACGCACAAGATTGTTTTCCTACAAATACTTTTAAAAACAAACTACTGGTGAAGAAATGTTTAAAATAAAAAAGTATTATAATAAGCTAAAATTGGAGTTTAAAAGCAATCCAATTAAAATATGTAAGAATCAAACCTTTCATTAAAATCTTCCATAAAATTATTTTACTTGCATTTATAGGTAAAAATAGAACAATTGTTTGAAATTATCTTTGATGCGAATGGAAGACAATATTTAATGTAATCTCAATATTTATATAATACTATCAATTTAACATGTGTATCCTACTTTAAAAATCAAGATAAAACAGATTTTCAAAGCTAGCTACTTTTCTTAAATTTTTGATATCTATGTTATTTATAATTTTATTCTAAAACTATTTCAGTTAATATTTGTTGTAGCAAATTAAACAATATGGTGATTTTATTTTATGATAATGCATTTAACAAATATTTTTAAAGAATTAATCAAAGTATTTTAAATTGTGACTATTAAATTTCAATTCAAACATTGTAGGGTAAAAAAATATTGATCAATAATCCTTCAAAATTGCTTGATTATTTCAAGCAATTACTTTCTAACATTCTTAAAATGATTTGTTTTATAAAAACCTTTAGATTATTGAATTAATTTTTATGTTCATAAAATAAGTAACTCCAAAATTTTGAAATGAGTCCTATTAAAGATTTCTGTAATCGTTTGTAAGTGAAATTAAGGATTATCCTAATTAAAATAGAGAAACTAACAATATTTGCACATAAATGAAAGTTGCCTTTTGATATTACTTCTGATCAATAAAATTTATTTCGCAAAATACAAAATTTAAAATGTTATAGAAAGAAAATGATTTGCATACCATTAAACAAAGAGCACTCGAGTTTAGAAGAGTGAAGATTTTTATTTTGCCGCTTAGTTACCATTTAATTTGCTCTGATATATTGTCGGATATAAATTTAGATTCATCTTTAAACATACTTAAATTTTCAAATAAATATTTAATGCATAAGAGGAAACCAAACATAATATTTAAGAAAAAGAATAATATTTTTCCTAAGAATTTAATTTTATTATCAAGTTTCTCAGCTGTGATCTGCGTTGTCTCGAAGAGAACAGTTTTCTCATCTCTTAGCAAAAGAAAATTTTTACATTTTTGTTAAGTGAAAGCAACTTTCCGTTTTCATATTGTTAAAAAGCAGTACTTTATTTAAATGCCTTTCACACACATATATGCTGTTATGTTAAGCTTATCTTTTCATTTTTAAAAGTAATTCATGCTTTCGATAAGTTCGAAGTTATCTGTTTATTTTCCGTTGAAAATATTTTTCACCTTTTGAAAAGTATCTTTAGGCTTCCTGAAGATATTGCGGTTTCATGTGTATGTGGATTTTTAGTAGCATATATTAAACGATAGCTATATACTTCGTTAATCTTTTAAAATAAAATTTGAGATTTTCTTTTTCAATCTCTTTAATGCTTTTGTTAGATAAAATTTAAATTTATAAATTTCACAAGAGCTGATTCTATTATTAAAGAAATTATTAAAAAAAACGTTTAATATTTCTGTGATACATAGACTTTGTTTAAATCACTTATTATTCACTTTAAAATTCTAAATATCTTAATCAAAAATGTTAGACTTTATAAATTTCTTAAATACATAATTCTAAATTTACTTTGCATTCAAAGATTTTTCTATTATTGGAATGAAAAAAATCAGAAAAGTTACACTGGTCATTAAAGAAAATTGTTTTAGTCATTGACAAGGAAAGCAATAAAAGCAGTAAATGATCTTAAATAGTACGAGCAATTTTGATTGCCTTGTTTTATATACTTTAAATTCACATAAAAAGTAATATATATATATATATATATATATATATAGTACTTTAAAAACTATATTACATATATTTTTAATTCATTAAATATAATTCGTATGACGTATATACAGTATGCATTTTTTAATTCTTAAGTAAATCTGGAGACATTAGATTATTAAAGATATCATAATAAAAGTTAATGAATATTAGAAAGATTGAGGAAGATATAAAATATCGTTAACAAATTATTCTTTAAGTCTAAATTAAGGTATATTATTTTTTACTATTTGTATTTTTTACGATTTTTGATTGCTACAACAGATTGTAGAATTATAGTTATATATAACTAAAACTGTTTTGGGGTATTTGGTTTTTAAAGACAATATGTAGCCATGGCCTCATCCTTACATACGACATTTTTTGTGTGAGTGCTTATAGATTTAAATGATTAAAAGTGATAAAATATTTTACATTTATTTTATTAAATAAAGTCATATTTAATATTATTTATAATCAGTTGTTTCATTTTTATTAATTTATTAGCTTTAGTTAGGTTCTTAAGTAATATTCCTTACTGTCAATCATGCTTTCATTTTAGCAATTTATGAAAATATGCTTTGAACTTGCAAAATAATCGAGTCCTTGATAAAAAAAAATGTATTTTAAATAAATTTTTTCTAATGACATTAGATTGAAATACATTTTGTTTAAAGTTTGCATCAACTACAAATTCCATAGTATTCGCATTTATACTACAAATTTCATAATAAAACAAACAATTAAAGTATTTATCTAATAACAATTGGATTCCCGGTTAATAAGAACTTCTAACATTGTTAAAAAAGAACAAATATGAAAATTGTACTTACCAAAATCTCAATTAAGATATAATTATGGGGTACCGTTCCCATATTTCATAACTACATTAGTATTCTTGGGCCTACTCCAACAAATGTCTGATATATGGTACGTATTTGAGGACGATTCTGTTGCAACAATGTCTTTATTTCAACAGTTGTGTGCTTACAAACCAGGGAACTACGTCGTAAACATTTCTAACTTGTTTTTCAAATGCTTTGAAAGATTTTGGTTTGGATTCTTAATAAACATGAAATTATCTTTCCATTCATATGATGACACCACTTCTTTAAAAATGAAGCAACACACACACAACACGTAATCGACTAGATTCAATTCCACTAAAATGCAAAAGTATATGAAAAACTTGATTTAAAATATTAATGTTGGCAATGAACTCATCTGGAACAGAATGCAAAAATACCCATCCATGAAACAAAGGTTGGTTGGTTGGGTTTTATGGCGCAAGGTCCAAAATTGGACATACTGCGCCAAGAATAAGTTTTTTGTAGCTTTATTTTATGTTCATTTTATTTATTCATTTAAAAATTATTTCTTTTTTTGTTAAACCCAAACACAAGCAACATTAAAAATTTTTTTAAAAAACAAAAATCTGTGTATATGTTATTTTAAAATCAAATTCTAAAATATAAAAGAGAAAATGAATAATATATACAATTTTAAAATTTAAAATAAAAATTTAAATAAAATGTATAAAACCTATTGCCCTCAAGAAAGCGAATAGGTTTCTATGGGGTGGATCCCCGATCACATCAGACAAAGTTATAAAATCATTGTTAAAAAGTGTAAACGTTGTTGGTTAAAATTATAACATGAAATTAAAATATGATAAACATTGAATGGTTCATCACACGTTTCACACCATGGATTTAATTCGCTTAAAAACAAATGTCGGTGTGTGAAACGTGTGTGTCCGATACGAAGGCGAGTCAATCTTACATCTGCACTTCGTAACGGTAAAACTGGTAATGAGATGAGAGATGAGAAGATGGTATGCAACTTGTTGCCAACCTGCAAGTTCCATGATTCTTGCCAAAGACTATATATAAAACTTTTACATATTTTCTCACATCTGAGAGAGGGACCGATGATAAAATTATGTCTGATGCAGCCTTTGCAGCTGCATCTGCTCTCTCATTTCCTTCAAGACCCATGTGGCTTGGTATCCAACAAAATACAATTTCTTTTCCCTTGCCAGCAAGGGAATTCAATGCTTTGAAAATTCTCGACACAACAGGATGACAGGTAAGACTATTGTTTTTCAAGGCTTCAATAATACTCATGCTGTCAGTATAAATAAAATATTTATGATAATCATCTGTATTCACCTGCTGAAGCGCGTAGCAGATAGCGGTTGCTTCAGCAGTAAAGATGGAGCAGGATGAATGTAGGCTGTAGCTAAAAGACGTGTTATTGATAAAAACTCCACAGCCCACATGTCCTGCGGATTTAGATCCATCCGTGAATACAGGTTTGTAAGATTGGTACTGACAGCGATGAGAATAGTATAGCTGCTGAAAAACAATAGGTGTTGTGTCGGATTTTCTGAATTGCCCAAAGGTATTTATAAAGGTATTTGTTGGTTCATACCAAGGAGGATAGAGAAACTGTTCAATAGACTCTATCCGAACATCACATAGGTCTGTGAGCCAGAGATGTGATATGGCTCTTGTGAGAAAAGGAGGGATGCTCATTGGACGAGCATCATACAGTCTGTTAAGATAGGCATCAGGAACCATGGAACGTACTGGATGGTCAGGGGTCGACATGATCTTAGCATAATAATCGAGAGACTGCTGCATACGTCTCAGGTCTAACGGCAATTGATAACATACAGCGTATAGACTCTGGACGGGTGATGTGCGGAATGCACCAGAACATATCCTTAAAGCAGAGTGGTGAACTGTGTCCAGTCTTCGTAATATGGAAGATCTAGCCGATCCGTAAACAACACATCCGTAGTCAATGCGGGAAAGAATCAATGACTGATAAATTCGAAGAAGTGATGAGCGATCTGCACCCCAAGATGTATTTGACAACACCCTGAGGATATTAAGCGATCGCTCACACTTCTTCCGCAGATATAAAACATGCGGTAGAAAGGTTAATTTTCGGTCAAAGATAATTCCCAGAAATTTTACTTCATTGACTACTTGTATCGGGATGTTATTGATATTTATAACTGGATCATTGTGAAGGCTAGTCTTTCTACAGAAGTGGACACACTTACTCTTGCTTGATGATAAAGTATGGCCATTCTCAGCACACCATGCAGCAAGTTTGTTAACTGCTGTTTGCAGTTGTCTCTCAATTAATCGCATATTAGACCCCTGACATGATATTTGCAGGTCGTCAACATACAGTGTACCATTTATGGAAGGTGGTAATTGATGAAGGATGTTACTGATGAAAAGACTAAAAACAGTGACACTTAAAATGGAGCCTTGGGGAACACCCTCGGCTTGAATAAAAGTATTGGAAAGTATAGTTCCAATACGAACTTTAAAAACACGGGAGCTCAAAAAATTTTGCAGGAATATCGGGAGATTACCTGAAAGCCAAAATCATATAGTAAACGGAGAATTCCATATCGCCATGTACGGTCGTATGCCTTCTCGATGTCAAAGAAAATGGAGACCAGATGGTTTCTCCGCACAAAAGCATTGCGGATTTGGGTCTCCAAGTATGTGATATTATCAAGAGTGGATCTCCCTTTTCGGAAGCCACTCTGATTAATATGTATACATTTATTTTTTTCTAAGACATATACGAGACGGGTGTTGACCATACGTTCGAGAGTCTTACAAAAGCAACTCGTCAGAGCAATTGGTCGATAATGTGAAGGGTCTGAAGGATCTTTACCATCCTTAAGAACCGGAATCACTATCGCTTCTTTCCAAGCTAATGGAAATTTCTTTTCATTCCAGATCCTATTAAACAAAAGTAATATGTTCAATAGGGAGTCTGGATTTAAATTTCGAAGCATTTGATAGCTGATTCCGTCTGATCCTGGACTGGTATCATGGGTCTGCTTTAATGCTCTCTTCAATTCCAACATCCGAAACTCACAGTTGTAAGGCAAGGCTTCACCATGGTTAAAACGAATTGGTGTTCGCTCAGCACGACTCTTAGTCCTTAAGAAGGAAGGACTATAAGAGTCGTTGCTTGAGACGCTAGCAAAAGTTTCACCAAGGATATTAGCAATGTCTTCGGGAGAAGAGTATACAGCAGCTCCGGTTTTTAAAATAGGAATTAAAAAATCCTTATAAATCCCATTGGCTGCTTTCACTTTTCTCCACAACTGTTTACTAGATGTGGAAGATGTAATTGAAGATACATAGCGAGACCAGGATTCCTTCTGACTCCGACGACGAGCTCTGCGAGCTAGTGCTTTTGCTCTCTTAAATGCTAATAGATTCTCCGTTGTGGGGTATCTCCTAAATAACCCCCATAACTTCCTTTGTTTTCTATAAGTTTCTTGGCATTCTTTATTCCACCAAGGTTTGCAACGCCGTTTTGGTATAGAGGAACTTTTGGGTATTGTTACATCAGCTGCATTTATAATTGTTTTAGTGACTTCTCTAACGGCTTCATCAATACTCTCGATCAAAACCATTTCATTATCAATAACTGCCAATTGTGTAAATGACGTCCAATCTGCCCGACTGTACACGTAAGTAGGTAGACGTTGTCCTACACTACTACCTCCAGTCTGGGAGATGAGAGGAAAATGATCGCTATTGTGTAGATCATTTCCTACATTTAAATTTAGCAATGGCAGCAATGATGGTGAACAAATAGCAAGATCGAGGGAATGAAATGTTCTTGTGGGTACGTGAAAATATGTCTTCTCGTCGGTATTCAGCAGACAGAGACTGTTGTCTGAAATAAACCGCTCTATCTGCCGACCGCGAGAATTAGTATCATCACTTCCCCACAAAGAACTATGGCCGTTAAAGTCACCTAATAACAGAAATGGTGTTGGCAGCTGATCTATTAAAGCATCGAGTTCCTCTTGGCGGATGACATCATGTGGTGGTAAATATAAACTACAGACTGTTAATAAGCATAAAGTATGAATTCTGACAGCAACAGCCTGTAGAGTAGAATTCAATGGATGGGCAGTGCTGGGATAATTATTTGATGTTAATATACAAATACCTCCAGACACTGCACCATCTTCACCACAGTCTTTTCTAAAGCTTCTAAACCCACGCATGGAAAAGTTATTGCTTGACTTCAGGAAAGTTTCCTGAAGTGCAACACATGCGGGGTTATAAGCTGAGATTATAGACTTGATGTCATCATGATGTGAACGCAAACCATGGCAGTTCCAAGAAACAAAGGAAGTTATTGTTTATTTTGAAAAGCTCCTTTCCCGGAGCTGGAAAGCGTATCATCTGACATCTCCTCGAGCGATAAGTCTTCGTCCGAGGGGTGTAGATAAACTGCGTCAGCCTCCAGGGACAAGGCTTTACGGGTGGATATGGAGGTTCGGTTTGAGCCCTCCTTTGCTGATTTTAATTTATAAGCCTTCGTCACTTTTGTTTTATTCATAGGAGCTTTCCTTTTATTCAAAGTTGATGTGACAGATTTTGGTCTTGATGATGAAGTTTGGGGTAATTTAATTAAGTGAAGTGAAATCGACTCTGTTTGTGTACCAGTCGATTTGGTGACTCTTTTTGCAGCGGCCGCATAACTCACACCACGCTGCGGTGTACGAGAGGTAATTTGCTTTCTAGCCTCAGGGTAAGAACATTTATTTTTCACTTTATAAGTAGTAATTTCTTTTTCAAGTACCCATTGAGGGCAACTTCGAGAGTAGGAGGGATGGTCACCATGACAGTTGACACATGTCTCCTTTGCTGTGCAGTTCGAGCTATCGTGGCCAACTGCTGCGCAACGTGCGCAAGTCAGTTTGCCTCTGCAAGCACCTCTCGAGTGCCCAAAACGCTGGCACTGAAAACAACGCAAGGGATTTGGAATGTAAGGCCGAACGGGCAAATTCATATAAGCAGCTTTAATGCTGTCTGGAAGGTCTGGAGTCGCAAAGGTCAGAATGAGATGTTTAGTATCTATAATCTTATCATCTCTTCTGACAGTAATGCGTTTAACTGCACAGACCTTCTGACTCCGCAAGTTTTCGAGTATCTCATCCGTCGGCGAGTTCAACAAATCTCTTGCGGAAATTACTCCTTGTGAAAAATTAAGATTGCCGTGAGGCGAGACAGTTACTTCAAAATTTGCAAATATCCGCATTTTGCTCAGGATAGATGCTTGTGTAGAGTTAGCAGCCTCTACCAATAAGTCACCCGATCTTAATTTATGTACATTCTTCACTTCACCAATTAATCCCGATATTCCCTTTTGTATAAGAAAGGGGGATACTTGTTGAAAGGAACCCTCCTTTCTCTTAATTACAAAAATTTTGTTTCAAGATTTTCTAAATTGTGCTCCCGTGGGAGAGTAGAATATTTTTTATTCTCCATAATATTTTGTTAAAATTTCGGGACCTGATCGCACCACCCACCACCGAGTCCAACAAGGGGATGCAGACCAGCTGCACCAGTGCTAACCAGGTCCTATACGCTCTCATTACATCCCTGAAGTGGCCTCCACCCTTAACGAGTCACCCAGTAGATGTACCGATCGCTTGATCCATGAAGCCGATTGATGTGCTGAGGACCACAACACACCTCCCGTTTACCTGAAGCAGAGGCCAAAGCAATGTGTTGGTCTCAGGAGACCTCAATTACCAGGATCCTCCTTTCCAGGGACACGGGTCTCCACGCACGGCAAACACGTGGGTGATTTAGTTCCCAGGAGTAGCTAATAGCAACAGAGCGGCGAAAGCTACTCAAGGGGAGCCCTCAACCTCTTACGAGGCAACCACAATGAGGGAGAAAAGGAAGAAAAAGCAGAAGAGTAGTGGAGAGAGGAAAATAAAGAAGAGGACAGATCACTAGGGTACCTCGGGATTGTGACACCCGTGTTTACCTAAAGAAGGTAAACCCCCTGAGGGCCATGAAACAAAGGGAATCCTCAAACCGATGATCTACCCTACCCTTCAGTTGTAACATTACTGAAAGCTAAAGTAATGTCACTCATTGCTTTATTAAACATTTTTTTAATAGTCTACAGTCTAGTTGTCCTCAGTCACGTCTGTTAGCTTTGTTTTATGAATTGACGTTTGGCTTTTGAAAAGTAATACATACGTGTATATTAAGGGTTTTCAAATATTTCCACAAAGTGTTTGGTTTCGGAAACATTTTCATTTCATTTTAAATACGTAATTTAGATTTTAATCACTGCAGATAGATTAAACTGTTCATGGTAAGTTCTTGGTGTAGAATGTATCGTCTCTTTTTGATTTTTAAGTTATAAAGCATTTCTTCTCAACACATCTAACTATAATAGCAAAAATACTTAGAACAGATAGGCTTGAAAGAGAATAACGAAAATTCAATGAGGAATCAGTACAATGGCAGGTTATATACGTAATATTATGAACGTTTTATTAAATATCACTATCTGAATATTTTCTAAACTAAGGTAATTAAATATTTCATGAATATTAAAAATATAAAGAATATTGATTTTGGATTGTATCATGTATAGTTTCTGATATTGGTATGCATCATTTAAGTCAAATATGTAAATCATATGGTTCTTATAAAATATATAATTTCTCAATTCTCTAAACATTTGCGATAAGATTTCTATAACTTTTAGATTTATAAACATTAAATGCGGGATTTTAAAACTTATAACATTTAGAATATACTGATATAAAAATCTATAAATTTCGTTGTATAACGAATTTATTGCATTGCTTGTACTGGATTGATTTTTTGATTTTCAACAAAATTTTCATTTGAAATGAGTAGGAAGAAATTCAAGCTATTTTCCTGTTTTCTCAACATTCATACATTTATATATAGATTTTATTAATGTATATATAATCAATAATCAGAACATTTAATAGAAAAAAATTACTTTTAAAGGTGTTAAAACATTGATTACATGGGTTATCGATTTTCAAATGTTAATATTACAAATAAATTTAAGTTATTCATTAACTTATTTTGAATTTGATAATGCACTCAATATGCATTCATTTCAGCAAAGATAAAATTGTTAAATTATTTCATTTGAAGATTTAAGAATATAAAGGTTTATAAGCATATAAAGGAGATGTTTTGACTTTCAAAAGTATATTTTTTAATTCCATTTTAAGATAAATTATACTATTTATGTTAACTTAGATTTTTTATTTCTATGACCGATCCATCTGTAATTATTGTGATATATATTACAAACTACATTTACAGTAACAGGAGGATAAATTAGACAGGAACTACAGTTTAAAGTGGATTCGACCCCACAAACTGTTGAACTGAAAGCAATAGCACTACTTGTTCTGATACCACCTCAACCGTTTTGAAAGTGATACATACTCTACAAATTATATGTTATTAACAAAATTTTTGAAGGTAAACTCTAAAACAGAAAAATTTAAGTTAAATTTTAAAGTAGATAATTTCCCTTCATTTAATCAGGTAATTATGTTCTTTTTTAATGAGAAATAACCTAACTAAAATGCTAATTCTATGCCATTTCAACAGTATTTGAAAAATATATAAATTGCCTATTGATGTTTGCATTATATTGGGTTACAACTTAAATTTAGAAATTATTCTCCTTTATCTACAAGAAACCAAGTGTTATAAACATGGAAAACAAAATATTCAATGAATATGAAATACATTTGAGAATTTATACAATAGTGAAAACATTAATATAATCAAATATTCACAATATACGATTAGAGCAAAGAAAGACTTAACAAAGCTTTGATTGCCCTAATACGGTAATCAAAATAAATGTGAAAAAGCTATATTTATAGTTTATTATCAAACTTAGAATGCCGTTTATTGGGAATTAAACTTAAGAACCAAGTGAAGACTAACCAATGAAGACATTTTATTTGCCTTGAGTCATAATCATGTCAGAAAAAAGATTCAAATAAACTCCTTCCTAAATATCAAGTGACCGTAGCGAAACTTCTTCCCACAATTAATTGCACAAAGATTTATTTTGTAACTTTATGGAGTACAAAATATCTGTCGCTCATTGAGTACTGAAAAACCACTCAATCTTTATAAGACTAGGTTTGTTTTAATTTGTTTGTCACTTCTTCCACACAAGGACTAATTAGACAGAACTATGGTTTGAAGTGGATTCTAAACCACTACAAAGATCCATACCTATTATGGGATTCGAATTCACTAACTATTGAACTGGCAACAAAAGAACTAACCATTCGTCTAAAAATTCAGTTTTTCTGGCAGAGTCACCATTAAAAATCTCACATAATAAATATCTTTAACGTTCACCAAGTTTTCTCACAAATTCATAAAATAATATATAATAATCTCTTCACAAATTACAAGTATTCCAAAATTTCAGAATTACAGTTCCCGTTGTTATATACACGCTAGACAATGTATCAAGTAACTATTTGTTAGCAGTAAAATTGCTTATACAAATGTTAATTATGCATACTATTATTTAAGACACTTTAGATGTGGAATTTAGTATTATTGTTAATTAATGCGGTTTGCAGCATAATAAATTTTTGTTTTATTAGAATATTGTTTCCAATTAATTTTATTTTTCATATTAAGAGTTTAATACACCACATTAGCAACAAGAAATTTTAAAAATATTATAGAAGCTACTACAATAAATTTTAAATAAATTATAGCTCCTGTTGTCAAACAATGAATAATAATTGCAGTTGTGAATAGCTGTACGATGCAAAAACATTTCTCAATTTAAAAGATACAAAATTCAATAGTTTGTGGATTAACCACTAATTTAATAGCTATAAGTTCCACTTAAAATGATGTTCGATAGTTTGTATTTCTTGTAATTGACATTACATTATGAATGTTTTTTTAATGCAAGTTATATTCAACATACTATTTGACAAGTCAAATACTTGGCAAAATATATTCTGTGATTCGATAATAGTTTCATTAAACCGAAGATGTTGATTTTGCACTTTGATGTTATTATGCTTACATTTACTACTTTATGCGTATATTACACTGATAATTATTCGTATGTTTAGCCAAGGTATCAGCTTTTTTTTTTTTTAATCTGCCGCGGTGTTGTAAGTCTTCAACAATTATTTGAATTGAATTTAAAAAAGTATTCAATGCAAGACAAGTAGAAAATGCAAAATTAACTATTCACTTCTGAGTTTTATCCTGTTTAAGTGCAAATTACAGCAGTACTTATCACGAAATTTCAAATGATTGTAAATATTTACACGAGGACCACGAGTTAAACTAATGTACTGTGCCATGAGAAACACACTACATAATCAGGAGTGGTTAGGATTCAGGAAGCAAGGATTCATAATATGAATCAACAAAAACAGTCACAACAGACTTTATTTACACGAGTAGTGTAACATGAGTAAATAATGAAATCTTTAGTATAATAAGAAGCTTACGTTTCAGAGCAACTAGGAATTAAAGCGTTGCAAGAAGCCTGCCACTAATAGAAGAAGTCACATCAGCAATTATAAATCTTTAAGGAAATGGTTTCCTTAGGCCTAAATCCAGCTCTCGATTTGAAGTTCCATAAGTCGTGATTTTAATGTTGGTTGCAAAGAGGGACAAAAATTGAACACGCAACTCTTTCCTTGGAAAATGGTGGTAGAACTGAAGTTTTACTGCTTGAATCAACTAGAAATTTCTGACCGGTGTTCCAGTCAAACAAATTTTTAACTGGGGTTTTTGGTGTATCTGTCATCTCAATTATGAGAGAAGCCGGGTATTTCTTCGGGTAAGAGGTCAAAAGCCGGAAATGTACAGGATTGGCAAGACTTCCGCACCAAACGCTGCACAACTATTTCGCCAACCTAAATTCGGTCACTAAGCACAACATCCGCTTACTAAATACCGATCGCGTTCAAACTTCAACTTTGGAATCGCGTGTTACTTCAAATTCCAAATATATAAATTTCGAGTATTTCATTAAAATTACTTACAATAGAAGCATTAAAATTCTACTAACTGGAAACAATTTTTTTTTATCAAAATTAGAATTTTAATATACCAAGCATTGGTGCTCACCTATATAATAATTATTAAAAAAAAAACTTTTCACTTAGAGATACCTACTACAATGATAACTGAGAAATAAAGCTAAACTCCTACCATTTACAAATTGCTTTTTATACAAACTCGAATTTTAACCAACCGCGCGTGTGTGACGCCCACCTTCAGAACATTTCATTACGGCAACATTTAACCTGAAACACGCATTAAAGCTTACTTAAAGATATATTTACTTGTGTAAATATACATTTTTTACTAAAACTATTGTTACTAATAATCGTTCTGAATGAAATTCTATTGAAAAATAAAATAACTCACCCGGCCGAGAAAGATCATTTGCTTCGAAGAAAGCTTTTACAATATTTCTTTGTGGTTTCTCCACGTTACGTACTCTGCGATGTATGAATCAAACTAATCAGGTCCATGATTAGTACCTCATACAGATATTTTATTGGCCGACCAAATAAAAATTCGAAATAATATAACTTTCTTTAAAGTCAAACATTGTAGTCTTCAAAAACTTGAAACAATGTTTTAAATATTATTAGCAATGTATCTTTCAAAAATTCGAGATGATATAACTTTAAAAAACTCGAAATCCAATAACGTAAACATACTTCTTAAACTATAAACAAATAAAATTTCTTATTAAACGCAAGGGTTGCAAGCAAAACGAATTTTGTGCATGTCATGCGATCACTTCACGTCATGCAAACACATTCCGAACCGAGAAGACAGTTTGGAGCACTTTATCGCAAGCTTAGTGCATTTTACCTTATGTACAATTCTCTTGCCTTCAGCGGAAAGTTCCTCTAGATTACGGTAAAGAGAATCCATGGTACATGAATTATTAGTAGATAGTTTACTAGAATTAGAAGTTTAACAAATAAGTGCCGGCATACTGATTTCTGAAACTACGTTGACTATAGTAATCAACTTAAGAGGAGATTCTGAAGATGCTTACAAGGCAAATTGGATTTGTGTAGGTATTCTTTGCATCAAGAGACTAGGCAGAAAATCACTCTGTTTTCCATCGGAAAGCTTATTAATTCTCCGAAGCAAAAGACTAGGTCTTTAATCACCTAGTTGGAAATCCGTCAACAGTTTCTTTATCTTATGACGTTCTGAGCCCTCAAACTCATAAATCAGCTGATCTGACAAAGTTTTGTATTTTTCTATGGCTGGTGACGTCATGAAAATAGTTGAGAATAATTCAAGACCTTCGGCATCTATATCGTCTATAAGTGGAATGTACTTTGTATCAGTGCTTGTATTACCACTAAAAGTGAATGCGTTGTTACAGTGAGTATTCCACGAGCTCACATTAGATTTTCAGAAAGTTGGGTGTTTCAATGCAGCGCATGCTACCTGGGAGGTGGTGTCATGTTCACTCGGCATTTTTCAAAGTGTAGTAGAAACGCCCGAGTCACCAGTTGACGCGGTGTTATAAGCGTTCAACAATTATTAGCCAAATTAAATTAAAGTATTAAACATTTTATTGAAGGCAAAACAACAAGTAGAAAATGTGAGATTAACAATTCACATCTGAGTTTTATAATGTTTAAGTGCAAATTACTTCAGTTTACGTCACGAAAGTTCAAATCATTGTGAGTTTAGTTCAGTTCAAATAATATTTGATTTGGTTTGGTTTGTTTGTCGCTCAACAGTCATTTTCTGTACACGAAGGCAAATTAGACTGGGACTAACGTTTTAAAGTGAATTCGGAACCACTACAATCATCCATGCCCCAGGTGGATCAAATAATATTTAAGTAGTTTGCGATGTAGTGGTCACAAATCTAATAATGGAAAAGGTATATAAGTTAAGCAGCGAGAAAGATATATTTCTTATAAGTTTGATTTATTTTTAACCAATAAAATTAGTTGAAATGTTCTTAAAATTTTCATTAGTAAATCATTATAAGAAAAAAATTAAAGTGTCAAAAAATATATTTGTAATTAAAAAGAACATAGTTTTTATAAGTAAAAGAATTACCACAATATGAAGATTTTTTTGGTAGTATAGCTATCAATATAAGAATTTTGTTAAAATTATGGAAATGCTTAGTTGAAAATGCTTAACACTTACACAGAAACTCATTACATAAGATAAAATTTAATTAGTTAGTAAACCAATTATATTTATTACATAGTGTTTTTTTAACTAATGCTATTTAATACCTTTAAGGTCTGCTTTCAGATGTGCATCTGTGATTAAAAATATTCCAGTTCTTGAAATCTGCTGTACAAATACCTATTCAAAAACTAAAAATTTGTTCTCAAGGAAATTTTATATATGTATTATTCAATAAATATAATTTAGTGTGTAATGATAAAATCAATCTTAGTTATCGTAGTATTCTCTGTACTTGAATGAAATTCATGCCTAATTTTTTAATTTTTTATTTCATTGAAGCAATTAAATTTTAAGATTTTTAGAATTGCCTTCTATTATTTCAACATTTTTATGAAGGTAATAAATAAAGACGTTTTCCAAGCCATTAACATGAGTGACATGTTAAAACTAAAATTACTAAACCTTTATACTTGACTTCTTACTTTCAACTTCTTAAAGCTACTTGAATGCTTAATTCATATACGCGCGCGCGCGCGCGTACAAGTTAAAAGATGTTATCATAATATATCACATCATATAAAAGTGCATCCTCATACCACCAAATGACTTCTTAATTAATGAACATAAGACAAGGTTTTTGAAATTCTTTTTCTTCGATTATTATTATAAAATATTTCTATTGTAATAAATTTTATAAGATTCTGTTTAAAATTGATTTTTTATGTTTTAATATTATTCAAATTATTAAATTTGCAGAATGTTATTTTTATCATTATTTTAATATTGCACATCATGCATGTTATTTAAAAAATCATATATTAATTATATATATTTAATGTAACAGAGAAACACACTTTAAAATGTTCATAGAATTAAATAATTAAAGAGGTATTTCAGTAAAATTTTTTGTGTAGCTAATATCTCTAAAAAATTGCTTTGGTGTTTTCTATATCTATTGTATTATGGTGGTTATATATATACATATATATATATATATATATATATATATATATATATATGTATATATATATATATATATTATATTATATCTAATATAGATATTATATATCTGTGGTGTTTTTAGAGCAATTAAAGTTATTTGATTAATATGAATAAATGATAAATATAAAATTTAATTACTACAGTATATCAAACAAAAATAATGAGGATTCATTTTTTCTGAGTTTTTCTTAGATTTAAATAATTTCTTTTAAATGAATATTAATTCAACCTTGAAACATATCACTGAAATTTGAAATGTATTATTCAAATGTTATCATTTGGGGGAATGATAGGAAATTGAAAAACAAATATTTTCCAAATGAGAATTTCAAAACAATAATTTCGAAGTCACATAACCTTGTTATAAACAAAGCTATTTGTGATTTTGTGGTATTACAAATGAATGTTATAGGATTTATAAATCAAGTTTTTGTTTCTAAGCAAATTTTATTTAGTATTTTAAAATATATTTATGTACACATATTTAATTAACTAAACCATTTTAAAAATTTGAGACAAGCACTCAACTTTATTTCATTTACACAATAGCCGAGACATTAAAAAGAAATTTTAACTAACAATTTTTTGACAGTTTTTAACGAGAGACATTTTTTATGTAAGTAGTTGTAAATTAAGTTAAAAATGAATTTATACTTTTTATACTTTTATGTAAATTGTTTATCACAGACAAATTGCTTAATTTAATAAACTTCAGTTTGTGCTAAATCCTGAAAACATAGCGTGCATTTATTAATAAATAAATTAAATTTATTCTTACTTTATATTTTTGTGGTTAAATTATTTTCTCCATTCAAGTTATAAATTTGTTAGGAGCTAATAAATAAATTTATATTGTTTAGTCAGATTTACTGTTAAATATTTATTTTAACCAAGGACTGTTTAAAAAATTAAACATTAAATCATATATATGAAAAACGTTAAACAATATTTTAAAATTTAATAGAATAGTTTATAATTTAAAAATACTGTTAATTATTAACTCTCTCTTCAATAATATAAATTGAAGGAAATAGTTTACTATTTGAAAAACATTAAACTGATTCTAAAACAGATAACACATATTCAATGCTTTAAATAACATTAAAATGTTTTAAATCATTTATATTTGCAATTATAATCCAGTAATAAATTGTAAGAAAACCATCCAACTGTTATACATGCAAAGTATTCTTTAAAAAGATAATCTTTTGACCTGCAGTGCAGATATAATATAATTGAAATTCAAATATATGATTTCTAGATATTTCAATATATTTTAGACATATAAATTAGGTTTTCTCATAGTCTGCGTATTTTAATAGATATATTTTGTTAAGAGTTATCATTTTAACCGCAAGTTTCAATAATTAGTAAGAATAAATAACATGCAAGATGTGTGTCGTTATGTTATTATTTACATTATTTTTATTTTTGTTTGTTTTTATAATCCTTACAATATGCGTTAATAAAATGTTAACCTTTTGAGGAAATATTTAAAAAAAAAAAAAAAAAAAAAAAAACTCATTGACTTATTTGACGTTACGTTCTGCAAAGCAAAGGATCAGGAATATTTCTGTCCCTAAATAAATAATGACACAAGAATAGCTACAGTGCTTAGCAAAAGAGCAATTAAATATAAAATTATTGCAATAATAACAAAGTAAGAGTTGGATCCATTCATATAAAAATAATTTTTATTACTGGAACAAATATAAGCTAGAAGATAATTTATAGAATTACATAAAAATTATGGATTCATAAATATATAGAGTAGAATCTTGGCTTCCACTTAAACAAAGATATATGTCATTTAATACGTCATGATCAGCAGTTTTTACAGATGAGAAATAAAACAGGATTTCTCATACTCTCAAGTACATTTCAGAGATACTTTATAATAACCACCAGAATTGATCAGCGGAAAAGGAATTGGTCTCCATGGCGACAATGTACTGCCATAAACATCACACAATCGGAATAATATGAAAACACTTTTAAGATGTTTTTACGCGTAGGATGTATCTTATACCATCTAACTACTATTTCTTTCTGTCTCTACAAAATTTCCTTGAATGTAGCTTACCAAGCATCACTGAAAATCACTTGTTTCTGAGGATATACCACAAAACTTCTACGCAGTTAACAGAATTATGAAGCTATAAGAAAAATAACAAAAAGACATACAAAATAATAGTCAATATGCATTTGTTTAAAGTAGATTTTCAGTGAAGAAAATTGTATTTCAAAAATGAATAAAAACCATGGAGACTTTTATAACCAGATAAACAACACATATAAAAGGGATTATGCTGTTGAGCTCCTATAATGGTTGTGTGAGGGCGTGGGAAAACATTGCAATCGTTGAATAATATCGAAACAAAGTTATTTATCCACCCTTTAAAAAAGGACATGATCACTGGATGTGTCCCATGTTTGAAAGCATTTCAGAAGTAGGTACGTTTATGAACTTGACACCGTCATAATAGTATGCCGTGAATGGTAAAATGGGACAGTCTAAAATCACTGATGTGGCAAATATGGTGCACTACGGGACATCGGCGCTATACAGGTGAACGACGGCTAAGGAGATGCGTTTGGGCGTTTGGCGTGGATGAACAAGGGGCCAACAGTGACTCTAAAACTATTAGTCAGTGAATATTGCTGCTATTGGCTACCGAAGCAAACACCTGGCTAACGACCCTATGCTAACTGCTATTTACCGACAAAGAAAACTGGAATTTGCACGACAGTTCTACAATTGAACGGAAACTGAGTGATAGCGTTTATTGATGAATCACACTATTTGTTTTCAATTGCAATTGAGACTAACACCAATTCAAACTTCAACGATTGTCGGAAAGATCCAGATTGAAGATAGAAACATTATTTTTTGAGGAATGTTTTCCTGACTGTATCTGGGTCCACTAATCTTTGTAGAAGTCATAATAAATCAATACAAATATGCATTTATCTTTGCGGACAATATGCACATTTTTTTCCTCAAGATTATGGCACCCACCAGATAAACAATATTAGAAGTTCTTCATGTCACAATTTACAAGCGTGGTTTGAAGATCCCAATGATGAGTTTACAGGTTTACCCTGGCCAACAATCGTATATGATTATAACCTTTTCCAGAATGTGTGCGATCCCTCTCAGTCAGGTTTTTCACGAAATGGATTTTCACCTGCGTAATCTAGAGCAGCTGGCCACGGCGATGGAGTCGGCATTGTTCAACATCCCTGTGCACACTTTTAGGGACCTAATTGACTTTCTTCCTGTAAACCTTGCAAAATCCGCTCAGTGAAAGGTGGTTATTCTGGCTTTTTACAGATTGGCACATTAAGGTGACTATACTATGTATATATGTCCGATAATTATTTATAACTATTAGATTATTAATAAATATCAATTCCTGACTTTTCAACTCATATATCTTTGTACTAAAATTGTGGTAGCGGTCAGTATCTGTCTACATTATTTATGCTAAATTTCTGCAGTCACTTCATTTAAGAAAGTACAAAAACTATCTTAGTGGTGTAAATCACAAATGATGAGCTGGTAGTGAAAATAGAGTTGAAAAATGACCGTTAGTTTTGATTGACAGTTTTAATGTAAAATTAACATGCTCAAAGTTTTATCAATCGATTTTATGGTATTTTTTTTCAAAATTTCATCTGAATAATTTTGATATATTTGTTGTTATTCAAAAAATATTTCCAACAGACATATAATTTCCTGACAAGTAAGTAGTAGTCAATAACAACCAGCATCCAAATGTTATCTAATATTCAAAAATTATGGAAAAATGTTTTTTATCACACTAAACAAAATTTTTTATACCTTTCTCAATACCTTTATAAGCATCTCCAATTAAATAAATGATCTGTAAAAGAAAGGTAATTCTCGAAATAATTTTTAATATTATATTTCATCCCGCGTATACATTTTCTTCAAAATGAATTTTTTTTCTTTCATATATGTTTATAAATGAAAAACTGTTGCACATTTATTTTTAAACAGTTAAAAGCATACTTCCTGTAATTTGTAAAGTTCTTGAATACATATTATAAAGTATGTTTCATTTTTATTGCTGTTAATATCAACAGTTGCATTTCCATTTGTAAAACGCATTGAAAATCATAAATTATATAATTAATTAGAAACATTTAAGTAAAGAATTTTGAGCTTATTCAAACGTACTCACCGATGAAATAATATTAGCTCACATTCAAGTTTAAACATTTTATAAAGTACATAGGGAAACATTTCTGTTTCCATTAACAAACAACCTGTTTGTCATGAGTGTAATTAAATCACAAATGATAAATTAAATACAAATAGTGGAATTTATATCAAACTTGCATTGTACAAATCACATAATATTTTGCAATTAAAAAAATAATTTTCTGAACGTAATTCAATATGCGCATTCATTCAAGCGTGATTGGCATTCGTGTTGATTGTGTGATAGATTCATATATCTACACGCATATATTTGAAAGACTGAGAAATATTTTGCTTGAAAAATACAAAATTTTTAACTAAGTTTAAAGTCACCACGTATTATTTGAAAAGGAAACATATTTTAATACTTTAAAATTTGATGGGGAAAATGCCTTTTTCTATCCGATAATACTTGAAGCACATGCGCAAATCAGGGAGCATTTATTTCTACAATATATTTAGATTGATATTTAGGAAGTGATGTTAGCCGAATATTAGGAAAATTCTCCATCAAAACACATTTCGTGCATTATGAATCGTAAATACGTAAGGGATCTCTACAGATTTCAATAAAACATTAAAGTTAGACATAATATGATGCTTAAGAGAGATATTATATTTATTTATATTAATTACATTATATATATATATATATATATATATATATATATATATATATATATATATATATATATATATATATATATATATATATATATATATATATATATATATATATATATATATATATATACTTTAAGTACAAAAACACTTTAACATTATAATTATTTCATGCTCGATTGAATATAAGCGTTTAAAATTTAGTTTTAAAGAACAACTATACATGCTTTACAGTTTTGACTTACATCAATGAATTATAAGTAGGTGATAATTTAGGCTATTTCATAGTTGCAACTTTATATAAAACATTTTCTTTTAAGATCTAAGAAGTAAAGTTGACTTTTTATTAACTTTGCATACAAATGACTTAGTAAAAGTGAAACAAGAAAGTAAATATCTTTTATTCAAATGTTCGTGTCATTTAGCAAATCATAATATTGAAAAAATGTGGAAAATGTTAAACACAGCAAAACTTAGTAGTTAGAATATATGAAAAAAGGGTTGAAAAAATATACTTTATGAAAAGCAAAATTTTCATTTTAATGCATTTATATTTCCTTCTTAATTGCTAAAATTTGCTGGAAAACGTGAAAACATTTTTTATGAATTTCAAATGAATCATTTCATAAAGAAAATCTTTCTTCATTCAGCAAATTTTAGAGTAAACATAAAATCTAGATTATATCGCCTATTTGTTTTTTTTAACATCTCTTACCAGTTTATATGTACAAGTATTACTAAATTATTAATTACTCACTAAAACAAAACAAATAATTTTCTGATATGCAGTAAAAATCATTTGCAGCAAGCGCACTTATTTCATCATGAATTAAATATATTCCATTTTTAAATGCAATGTAATAGTTATATATAATTAATTTTTTTGAAAATTTTGAAACAAGTTAAGTATATTTTGATCTTTTATTAAAATATTTATGAATCCATAAATATTTGGGTTTCTTGCAAAATTTAGCTTACATAGAGAGAGCTCTTGGTATATGCATTAGAGATTTTTATAGTTGCCAAAACTACACATCATTTTGTACCTACCTAACACATTGAGCTTAATGTTAATTTCACTCTCCTTGTCATAGATTCACTTATTCTCACACTCAAACATTTGTAGAAAAAATAATCAAATATGATGTTTATTACCTTAATGCTCCTTAAGAAAATGTATCAAATATTTCCGTAATTATTCTGTAAAATCAAAAATATTTACTTAATAATTCAGTAATTTCACAAATATATTTGTTCAGAGAATATGTATACCAGAGTTTGCATTTCTGTGGAGTTAGATAATTGGTCGCATATGAAAAAATAAGATTATAATATAATAATGTTTACATAAAAAAATATTTGTTAGCAGAAATTTTAATGTAATATTTTCGTCCTATCTCTTAATCTAAGATATGATTACAGTTTCATTTTTAAAATACAAATTGGAATAAAGTAACGTTTGAGAATTAATTAATAAGCTAAATTTCAATATAGATTGAATAATATTAATTAGTTAAATTTTCAGTTTTATTTTGTAAAAGGAATAGAAATCTAAGCATATATTCAAATTTTTTAGGTTATTTATTTAGTTGATACAGATTATTTTGCACTATAGAGAAAGTTGTTTGCTGAAACATTCATTATTTTTGTAATAACAAATATTACAAAATCAGAAAATTGTTGAATTTTTTGTGATAAACAAAAAAATGAGTACTTTTTTTAGATTTAACTTTTCACCCTCGATACCTTTTTTTAATTTTCATTTTTACCAACTAAGTCAATTTCAGTGAATTTTTTGAATTTTCAATTTAACACTGAGTTGTCCGGGGTTATAAGCGAATCCTCAGAAGTTAAGTAATACAAGTCATCACTTTTAACGACTTTTGTACCTGCTTATGTAGCATATTTCATAAGACTATCTATAATTTATCATTGAGAATAATTTACCATTTCCATTGAAAAGAAACAGACTTAGTTGGTACAATCAGATCAAATTTTGTCTTTTAAAAATGGCACAATGACATTTAAAAACGACCCATATAATCTTAATATTATTTACCAAAACTTATGATGAATGCTGTGGGGGAGAACATATGCTCAAGAAATTGACAGACATACCCATCACTTATAACGAAGAAAAATTAAATGGAAGCGAAGAATGAAGATTGTGCAAACAAGAATACTTTTTCAACTCTCGCCAACAAACTCGTCAATTTCCAAGTCGTTATTCATTTTCCAGTAAAGATTAACTAATTTAAGAAATCGGCCTATTTGCCATCTCACACAGCTCTTTCTACAAGTATGTGAGTTGTTATATAGGAAATGGTGAGTGATAAGGTGTGTTTTTCATGAGTAGTACGTCACCCTTATCCATTTGCACACAGATGATTATCTCGGCAGGGAAAATTTTCTATACTAGAAACTTGGAGTGACGAGCAATAATCTTCGACTCCCTTCATTATTAGAATTTAATAACTGAGGCAAAATTTAGGAGAGAGGACCTTTTCAACGTGCTCAATGAACACGTTTGGTTTGAAAGTAATCCCACCTGCTACAACTTCGAAAACATCGAATTTCCGCGAATGACTAGCAATTCCTTATATGATGCTAGATCGTTTGACCTGTGCAAAACGATTTATCTTCTTGGAGTATTTGCTTCCCAATTTATAGCAATAGCTACTCTAATCATTCAGAGATACATGTGATTTTGTGTATCTCTGAAGATGATGATAAGATGGAGACGCTTCACATTTCAACAACGGTTTTCCTTAACTTAATGACTGTCTTATGGATGGATTGGGTGCCTTATACGATGGATTGGACGTAGTTTATCTGTGTATTAGCCTCTTCCCTCATCGGACCATTCAGTACTCTAAATATACCACAAAAACATTGCCTAATGAAGAAAATCTTAGTACATATTTAAACTTATAGGAAAAATATTAATAAGATTGCACTTATTAAGTGCTTGTAAGAAAAAAAAATCTGTAGACCAGTGTAACTGTGTTCCAGATTAATACTGTTTGAATATATATTATTTGCTGCTTAGAAATAAACATCTTCACGTTGTGTTTAAAAAAGAATTTAAAAAATATTATGAACAATTGAAAATTATAAGAAAATAATTTAACTATCTCGTGGAATCATTCTTAAAGCATAATCTATTAAAGAAGGTAAAAAAAACTTGCAATTTTTCATCGAGATAAAATTATTTGTGATTCTATAATGTTCAAATTTGCAGTTTTTTTATTAAAGTGTTCAGTTAAATTAAAATATTCATTGGTTCGAATTTATTCTTATTTTGCTGGTCCGATAGTTTGCATCAAAGAAATAAGTTACATCAGCTTTTAGGTAAAAAGTAACAGTGTAATTTCAGTGTTAATATTTGTTAAAAAAAATATGTCTGGGGCCTCTCTACAAAGCAAAAAGGGTTATGACATTCCATAACAATTTATCAGTCTGAAAGCTTAAAATTATGAACGCAAATTAAAAAACAGTTTTATGTCAAGTTTTTTTCGCATTTAGTAGGTCAATATTTTATAAACAAAATTAAAGTTAATTAATTAATTTGTCAGCTGCCTATATAATTCAATACTTCAAAATATATTGCAAAATTATATTGGGTTAAACTATTTAATTGTATTATTTTAAATTTATAAAAAAATAATGTCATCGAGTTAACTTTATTATAATTCAAAATACACCACCATAAATTCTGGACTCAACAGAATTCTTAAACGTACAAATTTGAATAAATAAAATCATATTGAGAAAATATCAAATAATCCCCTAAATAATAATTAGTTGAAAGAAATGTCCACTTTTCAATCTTTTATAATCTAACTAACTCTGAAGTAATGCAATGAATTAGAAACTCTAATGGCATTTCAAATGACTAAAAAATTGCATTTAACGCTGTTTCCTATCGAAAGAGAAACGTAATGGAGTAAAGCGATATATGTAGCGGAAAGTGGAATCCAGAAAAGAAGACAGCACTTAGAAATCTTTGCAAATTTAGGTCATTTACTGTATCAAATTACAGACTACTTATTTGATTTGCTAGTTCCAATCAATTTAGGTTGCTTCCATTGAAATCTCTGTGTTTCCATTATATAAATTAAAATTACCTTCAGCGAAAGCACCAGCTTTGTTAAAGAAAATCCGATAATGATACAAATTGTTTCACTGAATGCTGTGTGAAATTACAAGTCTTACATTTTAAAACACACAATGTTATTATAGTTCAAAGATAGCTCATAATTTGAAAAGTACAATAAGGAACTCTTTCATTTTAACAGATATTTAAGATTAAATAAAGAGTTTACAGGATATATATATATATATATATATATATATATATATATATATATATATATATATATAATAGTGTATTTTCTAAAATTAAAAATCAAATATTAAATGGAGAACAATACATTTGAAATTACGAAATATGGTAAACAGTTGGAAAAATGTTCAATATATATTTTAAAATTTTAAAGAAAAATACAAAATTGAACGAAGTACCAACATGCCACCATCGTCAGGGGGTGGTATTTGGTATTTTCAATGCATTATTGTACATCTGAAATTAGTCTTTATGACTATATTATTATTCTCCATTTGATATTTTCATTGTATTTTAAATGTGTTATTCTACACACATTTAAAATTTGATACTACACACATTTAAAATATACTATTAATTATAGTTTAGTAATTCTATTTTAGCTCCTTTTGTGCTGAATATATTGCTTAAAATAAATGTTTTAAACATAATATAACATAAACATAAAATTTTTCAATTTATTCTTCAATTTTTCTTATTCTTGTATTTTTAAATTTTCTTCTTATGATACTTCTTCTAATCTGGGATTATATATATATATATATATATATATATATATATATATATATATATACATACATATATGTACATATATATATATATATATATATATATATATATATATATATATAAATTTACGCTGAACAATTACACAAATATAAATATAAAAATAATAAATATTCTTTGATGATTTAATTTCAATATTTCTATTAATCTCTGAAGTGTTATTGGAAGCACTAAATCCACATAAAGAGACCAGCACTTTATCAATAATTGTAAAACTCAACTCAAAAAAATGAACAAAAAGAATTCTGTAAAATATCAGTCAATATATCAGATACTTTTAAATAAACTAGCTACATAATAATTCAGTAAGGAAAACATTTTAAAATAATCAGCTTGTATCTTAAATGTGCTTTTTCCTTAATTTATCGTATGAACATATAGGTAAATATTTATTTAGGCTAACTCGCATTTTATGTAAAACTCAGTATTTGATGAAAAGGTCCCTCTCAGCAATAATTACTTCAAGGTAGTTTGTTATAAGGAGATCCTTGCAAAGTAAACTGTGATAATGATTACTAATATCATTTTGCATTATACTTATTGAGATATTATCATACTGTTGCTCGAAAGCGTTGAAATTTTGGATTGCAAGAAACTGGCGGGATACAAGTTCTAGACATTATTCATTGGACAAAAACTTGGCAATGTTATTAGCTAAAGAAAAGAAAACTTAGCACAGTAGGTTACTGTCAATATTTTGAAGCAGCAAAACATTTTTTTTACAGTTTTTTTGCAGAAAATTTAATGTATATCTTTTTGAATTCTATACTACTAAGTAATCACAACTTTTTCCTTACTAAAATCCACTGAATAATAAAAATAAAACCCAATGAAAAGATCCGGTTCCATAGTGTGTCTCCGTGGTAAGCATTTCAGTAAATTTAGCAACGGAAAACAGAACTTATCACATAGCGTGACAATGGAATTTTTACAGTTATGTTTGAAAAATGCCTACTTTAAATAACTTTTGAAAATTTTCCTCTGTTACCTCTTTATATATATATATATATATATATATATATATATATATATATATATATATATATATATATATATATATATATATATATATATATATATATATATATATATATATATATATATATATATATATATATATATATATGTGTGTGTGTGTGTGTGTGTGTGTGTGTGTGTGTGTGTGTTATCAACGCCTCAAAAATCAGTTTGTGTTGTAAATGCAAAACATTCACTCAAAAGAGTTTAACAAATCACCAAAGCAACTATCATATAATTTAATGTTAATTTTTGCTTTATTAGCATTCAATTAGAATACACTGTCCTTTCACGAAAAATAAAATAAAGTATTCTATAAATAATTTTTACACCTGAAAGTACTAGAATTTTTTATTCGTCAGTCAAGATTTCTTTTTTAATGAACAAACACGAAAAATCTGAAAACAGTTTACATGCCTAGCTATAAACAGAAACCACAGGAAAAGAGTGACTACTAAACAAACATCTTTGCAGTAAGAGCTTTCTTATATAAACAAACTTTAAGAAGTGAGAATGAGGAAAATAAGAATGGAATGGTTGAAAAGTAGACAGACAATCCAAATGGTAATTATCCCAAGACAAAAACAAAGTTTTCGGTGCAAACAAAACATACTGTAAACAAAAGGAGATTATATACGCTAACTCGCATTATCTTTGTTTAGATGAGAGAGAGGAAATAAGAGTAACGTTAAATTCTGAATGTAAAAGAGATTGCATTTGTAATGGCTCCGAATTAAAGGGTGACTTTTACAAATTAAAACTGATGAATAACTTAAAATTATAATGAAATAGTATTTATAATTTTTAAACCTTCACACATTACGAAATTCATCTAATATCAATTATTTAAATTAAATTAAAAGATGGAAACATTTAAGTGGAATATATTATTTCCTATATAATTTTATAATAAAATGTCATGTATCCAAATATTATTTAAATATATCAAAATTATTTCTACATCACAATTAATTTTCAGAAAGTTTGAGTGTCGTAAAAATACGATGCTTTGCAGAAAATATTTCTCTTGCTATTATAATTGCTACATTTATAGGCATACATTTATGTAGATATTGCAGAATAGGAATCTTTGTAGGCCAGTCTAAGTGTAAACTTTTGTAACTTTAAGGGGTGGGGGCGAATCCTTTTGCAAATAAACCATCGTTTTGGTGCTCGTTAACTTAACCTAATCATTGAATAAACATTTATTTTGCATTTCTAATTTTCCGTTATGTAGTACAAAAAATTTAAGTGCAAACTGTTTGTTTTCAATAAAGGTAGCTAAAATTTAACCCAAAGGTATATAAAATTATGCTCTTATTTTCTAATCTTGAATGGTTACAAATTCATAATTCTAACAACAAACTAATCTATTACATAGCTATTAACTTTTCTTCCTCAAATTATAGTTTTGCAATCTTATTGATGATATATCTCAGGTACTTCCAGCATTCTGATTTTATACTCACACACACACAGTTATAAGAGAAGAGCTTGTATCTGTATTACGCGTAACGACATAACCATGTAATTATTTCTTAATTATCTGTATGTTTTATTTAAATTTCTAATCTTTATTCTAATATGTGAAAAACAAAATTGTCTTTCATTTAAAAATTCTAATAATAAATCAATTTAGAGTTTGCTGAACAATACAAATTTCCTTCTTGAAAAAATAGAAATCTTTTTAAATATATTTCTAGTTAAGAAAGAGTTCTACTGTATGTATAAATAAAAAGCGTTAGTGTGTTCTTGTTTATATATTTAACTAAATTGCTATAAATTATGAATAAGATCAATATCATCAAAAGCCTAATGTTCATTGAAATTAATTTATTTATAATCATAATTTAATTCAGAGTTATTATATTATCTTAATAATCATACGTTCATAATGATAATAATAATAATAAAATAATGATTGAAAAAATTAAGATATGATTATTACATTGGAAAATTATTGTCGTAATACAAATAACTATAAACTTAATTTTTTTAAATATTTTTAAAAAACTTTTAAACTCAAAAATTGTGAAATATCATACTACGTAACCAAGTTATACTCTGAATAACCAAAAAAAAAATAGTTTTGATATTCAAAAACTGGTAGTCTTGTGCAGATAATTTCCAGATACTTTTTATGATTTACTTCTACGAAATACCTTTTGCGTGACTTAAAAACGGCAAATAATGTTGCATTATCCTAAAAGATGTCCACAAAAGTTGTTACCTTGGAAATATGTTCTCAAATTTGGAAATTTGAAGGTAATCTCAGTCGCTGTAGTAGTAAGAAGAAGAGAAGATGGTGCGAGGAAGAATAAAATTGGAAATGTGTCTAGCCTAAGATTTATGTGTTTTCGGACCACTGTGGAGCTAGGTAATCTGATAAAGATTCCAAGACGACCATTCTGTCTTGGAATGATCTGTCCTTAGAATCCTGAATTATTCTTTTCCGTTATATTTTTGACGCCAATACTGATTTACTGAAACAGTTTACTCTCAGAAAATTCTTCATTGAATCTTCTTCGTTTCTTTTTATATTATAAAGAAATTCAAAAATATTTTTATTGTAATTCACTTTGTTTAATTTATTAATGTGTTAAGCAAACTTTACACATTAATAAATTAAAATTCAGAAGTGCAAACAATATGGTTTATGTAGAAAAAAAATTTTTCAAAATATTAAAAAGTTATCTCCTTTTTTAAAATGTTGAAAAATTAGTAGAGTGATTATATTCTATTTTATATACTTTTTCAATTCGGGCAAAGTTTATTAATTACCTATAAGTTAATTATTTCTGACTTTTACTTATATATTATTAGCTTATTAAATAAAAACTATAAATAAAACATTTTGATATCATGAAGTGTTAAAATATTTTTTTAGTATCTATTTAAATTTTTTATCTTATAACAAAACGTGTATGAAAATTTTTTAATTCACTATATTTTGAATTAAATGTAGTGAAATTAGTGAATATAAAAAAAGTTTCAATTTTAATTTTGAAAAAAAAGAATTTCGATACAATTTTGTGTTTGTCTGTATTTGTAAATATTTAATCCTTATTAAGAAATAATTTAATTACTATAATATTGTTAATGCATAGATAAGAATAATTTTTAATTATATTAAATTAAAATTTACAAAAGTTAATGGAAACAAATACTTAAAATTTTAATTGATATCACTATGAAGGAAAAGGTACATATAACTATCTCAAATTATTTAAACGTATTTAAAAAAATAAAAAATATTAATTAGTAACTATTATTATATAATATGAAACTATTAAATAACATAAGTAAAAATTACATCATTATTATAATTTGATTGAACAAATAAGGGGAGATTTTCCTATAAATTTTCCTATAAATTTTCCTATAAATTTTTAAACAAATTCTATCTATAATTATGCCAAAGCAAAAACAAATACATTGTTGAATAATATTAATAATAACTACTTACAATTAATTTACATGAACAAAAAAAAATATTGAATAAACACATTGAAATTCCTGGTAATTACATTTCAGATTCAATATTTTATTCAAAATTAATATTTTTGTGAACTTTATTATTCTCACATATTTCATTAAATTTTATTATTTACTTTCTGTTTCATCAAGATGCTTCATGCGCTCATAACAGATTTTTCATAAGAATAAATAATTTACAAAAATTGAAAATCTTACTCGTAGCATAATTTTAAATTATTATTTTCTAATTATCTATCGCTTTCTTTATTCTATTTAAATGAAAAGATAATTAAATAAGTTTATGAATGAAATTTTTTGACATGTCTCAAATTATGTTATAGTTACTTAAATCTCGAAGAATATCTCACATTAAATATTGATTACTCCCATATACCTAAAGAAGAGATTTAAATTTTAAAGATTCTGCATAAGTTTCTGTAAATATTAATTAAATAATTTAAATCAACAGTATGATAAATATATAATTAAAATATATTCAAGTTAATACCAAATGGAGTTAATACTAGCAAAGTCAAAGATTTTTATGAAGTTTTCATTCAATTTTTAATTAATTTCTGAAATTAAGTAAATTCTAATTTCAAACTTTCCGAATTTTTTCATAAAATGAAGATCTTATATTTTATAAAAAGAAAACTTTTTCAAGCTGTATTTTAATGTCAGCTAGTCATGGATAATTCACAGATACTAAATATCGAAATTTTATATTTTTTATCCTGTTTCAAGTACATACATGAATTTAATTAAATTAAAATACTTTTATAATTCAAACTACAAACATTAGTGTTTGATAAATCTCTATTAAATTTTGATTTATCTTAATTTTTAAATGTGATTCAGAAGTATACTATAACTAATACTTTAGATTCTTAAAACAAGTGCTAATATATTTATAAGTTAGTAATAAATTTATCAAAAAATAATCTTGTTAAAAGAAGGTCTATTTACAATATCTGGTGAATTTTAACCTGAAGACTTAGATGATTTACGCTGTTTTTATTTTTTCTCTTCAAAGCTATTTATAGAAACGTTTTGTAAATATAAAACGTTCCTCAAGCTGTATATTATTTTACAAATAATATATTTTTTCATATAAACGTAATATTTATATACATATATACAAACTTTTCATCTTAATAATCAATTTTACTTATATAACTTCCATTTGCTAATAAAACATAAGGACTATCTTGTGAAATCAAAAAGAATCTGAATTTTTTTTTGAATATTAAATTTACATATAATCATTTTTCATTACAATTTTATGGGCAAATTTTATGTATGTAGTCCGAAGATCAAACAAGTGAGCTAATACATAATATCACTAAATGTTTTAAGCATGCGGTAAAAAATTCAATTTTTAGAAATATATCTTTTGATAAGAAAAATAAATTGATCATTAAAAATATAGACTAACTATGGAACCTACAATTCATACTTACAAATGAATTAATACTTACGTGTAATGTAAGTATATTCTTATTTTTATAGGACTGGATATTTTAATATCATTAACCGAGAAATAATTAGATACAGAAGTTTGGACAATTTCACAAGGTATGAATTGACACCAAGTAAAAAATTATAAATACATATTTATAAGATATTCAATCGTTTTCAGTTTGAATTTAAGCGTTTTTACAATCTGTGTATGTTAAATATATTTCCTATCACATTCATATACAAATCACTTGTAAACTTTGCTTCTCTTCCAACAAAAATTCCAAAAAAAATCATTAAATATGGTAAACTGATATTAATCAATGTTCATAATTAAGGAAAATTACTCAGGATGATAAGAAGATAATGAAAAATACCTTTTTAATATAAAAACTCAAATTTTCTAATTTGAATACATAATCAAATACTTGTGTTGGAGGTGTGGCAAATAATGTAACAAGCTTCGTAAGCACTAGCATTAAAATCCTGATATCATTTGTTTAAAATTCCAGTTAAATTTGTGTTTCGATAAATATCAAAAATATATAATAAATAAGGAATCTCAATGGGAAATCAGAACATTTTCAAGATTTATAGAGAGTTTTTTTTAAAAAATCCAGCGTGTGTCAAATATCTAACATGTGAAAATAGTTTCAGGACATTGTATTGTGTCTGTTAAAGACCTCCAAAGGCTCTTGATTATCGTACAAATATTGTTTCTTACAGAGAGGAATAATATGTATTATACAGCTTCTTAGCAAGGTGTCTTTTTCTGTTCACATGACATCGTGGAACCGGAAAATGTTTTGAAAGATAAATCTATTTACATACAGAACTGCTACTTGTAAGCTATTCTCTTATTCCAGCAGGATAATCAGTTTACCACGGTATAAACAATAGAAAATGGAGCTCGGAACAAAGGAACACCATTGTTCTAACTGATATACCTAAAAATTTATATTAATATACTTGAAAACCATGCACCCATAACCACCTTCGCAATAATTGAAATATCAATAATTTTGATTGTGGTGTTTTGTTGATATAGATGGGCATCGTACTGTGTATCCACATACCTATCGATATCAAGAGGCACTTTGACTTACAGATCCATAATATCATTTTCATTGTTGCAACTGATAATAACCATAACATCATTTTATTGAATTACAAAATGTATAGCCAATTAAATTATATAATTAACTGCTTCATGAAAAACGAAAATAATAAAATATATAATGATAATAAATGAATATATATATATATATATATATATATATATATATATATATATGTGTGTGTGTGTGTGTGTGTGTATATGTATGTGTGTATATGCTGTACATTTTGTATATTATAAATTATTTATATGATACAAAATGTACAGCTAGATTTACAGACCTCGACTCCATTAAACTTACATGAAATGCTGTGTGGATGGCGAAAAAAACTAGTAAGTATTTACAGGGCCTTAATAATGCGTAACGCAACCAATCCAGCTTACTTTTACTAATACACATATTTTCTCCATGTCTAATGTGAAATCCTGAAAGAGAGACTGTATTAAAGGAGGACACATATTTTGTTAACTCATTTTTTGTTTTTGTCACCCGATTCAATATATCAGCGAGTGGAACAAATTGTTACAGTAAAACTTAAATTAATAATTTAAAACATGAAATAATAATAATAATAATAAAAATAAAAAAAACATGTAAAACTGATTATATTATAAAAAAAGTTTTGTTTTCTATTCTAACTCATTTTTGTTAGATTCTTTAACAATTTTTCATAATTTAATACTTTGATAGTATTACATGTTATTATTTTAAATAATGAATATTTTATTTAACTATTCAAATTATATGAATCAATGCTTCAAACAAATTTCCTTATATACGTCCAGTAACGCTGATGATAATTGAAAAATGTAAATATTCCATTAATGTTAAAAATTAGGTGAGTTAATTTATAAACTAGTTTAAAATAATAATAATAATAGAAATTGCTCTAATCAATAAGCATTTTATCATACACAATAATTTAAATACAACTTCACTAAAATTGTTTTCAATATAACATAATCAATGGCATGATTTTTTATTTTGTTTCAATAATGTGAAATTTTCTCTAATATAGCAATTATTATTCAACGAGACCAATTTGTATTAAAATAATTTTATTTGATATTGGTAAATTTTAAATTAAATAGTCAATGAATTGGTCTAGCTACATTTTTTATGGTTATATTTTATCAAAACTTTTCAATTTAAGACGAAAGTTTTTATTAATTTTTTTTAAAACTAAAAGTACGTTTTAATTCATAATACTGCCACTTAAACATAAAACATTCATGGACCGCTTAAATTATTTGCAGACTAAAACAAAATGAACGTAAATTCTAACACAAATGATGATTTGCTGAATTTTTTTAACATGTTGTGCTTTATTACAGTCTCATATTTATGTGATGCATCTATTTCCTTTAATACTGCAAAAGACTGAGTTTGCAATTTCTTGATTAAACTTTTGTTTTTTCTTGCGTCCTATTACAATTCAGAAAAAGTAAGATATTTGAAGCAAAAAAAAAACACCTTAAATATTTTTATTCATATTTCCATATTGTTTTCTTTTCATTTATTTGAATCAACTTCGGGAAATCCTAGTAAATCTTATACTTTGAATTGTCACGGGGGATGTTCAAATGTAGTTTTCTTCAGAGGCAAATTTTGTAACATAAAATATTTTCATTAAGTAAATGAATAGCGTATTTGAATAAAAAAAACAGGCCAAAAAATAAAGTTGCACATAACATAAATTACGAATAATACTATAAAAATGATTGTGTTTTCCATTCAAACATACAAATTAAATTAAACTTATTGATTGTATTTGAAATTAAAAGAGACTGATATTTTTACAATTACTTATTCCGCATTATCTTAATATGTACAAAAGTTCATGGTGCTAAATTGATCTAAAAAATTATGAGTTTAAATATATTTATCTCAATTGCAAATTCATTTTTATCTCAAGCTAAGAAATCTCAAATTTTCTCTAAGATTTGAGTCAGGCTTTGCTAGCCTATCATATTAAAAATGATGTAAATATGCAAATTTCATTGTATTTTTAAGAAACTAATAATGAAATACTGAATTATATAAACAAAAATAGTATTAACTTATCTCTATAAGTTCCTTATAACTATTAGAATTAAAGTCTGAAAGTATTGCTACATCTTAAACTTTGAAATTTGCCAGATTGATTGGCACTTAAGTTGTATAGCAATTTTTTCAGTACTTGTAGTGATTATCACTTATACATTATAATTAACGAACAGCTTCATAAATGCAATATTCAATACTGTTTATGAGGACCTCTTTTGGACATGAGTTTAAATATACCCTTTTCTTTTTTCTTAAGAAAAGCAAATTGTTATAATATACTTGGTTTGAATTATTTTTATAAACCTTCTTGTATGCAAATTTTAGTTTTATAAATTAAATAGAAAAAAATAAGGTCATCATAAGAAGTGGAAGAAAGAAAGCTCAATTCTTCCAAATTCATGTAAATTTCTAAAACGTGTCTTTTGAACTATCACGTTTACTAAGTTCTTGCGCAAAACTTTTTAATGATTTCTTTTTTACTGTATTAAGGATTAAATATTAAATAGAACAATAAACTCTTCAGTTAGCTTACCGAAAAATATATGAAGAGGTTATGAGTACTTTAAACTTCTTTAACAAGCTTTTAAAATACTTTTTATTCAAAGGATCCTGAATGGAAAAAGAATAAACACATGCAAAAATAATCAAAAGGTTCAGATATTTGACTTCTTTCAAGAAATGAAGAGGAATTTAATCTTTTATAATACTAAAGATACATAAGAGACGTTTTATTTGATTTAGATTCAAAATAATTATTTGATAATAAGGAAAGTAAAAAGTAATGTAAATATATATATAAAAAACTTAAAAGTGTGTCTTTATTTCTGGGAATTTAAATAACAATAAATTTACGAAAATGCTTAGAATTTATTTGATCATTTAATAGTTTATAAATATCCTTATTGTAAGAATTAATAATAAACGTGATTTTAATCAAACATTTAAAACGAGGCTAACCTTTCATAGTTGTCTTTATACTTAAAATTTTAATACATGATATTCGTTTGTTTCTGATCAATTTAAAAAGACACTAAATCGATTTTAAACATAATTAATTATCCCATTATAATCGAAAGTATGTAGCAAATAATAATGATTTATTGCAAAACTAAGTGCAATTAAAATACTCATCAGTCTAATACATAAAACCATGCATTTTGTATATCTTATTATACTGTTAAATATTTGAACATGCATTTGAATTTTAATAGTAAGGTTCTCGGGATAACTGTTTGAAAATCTTCAGTTTCCTTCCTCGTGACATAGTAATATAGAAAAGTTTTTATAAGAAAACCTTTTATAAACAGTTGTTGTAACTGTTCAGAAATGTTTTCTATAAATGTTAGAAAAATAATAAAAACAGCTTTTGGCTTTTAAGCAATTAACTGCTTAATGTCAAACTTATCAGATTGAAATGATTTACACTAAATCCAGAATTATATTGAACATGAACTTTCCTTAATTCTAGACTGAATATGGTATTTTTAAATTTATCTAGTGTATTTACATTGTTTCTCTTAGACAAGGTTCCTGAATCTATGCAAAATAAAAAAGCAACAATTAGCCTCTAATAATAACGAAAAATAGAAATTAAGGATGATAATTCATATATATATATATATATATATATATATATATATATATATATATATAAATATATATATATATATATATATACATTTCTTTGCCGAAAACTGTTATTGTGAAAATACATTAATTACTTATAAAACACACTTTCATGTCATACGTTTTTACACTAGTAAATGCCATACAAAGATATTTTAACAAATTTTACACATCATCAAGAATAGCACAGTCATTTCATCACTTTCACCTTAACTTTTTTGAATAATAAATCTTAAAATGATTAAATATTTTTTCAAAGCAGAAAAAATAATTATTAATATTCATATAATAATATCACAGAGATACAAATAGATTTACGCTCGCACACATATATTTGAAATGGTCAGTATATGGTTAAAATCTGTAAGAAAAGGTCATGAGAGATTTACTTATGAAAATATACTGTGGTTGTTGGCTGTCTATAATACAGAGCTACTCTGCAGATCATAGGCTATATATATAAAATAAAATAAGTCAACGTAAATATTTAAGAAAATCATTAAGTTATCAGGATAACCATCTGTAACATTTAACATTTCCATTTTAAGCATTTACACCAATAACAGATTGGCTCAACACCTAAAAGTGTTTCAACCAATCAATGGAAGTTTAAAATATGAATTGTCTCTTACAATGCGTTGAAAGTAATATTGTAGAATTATAAATATAACAAATACTAAAATTGTCTGACAAATTAATTGTCTGTAACATTTTACATCTGTTCTTTCATTGATATCAGAAATCTATAGTTACTGAAATCATAATTTATCATTATAAATTTGAATATCATACATTTAAATATTGCATCAAATACTTTAAAAACATATTATTCGCCAAAATTACCACCATAAAATGCGTAACACTTACTGGCAAATATTCAGATTTACTTAAGTGACACCAAATATGTAGGTAAATATGATTCAAAAGATATAACTGTCATAATATCAGTTAACATTACAATAAAAATACCCTAAATGAATTAGATTTATAAAATATTCAACTTTACTGAACTGAAATACACTCATTCATGCATAAAACATAGTGTTTAAATATAATAGAAATAATTTTTTTAGATATACATGGCAAGAAATAAATTTTTATTTAAGTCATGTTGAATTCAAATTATAAATTATCTACTACACAAACCTCAGGTACTTAAACCATCAGAAAATCCTAAAGTATTCAAACAATGATTGTTAAGTGAGTTTCAAAATATCATGTAACTGTTTTAGAAAATATTTCATTAAAATTATGTTTTATCTTTTAGGGATACTATTTAATAAAGTCATTTTCATTTTCCCCATCACTAAATTTTAATCTAAAAATCAAACATGCTTCACTCAAGTTAAGCGTACTATATCAGAATGGATAACAAAAAATAATTTTTCCATGAACTGATCTTATAATTTCGTTAATTAAATAAATAGAAAAATATATTATTGAAAATTCAGGTCAAAAAATCCATTTGGAATAAATAGGTATGGAGAAAATAATAATTAAATGAGAGTATCACAATTTTTAAAAAAATTAACTTTAAAAATTACATTAAACGTACATATAATTTAATGTTAAACATATTTCCATTTTAAAGTAATTTATTTTTCATAAAATTTCAAGTTTATAAAAATTAAAGTTTAATAAACTTATTTTTACCATAAATTTTGTTGTTATTGAGTGCATACCTATTTGATTTTAATATACAATCCCGAATTATAACTGTATCATAAGCTATGTACAAACAATCAATTAAGAGAATTGATATTTCATTCATTAATACAATTTCCACCAAAATGAATACACATTTGTGAAAGAACAAATTCTCTCTCATTTCTCCCATCATCACATAATTCTAAAGTGCTGTTTACTCTAACTAAATGGTTACTGTCATTATTGCTATCGCTTAGGCATGCTAATGGAAAATTAATGAAAAATTAATAATCAGATTTATTTAAAATTTTTAATGAATTTCATGAGAGTAAGGAATTGCTTTTATTACTGAGAAAATGAAATTTTCATTGTAGTAAATGAAAATGATGTTTTAAACATAAAAATTATACCCTCCAAACAATTTTATTTCTAATATCTATATTTAGGTTTATAAAAATTATAAATATTAAGCAAATTAATGGTTAATTTACCTATCACACAATTCTGTTTATTAAAGACTTTATTACTGCTATTGAAATTTAAGTAACATTGTATTTCAATAATTCCATTTTAGCTGTTTTATAATCTAATATATATACATACATACATACATATACATATATATATATATATATATATATATATATATATATATAATACACTCTACTGGCCATTAAAATTGCTACACCAGGAAGAAATGCAGATAACAAAATGATATTTATTGGACAAATATATTGTACTAGAAATAACAGGTGATTAAATTTTCAAAAAATTTGGCTGAATAGATCCTGAGAAATCAATACTCACATTAACCACCTCTGGCAGTAATAACAGCAGTTATACGCCTGGGCATTGAGTCAAACAGAGATTGAATTGCATGTACAGGTACAGATGCCCATGCAGCTTCAACACGATGCTACAGTTCATCAACAGTAGTAACTAGCGTTTGGTGACGAGCCAGTCGCTCGGCAACCATTGACCACACGTTTTCTATTCTGAAAGATCTGGAGAACGTGCTGGCCAGGGCAACAGCTGAACATGTTCCGTATCAAGGAAGGTCCATACAATACCAGCAACATGCTGTCGGACATTATCCTGCTGAAACGTAGTGTTTCGCAGGGCTCGAATAAAGGGTAGATCTACGGGTCATAACACACTAGAAATGTAACGTGCACTGTTCAAAGCACCGTCAATGCGAACAAGAGGTGACTGAGACGTGTATCCAATGGCACCCCATACCATCACGCCAGGTGATGGGCCAGTATGACGATGACGAATGCGCGCTGCCAGTGTGTGTTCACCACGATGCCGCCAAACACGGATGAGACAATCATGATGCTGTACACAGAACTTTTATTCATCTGAAAAGATGACGTCTCGCCATTAGTGCGCCCAGGTTCGTCGTTGATCACACCATTGAAGGCGCTCTTGTCTATGACGCAGCATCAAGGGAAGCCGCAGCCATGATCTCCGATCTGATAGTCCATGCTTCTGCAAACGTCGTCGAACTGTTCGTGCAGACACTTGTTGTCTTCCAAACAACCCCGTCTCTTGACTCACAGCTCGTGACGTGGTTGCACGATCCATTACGTCCATGCGGATAATATGCCTGTCTTCTCGGCTTCTAGTGATAGGTAGCCGTTGAAATCCTGCATGGCGTTAAGATCCCGATTACCGTCCTAAGCCCATCGATTCCCTATTCTGCCAACAGTCATTGGATCTCGACCGACGCGAGCAGCAATACTGCGATAAGATAAACCGCAATCCCGGTACGCTACAATTCCAACTTTATCAAAGTCAGAAACGTGCTGGTATGCATTTCTCCTTCTTACACGAGGTATCACAACAACTTTTCACCAGACAACAACGTTCAAATTCAATTTGTCTATGATGAACAGGCTGAACAATTTCCTCATTGAAACACAATGTAGGTGTCGCTACTGGCTCCTGCTTTGTCTGAATGCGCTGAAAAGCTAATTATTTGCATATCACAGCACCTCCTTCCTTTCATATAAATTTCACGTCTGTAGCATGTCGCCTTCTTGGTGTAGCAATTTTAATGGCCAGTAGGCCAGTAGTGTATACATATACATATATATATATATATACATATACATACATACATGCATATATATATATATATATATATATATATATATATATATATATATATATATATATATATATATATATATATATATATATATATATATATATATATATATATATAAAGCTTGCAGTAAATATTAGATATCAGCATCTTTTTTTACACAATTTAATGCTACTATTTAGTTAAAACACTAACTGGGATATTTACAGTATAAATGAATACTAAGGAGGACTTTATTCAAAGAGACCAATTTTTATTAATCACTCTTGTTTTTTCTTGTTCTTAGGAAAATGATTGGTTGCTTTAGGCTTTAAGTGAAATGTTATAACTCATTATTTTATTGTTTTCTTGATTCAAAATAATTTATTTTAAGTCAGTTATGTTCTATTTTTTCTACTATGAATACAAAACTCTTCTGGTTAGTGAGATGAAGGTATGAGAAAACATAAGAGATTAATATTTTTTAACAGAATTGAAAAAATTGTTTCCCAATGTCGGTATACTTTTACCTTATGTTTCTACTGAATTTTATATTATGTTATAGAATTTCTTATATATAAAAGTTTTATCAATTCATTTTAAAGATTTCTTCTAACCATTGTTTCACAAGAGAATTTTCTATTGAAAATGAATGCATTCGGATGTCGCAACGAAAATATACGAAAGAAAACCCAAATATTATTTAAAAGAGATGCAAGCAGCAGAAAAACACAAATTCCATCACCCTTTGCTCAACAGGAATAAATATCAAATCTATGATCTTAAAATTTTATGATCTAGGATTTTGAATTTTTTTTAAAAAAAATATTTTTTACAGAAAAGTCTCTGACGGCTTAACTGCAATAACGGTAAGAAATTAATTAAAATTTTATATCCAAACGCACTATGTGAGATCAACTGTCTTGCATTATATGTGTGTACATTAAATACAAACACATTTATTTGCTACCTTTATTTGCTTTTTTCTTTTTTTCTTTCATACGTATATGCATACATACATACATTACCCACACACACAAACACACAAATATATATATATATATATATATATATATATATATATATATATATATATATATATATATATATATATATATATATATATATATATATATATATATATATATATATATACGTGTGTGTGTAATTTAAGTTCTATAAAAATTTAATGCAAGCCACCTAAAAAATAAATTTCTCTTAAACCAATAAAATCAAAATTTTACATTTATATTAGTTAAATTTTAAAAGTGTTTCAGTAAAATATTTCAAGCAGAATAAGTATTTTATATTCTGTAGAATTGAGGCTAATGCTGAATGTTCTTAATCCCAAACACTCCTTTATAAATAATTCATTTAACTAAATAGTTAAGGTAAGAATTGCATTTATGATGACACTTTAAGGCATAAATACCTTAAAGTATGCAAAAAATTAGTACTTTTATTTGAAAAAATATATTTAGATTATTTTGAATATTTCTCATTAAATATTTTATCTTAAATATAAGGATTTTGCATTGATTATAAAATGTTTAATTCATATAAGAATAAATATAAAAAAAATCTGTCAACTCTATTTAAAACAATATGAAAATTCATATATAATAAAGTATTTCTTTAAGATTAGGTTTCTTATAATTTACTAAATTGAAATATTGTTATTATTTATAGTGTTAATATTAACAATTTTCAAAAGTTAATGAAATAACATAATGTTGTTCATATTTAAAAAAAACACAATTTATATTCTTCAGTGTTATTTTTAAATTTTAACTATTTCTTAATATTGGATATAAATGTAGAACGCAAAAACCAATTTTTCCTTCAAATCTAATAAAAGTGTTTCCAATTTTAACATTAAAGAAAATTTTTCGCAAATCTCCAGCGTTGATTTATGTTTGAAAAAATTATTAAGCGAGTTGGAGTTAATAATCTTGACAACCCGCTTACTCAAGAAATCGATTTCAAATGTTCAGCTGCAGAAATATGAATTTCATTTTATCACATGCACATATTAAGCGAATGTCAACGGTAAACAAAATAAAGCGATCAAAACATCATATTTCACAATTTTTCATTAGATAGTCATTTTCCTCCACTTGCCTTAAATGGAAGTGGTGACGTTTCTGATTTAGGACATCAGGCGATAACAGAGAATACAAATTGTCAAAACAAAGGAATATCATATCGAGTTAACAAATTGAGTCAGCATAGCCTATTAAGGTGGGAAATACTTCTTTAACATTACGCTACATTCATCTTCAGCTAATGATTTATGGGAAAAACTCTTACCCTAACAGAAGTTGGAATATGTAAGGAATTTCTGCCGATATTTTAGGCTTTAAGGGGAAGATGATACGCGTTATTAATGAATATAAATTGGCTATCATCACACACCATTCTTCCTTTCGTCAGTTTTTTTTAATAAATTATTTTAAGTTCGCTTGTTCTATCATTTCTTATAATCCGTTAACGGATAATATTTGTCACAAATGACAAGATGTCTAAGAATTTGGGACTAATAAATTACATTTCTTTTCTTTGCAATGAGATGTTAATGTTGGAGTTTGATCTAGAACCTATTCTTTAGGACTAACAGGTGATGGGGGAGATATGTCGAAGCTTCCAGGATGAAAGTATAATACTGCTTCTTATTGATTTAAATTATTCGGAGGAAAGTGAATGATGAAAGAAATAGAATTTACAATTATAGATTAAGACTTTCCATTTAAAGCATGAAGTAAATTGTTTTTAAAGATCTCTTACTTGACTAAAGTACGATTTGAATAAAATTTAAAACGCTTCATGTTTTAAACGTTGTACTCACTACTTAAGATTATTGATATATTTATTTTTAGAATAAAAAATAATTACATTGTATAATTATTTTGTTTCCGTAATTATTTAATTTTTAATATTAAGATTGTAATTATATTTTTACTGATACAGCCTAAGATATCTTACCAAGGGATTTAATTTAATTTGATTCTGTAAATAACCTACAATTGATATATTTACATAAAATTCTCAATTAAAGATTTAAATAATAAATTGTTTTATATTTTTCTATTAACTTATATTTTTGTACAATGTAATAATAAACATATATTAATTCTTAAAAAAATAGTAAACAACTCCATTTTGGAAAAAAAAAAGAAAACTGAAAAGGGAAATGCAAAAGAATATGAAAATAAATTTATGCTTTTCTCTCATTTCATACTTTTCATTGTTATTGTTCTTATCTTAAATATGCATGATTTTTATCCTATATGAATATTCACATCAATTTTATTATCATGCATGAAACTGCATACTGTTCAAAAATATGATTTTAATTTTAAGTTTTTACTGCACACTTTTCATAAATAATAAGATTAATTAAATTGAATTTCTTGATCACTTGCAAGAATTTTTTATTTCATATATATTTTATTACCATTATAAATCGTTTATAATAAAAGGATATTTATTGAGTATATACCATTTTTAAACAATTTAAATTTTCCTTTCATTTTTCACAGAATTTAAAATTTAAATTCATCAAATGAATCCTATTATAATCGAATATATTGTTTTACTTTATGTGATTCTTTTTTAAATGTTTGAGAATATTTTACTGAAATATTGCTGTAATCATCATTAAAATTATTATTATTACAAATATTTAATTTCTTTTCATAAATAATGTAGAAAGTTAGATAAAAGTTATATGATATCAATTAACACACACATATTTTTCTATCTACTTAATTTTTTTATGCAAGATGTTGCCAAATATTAAATTAAATTTTCTTGATAATGCTTTATATTGGTAACGCTAATGCAGCAAAAATTTTATCCCAAAGTAATAGAAGAAAATAAATCCCTATTATTAAAACGTTCCGAATGGCATACAAATTTTTAACAATTTTTCTCTTTTTAATAATAGTTTAAAATGTTAATTAAATGCTATTTGTTAATTTAACTTTAATATAATTTAAGTATTTAATGCTTATATAGATAAAAATACATGTTTGTTGATTTCTGTATTGTAAGCAAATCTATTCTTTCCATAATTAAATAATTAACATATTTTAAGAATTGTTTTAAAAATATATAATTACAATTCATAAAATTTGGTGGAATCAAATTTAATTCCATTAGAAATTGAATAAGTAACATATTATAATTAAAATATGGAAGTAAATTGTACTAAAGAGCTCCATTTTCAGTTGGAAATTAATTTAATATTTAAATATAAATACAGAATTTTTAAGTTGTAAGAAAAAAAAAGGCTCTTAAAATACTTTAGCTGAAAAATTTTAATTTAAAAGTAGTATATGTTATCAATTTGAATTTTATATGTATATAAAGTTTCAGATTATTTGCAAAAACGTTTAAACATTCTAATTATTAATTAATGTATGCATGATTGAATTGTTTAAAAAATGTAACTTTCACAATTAAGGAAAAGCGGAAATTAAGACGAGTACGTGATTTTGGTAAACTGATTTAAAGCGTGTTCTAAGTAGTTCTAAAATATTGTTTTTGATGCAAAGATTAAAAAAAAGTCTTCCATAGCTATTTTTACCAATACTTTCCTTTACGCATTTTTTTTTTGGCTTCATATTTTAACAAATGATCAAAGATTAGTTTATGATTTAGTTTTCTTAATGCCTTTGATTTTCAAAGAATGGAAAACGAAGTAGAAATGTGAGTCGAAAGTTATAAGATAATCTAGTTAACCTTAAAAAGTATTTCTTATTACTCTTTCGTAAAATATTCTATATTCATGATAATTTGCATTAATTAAGTAAAACTCTCCGAGTCAAAAACTCTTGAATTTCTAAAGGAAACCAAAATCTCTTTAACTGTGAATCCTTTTTTCAAATTTTCTCTTCTCTCGTCTCCTAATGCTTAATTTAAATAAAAGTTGAAATAAAACAAAATTAATAATGTTACAAGCACTCGATTCTACAGCTCGATCTCAAGATTTAAAATACTCTGTTGCAAAATTGAGCTTAGGGATTGTTCATTAGAATTAATAAGAGTCTATCTTTTCAAATTTGTTTATAAAGGAATAAAAGATTTCTTAGATATTATCTAAATCAAATCAACTTTATGCATAGTGATTAGATATCATACGCTTCTTTTATTTTCTCTAAGTAATACCGTTTCAATTTTTATATACGTTAAATTTTTATTTCTATCTGATGATGAATTTCAACTGAAATTTTAATAAAATGAGCGCACTTTATACGAATTTGAAGCTGTTTATTTTCAACACAAGAATTAATAGGTGTGATTACCGTATTTAAAAGTTGAGTTCATACAAATGTATAACAAATTATGAATTTAAATGTAGAATTATGGAATTTAATCTTTATAGTATTATTCACAATAGAAAATTTATAAAGTTAAGATAAGCAAGCAGATATATAATAAATAATATTATTTTTAAACTATGGTTGTTTAATTTGTTTGGCTATGGTTATCTTAAACATTTTATGTACTATAACCCGTATGGAAATAATATAGTTTCTTTCAATTGGATATGATTTCCATTTACACGAAGATTATCTGATTGATAAGGATAGAGCAATTTCTTTTTCTTTTTTTTTGTTGCAAGTTTTGATTTTTTCTATTGAATATGGTAATTCATTTCTCAGAAGAGTATGCTAGTTTAAATTATGCTTCGCTATCTGAACAATGATCCATCATTTGAAAGAAAAATTGAGTCAGTGTCTCTTATTACTCAGGCTGTTATTCACCTTCTAAGTACTTTCATGAATTACTTGGGATTTAAATGGGTAGTGACTGCAAAATTTATATGCTTGAAATTATAATAAGGAACTTATTTCATCTTAATTGATTAATTAAAGTAATTGATCTCTAGTATAATATAAATTCTTGAAAGCAAATTTATAAGTATTTCTCTTTTAATACTCTATTATTAACCTAATTAATATCAGAAATAAAATATCAATTTTTCAAATTTAAAATCTGGGAAGTTATAAATTTAGTGAAAGAGTTTAACTGATTTGAAATGCATTAATAAATAACGATGCAATATATTAAGAAACGATTTAACTTGTTGAAAGTACTATTAAATTCCATAGGGGATTTTAGAAACGTGCTGCAATTCAATTTTAACAATTAAATAGCAAACATTGAACTACCAAGAAGTAATTTAAGTAATATTTTAAATTGTAAGAGAAAACAAAAATAGAAAATAACCATTCATAAGATCTTCTAAACCAATATAATCATCTCTAATAATAAAATATACCATTTTTCAGAAGAAACATATTTAAATAATTGTTAAACCCCTGACAAAAAAAATCATAACTAGAATAAGCGTACACTGTGTGAATCTCAAGACGTAAACTTAAAACTCTTTTTTAAAATTTTAATATACTATAAAATGATCAAATTCTTTACAGAACTGATTCTCAATCAATCAAAATGCATGAGATCATTGGTAGAATCTCTAATGTTACAGATTAAATATTGTGGGAAAAATATCATATTGTTTGAAAGATATGAAAGGAGTCATGTGAGTGATTTACGCATAGGTCATCAAATTCAGAAGATGTAAGAGTTATTCGAATGAATGTACAAAATTTTATTCATGCCTTAGAAAATTTAAACCCAGGAGCTGTTGAATTGAATTCAACAGCGCTAACAATTGAACTTCCTTTTCAGCATTTCAGAATATTAAATCTAAAGTAACTTACAAATGGTTCTATGTGATATCAAAAATGGACCTTGTATCAATCATGACAATGAATTTCCACTGTTTTAAAATATGAAATATGATAAAAAATAAAATAAGCTGAAAGAAGAAAAAATAAAAGATAATATAAATTCAACGTTAAATGCTTGATAAAAGCTTCAAAACAATGATTCAGAAAATAATTTCACTGTTTACTTGTTTACGTTGAATACTTAGATTTTAAAGTAGCAGAAAAATAAGAAAGGAATATTCAGTAATTTAGTAGTGTATTTTTTAGTAGTTTGTAATTCAAAATTTGCAATACACATATTATTTCAGATTAATTTGACCTGACCTGTTCATTTTAACGCATTAGGTTCTTTCCGTCCATATGGGCAATCGATGTTAGTATCGAAGAATTCGGTAAGTAAAAATAATAAATCAAAATGAAAAGCAGTATTTCCGTCATATTTAGTGTTATTAAAAAAATCTGAAGTGAATTAAATCAATTTATAAATTGTGTATTATGATAAATTTGTAATGAAAAAATATTTCAGTTTACATTAGTATCAGTTTTCAAAATATATCGATTAAATATGATTTCAAACATATTAATGGGCATTTATTATAAAACATACAATCAAGGATTTACTATTCTAATCATTTTTTAATAACTAGAGAATGTATTTGTGCAATAAAAGAGAATTATACAAAGCAAATAAAATACGCACATATTAATACTTACGAACTTAACATTAGAAGGGCATATCTATATATACCATATGTACCATTCCTTAGAATTTCATAGAAATCCAAAGCATTTTCGATAATTTTACAGTTATTAAATTATTGTCTTGACTTATAATTATCATAAAATTCCTTTCATTGTAGAAAATGATTAGTTATTCTAAGTTCTTCTACCATTTAAATTTCCATTGCAAAACCACTTCAAATAAAGCTTATATTTTAATTTTACTATTTGGGAAATGCATAATTTGAAATATTATGAACTTAATAGTGAACAAACAATAGCATTTAAAAAGGGTAAAATTATTTTTTAGAGTGCCTACTTGCACTGCTAACAATATCATATTAAAACATATTTATCGGCAGAGTGCCTACTCACGTCCAGAATGCAAATGTAAGTCCCTCTTACTCAATGTAACACTTACTAGTCGCAGTATGCTCTATTTCAGGAGCATACACACAAAGCTAGTTATCAGTTAGCGACGCTTAGTTGTTTTAAGATTCTGGATTTATATTGGCAAAGGAAAGTAATTAATAGAAATATTTGAGTAAATAAAGACGAGCGATTTCCAAGAAAGATATACATATAGTATTTAATTTGAGATTGTATATATTTACATTATTTTTTACATATGTATGCCGAAATACAGATCTTTTACTTCATTTGAGTCAAATATATATGCAGTGCTTTAGAACTTTATTATCTTTAGCATAAATAAAAGAAATTTTAATACGTATTTTATCTCGGTAATTTTATTAGACTTTAATATTATTGTTGTTGTAAATCCAATTAATAATAATTGTCTCTAACAGTGTTGATTTTTCAGTGTGAGACACTTACTAGGGATGATTTTGTAAATTATTATTCGTACTTAGTAAGTGAATTATATATTGGAAACCAATAACTGATTAATAAAAGGCATTGCTCTCATTTACAGTTCTATACCCTATCCAACTGGAAGTTCGTTGTGTTCTCAAATGGCGAATAGGGCATGTTATACAATTTGTACTCACAATGTTCTCCCAGTGAGATTTTCCTCTGTCATTAAGTAAAAAAAATAAGGAATTCTTTATAAATAGTTAGAAATTTCAGTGAGGTTAAATTTCTAATGTTTTTATTTATTGGATTTTTTAATCTCTCTAGTATCACCTTTTGCACTCATTATCTGAATCAACCTTTATATATAGTTTATATTAATTCCATACCGATACAAATATGAACTCTTAAGAATTAATGTGGTATCTACAAAATGTTGACCTGAAAAAGAGAAACAAGAGAATTAATATTAAAAATTACAAGTAATGTGTATAGCTTTTGTAAAATTTAATATTTTATGCTAACTGCATATTACGATTGTTACTAAAAGCTGTTAAAAATATTAATTATTTGAAAACTTTAATTTCACTTTAGTTTTATAATTAGAATATTTGAATCAGCTTGAAATACATTAAAAACGAATAGTCGTTATCTGAATCAATCTCTTAATCCAAAGCTGAAAGAAGTTATTAGGTCATAATATTTAAGAAAACATATATCTTTCCTTCACATCCCATTTCCATTTTAAATATCATTTAATGTATGATGTGCATTACAGCATTACTCCTTAACAAACATCAATATGTAAATAATGCAAGTTGTATCTTGCATTTAAAAAGCAACGTTTCATTTACATTTCACTTGATTACTTTTAAATACAAATGAGTTGCAATCTCCCTTTTTTTAAAAGTTCTTAAACGTACACTTATGTTCACTGTACATTTATAGACAATCACATTTTTACTTTCTTATAGAGACTATTATTTCTCTTATTTTTGCAGGAAATTCTAGTTTATCTGATGAAGTTTCTTGTTCAAAGTTGCGAGTGTGAATATCCTTTAGAATATGAAACAATTCTTAACGCATATGAGACATTTCAGAGAAGCGAAAAAAGGCCGCGCTTTAATATTATTCTTTGAATACAGATTTTTCGAGACAAACAAATGTTTGAAAGTTTTATTTTTTTCTTTCAAAATATTTCGAGGAAAAATGTTAGGAAACTATACGCACACTCTTAAGAAAGATTGCAATAAGAAACATAAAAAGAAAAAAATCTGTTTTCTTAGACGTTCTCATTTCCGTTTATTTTTTACATGTCATATAAAAAAGAATTAATATTTAAACTTTCTGTACAAATGTGATTTTTGCATTTTATATTACTGGTTCAGTAAACACGATAAAACATTTTATTTCTCATTTGTTATTACGGAATTTCAAAAAGTTACTTTTTATTACTAATCTTCAATAAAAGTTTAAAGTATTTATGTTTAAATTGAAATAGATATAAAAGGTTGATATTCATTTTGTTGATTCGCACAATGATATTTATTTCAGCATGTGCTATTTTTATTATTGGTATTAAGATAAAAAAAAAGTAAAATGAATTTCTTATAGTTTGGTATCTTATTTCATGCTTATGCTTGAAAAAAAAATTTGTTCAATGTATTTTTTTTACAGAACATACATACATACATAAAGGCAAATTAACATCGCTAAGTAACAAATTTAAAATTAGTAGTAGTTATGAAGTATTGAGCAAAATAAATTTCAGTTTTTTAAAATATTTCTTAGTTAATAAATATTTTTAATTAGTCTATGTTTACTTAATTTCATTACAAGTATTTTAAAGTTTAAATCTAAATAAACTTAATACATTAATGGTAATTTAACTACGTATAAATTAAATCAAACAATTCAAAGAAAGTATTTTCTAATTTATCTTACGTAATAAATATAAATATTCTTTAGATGAAATTGGAAAACGAATTGCTTTTTATGTAGATTCATTGATTTATTCTTTTATAATATAGAAAATTTGTCTTCACAGAACTTATTGAAATATTGTATTTTGGTGTTGAAAAGCATTTAATTCAAAGACTGGCGCCACTTGTTTCTTAAAAATAACTATTAATATACTTAAATAATTTACATAAACATTGAGTTTAATTAAATCTCTCTTAACAAAATACATATTTTATTTGTAATAGCCAATAAATTTAATCAAGAAAATAATTAATATTTTTTCTAAGAAAATATTAAATAAAAGGATGAAACATTGAAATTTTAATTTATCTCTTGATGAATTTTTGTAAATAATTATTTTTCACATAAGTGCATCATAGAAATATTTAATTTAAAATTGTTCTTATATGGCACTAGTAAACTTTATGGGAAAATAAGGTCTTCACTGCAAACATACATTGTATATGTATGTCTATGTATATATAGCAGATTTTATTTTCTTAATAAAAAATGATTAAAATATTTCTACATATTAGGAAAGCTCTTTGGGGATTTTTTAAATATTGAAATACAACATATTAATTTTAAGGCTTATTTTAAATTTACCTTTTGAATTTATTAATCATTTTTTATAAGTATTTCGGAAAAGTATATGTTATTTCTTCTATATAAAGAGTGATTTTTTCTCTTTAATCAATAAAAGAACTTATAATGTTAATTAAATACTCATTTCTGTTTCAATTCATATGAAAATACTTCCACCTGATTGAAAGATTAAAATCTTTGTAACTCATATCTCATTCATAAATATTGGATTAGGTTAAACTCATCTCGAATTATACACTGATGGACAATTGCTAAAGACGGATCACAAATTGCAATGTAGCATAACATTTAGTGAGACATGAGGCCTAGTCGGATAAAATATAGTTGCCACATTGTTCAAACATTAGAATAAAGAATATTTATTGTTCTGGAAAGTACAAAAGCTGTGAAACATCTGAAAGAAAAAAATGTTCATTTGATGATGCATACGGAAAAATGGAACAATGCATCTAAAAACCAGCAGGCAACTTGGAGAAAGGTATCTGTACGGGATATGTCCACCGTGGAGCGGAAAGCAACATTCCACACGTCGTATCATATTTTGCACAACATTATCCAGTAGCTGTTGAGGCAATTTATCCTATTCCTCTGTGAGTGCATGGAAAAAGGTGTTCTTGTTTGTCGGAGGATAGTTTCGACCAGCAACTTGCATCCCCAAAGCATCCCACACATTTTCAATGGAGTTAAGATCTGGAGAACGTGATAGCCATTCGAGGCGTTGCATACCTTCGCTGTCTAGACAATCCTGAACAGGGAGTGTTCGATGACATGTTGCGTTGTCGTCCATAAAAACAAATTTATCCTCGACAGCTCCACGGAAAAGACGAACATGAGGAAGTAAAACTTCATTAATGTATCATTGGCCCGTCATAGTCCCATTCACAACTACATGTAGGGGCATTCGGCCGTTGATCATGATGCCGGATCACACCATGACACTGCATGTCAGATATCGGTCCCTTTCCTTGATATCTTCTGGATGATAAGCAGTACCACTCTCGCGCCAGTTGGCGTTAACAATTCGATAACAGACTGAACCTACTCTCATCTGAGAATAGTACGCATGCCCAGTCCTTTTCAGTCCAATTGCGATGCTCAGGACACCATTGCAAACAGGCAGTACGGTGCTGTCTGGTTAATGGGACACACACAACAAGTCTGTGGGCGTATAGTCCTCCTCCCCTCAAACGTCTAGCAACAGTTTTTCGGAAGATCAGCTTTCCTGGGGCAGCAAGAAACTGATTTGCCACCTGCTGAGCTGGGGTGCGCCTGTTCCTTTTTACTGATAGGACGATATATCTGTCTTCTACCGGCGTCGTGCTTCTAACACGACCTCCCCCGTGCCCCCTACTACACATTCCAGTAGTTTTAAATGACTTCCACAGCCGTAAAACAAGTGCTGTAACGTAAGCTGTGAGTGATGTATAACTCCCTGGCAACATTTGTTATTTTTCCCCCTTCTTCGATCTTTTCAATAATTCGGCCACGAATAAAATTAAATAAAAGTGATGTTGGGAAGACATGCCAAAAATTTCAAATACGTCTATTAAATCTTTCTTGTAAAACTTTGACTTGAAACAACATCTGTCCACACGCGTCAAAACCTTTAAAGCTCTTATGAACGCTATCACGTGAAGAACAGAAGTGGAAAAAATTTGCATACGCATACATCTTCTTACTATAAACCTCACTTATTCTAATTTTCTACATTTTGTTTCTTTCATTTTGCGGTTGCTATGGATGATAGTGTTATCCGTCCTTAGCTATTGTCCAGTGTGAAATGGTGATTATAGTAAAAACAGAAATTTTAGCAATTGGAAAGAGTCAAATTTTGCACATGAGTTATTATACTTTTAATTAATAATTTTTAAATATGAGTTATAATTTATACTTATTTTCCCATTTTTGTCAGTTACAATTTTAATTAAAGTAATAAAATTAAGTTAAAATAGGTATATCAATAAAAATACCTAAAAATTTTTTGAATGATGATCTTGAATCAATACTTAATTTTATTTGCAAATATATTTTCCCATGTTAAAGAATTTTAATTAAAGAAAGTAAATAAATTAAAGAAAGTAAAACGCTACTTATTTGCCTTATAACTACTCAAAGGTTTTTCAAAAATAATTTTATTCATAAAAAACTCTTAAATATAAATTTTAAGGATAAGCTTATTCATGAATTTCATGCAAATGTTATAAAAATGTTATAGTTTTTCTTCTCGCAAGGATTTCAAATAATATAAAGGCATATTCTACAAATAGTTTGGACATTTCCTTTATTTACTGCTTATGAACATTTATTTGATGGTATTATAAACCTTGATTTGTTTTCATTAAATTTATTAAAATACTATATTCACGTACAATGACAACATCATTTGTGTCAAAAAGGGTTAACATTTTCAATATTGCTGCCTCTTCATTCATATTCTGAACAAAATTTATTTCAGAATACGATAATGTTCAGTGATGAGTTCAATAAATATACAATATGAAAAACGTAGCCAAAACTAATTCGAATCTCAGGTTTTTCAGATTTAAATTATTGCATAGTTTATGATGAATGCAAAGGGAAAAGTCCTTACCGCTATAGTTACTGTATCATAATGCAATTTTAAAGGAGTTCTTCAGACAATGTTATTAATCATTCTATGTTAAATATTAAAATTTGAAGTTAGCTGTATAATTTCACAGTTATATTGCGTATTATGCATATATATATATATATATATATATATATATATATATATATATATATATATATATATATATATATATATATATATATATATATATATATATATAATACGCAAAAATATTAGCCCACTAACTCAGTTTACTAATCAAAAACATAAGGTTTATAGAGTTTAAACCATTAATTATGCAAATTTAATTGAGTGTAATTATCATTCAAATAATGAATAGCATTTCAGATATTACATAATTTTGTGAAAGCTGCTGCATTCTGATAAGTATTTTCAGTCTCAAGGTATTTAATATTTTTAGAATGGAATTTATATTTCGAATACTTGTCAGTTGTCTCAAAATATTCGGGACATCCGATGGCATTGAAGTTTTCAGGCAACTATGTGTATTCTAAAAGGAAGAGAAAATGCTCAATAATGACAGACAAATTTTTTGAATTGAAATATTTTTGTATAAAAGAATACTATAATATGCTTAGCTTCATTTCATTGAGAGATTTAAATTATTTAATTGAAATATGTTAGCTAGAATTCATTTCGTTATTAATTAGTCTGACTTGATCATTTTAAATGAATGGTACGAATTGTTTTCAGAAAAATATTTCAGTAAATTGTTTTCATCTATTCAATTGCTTAAACCATTCCAAATATTTTCATTGAAATCATTTTGAATGACCATGTTATTTTTTGTACTTTTAAAATATGTTTTTATTTTCAGAAACACATTCAAAAGGTTTTGTGAATAAGTACTTAGTTTATATAATTATATATTACTTTTAATTACATAATTCAATTTATTTCAAAGAATTTGTACTTTTAGTTTGAAAATGGAATAGTTTCTACTGACATTGTTCTTCAGCTGATTTCCCTTACCAAAAAAAAAAGTTATTACTCAAAATAACTTAACACATTGAAAGAGCTATTTTCTAGTACATTTTTTATTTCATTTAGTTTTTTTTTTAATTTTTACTATTAAGCAATATAAATTTCTCTCTTTCAATGTTTTGAAATATTCTTAATTTCTCTTAAAGTAAACAAAATGCTTAAGTTTAAATAAAAATTTTCACAGTCATGAAATAATATGTTCACTGCCATAAAAATATTACTGATTTTTTTTTATTCTGAAATAGATAATAAAACAGAAGTCACAATGCATTATAAACATGTTCCAAGAATATTCATATATCGTGCTCATTCAATCAGAAATGAAATGAATTATTAATCTAATAGAACAACTTATAGAAGAAACCTGAAATGTTTGCTTTATTTAAATTTTTAAGGTTCTACAAAAGTAAAAGTTGAAAACTTTATTTCAGGGAACGTGCTTAAAATGTTTATGTCCTCCATAGCATATATCGTCCAAATTCAACCAAATTCAGTAACTGTATTTTGAGAATACATATTCTAGAATGTTATATTTTCCGCACAAAGAAATTTCTTGCTAAGTATTGTACTGAAAAGTATAGCATTTAATATGATTTACTCAAGTACTTTTCAGATAAATATATTGATATACTTTTTTGACAGATTTATTTTTATTACTGTGTATATATTTCTTTTTTTTTTTAAATATGTTTTTACTGTTGGAAAATAAAATGGTTTTTATTAATATATTCTTAGTTTTTAATTATATGTTTAACTTATTTTGAAGAATATGTGCTTTAATTTTATAATGGAATAGCTTCTAATAACATTGTTCATTAATTTATTTTGTTTTCAGCAAAAAATAAAATAATTATTACTCAAAATAATTTAACACTGAGAAATAATAATTTCCGATACTTCATTAAATTAAGCTAAATTATATTCCTTAGAGAAATATTAGTAATGTCTGTGCATTGCACTTTTAGGATATTAAAATATTACAAAGATATTGGATTATATATTTTGAGAACATTATTGAAATCACTGTATAATAAATGGTATAGCTTATTTAAAATTACTATAAAATGCTATCTATATTTCAAAATAAGATCAATTAAAATGCTTAAAAATTATTGCAGTATACTTTACTATTCCTGTAAAATTCGAACAATTGATTTAAAAATTCAAGGAAATAAAGTTTAAAATTAGTTGGCATTTGTATATTCTTAATCTCTATTAGATTCAATGTATAAATATATGTATAACACATGTTTTATATATATATATATATATATATATATATATATATATATATATATATATATATATATATATATATATATATATATATATAAACGCGAAAAAATCAGAAAGAGGATTGTGATTTTTCAGTCCGCATATGGTAATTCATGTTGGTAAATACACTTATTATCTATAAAAAGAAATTTCTTCAGACGAATTTTATTTGAAATCTATAAATCTTTGTATTACTTTAGAATTACAATAATGAAAAACTTGTGCAGAATTTGAAAACCTAGGAACAGCCTGTTGTTAATGCGCATTCCATACTCTAGTCAGCGATGAAAAGTAAATCCAATATTCATATGACCTATTGTTCTATTTCAAAAGAGAACCAAATAAAAAATAAATATGAATAATATTTTTTAAACTTAAGCATAAATCTTGAAGATTCCATTGTTTTTTTTTTATTTTTTTCGCATTCTGAAGAAAGTGATGGTCTATATTCTGTTACCAGTACAAGCTTTCGCCGTTGCAGAGCGAATGAAATATGCAACGGTTGAGAAAGTATTACCGATTCGTTTCAGGATTTTTGTTTCTGGTAGATCTGCATATGTAATGCCGTTTAGCGACCAAAAAATCGATGTTTTTGCTTATGTTTTATTCCGCCTCATGCTTTTTACTTTGATGCTTATTTTTATAAAACTTTCTGTTCTCTTTTGGATTTGAGTAAGAAGCGGAATAGAGTATATTGTGTACATTGTTGGCAGACGTTTTAAAGCTTTAAAGCGCCTTGGTTTGGGTAACTGGGTGCAGTGAAAAGCGTTACATCGTAGAGATTTTCAATACGTTGTTTACCTAATGCAACAACAAAGAGATTGACTAATATTATGTTAAAAGGATTTTAAGTGAAAAACTTTTTCCGTTGTCTTGTCGCTCAGAAATTGCGCAATCGAATATAATAAGAAAAAGAATTTATTTATGCTGTTAAAAATATTTTATATATAAACTACATACTTATAAATTCTTGAAGATTATTCGTAGAATAACATTTTCGAGGATTATTAGCAACAAAAATGTTAGAAAATAACGGAATATTAGTTAAATACCTGAGAATATTCGTTTACATGATAAAGTTAAATGTATAAAAATAAAAAAATAAAAATCTATTTTCAAAGTACAATTTTTATAATGACTTAAAACTTTGGGGTTTCAAACGAATTAAAATTATTTCACCATCAATACATTTTTTATATGTTACTGTACTTGCTCTTTAATACAAGTTGAAATATAAAAATTGCAACTAATAACCCTCATGTTATTTGGAAATTAAATATTCTTATATGGACTAGTCTTGTAATTAACTAGACTTTTCGTTTCTTCATCTTGTTCTTAATTAATGGGCATTAATCACTTTAATTTTTTTTATTCTCAAATTATTACAAAGTCTGTTTTTGTAAATTGGAAGCAATATTTTTATTACTGATTAATCTTATACCGTCACGTTGCTAGCTTTTGTAAGTAAATCAATCCCTTTATGGGATGTTACATCAAATCCCATCCCAATCGAAAATTTGTGGTGATCATTAATAGCTGCGGGAGGACGTTAAACATGTCGCCGCGTCACAATGCAATGCATGTGAAATGATACCTCTGGGGTGAGAAACAAAATCTTGAGACTTCTACTTGGTACTTTAAATTATGAGGATTAATTTTCGGGGCTACAATGGCATGGTCACTAGGTGCCTCACTTCATAAAAACGTACCATCACTTCAGCGATTTTTAGCATTTAAAATTGGAAATACCAGGAGCAGACTATTGGAAACAACAATTAATATAGAGAAATTTCTTTTTTGTGCAGTTTGAAAAAATATAATACAGCAGTTATAGTTCACAGTATATTGTATATGATAGGAATGAATGATTTTGTATTTCTAAGTATAAGTATAAGTTTTAAGATTACGCTTCTTTTTATTTAATTTAAATTTTAAATAAATTTGGAACTTATTTCCTATTGTATCCCAATTAACAAGTAAAGTACTTACAAACATAAAATGCAGAGTATTTAATATGTTAAAATCGATTTTTTATGTTGCAGATTTGCATTGTTAAGGTGGGTTTTCTTATAAAATCTATAACAACCAGTCAGGATGCTTAAGAGAAAAATAGAAGGTTACTATACCATTTATATAAGATTGGTTTTATTATATAGCTTGAGAGCATGTCAGAATTACATTTCTATATAGTAACAAATGTTAACCTCATACTGATTCAGATTGTTATGCTTTACACTATACAGTATTACAGTCTTTATGGTTATTGTGAGGAAGTGGCATTATAGAATTCTCCCTGTCTCTGTTAAAAAATGAAAGATAAATTTCGCATTTCTGCATGATGATATATCTGGTGTATAGTTCTGAATTTTTTGGATTTTCTCATTTTGCAATACATAAACACAGCCCATTACTCATGTAAAATGCTTCTAGAAAGCAACTTATAATGTAAATATTTCACATGAATCTTACACTGTTCAGTTGACCACTATGCTGTGTCAAAAAGTCGAATAGAAATGAGCTATAAAGCTTGAAGAAATAGTTAATATTAATTCCATGCGTTGTGAAACGAAACTACTGATGTCTAAATTTGATTCACTTCTTAAATATTTTAAATGCTCCATACTCAGCAATGAAAATGTTTGGAATATAAATCATCCTGTGTAGATGGTTTATTAGGATGATAATGCTCATATTACGTTAGATTTAAATATCTAAAAATGTGTGTTCATTTTTCAGAAATATTATCTCTATCAATGAAATAACAAATTTAGATCTCATATCACTTATTAATTATCAATTGATAGAAGGAGACAAGCAATCTTGTATTCTCGGTTTTAAGAAAGGAACTTCAATAGAAAATGTTGGTTGAAAATGAGGTGCATATTTAAATATAGCATATGCAATAAAATGATTTTATTTCAATATAATTAAAATAAAGCTGTAATAACTTGAGATATTTGAGTTATTTTTTTAACTTCGAAAGAAATTATCACAATGTATTTTACGTTATTTACTGAATATAATATCAATTGAAGAATTGTAAGTCTTCGAATATGTGAGTATATATAATATTATCTATTTTTTTTAACATAAACAATGAGCAAAATAAATGCACAGTTGGAAATTTCACAAATAGATTGCATTGCAGCTAACAGCTGCATGAATAAAAATAATATTGATTTAATATTTTGCAAAATATCTTAAATTTGATTAAGACATATAAAACAAAGTAGTTATGTTCTAACAATTGCAAAGTTTGGTGAAACGCGCGCTAAATCTGATGATAATTTTATCCTTATATCCTGAATATATAATTGCAAAGTTTTGCCGGAAATAATGATTTTATATTTTAAACTTCTACATACTGTGATAAAAATACAGAAGTATATATTTGCGAAATCAATTAATGAAATTTATAAAATAATTTGATCATATTGTTATAATACTAGTACATTTATGTCAATATGAATAAAGTGAAAAATAAATACAAGATAAATGAAATATTAAGTATTTTTTTTAAAATTTCAAGTAAACAACTTAGAGAAAAACCTTAACAATAATATAAAATACGTATATCACTTTGAATTAAATGTAAATATTTTTAATTATTTTTTTATTTACATTTAATACATTTCCTTAAGAACACAAATATGCATTTTAGTCAATCACAAAATTTAAAAACATGTATTTCCCTTGTCATTTTTGTGAAAAAAATTAGCATTTATTATCCCTCTAGAAATACTGAAAATGTTTGCTCTTTTACAAATATTTTAAATGTTTACAGTCTTCTTTATTCATTATAAGCTACTTTGAAGTAGCTTATAAATAAAATATTGCATATTTTCATTGCATATCATATCTTTCGTAATTTTTTTATAATTTTCAGCCATATCTGTGAATATGAAATTAAACTTTAATATTCCGGAGCAATTAATTTAAAGAAAAGGCTTCATTTTCAACTACGGTAAATGTTGAAACTGCTCTATTTTTTAAATGAAAAATACCACTTGAACATTTTCAGAAAACCCATTTAATTTAACAGCGAATTAAATGAGAAAGTATTAACAATTTGAAAATTTACTAAAATATAAAAATAATATTCAGATTAAAAATAAAGAAATCAAATGTTTCGCAATTTTTATCAGAAGTTTGAAGGATTTTAAAGATTTAAATAAAGGTTGTAAGGTAATGATTGCATTTAAAAGGAACTTTTCAAGTAAATAAATGTTGAACTATTATTTGTTCTCTCTTAAATCCTTATTTTGTTAAAAAGAATAGGTAATCTATTTTAAATGAGATAAATGAACGTCATATTCTACTTAAGGAAATAATTTTATTGTGATTAAAATGTTTCAAACATGTTGACTTTGTTTCAAATCATTAAAATTATTATCTAAAAATTCGATCTGTATGAGCTTTGATTGTAAATCATATTGAATTAGTCATATTATTTCTCAAAGTTAGCTTTCATTTTAATAAAGAATAAGATAAATTTGAGTTTTTACATTAATGAAGCATTTTTAAGTAGTCATATTATTAGTCATATTATTTCTAATAACATGGTATTCATCATATTCAATTAGCCATATTATTTCTCAATGTTAGCTTTCATTTTAATGAAGAATAAAATAAATTTGAGTTTTTACATAAATTAAGCATTTTTAATTAACATAAATTACTTAATCAATTGCAGATACTTGAATACTAATTATAATAAAGATGCACAAAATAGCAATCATTGTGAAGATCAAATGTTTATAAATCTAGATTTAATTGAAATATCTGTTATTTTAGGAAATTTAATGAAAAATTTTGGATGTATTATAAAACTAAGCAATAATTTTAAACAAATGTTTTTAAGGCGTTATTTGAGAATGGCAATGTTCAAAAATTAAACATATTTATATGTGAGGAACTTTTATTATATATACACCTATGCATGGATATACAAGTTTTACCCTATAGAAAGGAGAGAAACAATAACACCATGTTTTTTTTTTAATGTGAAAGAATTATTTTCCTTTGGATATTTTATTCCGGGATTTTTCAATTGAGATGTGATTTGAAGCAAGTAAAATCTGGCGAAAAGTTGGCATCCGAATAATCCAAGACTTTACACTTCTCAATAAAGAACAACAAATTCAATGCTTTTTGGGAGGAAAGCAATATCACCACAACTGGGTAAGTTTAAATTCTGGAGAGATTTATAAAACGGAAAAAAAGAATTTGATATCTTTAATATTGTTTTCGATTTCAATACAGATTATTTTTGCTAAAATTAATTATAGTTTTGGAAAACCCTTTCTTTCATTTTGAATAATTTCAATTCAGATTGTCTCTAATTGCAAATAAAAGTTTATTCCCTTTATAATTAACATTTTGTCCAAGGCAATTTATTTGTTTTCAAGACTAATTTGTGTGCATGAGTACAATGGCAATAGACTTAACTTCATTGATATATATGAAATGCAGACTTGAAGTGAATATATAAAGTGTGCGAAAACTATAATTCTGTTCAATCCAAAGATTTATGAAATATTAGACACATAAGTGGAATTATAATGTTAAATAACATAATATTTAATAGCATGTATGCATCATCAAAATATGTGAATTATTTAACTTAGTATTAATTGATAACTTTTACAAGTAACTAGTTTAATACAAATTATGAATCAGTATTAATACAAACTAAACGATTCACAGATGCAATAATTAAACATTCATAATAAAGTGTAAAAAGAAAGTTATTTAATTTACTTTTCACATTTTCACTTTTTTATTTATTTAAATATATTTTTTTATTTTAATATTTGTACGATTAAATTTACATCTCTTCTTTGCTCTTTATTTCTTATGTCAATACCATGCCAATTATAATCACTAAAATTTAAAATATTTTATTAACAGCTAACATAATCAAAAATATACACTAATTTCTGGTTTAATTGAATAATATTTTTTATCTCCTGAGTCACACTCTAAAAACTGTAAAAAATGAAATGAAAATGAAATCTCGTAATAAATCAAATATTTTAAGATGCAAATTTGAGAACATAGCTATTGATATGTAGATTTAATGCATCAAAATGAAATTGGCCTCATGCAAATGCTAATAATTTGAAATTTCAATAGAATATTTGATATGTATATAATTTTTCCTATTTCTTGCCAATTTAAATCTTGCAGAAAAATAAAACCATGCATTTCGTTAGATTCCCTTAAAATTATACTCTCTAACTATATAAATTTGAATTGCATTCGAACAAATTTTATTCCACTTTAAGTATGTAAGAAAACAACTTTTCGTGGTTTTTTCATAGTTTGCATGTATTTTCTATAATATTTTGTCGATAATAATTTTATTATGAACATTTGAAAAAATATAGTGAAATATTATATTTTATTCATGTGTTTATTTTATCCCAATACCTTTCAATAATTAAAATATACACTATTTTCTATAAAATTCACTTAATTAAATATATAGATAATTTTTCTCAAACATTTTGTATGGATTGTCTGATAATTCTTTATATTTGCAAATAATTTAATCATTGATAAATTATAAATTATATGTAAACTTGTACTCTCGTAAATTGATTTCAATACATCAAAATACTTAATTTAAGACTTATTAAAATTTCAAGAATAAAGTCGTGAGAAAAATTTAAATATTATAGTCATACAATATCTTTTCCTCTGATGATTTGAAAAGAGGAATAAGAAAATTTTAATCTTTTCTTATACATCTTTTCAAATTATTTACGTGTTTTAAAATAAGGTTAAAAATTTATATTTTAATAAAAAATAGATTTAAGGAGTTTACACTTAAAATGATTTCTCATATTTTTAAAATAAATATTCTTTCATAAAGTAAACATTATAAACTTTTTATTCCAACAGATAATACTGTTTTTAATTACGTAGATAAATATTTATATTAAAATACTTTATACAATTCTTTGTTTCAAAGAATCAAATTTGTGTTTCTTTAATTCAATTTAAATTCTGTTAAAGAGCCTCAGTTGTTGAAACTTTTTTAAGTTCCAGTATTAAATTAAAAAAAAAAAATTCTTTAAGGAGTTTTCTTTGATCACATAGTACCAGTTTTTATGTTTGCCAGTCTTTGCTTTGAATTTTTCAACTTTTTTCTCTTTGGATTTTTTAATAAGTTTGAAACAGGGTTTGGACTAATACGTAGGTGCCCTGTAGTTTCTCTTATACATTTGCCCCCATCTTTGCATGACACAATTAGTCTTTTTTGAAATTCATTTAAAAGATTCCCCGTAGGTATTTAAACAGTACAAAAATTGATTATCTTTTATCCAAATATATCTTTTGAAATAAAGATACTTTAAAAGAACAGTGGTTTCAGCACACACTGCTGGCCACCCAAATTGCAACACCCAGAAAGACAAGAGATATCACAAAGAACTTTATTTTGTAGATAACATGATGACCAAGAATCAAATGATTAATTTTATAGACTTCTGTGAAGTGTGTTTATTGCCAAAATCAGTAGCCAGAGAAACCACCATTGTTTAGGATCACCGCTGCCAATCACCTAGGCATTGATTCAAAGAGACTTTGGGGGGAGTTCTTAGGATGTAGAAGACCAAGCAGCTTCCACACGTTTCTAAAGTTGATCTGTTGTGGCAGCTGGAGATGTAGTCTGGGTCAATCATCCAGTAACTATGGACCACATGTTTCCTATCGGCAAATGTCTGGAGCGCGAGCCAGCCAGAGAAGCAGTTCAATCTGGTAATTGATGAAGAACTAAAGGACAAAACGTGCCACATATGGTCATGAATTATCCTATTGAAATGTATCTGTGCGCAAGCCTTGAAGGTAAGGAAGGACAACTGGCTCCAACATTTCGGTGATGTTGCACTGGCTGTTTAAAGTACTAGAAACTAAACTAACTAAAGTACTAAATATGTACTAGAGAAATTTATATACAATACCACCCCATACCATAATACCCGGTGCTGGATAATAGTGGCTATGCATAACGCAGCTGTTCAGTATCCTCTCTCCACTGTGTCTCCAGATTCGACACCACTCCATCGTGGTGTAGGAGAGAGTAGCGTGGCTAGTCAGAAAAGACAATTTACTTCCATTCTGTCGTCTGCATACTTCTTTTATCACACAATTGGTAGTGGAGACGTCTGTGGCTCTGCGTGAAAAGTAGACGAATAAATCAGCGTCTTGTGGACAGACCGATCTGCTGTAAATGACGTCAAATGTTACGTGCAGACACTGGATAAAGAATTAAAGACTGAATGGGCTGTTCTAAGATTCGTGATGTCGGTGAATGATCCGTCACTGTCATGCGCTAAATTTGCCTGTCATCACGTAAGTGGTGCACTGTGACGTATGCAATCGAACACGTCGGCCCGTCGCACTCTCCTGCATCCAATGATTACATATCCGCATTACAGTTCTATGGTTTCGTCCAACATGACTACCGATTACCCTGAAATATAATCCACACTCTTGGTAGGTCACTGTACTTCCTTTGTCAAACTCGGATACGTGATGAAAAGTGGATCCCTGTTTTCTACGATGCATAATTGATCGTTTTTTTTAAAAAAAAAAAAAGAATGATTAATGGTATGTAATGAATGATTAATTCGTCTGAATGATCATTTTCTTGTAAAACTCAATAGCCAAGTTTGGCTATTGTGTTTTACAAGGAAAACACAATAGCCAAACTTGGAATCGTCAAAATATCCAAACATTAAATAGCGTTTTAAAGTAATGCCACTGGCACTCGTGATGTGCATCTGCTCGGAAATTCTAACCATTTGCATATCTCCCCTCCGCTAATGCATATTGTGAATTTCGTGTTATTTCATGTTAAGCATGTTTCCCTCACGGATTGGCATTTATGGCCACCACTAGTGTATTATAGAACTACAGACTTCAAAATGAGGGATTGTTTTCAGGTGTGCCTCTACCTTTTTCACAGAACAAAATATTTTTTGTATTATTTCATAGTAATTTGTTAAAATAAGATAAAACTAGTCATTGAATGTTTAACAAAATTGATTTATAATGTAAAAATAATTGCATTTATAGCACTAAAATATTTACAATTTAAAAATATGAGTGTCCTTCTACTTTTTCCATCACAATGTATATGTATTTAAACAGAAATAGGAAATTTATTTGAAAAATAAGTAAAACATTTTAAGTAGTTTTATATAACATGTGCTGGGTGAAGTAAATAGACGATCATTTAAATAAAAGCAATGTCAACAAGATGAAATATCTATTATTTTTATATTTGGCTTAATTTCATTTTGAATATTTATTTTATGTTCAATGACTCCAAATAAAATCTAAACGTACAAATAAAATTCAAGTAAAATGTATCTATATAAATGTGTATGCACATTATATAAATGCATACATTCATAAATACATGTATATATACATATGCATGATTATGACTTTTGAATGTTTATGACTAGGAAATAGAACTTTTAAAGTAAGTTATAATTATATTCCTCAATTTAATTCCGTATGTTAATATTAAATTCACCAATTCTAAGAATATAATAATTTAACTTTAATATTTGATATCAAAAAACTTAGCTGAGGCAATATCTTATGTGGACAAGTTCTTCATTTTCAATTTAACTTAAACTTTTTAATAATTTCATAGATACCATTACATTGACTCTTGCAATATTTTCATAAGTAAATTGCTTGAGAAAATTCATATGCGTTTCAAATCAGAAGTAGTTTAAAAGCTAGGTACATACCGCTTTCCTTTATTTTGTTGCTCATTTCTCCAGTTAAATCATTCATTCATTAGTCGAGAGACAAATATATCTCTGAAGATGATGTATAGCAAAGTAAAATAAGACATTATTTTACTTTGCTATACATCATCTTTGCTAAACACTCGTTGAAACTAATTATCTCTCGCAAGAAAATAATCTTTTATCCAAATTGTTTCTTACTTGTTGGTTCAAGATATATTTCCTAATACCTGGTAGAAAGAAGAATGTGAACGTAAAAAGGGATTAGCCGACTGGTTTGTAGTAAAGCTTTGTTCATAAATTGTTTCCTAATAACGTTGAAGATGTTAAAGTTGTACATCTAAGGCTTATTTTAATCTAAAAAAACTGTTAAAAGAGTTCATATCCAGTTAAAGCAGTGTACAATTTCATCAAGGCAATGAATCTATTTTCTAAAACATTTTGTTTACAAAAACTAAATTTAATCAATATAAAGCGAAAAAGCTCTTCTTAAAAGTTTTTAAGTTTTATAAATTATTATAAGTTTTAGACATGATACAAATTTTCTTCGAAACTCAATATAAGCTCAAATTAAGTATAAACGTTCTTGCCCATTTTTTTTTTTTTTTTGCTAAACATATTTTTTTTATTTGGGAAAACAAAAATATCTCCCTGTGCACCCAGGAATACTACACAGGACCCGAAGGTACAACAAATGTACTATATAACAATTCCAAATAAATCATGAGGTGAAAATAACAATAATAAAAAAGGCAGAGAGAAAAAAAGAGATATAAAACTAAAAAGGAGTTAGATTAGAGCATGGATATTTTTTTAAAAAAATTCAAAATTCTCTTTCTTTACTAGGTTCACCAAAATCGGGGGCCACCTGTTATTTAAGTCTTTACAAAGCTCGTTCCTTTCTTCTGAAACAGATGAGAATTCAAGAAGAATGTGAGAAGGGTTGTTACTCCCAGAGTTGCACATTCACACCTCACTGTTTTTAATGTGGAAACGGTGAAGATAGTTATTGAATTTCCCATGTCCAGTTAGGAATTGCGTAATTTTAAAGTCGGTGTAGAACCAGTAGTTCTTAATTCTGATGGGAACTGATGGGAAAAAAGATTTTGTCCACTTACAATTAAGAGAGGACACAAAACCTGAGTTCCATTATTATAATGAAGGATTTTATTATTAGCTCTCCCTTTCTTCAAGAAAATTTAAAATGATTAAATTCATTTCTTAAATGAAATTTTGCATGTCAAAATATGATTATTGATGTTGAGACTCTTATGAAATGTGTTGATAATTATATATGTTTAATGGAACTAATTTATATTGTTAGAGGATATCATTTTATGAAATAAATAATAGCTTATGTTTGTCGATACAAAATTTGAAGTGAAATTGAAGTGTAAAATTTTTAATCAAAGCATTGAATATTTTACTCAAGAATTATCCATTATTTCAATGAACCACAATCTTTGAATTTAAAGTTGCTTACTTTAATTACTTAATTGCTTGCATATCAAATTTGCATATATTCAATCCAATGTCTTGTCAAAATATCTCTTTTTATGTTTGTACCTCATTTTTGGGAATTAGTATGTTTATAATTCCCTTATTCAAACATATCCAATACATTATTCTCGCGTTAGATTTCCAATAGAATTCCTAAAATCTGAAGGTACTGAAGAATCTCCAAATTAACATAGTATTTTTAACTAAAAGTAGTTAACTTTCAAAAAATAAAACATTCAAGATAATTGTCCCACCTTTTTATTTCCGCAGTGTATGCTAGATTATATTTTGTATTTTTAACACATGCGTTTTCATCTTGGCTTTCATTTTATTTTATGTCACATCCAAAAGCGTCTCTTCCTTTCCGGATTCTGTTATTTCTTTATTTAATATTTTGCAAAACATAAATTTGATAACACTCAAAATTTTGAAAGGTATAGGTTTAAAATAATTTATATGCAATTATTAGCTCCTAATTATTTATTATTAAAATTAGAAGTTTGTGTGAACTAGTGAAAAATCTCATGGTATTCAAAAGTAAAATATTTTTGCTATATGATATTTTAGAAACAATATTTTTATCCCATAAATGAAATAAATTTCCAATGTTTGGTACTTCCATTTTTGATAAATTATGTTAATTGAAATTGATTTGAAACACTTTATATGTATATTACAATACGAGTTACACAATCCATTATTTACACAAACTAAAATTATACTTTTAATATATTTAAATAATGGATTTTTCTTTTGAAAATATATATTTTTAGTATACATATAAGAAATGTATTCAATTAGTGTTTAATGTATACTGTAATTTATTGCTGTATGATTAGATGCATAAAAACAACCAATATCACTGCACATTTTAAGAATAATTCTTTTCTCCATGGATGTATTTTATTATTACGTTTAAAGAAATTGCACTTTATTAAAGAACACAATTTCAGTAATATTGATTTACATATTTTTTGATACGAATCATTATAATAAAACACATTCTTTATTGAATATATGTTTTAAATATTGATAACAATTGAAGCCTAACATAATTAATTAATAAATTTGTATTTTTAATATCATGTTTAAAGGAAATTGAAGCTAAAAAGATTGTATTCAAATACAAACATAAATTTTAAAATTTTGGAAATGTTCCATACTCGTGCTATGTTGTTTATTTAAAAAAATCATTAAATTGTTTTCATTAATTAAATATAAATACAGCAGAGAATTTTATTGATCAAAATATTAATGAGGATTCTGACATTGTGAATCATTCGACAATTTTAAGGAAAATAAATCTATTATTAGATTTATTCTGTAAAAAATAACGATTATTGTCTTTATGTTAATTTTTACGTATAAGCATAATAATTTAGTTTATATATATTTTCTCACATGCTTTTAATATATATTATCTAAAAATATATACTAAATTTTTCTTAATGTTATGTTTATATGAAAGCATTTTTTATTTTTAAATGCATTACAAATTTCATATTTCTACCCAAAAGTAAACGTATCTCATTAAGATTGCTGAAATTCAGCTGTCTGAATTTAATAACAGAAGTTATTTTGAAAAATAAAAGTAAAAGCAGATAATTTTTCCAAACCCCAGATTCTTGCGTAGAAACATTTTTTCTGTTACCCTTTCCCCAGTTAAATTTTAATAAATACGTTATTTTTCAAAATTTGGAGGTATATTAAACATCTATTTCAGAACATATGCTGCTTAAAATATATTCTTTAATTACAATTTTAACCTTTTCAACTTGCATTTTTCTTATACAAAGAAGAGTTGATGTCATAAAGGTGTACAATTTTATTCCAATTTAATATAATTGCTTCTAAGATGTTTTTAATTTTTTTTTAATTTTTATTAAAAATTTAAAACATTATTTCTAAGACAATAACATAACTTTAGTTAAAAGATTATCAGCCAAGGAAATTTTTAAGAATAAAAATTTCTTAAACATGTCATAATAAAATTTCTTCATTGACAAAATTCAAAATTTCCTTTTTTTATTAAAATTGATTGTCTCAAACAGTTCCATCAATATTTTAATGCAAGTATTTCTTTAGACAATTTTCCACTTCCTTGTTATTTCTGCAACATTTCTTAAAAATGTCTTCTAGAACACAAAAATCGATAGCATTTCTTAAACTTCCTAGACACTCAGGATAAAATAAATTTCCTTTTAGATTCTTTGCCAAGAATATGCTCAGGAAATCATCTTGCTTCAAGTCCACTATACCTTATTAAATCAAGCTCAAGCTGAAACTTTTGGCATGAAAGAGAAGGCAGAACTAATAAATTATACTATGTGGTGTTGATTTCTTTACATTTCACATAGAAAAGATTTTACATTTTTTGTCAATTTCTTATCTTTTAATTTTTGCTTAAGTGAATTGAAGGCTTGCTCTTAAATTTATGTTTTATATTATGCAAAAACAAAATTTTAACACTCAATATTAAATATTATATATAATAATAATTAAATATTGATTATAAATACAATTAAGAAATAGGATTAATTATATTTTAACTATATTTCAAATTTCCATATGTACAAATTTGCATATATTCCTCCTGTTTTTAAGCATTTTTTTCATTTTTTAAATGTTGTTAATTCACATCTAAGTGATTCCTTTCTTTAGGAAATAATTGAAAATATATTAATATAACGAATCCTTGATATTACATTTTATATTTAAATTTTACATATTTCGGGCTTACTGCCATATACTATTAACTTGAAGTATGATTATTTTCATTTCATAAAATATAATGAAAACTTTATTTTATCGCGAAAAAAAGGAAATAAATTAAATTTTTTAGTAACTTTTATATATATTTTTTAAACAAAAATGATTGCATAATGAAAATTATAGTTCTGCTAATTAACAGTAAATTATCATTTGGACGCGTATAGGCACACTCATTTTCGTATATTATACTTTGCACAAAAATTACATTCTCTCTCAACAGCTTATATATATGATTTCATGTTCCATATAATTTTAAAGGTAAAATTGTATGTAGGAGAACTATATAAGTTTTTCTCTTTTTTTATCGAGAATATATGAGTTTTTATTGTTTATAATGTCTTAAGTTATCTTTATAAATAATTATAAAATTTAGCTGTTGGCTAAACCATTTTTCAGCAAAAAAATATTACTTTAAAAATATCTCAATACAAATAAAAATTTGAAAAAGCTCCTTTTTAGCTGATTCTCAAAGCGCACAAACGGTTAAATCAGTCTAGCTAATATGTAATAATCTTTTGACACATAGATATATAAGTTTTAAAATTAAAATTTCTAGAATGGAAGATTACTTTTTAATGCATTAACAGTTGTCAAGATATCCAAAACTATTGTTATTATTTTAAACTAAACGCTATATATCTTAAAAGTTTTATCCATATTTATGCAGCGTTATTATATAATCTTCTATTCTGATAGGTATTTACTTACTAAAAGTATTTGGATGAACAACATTCTCTGTTACTATAGAGATTAGTTTTTATTTTTCTTGATTTTGAATTGTATATATGTATATATATAATTAAAATACTACGTACGAATCATTTAGTTTTCTTCATGGTTTAGTGGAATGCTATATGCTTTGGAATGAAAGTTCCCGGATTTGATCTGTTCCATTGTTAAAAATAGTTAATGAATGTTACGTTTCAGTCTTCAAACTGTTCATTTTTTGATGAAGCTATTTAAGAATTTCCAGAAGTTTATCAAACCAATTTGTTCCCTGATGTATGTACATTTTGTGTGAACTTTATTTAGGTTTTCATTTTGTTTCAGAATAAAAGAAAACGAATGATACATCATTTTTGTAAAAATAAACGTACATTCTCTTTTATCTGACTGTTAAAAGATGAGGTAAAAATAACGTAATAAATTTTTAGAATATCTAACATGAATCTCATTTTTGCGCAAATTAAAAAGATAAATATGAATCATATGTAAGTAAATTAGCTTGATATAAACTACTCAAAACCAATTAAGTTGCAGTTTATTTTACATATTATTCAAACGTTAATTTCTATCTCTCTTAAATTATAAATGTTTACTTCATTTAAACTTTAAAAACGGCAATGTTTTACAGAATTTAAACGTAATAAAAATGACTCTTCATCACGTTATTTATGAGATATTCAGGATTTTGATGATTTAAAATAAAAATTGAATGCGTGAAATAAATTAAAAAGTGATCTAAATATAATTCAAAGTATCTGTTCAAAGTCACAAAAAGTATATTTCCTAAATAATTCTTAAACACGTGTAAAGATCAGTCAAAGCTTGAAAAGTGTGTTAAGTATTAATACATTTCTCAGTAAACAATTCCCACTAAAATTTCATTTCTCTAAAGCTATGGCAAATGTAGAGCTGAACAAGATAGCAGATAGAAAAATTTAACATTAAACTTAATACTCTATACATTCTTTATTATGCAATTCAAAATAAAATTCCGTAGCATTTACTAGTTAACAACATCTCATAGTTATAATGTATACCATCTGAAAAACATATATTCGTCGCAAGACTACAGAACAAAGTTAGTGTTTAACATATCGGCAGAAGAATATATTGAATAAGTTGTTCCCGGAAGGAAAGAATGTATGAATAAATGTGTATCTTTATATATAGCCTAACTCAATAAATACTATCTTTGAGATCTTACTTTCATTTTTGCATATATTTGGAAAATATTAACTTTTATGAACCAGGAATTCTATATAAATACCACATCTGAATTAAAACTGGTGTAGTTTACATAGTTTAACTTTCATAAAATACAAACCATGAATGCTTTTATTAATTATAGAGTATATATATATATATATATATATATATATATATATATATATATATATATATATATATATATATATATATATATATATATATATATATATATATATATATATATATATATATATTATATATGCAATTATATTAAAAATTATTGAAGTTTTAAGCAATATAAATATAGAACAGTTAAGTAAGTAAGGTAATAACATTATTTATATATATATATACATTATATATATAGTGTGAAGTTAGTTATACTTTCATCAAAATATGCAAATAAATAAATATTATTGCACATTTTCATTAAAATGTAACTGTAAATAATTTTTAAAAACTAGCATGTTATGTTGGAAGCATTTAATAATTTTAATTCATGAATGAAAGTTTTAAAAATGAAAGTTAGATTTTATCAGTGTATTTATTTGTTTTTGACACATTGTATCATAGAGAAATTAAGTATATATGTGAGTTAATATATTTTTGAATTCATATAGAATTTGTAATACGAATTAATATATAAGAATAGTTCAAAATCACTTATAGCAATTTAATCTGAAAAACTTTTTAATTATACGCGAAAGTATCAAATAGTATATTATGAATAATTACATAATGACACATGATTCGCTAATGTTAATTAGGTAGCTTAACCATTCAAATGTTGTTTATTATAAGTTCAAGTTTTTTTTCTTAAAAATTTTAGAATTATTAAAAATGAAAAAGTTTAGTTTAACAATTCTCTGATTGTACATACAAAATCTCTAATTACAATAATTGACTTTATTTACAAATTCGCTTAACGAATTCTCCGATTTTGTTTATCTAAATTTCGAAACAGTAGTTTTAAATATTCTATAGTAAAATAGTAAAAATTCAATATATTTCTAAGTATATAGTTTATGTTATAGAATATTAAAATATGTAATTAGCACAATTTATATATAATGCATAATACTTGTTCAAAATATTTCAGGAATATTGAATTTTTTTACGAATTTCAGAAAAAAATATTTTAACAATACCTTTTAGAAAAGTACTCTTTGCTTTAAATTTTTTTTTGTGAATACTGGAAACAAGTGCAGTTTTCTGAACTACAGGGAATTCAATGAGTGTGCTATATCGAAGCACAGTACAAAAGAATGAAGCACTCTAGTTTCCAGTAAGGCAAATCTTTTTCTTGTCTTTCTCCTTAAATAGGATTAATGTATCAGTTTATACAAGAAGAAATCTATCCTTTAACTTCGATACTAGTACAATTTTTGAAACTTCAATTTTATTAAAACAGCTTTTGTTCTTAAAAGAAGAAAGTTATACGAGATGCATTTTTAAACTTTTAAAATGTAAATTTAAAAATAAATATATTCTGTATAATAGAAATAAGTAAAAAGCTAAAACAACGCTTTATGTAACATTAGAAAAGTTTCTTTATTTAAAAGTTTTGTCTGAATACCTACATAAGTTCGCCATTTTATGATTGCTTTTGACATAAAATTTTTGCTTGAAAGTGAATGCTAAACTAATGCAAATATCAAAGTTTAAATATGGTGTCGAACCAATGAACTGTTGATTTCACTCCAATTCTATGCCTATTTAGTTACCTAGCAAGTTGTGATCATTATTACAGAATATGCATATATATTGTCTATATTAAACATGTACCTTACAAATATAACCGTATAGACATTCTACGTTCAAATGGAATCATAATTTCTCTCCAGCCACAAAAATCTTAAATTTAGTAATAATTTTACTGCAAATACATATTTTGAGACAGAAAGGGAGAGAGAGAAATTAAATATAGCATGATCAGAGGAAATATTTCTTATTGGAAAACACATACAATTTAATATATAATAAAAGCACATACATTTTTATGTAGCATGAAAATATCTTGAAATTGTTATAGTTGTATTTCCCACACATACAGGTGTTTGTCTATAGAAAGTGAATAAAAGTGAACTTTTTAGTGAAGTTATGTCTGGTATTTTTTTCAAAAGCGTAAAAACTCGGAAATTTCCGGTGATCCCAAATGTCAAATTGCAGGAGCCAGACTAACTAGAGTGTAAAACAACATTTCAACTTTTATCGATGTTTCTAAATATACAGTGTTTCTAGATATACAGTATACAAACAGAAGAGCAAGACAAGCTCGGCAAAACTATAGAGGGGATGGAAAGAGAGGGTAATTTGGTTTTAAAGGGTATTTAAATGTCTATAAAACATACAACTGTATTAAATTGACATAAGATCTCAATTTGAATCTAGATTTAAAATTGTCAATGATTACGCTTATTATGCACATTTACAAACAGAACAATTATGACAGAGAAACAATAATCAGACCAATTGACACAGTTGCCTTTGCCAAATATCGTTTACAGTGGTTTCACACTCATAAAACCTCATCGACTGATAAGAAGAAAATAATAATATTGTATGACTAATTCGCATCCCATACTTTTCCCTACAATCAGATGAATGCACATTTGGAAGGCACATGTGAAAGTGTATGATCGGGAATGTCTCCTTAGAAGTGTCAAGGATAGAGGCCGATCTGTAAAGATATGAAATGCCACGTCATGGTTTTCTTCCATAGCAATTATGACCTGAAGAGAAATATAACCCTCCCAAGTCCTGCTTGCTGCCTCAAGCGAGAGGGTGTTCTTGGACGAAATGGGTTATGTATACGTCAGGAGTTATTACTCCTCCTGGTATATAGATATATGGTCACAATAGACGAGAAAGTCATTCCATTATGTCCAGCTAAAGTAAGCAAGCATTCGGGGTTAAGTCAGTCTTCTCCCATTAGTGCCCCAGGTCCTCTGACACATTTTGAAGCTGTTCACTTCCCTTTTCCATGAAACCAGATCTAAATTTGCTCAATATATCGAGGAAACAGCAGACGTCCCTTTTATGCTTTCTAAGAGGATATATTAAATAACTTACCTTTCTTTAAGGTGAGAGGCGCTTTACAGAGTGTCATTGGTGTGGGGCTGTTCAAGCCTCCCCCGATTATATTCTTATTTGTCTAAATTTTACAATTTTTAAGATTTTAAGGGATTTGATTTATTTTTGTACTTTATGAATATCTTTGGTTTTATGGGGATGGAGTAGCTTAGGATCTGGATTAGTCCTCTGGGATTGGAAACAACAACACACAACACGGAAGCGTAAAAAGTTGTAGTAGACAGTGTCCATCCTATGATGTCAATTTTGTTTCGTGCGGGAAATGGAATTTTCCAGGATAACAATGTACATATTCGCCAAGTAGGACTGGTCTAGTCATAATTTGATAAAAACGAGGTGGTAATTACCTTTCTTACTACAGTCACTCCATATCAAGAGCTCAATTTAATTCATTCTTTAGTGTATATTTTATATCATCCACTAAAGAATCGATATTGTCCACTGGTATCCTTATCAGAATTTTCTTCAAAGAGATCTTAATGAAGAATTGTATATAATATTCCTTTAAATCTCCTACATGAATCCCAGATGTATTACATGCAAATGATAACACTACTCCATGCTAATAACATACTAAAAAGGGATTGTTTATAAATTTAGGATATTGTCATTATTTTGATAATCACCTGTCGAATATTTGCTAAAAACTTTCATCAATTATTCTTGTAATTTCCCTTATGTTCATCAGATAAAACATAATTATCTTCATAAATTGCTTACGTACATTTTAATAATCTTTAATTGTCATGACTATTTGCCACAATAAAATTATAGCCGCATCTCTGAAAAATATAATTAGTTTTGAAATATACGATAATCCCAGAATTCTTATTATCTAATGATTCGCATACATTATAACAGAAAAAGTATTATTATACATTTTTATTAAAATAATCAGGAGATATATGAAATTTTACAATTTGCATAGCAATTGTATTTGCAAAAATATTATTCGTGTAATTTTGCATTAATAAGACAAGTAATAATTGGAATAATTTAATTGATAACGATAAAAAATAGCACTAATTTAAAAAAAAGAAAGTAAAATGGTTACTATTGAAAAGTGTAATCTTGAATGCCAAAACATCATTTTATCCAATACTATTAAATATAACATATTCCATATTTTTGTAAAAATTACTTTTATATGTGATGTACTTATTTTTAAAGGTAATTTTTATCGGATAAATACTGTTTATTAGTATAAACACATTAATTCCAATATTGTAATTGATTACTTATTTTCATGTTTCCTTTTATCTGAACTAAGAGAACAAAATATGTTCATCATGAAAATACTTACAGACATTTTGAAATTGTATCTTATTATATTTTTTAAAAAAAATTTGTTTGTATTGTACATTTAGTTATTTCATATATTTATAAAAGCACAAGAATGAGAAAAAAATATTTCATTTCAATGAGAATGTTTTTATCTAAATGAGTAGTTTGTTTTATTACATCAAAATACTAAATAAAAATGTTATTAAAATATTTTACCTAAATATTGTTCAATATTTATAGATATTCTTCCCATCTAAATTGCAGTTTCATTTAAATAATGATTTCTTTTAATATATACTTTTTAGGTATAAAGATCTCTTCACGTATCACTGATAAAGACCCAATCTCCAGTTTTTGATTGCTATGAAATTTTGTTTAAAGTATGCGTATTTCATTTAATTCATGCTTTGTTTTCATTCATATCTATTATTTCTTTTCGTATTTCATGTCGTCTCCCTAACTTTGTATCTATTTGTAATTCTTAATCAAATCTCAATCTATAAATTTGCTATTATTATAATATTTTAATGTAGCTTTCAGATATTTCATGTTTCCTTAATTGTTGTTATTTTTTTATCTTACAGAACAGTTGTTAAGTTAGTGTGCAGCACTGTAAATAGTTTTTCAAGAAATAGAGTGGACAAATAATGTAAAAAGTAATATTAAAGATACATTATATCTATCATTTCACACTTTATATTTAAATAAGTAGGTAGTGAAACATAAAACAAGTAAAAAGTGTCTAAGGATTTAAGTAATACAATATTTGCCTTTTTTTTCCTTTTGAGAGTGAGGTGGACAAGATAGACTCTGAGAGAAGAAGAAAAAAATAAAAAATATCCATGATTTCAAAAAAATTAAATTCATTAATTAAATATATATATTTATATATGAAGCTTTATATTTTTCTTAAAATTATTTGTGAATAAATCTCCTCTAATTCGAGGAGGTAAAAAAAAGTTAATATTTTCCTTAAATTTTCAAATAGTTACTTCTACATATGAAACTGATTTCTTTATAACCAACATTTATCTAAAGTTTAAAATACAGATACTTGAAATATGCTATTATTGAGGACAAGTTTTTTTGGGAAACAGCATCATCTTACTTTTTCAGAAAAAAATATTTTCTGATTACTGAAATGTATTATTTGAGTTGTAGCTATTGTTAGATAATCTCTTTCCTATTTTGAAACAAAAATTTTCAACTATTCAATATAATTGTAAAAAAAAATCATTCGCAGCAATTTTCTGCAACAATTTGATTTGAGGAAGATGAATTATTTTGATTAGATTACACATATCAAAATATTTTTATTACAACTGTATGATATTTAAATGAAAATAATCCTTTTTATTTAATCATCTTTTTAAGAGAATCAATTTTTTAATTTTATCTGTGTGTAACTACATAATTGAGTTGAAAAGTTGAAATGCTGACAATAATAAAAATTAGCATATTTTCAGTCGAAATATTCAAACAGAAATTTGTAAGTGTTAGAATAATTTAAACTCAAAGTTGTAATATTAACATTTATATTGCTGTTGAAGTTCCTTATTAATTTAATTAAAAAATATAAAGATAATGATAGTCTAGAAATTAAATATTTATTTAAGTTATTTTAAATTTTAAGAGGTATTAAAACAAACTGATGTGTAAAAAAGTCAGTAATATTCTTCCTATTCTTGTTAATCAACAAATAAAAATTCAATTGGTGCATTAACTAATTTAAAATACAAATACAAATGAAACAATAAAATATGTTTTTAGGTATATTTCTACTGCTTGTGTTTCATTGTGCATTTTTCAAGCCGAATTTAGCTCTACCAAAAGAAAATTGTACAGGCATATGCCGCCATAAATCGTTAAATTTTAATCTTATAGTCAAAAAAGAATATAATTCAGTCAAGAAAAGAATATAATATAAAGAATTTAATAGAAATAAAAGTTTACGAAATATATACTTATTTTCATTAAAGTAAGTATATATTTCAAGTGAATCGTTTTTGAAATTCAGTTATGTAAGCTAATAGTTCTTTATGACTGATATTTTAAAAATAGTAATTAAACTTATTTATATGGAATGTTTGTATGGGGCCAATCAATTATATTAACCAGATTAAATTGCTTAAAATTTTTAATTTGCGGCGACTAGCAACAAATAAGTTACTTAATGTATTATATGAAGTTGCTGTAAATCATGATATTATGAATTAATATTTTTCTTTGGGTTAGTATAAACTGAAACATAGAAACATTCTATAAGCAAATGCTAACGGTTTGGAAAACATATTAAATATAAATTAAATATGCATATTTTAATGTCTTTTAAAAATTTACTAATTTAGTTATAAAATACAATGCAATGAACGAAAATATTCAGAATGATATATAAGTGATATACTACAGAAAAAGTTTGGAAACTTATTTCTGGATATTTTTCTCACGAACTTAGAATGGATAAAATATAGATTAATGGATACCGAAATAAAAAAAACATGATTGTGAGATCAAATTTTCTCACTGTGAAATGAAAAATCATGGAAAACAAGAATTCATCAATAAGATTTGTTTGAGAATCACAAAATTCCATATTTCATAGACAGAACAAGAAATCATTTTACTTGTCGCATGACTATCTATAATTTGTCACTGTATACGGAACGTGAAGAACCATGTTATGTATCCTAGTAGGTTATGGAAATCTCAATCGACAATAACAACAAATACATTGCACCTGAAGATATGCATGATGAAACAGTACAGAACAAATCGACAGCTGATATACATCAAAGCAAGATATTTCATTCTGTTTTGTAACACTGACGATTTATGTTGTTTTCTACTGCTATCAAATAATACAATGATTGATGTAAATGTTTACTACCATAGTTGGACAACTTGAGGAATGTTATCAAAACTGGAAAATAGTCTATATGTGTTGGAATTGAAAAAGTGATTCTGTTGTTTCCAAACGGAAATAAAATTGCTTGGAATGCTTGCAACTACCGTTATAGAATTTGAAAGATAATAGGATGAGAATAGTGTTGAGATGATAAATATATATATATATATATATATATATATATATATATATATATATCATACACTATAACATTACAAAAAATCTGTGTGAAATAAAAATTATTTCTGAGAAAAAGTTTCGTTGAGACTATAAATCTCACTTTTTTCTGAGATTTTTAAGCAGACAGATTTTTTAAAAATTGAAATATTATTCTATCAAAGACAAAATAGAACTTTAATGACATGCAAAATATTTAAATTATTGTAAGCTTCTAATTATTTAAGAATATTCATAGTTAAATGCTAAATTAATAACTGAATGAGATTATCTTTGTGAACAAATAATAATTTAATAAAATATTTGACATATGATATTCAGTGAATTTCAGTTCCTGGAAATATTCATTTTTTATTACATAAGCATTCATTAATATGTAAAATAATGTCTGAATAAAATTACTTTTAGCTTAGTCTGAATAGTTATGAAATTTCCCATTTTTATCACTCCTGATATACACAATAAAAACGTGAATGAACTCATTCTTACTAACTGAAAAATATTTACCGATTAAAATAAGTATATTTTTAATAAAATATTTAAGAGAATTATGTTGGCAGCTCCAATTATTTTAATTTATTTTCTATATAAAACATAATGTCTGAAAACATTGAAATTTACTTTTCATTCAGAATAAAGAAAACAGTAATAAAAATTGAATGTGCAAGACTTTTTTCTAGAAATATACAAAGAAATAAGAAAAAAAGTAATTCAAACAAAGTATAGGATTTCAAAGCTCTGTGAAAGGAAAATAATTTCACAGGGTTCATAAATTTACTTTTAGAATTATTGAAAGAAGGAAAAACGATTTACTTTAATCAAGTTTTTATTGAAAATGAATACATTATTTTCAAAAATATGCACAATTTAAACAGTTAAGTATAGAAAATATTTATCGAAATAACAGTTTTTGCAATAAACAAAATTTAAAATAATAACTAGTATTCACAATAGCACTTAATAAAATTTAGGAAACAAATTTCTATATTTTTTAATCATAAAAATCTATTGCTTTTAAAGTAATTAAACATAAGTTAGGATAAATTTTAAATGCGCAAGTTTTTGCATATATGAGAAGGATCCCATAATTTAGAAAATTCGAATCTTAGAATGAACGAAAGAAAATATAAAGTGTTTTCTTTTTTTATATCCTACTTTGTTTTGTAAATATCTAAAATTTATTTTCTCTTATTGTGTATTGAGAATATTCTTAACATTTATTTATCATAAGGAATTTATGCGACAGCATTTTTTATAAATCCTCTTTTAAATAAAAAAAATATTTTTGTACTTAATAATTGAATTCAATTATATAACTATACAAATATTTTTTACTCAATAAAATATATATGTGTAAAATAACAATATTATTTGCCAGCAGGCATTTAAAGTGTAACAACATCTAAACATCAATATTAAAAAGTTTCGCGAAGAATATTCGCAAAACTTCAATGTTCGCGAAGTTTTCAATATTAAAAAGTTTCTTTTCAATGAAGTTAATTACTTCATATATATGTTAAAAGCTATTTGTTTATTTCATTTTTATATGATAATAATACTTGCATTATTGTATAGTTAATACAGGGTGAGACAAGATAACTTATTTTGAATTGCAATTACACAAAAAGTAGTAAATGTACTGAAGTGAAGTGTTAGTATTCTCATGTAATCTCATTCAATGGATATAATAAAAATTGTGAATTGTGATATATATACATATATATATATATATATATATATATATATATATATATATATGGTGATTTTTAATTTAGATCGGATAAAAAATGATGAAAAATATTTGCATGGAGGAAAGTAGAAGATATAAAATATTTCATTATTTAAAAGTATTTGATTTCTGTGAATGTAAAAGGAAAGCAGATATATGTAAATAGTTTGAAAACGCATACATTAAAGCATTCTGGCAGATAAAGTATACAGAAAATATGCTAATAAAAGGATATTTGGCTTATTTATTGTAAATTTTCATATGTGACCAATTTGAAAATAGAAAATAGGTAGTTAGTGTGCAAAAAGGAGTTTTTTAAAATTTGTTCATATAACTGTCTCTTTTTTTCTGCGTTGGTTAAATTGCGTTGGTCGGATTGAAAGCATGGTCACAAGATGTAAACTTTGTATACAGATGAGGAGGGATCACATACCTTATTAATGTCATTTTTTCTCTTTTATGCCGTTTATTTTCACTTTATACATAATTCTGTTTAAATCTCCAGTATGTCATTATCTCTGATAACTTACAAAAATTTAATATTGTTTTCATTTCTGTACATGATTATTGATTTTATTTTGCATAAATGTATATTCTACTTTCCAGATGAATTTTGTGCCAATTAATACAATATTTGTTGATTGTAGTTGAAAGGAATATCATTAAACTTCAAAACTTCAGTGACAATATATATGTATATATATATATACAAAATAAAATTTTCAGAAATATTTCATGCAATTATTTTAACAGATGAAATGTTTTTCACTGGTTGTCCATGAAAGCTTAATATAGCCACAATTAGGGCGAATAAAATAGTCAAAATACTCATGATAATTAAAAAAAACATGTTTGAAATAGCTTTGATAATTTCACCTATTTAAGCAAAGCTTTGTTAAAGTTTACAGAATACTTAATAAAATGTTAAAATTGATAAAATGGTAATCAAGTTTCAATATAATAAAATTTTAGTGGTAAATATTAGCAATTGAAAATGAAAATTTGCTAATATTTATTAATACAACCAAGACTAATGTTTATCTAATTCACTGAATTGAAATTTTTAATTATTTGCCTGTAGTTTGTATTTCAACTTATATAAAGTTGGAAGTTTATTTACCGTATTCATAATCACTGTTGTATCTTCCATGTCTAAGCATTTATTTTACTGCTGTGGCAAATAAGAAATTCCACAAGTGTAAATTTTTATATTTTAATATTTATTTCACATTACACTTACAATATATTCCATATTTTTATAAATACTTTTAGACATACGTATTTTGTAATAAATCTAGTTTTTTATTTCCTTTTTTAAGCTCGCAACATTATATTCAGGAAAATAATTAGTTAAAATATGATGTAAAGTTGCGCATTAGAGATATTTTCTCAAAAGAAACAAGGATTGTGAAAACACGCTTTATGCATATTTAACACGCAATAAACTAGAATAATTTAACACGCATATGAAATGATCTTTTGCAAATTTAAAAACTATATATGAAAAGGAATATTATATAAATGACTGCTAAAAGTGAACAATCGATTGATTAAGAAATAATGAAGGGTATGTTGAAATATTTTGGAAATGTCGAAGTATTAGATGAAGTACGGTAAAGAAAACTGAAAATATGAACTCATGTGAAAAACAGAAATTCGCAAAAATTTACATTTTTATAAATCCTTACATTTTAGTTAATTGTACATTTTTTACGTAAAACATGAGTTAAGTTTGTAACATATTGCCATTTATTTGTACTCTTTCGATTTGGTCACAGAATCATATACAGTGTCATTTAATAGAAAAGAAAATTGATATCTGCAATCGAATTTTTTTTTTTAAATCAGTAACTGTTAGATTTTACTATATAAGTATTTTTCCATATCAACAATCAAAGTTGTTTCTAAAATTAAATTGATAATATTTGTTTTAGTTATTATTATATTTACTTTGTTCGTACGTTTTTCCATTTTTTTATAGTATTTAAATTTTTTAAGCATTATTTCCTATACTATCATCTTCTTAACAACTAAAATACTATAATATGATAATAATAGGTATTTCCATATACTGCAAATTATTTATGAGAAATGTATTTAGAGAGTAATATTTTTGGAATACAGATGAACTAGTTTTGGTATTACATTTACCATAATGCTGCTTCTCAATATTGTACCGAGTACTCTATTTTTCCAGATACGTCAAAAACACGAATAGATTAAAATGCTTGTATCGTAGTTGGCAGATAAATTAAAATTACTTTTTATACAAAAAGCATAAAATAAAAATAAAATTTTCATTTATTTACCATCTAAATCGAAGGAATATAACACAATTTAAAAAGAAATAAAGCAGAAAATTTGTATCGATAGCATTTTAATTTAAAAATACGTCACATGCCAATTCAACAATTATCAAGTATTTATGTCGTAAGAAGAAGTATTTTAATTTATGAATTATAACACGCGCGGTAGTATTGTTTATAACGGGGATCTTATAGCCCAGAAAATGTTTCAGCTGTTTGGGAAGAATTTACCAGGAAAAATGTTCTGTAGCTCTTTAATGGAAATAAGCAAGGTATGGCATGTGGCCATACCTTGCTTGATGAAAAACTTGTGCTTTAGAAAACACGTGGTTCTACAATTACATTTGAAGAAAATTGTATTTATATGAAATAACCATCATTTATTTTTAATAAATTTACTCCAATACATCAATATTTTCATATTTTCGTTTGACAACAACCATATATATATATACATATATATATATATATATATATATATATATATATATATATATATATATATATATATATATATATGTATGTATCGTGTTACCTAGTTTCATAATGATTATACTGTTAGAAAATTATAATATTTTTTTATTTTTTTTCAAAATATTTACTTAGATAAATAAATATATTTATGAAAAATTTATTTATACATATATAAGGAAAGAATTAGTTGTATATTTTTTTAGGATATATATATATATATATATATATATATACTCTATATAACTTGGCAATAAAAGTATTTTGTGCAATGTTTGATTTTATTACAACAAACATAGGATTTACATGTCCTTAGAAATGGATATGAATACATTACATTAAAAAAAAAGGTTTTTCTAAATTATAGCTTATATTTTAGAGATATTTTTGTTTTTTGGAATTAAATTTTTATGCATGTATATTTATTTAAATAATTAATAATGCTTAAATTCAAACACTAAGTAATTATATAATAACAGTAATAAAAATATGACATTATTGAAACAATCATTTCATTGCAAACTAAAATGAAGGAATGAAATCATAGCTGGATAGTTTGGATAAATTTAATTTCTCAGGGGTTTCACTGATTTTTATTTACCGGTTTGAATTAATTAATATCTTTACTGTGCCTTTCTAAGCTTTAAGTATTTTTCCAGGACATATTGGATCTTTAATACCAAAATAGTTGAGTAAAAATTCTGTTAACTATTTTTCTCATGGATATCCAATTAAACATTTTCTTCTTATTCATTCAAATTTTTTTTTTTAATTTCTTTAACAACGTTTTTACCTTCTCAAAGGTAAAAGAGTAAAATATGCCCAAAATATTCCTCAACTTTTTATATTTGTAAATGAGTGCAAACCAAAATCTACTATGTAAAATCATACATTTTCTCAAGCATATCTTTGCTAGAAAAGCTGTCAAAATTTATGATGGATTATGCGGCTTAAGAGAGAAGTTATTTGCGAGAAAATGAATTGAAGTCTTCTGCAGGGAAAAACAAATATTCCAAACAATTCAATAATACTTAAATAAGTTTTCGCAAATATATATTTCAAGTAGTTTTGCACAGCTTACCAGAATTCTCCTTAAATACTTTGAGTAGTAAAAGTTTATTTGGTGTGCTTTATCATCAATGTATATTTACTGTTTAAAATATATGCTTTTTATGTATATTTCAATAAACTTATACTATACAATAATAGATTATAGAATATAGAAAGTTATATTTTTCTTGAGGTTGTTTTTCTAATTAATATATATTCTAATAATCATTTTGTTCTCAGTAACGCATCCAGTGCAGTCATAGCTCGCTTTACTTATACCCTAAGAATCTGCAAAATTATTAAACTGATCAACAGTAAAAATTATTAAACTTTTCTTGTGGATACTTCAAATCCTGCCAACAATTCCTTTTTTAGATGCAAGTGGTTTAGAGGCATGTCATTGAAATTTTCAGTTTTTTTATGGTCTACATCTGACTTCCTGTTGCACGAAACTATCATAAACCTAGCATTTCCATATCTAACTGACAGCCACACACACACACTGCAAACTGCATTCCTAGTAGACCACAATTTGTCTTAACAAATATCTGATAAGCATCTTGTATAAGAAATAATCACTTCATATATGATATCTCTTTGGGATCCCAAGCTTCAGGTTGAAGGTTCGATCTTCGGATTAAACAAGGTGTATATAGCATATTATCCCTCAAGTGAGTCGAAGAAACTGAGTACCAATCATGCTTAGGAACTAAATGCTTGAGTTTCTCATGTCAGACTGACCACCTAATTGGGACATATGCATCGCATTCCATACTCTCGGTCTAGAATACAGATGTGGAAATTGGAGGGTTACTATCCTACTTAATTTATTCATATACGAGTATTATCTTATTAATATATAAATGTGTGTAAATTGCTTATAATCTTTAAGCGGGAAATATGCAAAATATACTATTATTCATAAAATAAACTTTATAATAAGCTTATGGAAAATATTAGTTATTATATAAACTAAGAAAATAATATTTTTTTATTCACTTTATGATATGTATAATAAAAAATGTGTTTGTGTCGCACATAATAATTTTTAATTTAAACTACATGAACGTAAATAATAATAATTATGTTTGTGTGGATACTAATATGTAATTATAATTACATACATTGTGTTTGAAAATTTTAATTCATTTTATTAAATTATTTAATTACGAAACTATTAATGGAAAAATGTTATTTCTCTTTTGTCGCTTAACCTTTTAGAGTATGGCTAAAAATGCTAAAATACATCTTCATGGTTGGTTAATTGCATTATGCTTAATAAGCAAATATTTTCCTTGCGGAATTCTGCGGAAATATCATTTAACTGCACAAAGTGAAAATCATTTAAATGGATTAAATATATCTGCTTTGTTTTATGTGCTAATTAATGAGATATTTGAAACAAATACTTAACTTTCCAGGGGTTTTGAAATTAAGAAGGCTTATGTAAATTTTGTTGCTGTGAAGCTGTTTCCAGTCTTTGATCTTTTAATAAACTTAAGTGAACACAATATCTTTATTTTTAATCAAAGCTTTGGCTATCATCATCCTTGAGTAACTTTGGAATGGATTTTGAATAGGTAATATTATTATTCCAATTTAATTATTATTGTTGTTAATTAATGTAATTTACTTTCGTTGATAACTTTCTTTTAAATTCATATCCATATTTCAGACAAATTTCTTTTTATTGTAACTGTGTAAATCTTATTTTTTTAAAAATAAGATTATTACTTTTTTTTCCTTAGAAATAATTAAAATGTCTGTACTTAGTATGCAGATATATTATTTTTATGTAATAACAGACATATGTATTCTTTATTTAGAACTGTAGTGACAATTTTGAAATTACAATTTTAAAATAATCATGATCTATATACAAATAAAGTTTTATATTTTTGTATTGTTCAATAAAATTATTTATAAAATTTAATTGAGAAAATAATTATGTAATTGAAAAGTAAAGCATTCTGGCTTTCTTAAAAATAAAGAATTAAGAAAGAACATTCAATGAAATATAGATAATTACTTATAAAATTGGACACTCTGCTTTTGTATAATTATACAATAGTAATAATTCTGTATGTCATGTGGAAGGAAATACCAAAAATGTGTGTCTAATAAAATGAAATTTTGGTCCCCTAAGGAGTAATGATGTCAAAATGCTGTTTTGATGCAATTATTCGTTGATTGTTATGGTTACCTAGAAATACTTATACACTGTATAGTTTTAAAAATGTAATAAATATAATTTTATAAAAAATTGCATGCAGGAATATTTGTTAGAATTTTTATTTTTAGGTTGGATTGTTGAATTGAGGAAACTATTTGACCCAAAGTGTTTTTAAATAGTGCTTAGCAAAAAGACAAAAATCATGTATGTAAATGAATGATTCACAAATTTTTCCATCTCATTTTATAAATTTAAACGATTCTATAGAAAGAAATCTTCCGTGAAAAATAAATATTATCTTTGTTAGTCTGTAATAAATAAGACATCTTTTAAAATACACGGTTTTGTAAATGAAACAATAATTTTCAAAATATTCTCAAAACATTCATAATAAGTGTATATTAGATTTTGGTTATAGCTTAAGGATTTTTTATATTCCGTAAAATTGTTTCATTATGCTTACATGGATAATATAAATCTAAATAAGATGTTCCTAAATAAATTGTACTGCTTACAATAGTATTTCTTGCACATAAGCATGAATTTTATTTCCTTAGTCGTTTGATGTGATAATAAGAAATACATTTAGGAATCGAAACTAATAATAAAAAATATTCAAACATATATTTTCTATTTCAAAAGCTAGAAATTATTGTAAGTTTCAAATTTCAAACATAATTTAGACATTTTAATAAAAGAACATTATTCCTGAACGCTAAATTTTAAATATCGGAATGTTTTAAGCAGGCTGTTTTCACAGGAGTGTTGGCTATTATATATATCTTCTATGTATGACTATATAAAGATTGCTTACATCGAAAGATAATTATTAATAATATAAAATCTTATCTATGCAGTATTAATAATTACATTATCAGCTACAATTTCTCTTCTATATTCTATATGTAAAACAAAATAAGTAAATATGAGTCTAATAGTAAAAATGTCTCGTATTTTTATACATATTCTGTAATGGCATAGGGACATAGAAACAAGTCTTTTAATAGAAGAGACTCATCAAAATGTAGAATAAAAATGATGAATATAGACTCATTTACTTAAGTATTTTCATTATTCTACTCACGCGGTATAATCCTAAGGAAAATTAAAAAGTGGATTGTATGATTTTTAAGTAATATTTCAAATAAAATTTGTAATATAAAATATTACTTATATTCATAAATATATATGATTCATAAATTCTATATACATAAATTCTACAATTTCTTCCACTGAATATAAATATAAAAATATCAATTGAAACATTACTTATTATCTAGCATGCAATATGATTGTTAAGATTCTTTCTATAACTTTTATTCAGTTTAAGGAGTACTAAAATGATGATAGAGCTTTATTTAAAGTAATTGGCTTCCAACAATAACAATGTTTGCTATGAATCCTATTTACGTATTTGTAATGATGGTCTATACCAGGCTGAATTCAGTTATATTATTTGTTTCTGATACGTTACAGATATTGCTTTTAGACTATGCGAGGCAGTAAATATAATTAAGTAGTTTATTCTTTTTTGGGAACTTTTATAATATAAAATAATTTAGTTTTCTTTATAAAAAATAAAATTCCTGTTCCTATTTTACATAATCTGTTGAAAAATTAAAAATAATAACTTAACAGATTGTAAATCTATAATTTCAGAATTTGTAATAATTTCAAAACAAATTTTGTAATTATTAGAATTTTTGTTTCAATATTCATTTTTCTTTTTTTTTTTTTTTTTTTTTTTTTTATTTTTTTTTTTTTTTCAGGATACATTTCAAATTTTATTGAAATGTTTCAAAGTTTTAAAGGCCTATATTGATAATGACAAATAATGTGCGATATTATAATATATAAAATAGTATACTTTTATTATCTTGAAGTAATATTATTTTTTTTTTTTTTTTTTTTTTTTTTTGAACTCTGATATAAAAAATGTCAAAAAGTGCAATTAATCTGGTAAAAAATAAAATAAATTAATAATTGCCAATATGATATGTAATATTTGCCATGTGTTATATTTGCCTCTGGACATATTTTAACCTGCCTAAATTTGAAAAAAGATGATTTCCTTCGGGACCCATCACATTTCTTAGACGTTTTAGATATTTTTGATTTTATGGGAGTTGTCTAGCCTAACTAGACAACCTGAGATAAGTAACAACAAAAACATAAAATCAAAATATTTTTATATAAATGTGAAATATTATCTGTTATGAAATTCCTTACTTTTACTATTACGTTGAGTTGCCGATTTATATATTCCTGGTAATATAAAATTACATTTGTTCTTTAAAAGAAAAATGTTTTTTTTTTAATTTCATATATATATTTCCAATTATTTTATTTATTCGTTTCTTCTAAATATCTAAATTAATATTTTTTGCTGTTGGAGGAAAATATTTTTTGTTAGGCTGCTTTTTGGATTACTATATGTTTTATTAGTAAAGTTATAAGCATTTATTTCTCTTTCAAATATTTTCTTTCTAATTATTCTTTATTTTATATAAAAAAAATGACTAGCTTTTTTAACTACGGCTAAGTTTGAAGATCAGTATTTACAAAGAAATACTTGTAAATCTATGTTAAATAAATTGAATGAATACAGAGCACTTTTATTTAAAAAAATTATAATAATTTATAATATTTTTATGGTTTAAAACAATTGCACATGTTAACTTGAAAACTATTGGTGATTTCACTTGAAAATAAAAAAAAAAAAAACTACATGCGTTTTTTTGTTAGTTAACATGAAATCCCTTTTAACATTGTTCTCTCAAAAATTATACTTCTAATTCAATCATGTGTTCCTAAAAATGTGTGCAAAAATGTTTAAATGCGAAGCTTTTAGTATCAATAAGAAAATTGTCGTACCTTCAATCAGATTCAATCTTCCTCAGACAAATAATGCTTATTTGCATTAGAAATGATGGGAAGATATGGAACAGATAGGATAGCGGGCATATTTGGAGGAACAAAGTCCTGCTTAAAATCACTAAGATGCCTTCACTGAATTGTCTCTGCTGGCCTATTCTCACTCATTATCAGTTAGGAACTACAATCTAGTCTTAGCCAGTAATGGCATACATTTCACTCTACCTTCCTGAATCACGTGCGTGACTTAAGGGATAAATCGTTGAAGTCAGCCTTACGCTTTGGTCAGAATGGACCATATTCCTTACAAGTCATAAATTGCCCACTAAATACATACTTTACAACATATTATCTATACTCTTCTGTGAAGTAACTTAGCATGTTTGTCTGTGTACTTTTAAATTTTAGTCTTTATGTGATGAATTATTAATGAATTTGAAGTCTATACATAATTAATTTAATAGAACGCATCGCTTATATATTTCATGATTCATATTACAATTATTCTTTCTTATAGCTTTAAACTGTAGATCATTATATAAAATTTTTGATTACAATTATTTTAAAATATGATAAATGATTGTAAATACAATTTCAGTTTAATAAGTAAATTGAATGATCTAAGCAATTGTTTGTTCTAGATAATAACGATTAGAATAACTTCCATCAATATGATTCTTAAGTTAAGATAAGAAATTTTGAATCAAGTTAATAATTGTTTGGAATTCCATCTATGTATACTTTACAGAGAATATGATATTTTCAAATCGTAAGTAAATTATATTTTGTATAATTTTTGTACACGAAGCGAGTTTAAATAAATATAATAGATTTTGACAGAATAACATTCTTTAATTTTATTTATATTAAATAAAACTAAATTAAGAGAACAACAATACTCATATTAATTTCAGAGTACAAACATTATGCAAATTAAGATTTATTTCTCAATGTTGATAATATTTTTAAATGATGATAAGAAAATGTATGTAAATTGTTTGCATATTAATTATATTGCTAGAGAAAGAAAACAAATTATTAAAAAACATCTTAGTCACTTCAAATCATGAATGTTTACTAAAATGTGACGAGAAATGAAAATGATACTTCAAACATAAAAAATGAAATTAGTATTCATATAAATATTTTAAAATTTAATTTATGTAGTTATATAATAAATAATTTTATGCAATATTTTGCATTTATCTTAAAAGAAAAATCCCTATTTATAATTTTGATTGGCTGCTAAAAAGATTATTTAATCTACAAAAAAATGTCTAATCTTAATATTAGTCTCATGTTTTCAATCTTTGAATTTTATTTATCAACCATTAAAAGGTTTTTAAATCACTTTAAGTTGTACAAATCATTTGAAATGTATTTTAGTTAAAAAATATTTTAAATATTAATTCAATATACCAATATAATATATTTATCAAATCAAGAAATCAAACTTTAGAAGAATTTATTTCATAAACAAATATAAAGCATTTTAAAAGAATCTGTCTTCTGACATGACAAAGAGATTTTGTTATCTTAGCTCTTAAGAAAATACTAATATTTAAATCAGAGTAAGGTAAAAATAATCCAAATGATATAAGGCATTGATTAATCTTAATTAATTAATTTATGATTAATTACGTTAATAATAAATCTTTATTTAAAATCTTGTAATGTGAGAGATTTATAAAGAAAAATATCTAAAAATTGAATAACAAGAATCATGAAGAATTTTGCTAAATATAATATATTATAAAATAAAGAATTAAATAATGTTTAAAAGATAAGTATAATATGTAAGATAAAAATTTATATGCACATTTATCAAAGAGACATTTCAATATTTCTACATAAGTCTGAATTATTTATATATAAATTAAGCATTTAGTAATAAAAAAACCATATACCTAAGTTAATTAAAATTAATTCGGTGTTACTCATTCAAATATTATGCAAATTTATAACTTTATTTTACATTTGAAATTTTATATAATTAGTTTTTATTCAAAAATATATTAAAATTAATAAAGTAATAAACATGAAATATTTTTTCTAAATATTAAATATTCATAAGCATATAATTACGAAATGTGCCTTATGTTCAATATACTATTCAAAAACTGAGAAAAACACACAGTTTAATTAAATAAAGATAATATATTTATAGCAAAGAGAATGTTAAAGAAGACACGAATTAATATCAAATAACAGTAAAACACAAACAGAACAAAATTCAAAACATATTATATAAAATAGAGGATACGCGAACAATAGTTATGGTGTCGAAAACCAGAGATAAGACATCACTAGATAATGTGGTTTCGTTACCTGCTTTTTATTTTTTCACTAACTCATTCATAAAATATAAATATTTAATTTTTATTCTGTAAAAGTTTCTTATTGGAATCGATGACTTGGTGTTTTACTGGGGTTCAAAAATCTGAACAAACTAGATTGTGACAATTCTAATTGACAATGAAAATGACAGTTCTTGTAAAATAGAATAGTATTATTATCATGATCATCTTATTAAAATCTTTATTGCATAAATACAAAACTGCTTTGTAGAAAATTATCTTTTCTAAGACAACTTACAATATTAATTACAATATCAAGCATCTTACATAATTTCAAAACAATGTGTTGAACTATAATATTGCCTAGATGCTTGTCTCGAGTACTTTCTGCAGTTTCAAAATTTTAAAAATTTCGTACGTACATATTTTAGTATAGCGTTTTAAATACAAATGCACGTTTTTTAAATATTATATGCAAATATGTACTTCACGCAATGGCTTCTTCACTTTCTGCATCTTTTTTTTCTTCCTTTTTTTGTACTTCTAGGTCTCAAAATATTGAGTTGGTGAAAATGAAGTCTAAGTTTGTACAGAAATAGAGAGCAGGAACGAAAGAGACTTGCCTTCCTTAAAGCTCAATATATAATGTTAAGGTTTCAAATTAATGCAGAATTTCTTAATTTAACTTATATATATAACAACATAAGTGTGCATTTTAAGGGGTGAAATTTTCATAATAAAAATTATTTTCCATGGTACATTTCTGCGTTAGATTACCAATTTTAGTTGAGGGAAGAAATGATGTGTTGTGTTCATCTAAAATTGCTTATTTTTTAAAAAGTACCATTTACTTATTATATTTTTCATATATTAACAAGAATTTATATTCGTTTTATGTCAGCAGAATTTATTAAAAATGTTTAATCTTATTACTTTAAGTAAGAAAGTTTATATAAATTCAATGGTGATAAAATTATCTTTCCGAATTAATGACTATCTTATTCTTCTTTCGATACTAGTCTTTCTTAGACTAATAAAAAGTACCACATTATTATTAATACTTAATAATTTTAAAATATTATATCGCCAACTTCGCTATTTTAGTTTCTACTCCACATATTTAGTTTTAAATGGATTATTTCACTGTTATGATATCATATTTTTCTGTATTCTAAATTAAATCGTCATGAGCACCTTCTCATGAAAGTTTTAAAAACTGTTAATAAGATTATTTTTAAAATATCTGCACATTATTTATAAATTAATGAATTTGTGAATTTACTGTAAAATAACATAAATAAAAACACTAAAAAAACTTTAAATTTAAAAAAAAAAAAAAACATGAATTTGTATTGAAAATGTTTGATTTGTTGAGAATATTTTATTTTCACTTGCTTGCATTTTATAAAGGTACTTTAAACAACTGAGATTTGAAACATTAATTTAATGTGTATATTTTTTTTAATTAATTATTTAATTTAAGACAAAATTTATATCATTAATTTTAATAATTAAAGATTGGCCCTAACTCGTTATTTTAATATTTAGAATCTACATTTTTTTAAACTAGTGGAACAATTAAACTGCTTTTTGTTATGGGAGTTACTTTTCTATAAAGTTTAAAATTATTTTGAAGTATCCCACAATGTTTTAAATCAGTATCAAATATTGTGAGAATAAAATAATGACATTTAATATGTATGCCAGTAAGTAACAAAATTACTGAGAGAAAAATTCTCTACATTAAAAATTATTGTAAAATTGTATTAAAAAGTCTCTATAAAAATTATTGAGATGGTTTTCATCATAATTGTAAGTACTTAAATACTAAATATTTGAATAATTTATCGAATTATCATCAGCATTTCTTAGATTTTTGTGAGCTAGTATCTTCTATATATCGATTTAATGACAGAGTGCACCTTTTATTAGCTGATATCTGTATAATAATGATTCAAAATTGCGTCAACAAATGCAAATATGATTTATAATGGACCACATTTACTCTTGCATGTAGGAAATCTAAATTCAAATAATATTCAATATTTGATAATTCATAATTATTATTTTTCATATCAAAATTTCCAGATGTATAGAAATTCCAGATGTAGTTAGAATGGAAGAGTACTCGATTTCTGCGGCCATTTTAACAGTCTTAACATTTGACAGACTACAATTTTTCTTTTAAACTATAGAAAATTGAAATATTCTTATAGATTTATTCAGAGTAATTGAATAGATTTTAGAGAACCAAATATATTAAATAAATAGTGATATTATGCTTTTAAGTACATAAAATTTAATCAATTTAATAGTTGAAAGTAAAATTAGCTTCAACAAAATAGAGATAAGTTTTAAGTTGCAGATATTTAGAAAAATATTTATAAATATTTGCATTTGATTCATTTATTTAAAATATATGAACATCAATTTATTTATATAATATTTTTTTATTAAATAGAAATAGAAAATTGTGCTAGAATTTTAAGAAAACTTATATATTTTTACAAGGCAGGAATTTTTTAAAAACAGAGATGAAAAAAGATCAATCAAACATCATATAAATTTATCTAAATTCATTGTTTTTAAACAAAGTTAATATAGGTATATTTGTATTTTTTATTATATTTATATTTGTATTATAGGTATAAAATATTTTTCTAGATGCAGCAGAAGGATTACGGAATTCATCGGAAACATATTAACCACATTTATTTTGTCGATGAAAATAAATCGAATGAAAGTAATTAGACAAAGAACATTGAATAAGTTTCATTTTTCATCGTAACTATGTATTAATAATGGAAATACCGAAAAGATAAGAATTTTGGAGATAAAATAAATAAGCTCAAAAGAAAAACCTAAATCTTTAACTGGTCATTTACTGTCGTGATGTTTGTCTCTGTATACACACAAATGAAAACATTTTCCGATATAATAGTTAATAACGGTGTGATAGTCGTAGATAAATATAGTATTATTTATTAAGAATATATATATATATATATATATATATATATATATATATATATATATATATATATATAAATTAATTATAACCCAAAAATTTATTACAAAATGTCTAAATTTTACTCTGAGATTTGTTTTAGCATTTTCGGTTAATTGCAAAATTTATTTATTTCATTATTAAAACTGAACATAAGACAAATTGTAAGTTGTAATATAAAATAATTAAATTTTTTATTTCGGTAAATATAAAGAAAGTTTTTAAATTTATTTTCAAAATATTTTTCGATAACACATTTTTATATAAAATCCATTATGTATCTTGAAAATTATATTTAAATCCTTATGTATGTCAAAGTTGATTAGAGCTTGCTGTTAATTTATGTACTTGTTCTTAAAATACTGTGTATATCTTTGTGAATAATAAATACATCAATTGGTTATAATTAAATAAACACTGCCTATGAAAAATTTTCATAATATGTGTGTCAATTGATATTCAAAAAGTGCTGTATATTTAATAAATGAAAATTTCAAAAATAGCGAAACATATCTTATAACGAAAATACTTAAATACAAAATAATGAAAAATATGTATTAGAGACTATAACCAAAAGACATATTATTGATGATATCCAAGTTCACATTAGGAATGAAATCCACAAAATTTCTAATGGATTGAAAAAATGTTGTTGATTTAATGCATGTAAAAGGATCGATGTATAATTTAGAAAGCTTTTGAAAATGAAATAACCATTGCGTAATTTAGATGTCTTCATAAAATATAAGGATTTAGAAAATGGCATTACCGGTAATTTAAGAACGCTTTTCACACATCCCAAGCACATCTTAAACTGGTCGTAGTAATTTATGTATGGAACTTTCAAGTCTTAAACGTGGTATTGGGATTAATCTATGAAAACAAATCGTAGTAGTTAGTGGTAGTTTAGCAATCACTCATTATTATTTAGAAAGGGAATCTACCAAATATAAATTAATTAATGATAAATTATTCATTAGTATTTGGAATTAGTAATAATGTTGCTGCAAATTTTGGTGAGAAATCTACAACTTTCGTTAAATATGAAGTATATACAAAATTCTTAAATTTGTTTTCAATTATATACATATTTTTAGTTACGAAGTGATTTTCCATCTATAATATATTACTTTTAAGTTTATAAGAACAAGATACCATACAATCCTGCTGTTTTATCACGATAAGTTACTCCCACAGGAGATACACCAAATGATGAAATAGTAGAAAATAGTTTTTAAAATGACAATAGAATGATGGTTCTGGGAAAGTGTTGGAATATATGAAGAGGTCAGATAAAATGAGATATCTGCATAAGATCTTGAGGTAAAATACTAGCTAGTTATTCAGAAAGCTAAATAAAACGCAGTGGAAAAATCTCAATCGTAAAGGAGTACTGCCCAGCGATTTTGTACTAAACTCTGCTTTGCATAATGACAACCGGAATAATGATATGTAAAACGTTAGTTGGTTTCCACGTGAAACTTTGCTTTTGCCCTCAACGATATGCGTCACAGGCTCAGAAAATCAATGCTTCTAAGCACAACAGAGAAAGGTTTTCTAAGGGACATAAAATGAAAAAAGAAATCCGCATAATTGTAACTAGCTCAGCTAAGTACAGGTAGTCTATTTGACAATTGTATCACCCACTTTATTAAAACTGTACAAATAAATTGAGTATCTATCAGCCTGTATAAATACCAGTTTTAATAGATGTAGAAACTTGTCAATTTGAAAGACACATTTAAAAGAATAATGTTTAGATATCCTTTGCAGTGGATGTCGGTACACTTCTAGACAGGTAACAATCTTATATTGTGTATGTTAGACTACAACATCATATTGCTCAAAGCATTTATCTATGTGCTTCTTTTATCTTCAAGCCATTTACCTATGCTTTGAGAAATAACTTTTTCTTCACTTCTTCTTAAAATTGGGTTTGTATGTCATTGGGCACCTCTGATTTTATCAGCATTTTGTACTGTTAACTCCATACGCAATGTTTCCTAGTTCTAGTTGCTCGCTTCACCCACTTTATTAATAAAGTTCGATAACCCTTTAATGGAGTCCAGGTGCAGCTCTCTAGTATGGATGATGCCTAAAGAAGTTAATCTAGGGAGGACAAGGGCCTCGCCTTAGCCGTATCCTCTTGCATATGACATTTCCGGCAGATAGGGTCTTGCTGAAACAGTCCCATTTTATGGAGGTGTTTTCTGAAATGGTAGTGCCCAGTTATGAAGCCTACGATAAAACGTATCTTCTGTCTAGAGCATCTTGGAATTTCAGAGGCAATCCTTTCGCTGATGATCCACAGATCATACTTTTAGCGTCGGTTTGGCCAGGAGTGTTGATCCAAACTTCATACATCTTCTGTTTATCCCATCTAAGAACATTGGTTTTTGCGATCTTCAAATTGATCCCACAAAAAGGTCCTACACCGATGGGAACAAAAAACGATCTTTGTTTAGCAAGTTCATCAGCCCTTTCATTATCTTCTATAGCTTTGTGCCATGGGATCCATACAAAGATCACTTTGTTTCCAGTTGCCACTTCTGTAAGAAGGTTTCTGCATTCAAAAATCATTTTAGATTGGATTTCGAATGAATTGAGCGCTTTTAAAGAGGCTTGCCTGTCACTAAAATTAAAATCCGCTTACCATGGTAGCCCTTCCTCTTATTTAGTCATTGACAAAGTGGATAATGGCCAAAATTTCTGTCTGGAAGACCGTAGCGTATCGCCCAATGTTTACAGATAAGCTGGTTGTGACACGCCACATACTCCCAGTCCTGAGAGGCTGTTTTTCAGTGAAACCTCTGTGTACCAGATTAGATCTCCTGTTTTAGTTTCGAACATGTTGTTGTCCCATTCGTCTCTAGTTGGAAAAACTATTTCAAATGTCCTTTCAAACATGTATTAATTTTCCATGATGTCCGAGGGCATCAAGAAAATAGGATCTTGAACTTTCCCGGTAATATCCCGGTGCCCTTTTTCAACAGTCTGGTCGTACTATTGGTTTTGTAACTTCATTCTGTATGTAGTCATACTGGCAATGCTGCAGATGAAGATGTCTAAGGGAGTCCGATCCAACATAACTTCCAAAGTTCTGGTTGGCGCAGTGGACATTGCTCCTGTGATGCAGAGACAGACCAGTCTTTGTAGACCTCCTAGTATGTTAATCACAGTCTTTGTAGACCTCCTAGTATGTTAATCACAGTCTTTGTAGACCTCCTAGTATGTTAATCACAATCTTCTGTTCCACCTTACGCCACCAGATCACACAGGCATATCTGAAAATGGGCCAGACAATAGCTGTGTACATCCAAAACTAATGTTTTAGATGTAAACCCCAGATTTTACTAAGCATTCACCTTCAAATCATAGTGCTTTTCTTTGCTTGGTTAATTCTATCATCAACGTGCTTATCCCAGGTGAGTTTTTAGTCTAAATACATGCCCAAATACTTCTCCTCTGAAGCCACATTGATTTCAACATCAAAAAGTCTTGGTATGAGAAAACCTTCCCGTTTCCCTTTGCGTGTAAAAGGTATAAGATAGGTTTTCGGAGGATTAACTATCATGTCCCTATCCATGAACCATTGACCTACATAATTTAGAGCATCCTGCATGAGATGACAAGTTATGTCAAAATCTTTACCAAGGATAAAGATGACAATGTCATCAGCATATCCTTGCATATAGTAGCCCTTATCATTTAGATATTTTATAAGGCTACTTACAACTAGGTTCCAAAGTAATGGTGAGAGATCACCTCCTTGAGGACAACTTCTAGTAGTCTTTTCTTCAAAGGATTCATCGAAGATGCTTATTTGTATACATCTATTCGAAATCAAGTCCTAAATCCGAGTACACAGGGTCTGATTAATCCCTACCCCTCTAAGTGCATTGAGGATGGATAGATGAGAAGTGTTATCAAAGGCACCTTGGATGTCGAGGAAAGTTGCCAAGGCAATTTCTTTTTGATACAGAGTGGTTTCAATCTTAGATACTAGCTGATGTAAAGCAATTTCAGTAGATTTACCGGATTGATAGGCAAATTGAAGAGTATGTAAGGGACTTTTATTACTCAAGTAATCTTTAATATGCCGATCAATGATTTTCTCCATAATTTTAAGAAAGAATGAAGAAAAACTGATAGGTATGTAAGACTTGGCCTGTTCATTGGTGTCCTTGCCAGGTTTAGGAATGAAAACAATCCTGGTCTTCTGTCATAGTATTGGTATGTAACTCAGTTCTAAGCTAGCTCTGTAAATTCTAGTTAGTACTGGTATGATAACCTTCTGTACCTTCTGGATCATGATAGGGATGTTTCCATCTGGCCTTGGGTTTTTTAGAGGTTTAAAGGCAGAGATTGCCCATTTAACATTGCTGTAGTTAACGATATTTTTAGCGATGGTCCATTGATCGCTATTGACTCTTTGCAAAGAGCCAATGCTGTGCTCCTCTTCGTTGCTATAAATATCTCTAGCACCTGAAAAGTGGATTTTGGTCATAATTTCCATAACCACTTTCCCGGAAGCAGCAAAATTACCCTCCTCGTCCTTTAAGTTGCCAACCAAAATAGGTTCATCCCTTTTGAGGAGTTTTTGGAGTCTAGGTCCTTCGGAGATAAAACATACCTTTTCAAGAACTTCCTCCAAGAGTTAATTTTACTTTTCCTAACAAGTTTGTTATAATTAGTGAGGGCCGTTTTATAGTTCTCCCATTCACCATTTTTCTTAACATTATTAAAAAGTTTCCTAAGTATAATTTAACCTTTTGGCTGCTAGATAATCATTCCACCATGGACATTGGAGTTTAGCTCTCCTAGTGCGAATAGGGCAATTATTATGATAAAAATATAGAATACTACTGTGCAGAAGATCTGCTGTAATTTCTAGATCGTAGTTATCTCTGATAGGTCTGTTCTCGAGCTCAACCAACCCAGTCAAATCCTCCAGGAATTTCTTCCAGTCCGTAATAATTGGGTGTTTGAACATGCGATCCAGATACGCATTAGAGAGAATTTCAAAATTGATGTTTTGATGGTCTAAACCAGAAGGTCTGCCATCTACTTTCCAATTTTTGATGTTTTTGCTAATTAGCGTTGTCGCTATAGTAATGTGAATTACTTCAGATTGATTGGAAGAAATGAAAGTAGGTTCATTTCCCTCATTTAGAATATCTAACCCGAAGTTTAGAATGAATTCTAAAAGGCACTCAACTCTTTTATTTGTGTCCGTGCTTCCCCAGACAACATGGTGAGCATTACAGTTTAGTCCTAGGACTACCTGTAAATTATTGCATTTGCAAAAGTTCACGAGCTTATGCAGAGAATAGTCAGGTGGAACCTTCTCTTCATAGGGCAGGTACACAGAGCCAAAAACAATTTCTGTGCCCCTCCCTCTATGTTGAGTCTGATTTTCACAGCTCTCAACTCCCTTAGGATAAATTCAGAGAGGGGTAAAACCTCAAAGTTTTTATGTAAAATTATGCAAGTTCTAGCGTTACAATTGGTACAATAGATAAGCTTACCTTTAGTTCCTTTGAGGCCACTGATTCTCCCCCTAACCAGCCAGGGTTCTTGAATCAGGGCCAGGTGTATATCCCTAGCAAGAAATTTCTTACTGATGTTAGTGGTACCACTTCTACTGAGTACTTGCACTACCTTCACACCCATTAGTATGAGCGGGTTTGTCAAGCACTTTTGCCTGCACTTGGCGAAGTCCGATGTGAAATTTATATCCCCTTGCACCAAGTGTCATAGCATCTAGTTCGGGTACACTAAGAACGATGGTCTTCCAAGATGGGTCATTCTTGAGGTTAAGAACGTTCCACTCCGTTGAAGTGACCCCAACATTCTGTGCCTCGATTTTCCTCAGGATCTCTTTAAGCTCCACTTTACTGCAGATTTTAGGCAATTTTGCAATTATCTTGGTGGTTCTGGAAAGTTTCCTTGCCTCACCCACAAAGAGTTTTTGTTCCTGCCAGGGTCTAATGTCACTGACAGTCTGTTCTCGTCACTTTGAGCTCCCCAGATCTGCACAGTTGACAATAAATGCTCCATTCTCAAGTTTACAGGATGGGAAAGTTGGGGCAAAACCCTCCTCGTTCCTTCCTATTTTCTCGGTTAACAAGAGTTCCAGGTCGGAGACTTGTTCCTCTGTTAGCCGTTTTTCTGTATGGCCCTCTATGAGCACAGACACCTTGACCGCCGGAAGAGCCGCCCTGTAGGTAAATCCCGCAGGTCCTTCTCTGTTGGCAGCCATTCTGGCTTTGGCATGCTCCGTCCGGTTAGCGGAACGTTTCTTGCCTTTGGTTTCCTTGGGTTTTTCAACCCATGTCCCCTCGGCGATTTTGCATTCCTTCACCAGTTTCTTCTTCTGGGCACCAGAAATTCTCTTTTTAAGCTTGATTCTGGTCAGAGAGTCATGCTAGCGATAGCTACCTGACTCTCACCAGAAGATGGTTTGGAGGTCATTTCTACTTCCTGTAAGGGATTCATTGCTGCTCCTTCACTTGATTGCCTCTGGGTTCCCTTGTCTTTTCAGCAAAGTCTACTTCAGAGGCTTCACCTGAAAATGAAGAAAGATTTGTTAGTTCTTTTGTCTTTTCAGCCATAAGATAATAATTAATAGATTCATTTAATACAACAGTCCACCCAGCATTGCCTGAGTTACTGGGCAAGGCAAAAAAACTCTAGAAGTTCACCAGGCAACTAGAAGCTCCGTTGACACCATTACCGAGGTGCTAAATAGCCCAAGGCACGGGTTGCTTAACACCAGAGTTTTGGGAGCTGGTTCGTGGCCTCTGATTCTGTATTCAAGGCTATCTCTGCTGAGGCCCCAGGTTGAAACAACTTAATGTGATATTATGTGAGATCAAATATGTTCGGCGAGGGCTGCATTTAGTGGTGGCAATACCATATGTCCTCACCAATCTTCAATTCAATTCTACAGAGATTAATGCAAATTCTGGTTTTTTGAAAAGTTGTAACAAATATTGCATTACCAAGGTCTCATCTCTACTAAACAACATCTTTCCCAACAATATTATCAGCTTAACATGTTACAAATTCTGTAACTTCATAGTGAACCAAACAAAAAAGTTAAGCCAAAGTTCCTTAACCTCATATTAATGCTTGAGCAATCATATACCCATACAGATATCTGTAACAAGTTTAAATATGTTTAATATAAAGAAAGCCTCTATATCTATCCCAACAGTTTGTTAAGAAAATAGTTGAAAAAATGATGTAAGAAGGTAAGACAATAACTTTTTCCGTAGCACTTTCAACGACTGCTTACTTGGACATGTTCTATACGAGAACACATAAGTGGGAAGTAATGATAATTTGAACTGATGACACATATTAACTGACATCCAGAACAATTATCCTTCATGATCAATGTGAATGTTTCCATTCTGCGGATGTGCCAACAAAAAAAGCAAACTGAACTTCAGCGTTTAATGAACTTAAAAGCAACTTGCTGTCTTGTGAGTGTACAACAGTTGGAACTTGTATTCAAGAATTAATATATCTTGTATTTTTTTCTTTTCTTTCTGTGCTTATAATGTCATTTAGAATCAAATCACATCGTGTCTTATAATTTGTATCTCACGATTTGTTTCCTTTTATAATTTATTTTTGAGTAATAATTATTTACTATATAATAATAATTATCAGTAATTATAATTTATTTAGAAAATTCTGCAAAATTCTGAATTTTACGTTGTTTTGCTGCAAATACCGCAATATTATTTCTCGACTTCTTTTTACTGATAATAACTGTTAGAATTTCAGTGTTGAGCAGATGAGGGTGGACAGTTTTGGGAAGAACATTTTGATATTTTGGTAATAAAAGATATTTATAGCTGATATTTATCAACATAAAATATTATTATTTTTAGTGTACAAATATTGTCTACATAAAATATGAATTTTAAGTTTATCTACGATAGAATATTTAAACATTTTCTCTTCTTCGCATTTAAAATAGTTTCAACTGAAGATCACGTTGTTTCCAGCAAAGCATATTTCGCAATGAATTTCATAGAAATATAAATCTTGAATGATTATATTAATTTTTAAAATAATCTTCTGAATATTTAAAAGTGAAGGATCAAACACAACACAAGCGCATTGTTTTTCTTTTTCTTTTTTGGTTACACGTAAATTAGAATTGAGTTCGTTGTGCGTGAAGTCATAAGTCATTGTAATGAAATAAAATGTGGTAAAGCCAAAACAAAATACCCATAATATATTTTTTCCATAATAATTATCAATATTTTTCATCATAATGTTAGAGTTACATAGTCCATTATACTCTATGAAGTAGTATTTAGAAATATTGACATCAAATATTTAAAATGCCATTTGTATATATTTTCATGTAAATTATATATTATTCCATTTTTAATAACAATAAACTTATTTATTTAAATTATCATTTAATGTATAAAATTTCATAAAATTACACGTAACTGCTGATAATTCGAAATTAACTTAAAATATCTTAAATGACTCTCTAATTTATACTGAATATCTTACATTCTCATTCGTATGTATAACATTCATGTAATTCCATTTCAAATGTATATGCGTGGTATTATCTGGAATGTTTATAGGAAAATATAAATCAATGAAGATTTGATTCCATTTTACCAAGTTTGTAATGAATTCTTGCATAAGGTGAGTACTTCCTTATTCTAAGATATATAAAGGTATTTATCTGTAGGCAATAAAACTTATTTTAGTAAATATAAAATATGATCATGTATGCTAGATAAAAATAATAAAATACTAAAGTTTACTTACAAAAGTTTTGAAACCATAAATGGTGCAAAACTAATTTGAAAAATTATCAATGGCCTTTGAGTTAAGTTTATGAAGCAAAGGAATAAAATCATATCACATATCAGAAAGCTTTCATTATTTAACTAATATTGCTGAATCAATACAGTTTTACTATTTATTGAATACAAAATACATATAAATAATCACAATCTAAGGGGGAATCCAAGTTATAAACTGTTTCTTTCAAATTGAGTGCTGACCTTCCAAACACAAATTCAGTTGTAATTAATGGGAAAAATATTTATTTTGACTGTCATAAATTTAAGGAATTTATACTGCAAGCCAATACAATGAACATTGGAGTTTATATAAATTATGGGATTTAAGAGGCAATTTCTCGCATAACATATGCTATTTACCTTTATATAAAATAATAATTTTTTATTCAAATCTTTTTTAAATTAACTTTTACGTATGCTATAAATATTTTTTAAGATTTGAATAACTCACTATTTTCTTAAAATTTTATTAAAAATAAAAGTTATTTCAAACTTTTTTGAAATTAAAATATAAAAGTAAATGGTTTTTTCTGAAATGTTTAGTTCAGTTTCAGGTTAATAATTATCACTCAAATCATTCTTAATTCTATGATTTTACCATTTATTAATTGTTTGACTGATTTAGTTTCCATTCAGACAGTAAATATATGAAGTAATTTAAATTTCTTCATTTTTTGATAGCATTTTTCCTTCCTGTTATATTGTCAATAATGAGAGATTGAAACTTACTGTAATTCCCTTTATTCCCTCATTAATTCCCCAATTTAATTTAATGGTTATTCTGTTGTGGTTCAATCTAGAGAATTTATATGTAAATTTAGATGAAGAGACATCTCTCTCTCTCTCTCTCTCAATATAGATGGATATTTAACATTTTCTAATGTAGTCAAAAATGTGGGACTCAGATGTTATTAATGAGTTATTACAATTTTATTCGAGAAAAATGAGCAAATTATTTTGAAGAATGTCTGCTAAAGGTACCTTTATTCGTATTGAAAATACAATAAGGATATATATATATATATATATATATATATGTATACATATATATATATATATATATATATATATATATATATATATATATATATATATATATATATAAATATATATATAAATATATACTGCAAAATTTCAACATCTAATAAACTATAACTTGTATATTCATTTTATCCAACGCGAATGCACTAAATAAACACCATTGAAAGTGAAATTTCGCAAGTTATCAAAGATCCTTCATTTAATTGCCACTGGTGACATGCGTTTTATTTTCATAAATCATGTGATTGATACTCGAAAAAAACAATTTAACATCATTAGAATTATTTCTACACGTTTATTTTCTCTGGTCCTGATATAAAGACTGATATTCCAAAATTTAATTTTGTGTCTTTCCATCAACTGAAGTTTGACAATTTTTCTTTTACCTTCTTGTTACCCTAATAATGTTTCCATTTTTATATTTTTGAATATTGTCTTTTATTTCATTTCTGTTTTTCTCTGAATACTAAGGCTACACATTCTTCTTGAGGAATACCTCTTCAATCAACCTTTATTTCCTGATGAAATTTTCATCCCTTACTCATCTTAACCAAAAAAAGTGTTGTTTGAAAATTTGTCGTTATCTTTGTAATTATCATTATATTTCAATCAATACCTTCTTTTTTACAGTTAAAACACGATTTCATTTAATTAAAATTTAACCGCAAATATTATCATCGTTTCGATGACATTTAATTTTCTCTAAATCTAATAACTGATTTCTTAGTTGTAAACAATGAGAAATAGGATTTCTTGATAACATAACTGGTTTATAATTTGTGAAACACTTTTTGTATTTAATTTCAAAATCATACATTGAAAGTTTAAGTGATTTCCAGTTCCATGTTTAGTTTATTTCCACCAAACTTAAGCGGTATGATCAGTATAAATTGTAAATTTAACCCCTTGAATATAATAGAGAAATTTATCTTCAGCATCTATTATAGCTAAGCTTTCCATTTCTGTGTATCAGAGTAATTTTTCAGTTTTAAGAATAGCTCCTACAACTGTTTAAGATGTGCGTTATAACAAATATATAACAGGGATTGTTTTGATTATACATAGTTAAAGTAGGTTTTGAAATTAAAAATTTATTAACATTTGAAATGGATTTTGACGTTTATCCAACCAATTAAATGAAACATTCATTCTAAGCAGTCTTTTAGTTTAATTTCTAGCTCTTGATTAATTTGGAATAAGTTTACTGTAACCATTAACGAACCAAGGAAACCTTATAATTCTTTAATTTATCTATAGGTATTTTATTTTTTTGATAACTTCAATATTATTATTATTTGGTTGATATTTATCTGATTCAATTACGTATCCTTAGAAACTAATTTTATTTCGGACAAATTGACACTTTCATAGTTTTAGTTTAAGATTTTCTTTTTCACAATTATCAAAAATTGTTCTTAAATGTATTAAATATTCTTCGTAAGATTGTGAGAAGACAATTTTATCATCAAAATAATTTAAAGCAAAATTAATTTAATATTTGTTAAGAGTTTGTCTGATGTCCCTGAAAAATAGCTGGAGAATTATGCCAACTAAATGGTAATCTTGACCACTAATATAAACCATAGTTTGAAGTAAATGCTAATTTTTCAGTATCTTTTTCATTAATTTTAATCTGCCACTAGCCCGAAGCTAAATTTAGAGTGGAAAAGAAATGCTGCATGTACTAATGTTTTCAAAACAATCTATTCTAAATAGTATGCTAATATTATCTAGTTTCTTGATTTAATTTACTAAAATCTATACACAATCTAGTTTTAGAAGATTTTTCTTTTTTATAAGCGAAAGCTATCGATGATGCATAAAGATTTCAGGAATATTTAGTGAATCCGGCTTCTAAAAGTTCATCAATTTGTTTCTTAATTGCTTTGTTATCTTTATGAGAAGCACGTTGTGATCTCATTAAAATAGGTAACTCTGCTGTTAATATAACTCTAACTGATTCAAAATTTATACAACCTACATCATATTTATTATTAGAAAATATGTGATTATAATTGAATAAAACATTTTCTAAATCTGCATCTTCAGATACTATATTTACAATTTTAACAATGTTAACAATTGGAGTATTGTCATATTTATCGATCTAACTAGTAAAAACATTTAAACAGAAATACTCTTTTATAACTAATATTATTGTTATGTTGATATACTTTATTAAAGTTTTTCAAATCTAAACTTAAATTTTAATGTTATACAATAACTCAATTTAAAATTAAATAACCAAGTTCAACTAGTATTATGCAGAAAAAATACTGTACCTTAAGCATTTAGAACTATTAACTGCAAAAATACATAATTAATCGGGATAATACCTCCTAATGTAAATATGTTGGCATTTGTGTTTAAAACCTTATTTTTTATTTGAAATCCTTGAAAACATTGTTCATAAAATTAAGTTTATATTTCATTCAATGTCAATGATTCTGGTAAAGCATTCTCATTATTAATAATAGATAAAATACAAAAGTTTAATCACATCTTCTTGATTGTTAATTCATTGCATTGTTTTGGTATCAATCCAAACAGAAATGATCTTAACATTGGTAACGACCCTGTGAAGCTGAGTAATCTCTGGGTCGATTTGTCTACTGTCGATCAGCAAATACCGCAGGTTGCTGGCGCTGACATCTTGTCCTCAGCATCAGTTGATGATCAATTGATTTTTATGCCAATATCAAATTCAAATCGGTTTCATTATTCACTCACTGGGGATCTTATTTATGGATCTTAACGATGTTGATGGGCACAATTTTGTACAATACGTATCCAATCGCTTAATATCCGAACTGTAGAAATATTTAGAAGTTGCTGGATATTTTCTTGCAATGTAACAGTTAAGCATTCACTAATGATTTCTTCCTCTAATCCAAGTTTACTACCTATGTGAATTTTGTTTTTAAAGTAATCAATCACTTTTTCAATATCAGAATATATTTGATAGATAAAAATTCTTCAAAGTATTGATTCGTAATTCTTAAACTGAGGGGTTAATTTTTTCTTCATTAGGTCAAAGCTACTGAGTTCAATGCAATTTTGAATAAAAAATTGTAAGCATCTCTCTATAAATAATTTGATAAAAAGTTTTACTTCTTTTTTTCTTTTTCAACTTAATTTCATCACCAGGAATTTAAAATAATATGAAAAAATTTCTCGGTCTGATGAAGATGACTCAACTGAAACAATTTCAATCTTCGTAAGTATGAATAGGTCACTGGCCTGGATCTGATACTTTTTTTTCCATATTAACGTTTGATGAGAGTAATTACAAACCTTCAGTCTGTGTTGTGATATTTACTTTCTTTGTCTCGTTCGAGACTTTAGTGGGCTTGTTTTTTTTTTCTTTACCATATGTGTAAATAAAGCAGTTTCAGTTGGCAGAGGGTAAAATTACAGTTTGAACTACATTATATCAAAGTGTAGGAGGAGAGCAACCCGGTAACCTCGTGTGACCTTATGAAGGACCATGCTTACTTCCTTTCTGCCTCGATACTGCAATTGGGGAATCAGCCTGCTTTCTCTAAATAATTTGATACTCAACACACGCCCTGATCCTGTCGACTAATTATCATATTTGATTATTTTTGAATACAATAATTCCTACTTTAGAAGGAGTCTACAGCAGAGTGTTAATGCAGGAATACAAGACACGCATACATTCCAAATAATATTTATTTAAAGAAAAGATAAAATAAAATTAAATTGTCCGTCTGTGATTTATAGGTATGACACATACTGTGGTTAATAGACATCTGTGTGCTGTTTCTTACTGAAAAGGGTTTATATTGTGGATGCTACGTGGTTGTTAAATGTTGAAGAAAGGTCTTAGGATTTTACCGGTACTAGTGTTGTATATATATTTCTCCTTATTTCTTATATTTAAATAATTAAAGTTGTGCTTACTGAGTTATTTCTTAGAAATAAATATTAGTAATTAATAATCTAATAACATTTGTATCCCTTTTCATTTTGTTTTCCTATTTTAGTAAAATATTTCTCAACTCTTAAAGTTTATTCCTAGATTTAATCTATAAGAAAGTGAACAAATATTCCATTGCGATACGTACTGAGTAATAAAATTAGAAGATCAAATAATTAAAATTTTTCAAGCAGTTCTGCAATCTAAGAATTTTAATATAAGCAAAAACATATTTGCAATAATAAATCAACAGTTATAAAAATGAAATTAACTAATAATATTAAATATTGATCTTTCAAAAACACGTTGTTAGGCATTTAATCATTTATGATTTTAAAAGAAGTGTGATTCATTTAAAATATGATACTACACCTTAGTGTAGATTTCAGTGTTTTTACTGCAAAAAGTTATTATTTCAATTTTTATGTAACACTGCATATCAAGTATGGCATTATTACTCGTTACATTAATAAACGTAGGATCTTCAAACGAGATTGTTAGAAATTATTCATCCAAACAACAAATATAAATAAATTTCACAAGATAAATTTGATATTTCTAAGAAATTACTCAATCTCAGCATGTTTCGATTAATGTGAATTATAAAGACTAATGTATAATTTAATACTTCGATTTATCTAAAATTTTATTTTATTTTAACAGTTTTCTTTTAAATAAGCAAACGAAAAATATCAAATATCATTTAAATATTTTTTATTCAAAAAGATTAAAGAAAATTTAGTTGTTTTCAAACCTAAAAATCTAATTTTTAAATAAATAAATTCCTCATATCATCTTTCATTACTAAGCGTTATATAAGTTCACATTTTTAATAAATTTTAAAATCATTAGAAGTTGAAGCATATTTTATTAAATAATAGATATCAATATTTCCTGAAAAAATTAAACATAAATGTATAAAAAACAATGACATAACAAAAACAAAACAAAAAATATTGAAGCAATGACATTTCCAAGAACCACAATATTATGATTAAAAAAGCTTTTTAATAATTTTTTAAATGTCTTATTTTCCTATGTTTAAATTCACAGAAATATTATGCTTTTATGTTTTTCCATTTATATATTTAATTCATAACAGAGATTCTGAGAATATTTTGGATAAATGTAAATAAATTAAATAATTATTAATAGGATCTGTCCAAATATAATGTATTTTATTGTTTTTAATTATTGGATTTTTAGGAAAAAATATTTAATTGAAATGATAATTACACAATAGAATATAATTGTTTCAAGCTTATTTCCTTACTAAAATGCATTTTAGTAAAGTATTAATGAAATATTTTGCAAAATATTTAATTTATAGGTTAAAGAAGAACAAGAGAAATTTAAAATTTGAAAATGAACTTTTATTTTCGAAACACCATTCATCGAGTAGATTATTAATTTATTATTAATTATGATATATTAATAAACTCCTCTGGCCATATTAAGATTCTATTTCCATTTTTTGGTGGTATTTCAGAGCGTTATTACTAGATTAATTCACTGTGATGCTATTTTTTGAATGATATAAATTTTAAAAATATGTTATCCAAACTCACATATTAGCGAAAATTAAATTTTTTGACCAAATTTAAACATTTCTGGGCTAACGCTGTTGTAAATCTAACATGATCAGAAATGTCATCAAACGATATAGAGGTGTGTTTTCTTTATTTACTATACAACATGAGGTTGTATGAATTTTCATAATTATTACATATCCCTCAATCTAATTTTAAATTGGAAATTTGAGTTAAAACTTAAAAAATTCAATTTTTTTACATTCATGATATGTGTTTTTATATTATCAACATTTTCCTTGTTCGGCATCAATTGCAAATTAAAATTACAACTTATATTTAAAAAATAAGCCTTTTTGAAAAACTTCGAATATTATCTACGCAAAACATGTTAATTATATCCAAAAAATGTAATTCACTTTGTGTTACTTAAAATTATTATTCTCCAACGTATATCTTCAAACAACCACATCTGTAATTTTGGTGAATTTTCATGAGCTTTATCTGGAATTCACTATGATTTCTTATATATAGAGCATATTCTTCACATATTCAGAATATTATATATATATATATATATATATATATATATATATATATATATATATACACGGAAAATACGACCCAATTATTGATTTTAACATTTTTCTAAATAAAAATAATCTTTATTTTATGAATATGTTAAGTTTCTCAATATCACTTTAAGGACATTTATGCTAGAGTAATGTATTAAAATGCTAATTAAAATTAAGTTCTTAAAAACTTTTTTCTCTCTCACGGAAATAATATAGAAATATGTTTTAAGGAGGTTTACTAGTATAAGAAATATATAAAAGAATTTTTTGATAAAATCAAAACATTGTCTTAAAATCTTTTGATAAATTTAATAATTTGTTCTTCAATTTAGCATCAGAATCCATACCGCTTTGAAAACAATTAACAAATGTTGTGATTTTATTTTCATACGTTCGCTTAAAGATCCCATCTATTTTAGAAAATCTCTATTATTCAATTATTTATAAGAACACTGATTTGAATAAATCGTTTGTAAATCGATTGTGTTACATTTAGAGATAAAATAAGTAATTATTAAAGTTACCTCGAATATCATCAAGACAATAGTTATACCAAGATATTTTTCGTTGCAGACTATACTTAATCTGGAAAATAATTTTTCATATTATTTCTCTTTATGTAAACGTCATGAAGAACACTTAAATTTTAAATTATCGATTACATTTAAATCCAACAAGGATTAAGTTGTTCATTTGTCATTTCATTTTAAGTCCTCTTTTTGCGTTCTATTGTTTAAAAGCTTTCTTTTCTGGGAAATCTTTCAAGAAGGAAATTTTGTCTTCTTCATTAATAAATATCCTTTATGAAAATACATAAAGGAATAAACTCAATTATTTGTTTTCTTAACGTTTGATTCGCTAAATAATAATGGATAAAACTTTAGTTTAACAAATTTTTCAAGCCAATAATAATCATTGTAATCATAAGGATTTAACATGTTAAATTGAAAATTGATTAATATATTTTTATAACTAATGAAGGAAATTTTTCATTTTAAAATAAAGGTGAAAATTAAATTATAATACAACAAATTAAATACACAGTTATACGATATCAGAGAAGTAAAATAAATTTATTTGAAAATTCGTGTTAAAAAGATATTTCTTCCATTTAAGCGTAAATTATACAGAAATAAAATGTGTAAGTTATACGGAATTATACAGTGGAAATTATACAGAATAATATAAACAAATGTTCTACATACATAAAAGGGGGCCTACCCGAGTGCCAATATACATTTTAATAGATATATAGCCGAGTGGCAACCGAATGGGTAGCGCTCTTGCGTTCGGTTCAACAGTTTGTGGGTTCCCACTAAGAGAATGGATGTTTGTAGTGGTTCAGAATCTACTTTAGACCTTAGTTCCCGGTCTAATTAGTCCTCGTGTCCAAAAATGACAGTTGAAAGACAAACAAACCAAACCGAGAGCCAATATGTAAAGACCGGAGCTCCTTTACAACATTATCTATCTCTCTTAAAAGGAAGGAAGTATTCAAAAGTTATGGTACATTTTAATCCTCTTTAGTACAAGTAGAAACCTGGAAAATTCCTACGTATCTATCGTTGTTGTTTTCGTGTGCCAGCTAGACTGGCAAATTGGGGTGCGCTGCTCCACTTTTCCAACTGAACTGTGTTTGGTGTGGAATCCGACTTCTTCAGTACACACACATGCCATAGGGACCCGTTTATAGGGTAGGCAACCATTTACACCTCATTCACACACAAGGAAAGGAGAGAGACCGGATAAAGAGAGAGAAAGTACATAAATGCCTGAACTGGGGTTCGAACACAGGACCTCAATATCCGTAGTCAGGCACGCTGACCACTAGACAAGTTAGCCGGCACGTATCTATTCTGATGACTATATTAAAAAATTAATGACATGCATAACCAGTCTTTCGCATTGGCCAGACATGAGCCTAAGTATTTTGCTTTGATAAGTGTGAACCCATAATGTCAAGGTGAGTACGGATTAAGGTTGATTTAACATACTGTGTATTATCCTTCGACATTCGATGCATCTTGCGAGGTCTATATAATAGACAGTTATGATTTTTTGAAGAAAAGCGAATAAACCTCAAGAGCTCTCATTTGATAAATAAATATTCAGAATGCTATTAGTGCAGCATGCATCTTAAAATTTTCAAGGAAAGCTTAACTGAACCCATTATATTCTATGCCTAAGAACATGGTCCTGAAGTCAAGCTTCATTGAGCTAAAGCGATTAAATAAATCTGAAAACTCATAGAGAACAGCAGAGTATTCACATGGAGCAATGGAAAAAGTATCTTTTCTGGCAGATACGTACGTAAAAAACAGAAGAGAAACACTCATCACTTTCTATTCAAGAGCATCAGGTACTGAGCCTGGAAGGTCCGCAGACAGATTGAGCCCAATAGACAGATTCTTGTATTAGACCAAGTAGGTCAAACCGGGAAATGTATAACGTAAAGGCAAGTTGATAATCAATACTAATGGGATATGGAAGCAATTACGAATAGACTTATTTTTGTATCAGTTGAGTAACAAAATTTAATACATTATGTATAAAATTCAGACGATTTTTCAAAGTTTAAAACTGTATTTTTACCTTTTATTCAATACATGTTTTACAGTATGGAAATTAAGAAGATTAAGATTTAGAGGGGCACAAAAGGACAAATCGGAACCTATAATATGTAATATGTGCATCATTTTGTGGAAGGCACACACACAGCAATTTTGTTTTCTCAATATAAAGTTTATATATATATATATATATATATATATATATATATATATATATATATATATATATATATATATATATATATATATAAGAATATAATTTAATTCATAATTAATTAAAATAGGGATAAATAAGACGAACATTGTTTAATTATTTGTTAGACGAGAATATAATTACATCCATTTCACAAGAATGAATTAATATAACTTTTTAAAATGATTTTATTAAATAAGGAACAAATTAAATTTTTCTGAATTTCATGGCCTTTAATTATTCATAATTTTATAAATATTTGCATTTTAAATACAAGAGTACCTTTAACATATAATACCACCTTTATAATGATATATTAATGCCACCAAAATAATGAAGTAACACCATACGGCATTCTTGAAATGAATAGATTATTAAATTAATAATGTATTTGGGAAAGTAAACATTATGATGGAAAATTTGCAAAGAAATAACTTTTGAATTTTTAAGTCTAACAGTGTATATTTTAATAATTTGCATAACTATACCTATTCATTAAAAGATAATTTATTTTTCTTTGTACTTGCATTGTGCATATGGCTCCAGGGAATCTTTCACGAATTTAAGACTATGTTTAAGTATGCAAAAAATAAACGCGGTAAATTTTCCGAAGTTCTCCATAGTATATTTACTGATCTAAAGGAAATATAAACCGAGTTTTGTCCTATTCGGTCAATTACTTGTAGAGATAATTTCTTTAACCGTTTTTAAAGCATAGTGCGTTTTAATATGATGCCTTTTGTTTGAATGTTAACAATTAATGCACACCTTTATCATAATTATTTCAAAGTTACTTTTTATCGTCATATTTTTCTAGAATTTTATTTAATTGTTTATTCCAACAGAATTTTTGTTATTATTTTGCAAACCCGAAAATAGTAATACAGACTTATTTTGCTTTCCTTCTGCTATGCATCTTTAAAAAAAAATAATAATTTTGACATTAACCTTAAAAATAATAATGACTTTAATACAAGCAACATACACATTTTAATCATTTAATGAATCCACGAATTTCAGAACTGAAAATCACATCACAGTTGTCAAATTATATAAAATAAAACTTCAAGTTAATACATTATATTTCTTAACTTATTTTAGAAAAATCTTTAAAAATCCACAAATGACGATATTAAAGTAAAAGGAATACTGGGTGTCCCAAAATGATCGCGTAAACACTGTACAGTTAGATTCCTCGTTGGGAATACATAAAAACTGCCCAAAGAAGCGTTATTGTACGATCCATAGTTTACGAGAAAAATACGAAAAAACAAAGTATGAAGCTTATGTCGGTGCAAGAAACAGCATTTTGTTGAGTATATTTCAACAGCAGTATATGCACAATTTAAAGCAGATGCTCAAAGTGTCCGCAATGAATGTCGAGGCAGGCTTGAGCACACCGTGAAATGGCTGTCATCACACATTGCAGCATCGTGGGATTCACCGAAATACAAGCAGCATGCAGATAAGCAACTAAATCCATTAGTGTTGGCACTACGTCTCGATACACCACGGAAAAAATCCAATGGTGTAAGATCTGGTGAACGTGGTGGACATAGAACTGGACCCCACGTCCATTTCAACAGCCGGGGTATTCTGTATCTAGCCAGTCACGTACAGGAGCACAGAAATGTACAGGACGCCTATCATGCTGGAATAAAATGGCATTTCCATTACATCAGCCGTACATCAAGTACATGTCGTAGTAGTCACGAACGGAATACATGGCCACTATAAGAAAACTACTGGTAGCTGCAAGATGCAGCCATTTAAATACCAGTTAAAGACGGCTTAACGTCATTCCATTTGAGCGCACCTATGCATGACGCAATATGCACGACTAACATTTCAAATATAGTCGTCTGGAAACATATGCAAATACTGTTATTGATATGTCCAATAAAGTGTTTTTTTTTGCTCCGGCAGTGATGTCATCTTTTGTTTTCCTCATTTTTCTCGTAAAATATGGATCGTATAGGAATGCTTCTTTGGGCAGATTTTATGTACTCCCAGCGAGGAATCTAGTTCTGCAAAGTTTAAGTGGTCGTTGGAGGACACCCTGTATAATGTAAGTTTCAGTGCATGACCTTTACAACCAATTAATCCCCGATTGTTTTGCAACAAACCGTTCTGAAAAGTTGTAAATAGTGAAAAATTTGAATTAGTTAGAAATGTTCCCATGATGTTTATTATGTATTATTTCACTACTGAGAAATGTAACTTAGATACTAAGTAGTACATAAAGTTATTTTCTACAGCATTAATAAATCCAGATATACTAATAAATATAAGTTATATTTAATTTAAGCAGCACATGTGTAATCAAATTAACATAATTGGTCAATCTATATTACTTGATTTGGAGGACACATGTAAGTTTTGAAACCAGAAGAAACCTAGGAAAATTTTCATTTGACTCTACACATGATATCCTTCAAAATCAAATAACTTTCTGTGTTTAATTTTAGTTTATGACTAAATCTTAGATGGTTAACAAATACTCATATCGGCATCGTGAAGGGACGCTATGGGTGGAAGCAAGTTGTGTTTTAATAAATATATATACAAAATATAAAAACAAAATAAATTATATTTAAGTAAATGTAACAATACTTGTTCTAGTCATAAATGTGTTTTGTAAGTTATAAAATGTTCTAAATTTGTTCTTATAATTTTCTTAGCAACAGAGTAACTTTTTGTTTTTATATTGTATACACGTCTATTGATGATAGTATTTTTAAATTTTCAGGGTTTTGTCCTTTACAAAACGTGAAACTCAATCTGCGAAAATATTTCTTCAAAGTACATAAATTATTTTCAAAAAAAGAAGTTCCTATAACGCTCTAGTCTCAGGAAATCCACTAAAATTACAAATTAATAGGATTTAAAATAAGACTTGGATTTAAAGTAAATATAATAAGATAAGAATACATGATAAATGTTATTAAAATGTATTTTTTAACTAATTAAACAGCCATGTTAGGCAATTACCATGAATTTTATACAAGCGTTTCTTCCCTTATCTTTTAGGTACAATTTGTAATAAATTGCTTCTCTACTAAATATAAATAGAATCTTAACAAAATGTATTAGCCGAAATATTCTCACAACACTACAGTATTAAATAAAACTTCTCATAAAATAATTCTATCGTAGTCCTTATGTTTCGTAATACATGAAATGTCAATGTTTCTATTTGTTCAATAAATTATTTAATCTCATAATAAATAGCAATTTAGGATGCTTAAAGTTCTGTAGTTAAACTAACGTTTTTTTAAATTTTTAATATCTCCCAATTTCTTTTTCAGAAGCAATATTTAAAAAGTAGCTTTTCCAAAAACTGCTTAAGACTTCTTAAAAGTGTACACCTTTCTTTAGGGTGAAGTATCTATGTGAATAGAGGAAACAAGAGCAGTTTCCTGAACTGCAGGAAACTCGTGAGAGGGAGTATGTTATATCGAAAACATATGCGAAAATGATAAATTACTCCTGTTTCCGACAAGAGAAGAAATTCTTATTTTTTCGAGGCTTCTTTGAGTTAATGTTTCGTTCTGATAAAGAATAACGTTATATCTAGTTTTAAGACTTAACACACAAAACTGAATCTTATACTACGTTGTATATATATATATATATATATATATATATATATATATATATATATATATATATATATATATATATATATTCTTCCTTATTAAAAAGTCCTGTTTGGTACTCATATAAAGAGAATGACAGGTGAAAGAAAGACAATAAATTAAAAAAAGGAATTAAAAATAGCTTTATTATTTACTAATATAAGATAAGTGTTGAAAAATTAAAAATTAAAATTTGAATTAGGTGAATAAGTAATTCGAGATTATAAAATGTAATTAAAGGTAATAAACATTTACTCTTACAAGCTTGTGAATATTGATTTTAGCATTATGCAAATTTATAAAAAAGATAAGAATACAGTTGAGAGGGTGAGCAAGAGATATTAGTGCTTATTTTAAGAGAACAGATTTCACAATACAAAATGATATTTTTAAAAACATAAAAAATAAATAATAAAATTTTAAAACGTCTATAAAACTAAGTATATTAACATTAAAATCTTGCAAAATGATTACATTCATAATCTAATTTATTTAATTCCAATCATTTTCCCTAAAACTTTACCATATTTTTCTTTAAGATCTTTAATTAGCATATTTAATTAATGCATTTTAATCTATATAATTTGTATAATTATTTTCTTTAAACCATGTATAATAAGAATAATTTTATGCTATTGCAACAGAAAACAAGAAATTACGAAAATTATTTGTAGGTATAGAAAAATTATAAACATTTCTCATTAGCTCTCTCTCTCTCTTCTATATATGTTATGACATTTAGAAAGTATTGCATCATATATATATATATATATATATATATATATATATATATATATATATATATATATATATATATATATATATATATATATATATATATATATATATATATATATATATTATTTAATTTATTTATCAAAAAGCAAAAGTATATATATACTAATTTCTTGTCATTTTTTAAAATTTATTAAATAATATTACAAACAAATATTCCCCATATCATGTCAGTCAAATTAGATGTTTATGATTTTTAATAACTAGATTTTAATTGAAATAATTAATCTTGTGATTGTTATAATTCAGAGATAAGATGTTAGAGATGTAGTTGAACGTATCATGAGGATGATACGTGATTTTTTTAATGACATAAATCTGCAATTAAATGCAGATATCCATACTCATTATTTTATACTATAAAATAAAATACTAGGAAACAAATTATATTAAAAAATAAAAACTATTGAGTTTGCTTGTGTAAAAAATATTAAATTGGTTTTATTATGTCTGCGAAACATTGCAATTAAATTTTTATGGTAAATTATAAATTTAAAATGTAAGAGATATATTTGGAGGAAGACTGAGTTTAACAAAAATGAAGTAAAATTATCTGCACAATGCTTAAGAATGTAAGTAACAACAGACTGGTAAAAAAATACATTTACAAACACTTAAGAATGCTACGGAGAAAATTACTGAAAAAAAACTTGTGCATTTTTGATTAATTTTTTCTGATTAATTAGATGAAAATTTTATTAAAAATTTATCTCAACAGTCAATGTAAAAGTTTAAATTCCCCAATTTTTTAAAGAAAATTCGTTTAATTAACTGAATAAATTATTTCAAAATATATTAATAAATTATATTTAAGTAAATATATATATCTATACATATATATATATATATACATATATATATATATATATATATATATATATATATATATATATATATATATATATATATATATATATATATATATATATATATATATATATATATATATATATATATATATATATACATATATATATATATATGATCGTAAGTACTAAATGAAATTTTGCTTGCTTTCATTTTAATGTATTTAAACTCAATACAAAAGAAAAGTATCTGATAAATGAAAACTACGTTGTAATATCTATAAATAGATTAAGAAAAACACAACAACACAGGGGCAGGAAGTAAAATGACGATACATACCAATAAGTATCGGGGAAACCTGTATTTGTGTAGGGTAGTGCTAATCACATTGGTAAAAATGCAAATTAGTGTGGCAGCTCTGCTGTATTATTAATAATTCTAAAATTCTAATTCATATATATATATATATATATATATATATATATATATATATATATATATATATATATATATATATATATATATATATATATATATGTGTGTGTTTGGTTGGTTTCGGGTCCATGTGAAATCAAGTCAAATCACTCCAAGACTCCAAGTGCCAAAATCACGGCCTTATTAATAAGTTAAATTTTATTATTGTAGATATGTAAATGTACAATATATATATTAAAAATATTAAACATATTTTTGAAGTATTACATGTAAGAACATTACAGTTGAAAATTATAATCAAAGGACAATTTTTCAGGTAAAATTTGTTCAGCCAAACCTTCTTAAAAATATCTACTTATATGCTCTTCTTATGTAATTCTTAGAAGTCAGGATTTTTGCTTCAACAATCAAGACCAATTTTGATGTTTTTAAAATGAAATTATTAATTTTTTGATTTAGAGAGGATTATATTCTATTAATGAAATAATCCTCGTGAAAATTAGTTATTTTGTTTGTCAAAATTTCATCACACACGCAATAACGATTTATTTCTCAAGGAAATAACCAAAAATTTCATATTTAATGTTGTTTGAGAAATTCAATGACTGGCTTATCGTTTTTACAATTGCATATAATACAAATCAATTATTGTACTTATTATTAATGTGTCCAATTTTTTTTCACTTTCAAATTGTAAATTTCATGTCAAAAATGTATGATCAAAAAGCTACAATGAGCTACAACTTATAAATAAAAAAGAAAAAAAAACAATTGTATCGGATAATCATTATCAATAATACTAATGTATGTATATATTTATTTTTATCATACAAAATATGCTTTTTATTAATTAAAAATCTTCATTTACAAAGTTAAAAAATATAACATGTCACTTGACTTGGAAAGGAAGCGTAGCATTTTTGTGGGTAATAACGTGCAAAATTTAAATCATCATTACGTTAACCTTGATAATTTATTTCATTTTGAAGAAATTTTATCATTCATGAAGAATGAGCAATTAACACCATTTTGCATTAAGTCATTTCTCTTTAATAACAATTCATTAAAGAGATTGAGCAATTTCAATGGTATACAAGAATCAGCATTTAAATGTGACATTAATATATTTTAAGAAGATGAGGAGATGTGTTTTGTTGTGTATATGTAAAGTGCACAGAAATATAGTTGTCATTAATTAGTTAGAATTTAATCACTTTTTGGCATACATCAATAAACATATTTTTAATATTTGCTTATAGCATTTTTATCATTAAAAGGACTAAAGGCAACTTATTTTGTCCTTATGTCAGAAATTTGCATTTTGAGGTGAATTGGATGCTTTCTGCGTGATATTTTGCAATTATTCTTAAGGATGAATTTCAAGAGTCATGCAAGTATGCAAATGAAGCACAGATTTATTTAGAAAATGTGAAAGATTACGAGGAAATTACAGTTTTTGTTAAAGTTTTGCATTTATTAAATTATATATTCCATTTAAAGATAATCTTTAGGGATTTTTACTTAGGATTTTTGTGAATTCTGTGATAACTTTCAAAAACAGATTACATATGAGAAAAAGGCAAGAAATATTTATTTCTGTATTTTGAACATAAACATCTAATTACATCGCTTTCATAAAATATAGAATGGATTCTTAAGGCAAAATGTGAGCTTAACTTATTTAAAAATTTCATAAGTGTTATTTAAACATTATTAAGTTAAATGTCATCAGATTTTCTTTTGATTTCATACTTTTCAACATTTGATAGAATTTTAAATGTATCATTTTAAATGCACATAAATTATTTGTTGAATCTAGGCTGCTTAATTAAAATGTTGATAAATATTTTTGTGGAATACTTGATAATTAAATAAGACTTTGTCAGAAATACTTTAATTACAATTATTATTGTTGAACATTAAGAACCAGTGACAATACATAAAAATTTAATAATTTCTCCTGCATTATAATTAAGAGATTTATTTCGTAGTTTATATTATATAAGGACTTACATGTTAGTCAAATATTTTCTGCAAGTAATAGGGAGAAATCAGTTTTTCTTTTCGGCTTTTGCGAATAAAGTACGAATTAAAATTAAATGTTTTTGTAATGTTTAAAAATAATTTTGTTATTTTTATATTCAGTACTATAGACTCTTTTGCTTATTCATCAAATATTTGGATTCTGAAAAAGCAACAGGAAAATATTTCAATTCATGATTACTGATTAACACTTATTATTCAGTTAATTTATCATTTCAAGTAGAAGAATTATGTATTCATAGTTAGAAATATTATCTTAAATTATGTGTTACATATCAAGGCGTATATATTACTAGATATTCTCAAGATTTTTACATTCATTTTCATAATTAAAATGTTTCATATAAAAAGATGTTTTCTTTGAAAAATTTTATTACTATGCAGACCAAAATGGGATTTGCGGATATTAGTTTAATAAACACTGTTTTTAAATATTCAATAAAATTTATTTGTGATTTTAATTTTAGAACTTTTTAGAAATATTATTATATTAGTAATAACCTATAGAAGTAATCCTCATGAAATAATAATTTATCAAAGAGTGCCATTTATAATAAGTATCACATAAGAATTAAAAATTCGTTCTGTAAAATTTACATGATGAATTAAATATAAATTTAAAGCGCAAAAATCAGAAAGTAAAAAATTTAATATTATGTAACTTTTTAATAAATCTTATTAATTAGTGGTAAATTAATATGAGATGTAATTTGTTTAATTTAGTCTAGAAACTAGTTAAAATCAATTTAGTTTTCCTGTTTATAAAGTTATATTATATTCTACCTAGATTAGTTGGAATTAGACATACATGAAAAAATTTAAATATCTTGAAATTTATAGAATTTAAATCTTAAAATTTCTTTTAATTTGTTTTACAACAACGATTTTAAGCTATTAAATATATTATTGTCTTTTAAAATGAATGTTTTAAAATATTTCTATCCCGGAACTTTTTTTTCTAAAACTCTTGGATTAATTTATATTATTTAATTTTGTAAAGATGCTTTTGAATAAAATGCTGAAAATTTATAATTTTTATTATGAATACTACATACATCTATACTCTACAAAGAAATTGAACATATGAACATATGATCTGTGTATTGAATTAAAGGAAAATGATACAATTCAACTGCCAGTTCGGGCATGAAACTTCTACATTTAACAAGAAATTACCAACACATAGATTTTATTATTCACACTAATTATATTCATAAAGAAGTTCTAGAAGTGTTTCATATTTATGATATTAAATAAAAAATTTCACTTTATTGCTTGATGGAGGAGACCTAATCTTATAAAATTAAATATTTTTCCAAATTTCCCTTAAAATGCTTAATAATCTTGGTTTTTCTTTCAAAGGTCTAATAATCTGTAAGAATTTGAGTGATGATCATTTAAAATAAGTTGCGTGCATCAATTATGTATACCCATTATGCTAATATTTCAATTTATACAATGCATGAGCTTTGTATCTTTATTATAAATCTGTGTGTAGAAATATATTATCAAGATTTCTGTATTAAATTTATTAAACTTGCTTAGGTGTATACGATTTACACTTAAACTACTAATTTACAATAGTTATGGTCGAGGGTCAAATTTTTCTGTCTTCCATACCATCGTTTTGTTAGCTTATTTTCATTGTTTCATCTGTGCATTTACTAAATACAACGATTAAATCCGAGTTTCGAATATCCAGTCGGATCATAAGGCATTCTTCCCCTTCTATTTAATTTCTAAGCAATATGCTTGAAACTTTTCCTAAGGCTCCAAGGATGTGAAGTGCAGTTAAGGAATGTAAAGAATGAAGTGGTAGTGATTATAACTTTTGAACTTTAAAATGACTACACTATTTATAAGTACAGAAATTTCAACTGTCTTAAGAATCATTTGTCGTTGTGAAGTGCTCAAGGAAAATGTTACATAGTATAAAATAATATAAAATCACTTTTAAATGTTGGAATGAGAGCCCATTTTTTTATTGAAATTTAATTTAAAATGTGAGATGCCATACAATTAGAAATGAATTATGTAACACATTATTAAACATTTCGCATTCAAAATAAATTTGAATTAAATAAATTTGCATTATTTAATAAAATGTTTTATTAGTGCTAAGAAATTATGAATAGTTCCTTCTTGATAAATTATAAATCTAATATATTCCAAATATTCAGCACTGAAAACTAACAAATTATTTCAATATATTAGCTGGAATAATTTGTTATTTGCATAAATTCCTTAACATAAAATAAGATATTTTATGATTAATAATATGTGGATAAAGGATATATGTGAATAATGAAAAAGTATGAATTAATAGAAATTATATAAGCTATGACATAACTCAGTCTTTAGTTATATATTTGCAAATGTCATGTTAAGAAGAATATTTGATGCCGTAATACATTTGATGCAATAGTCTATGCATTCTTTAGGTGATTCAGAGTCTCCTAGCTAATTACCCTTTCAATTTAAACTCAGTAGCCTTACATGTTGTCTTTAAGGAATATGGTTATAAAATGCATATGCAACTTTAACATCAAGATTATCTTATATGAAAATTATAATCTAAATTAAGCCATATTAGGTACAATATTAAGTTGGTATAACGAAATAGACACTAAATTATAAGACATGCTTTACTTAAAAGAATCATAGTATAATTCATACATGATAATGCACTACACTTCATTAAATCCCTTACACTTTTACGTATTTTGGGAGTCTGGTATTATTAGATAACCATTCCTTAGATCTACATTCGTTTTTAAGTAAATGTACTTGTAGGTATCATGAAAGATCAGGTGTGAATATTATATTATAATAACACAACTTTACTGTTTGATATATTGCTAATAAACTTAATTGCAACACCAGTAATTAGTTGTCTTAATAATATTAAAATCACACAATTAAAGAAGAAGTTGTTGGAATGTACAAATGAGATTAATGCTTCAAAATATTTGACAGACGCATGGTGGATAAATGATTAGTGAAGTACAACATAAAAAAATATGCAGGGGATTTTTAATTCAGAAATCTCTTTTTGAAGTCAGTTTTTTTTTATAATATTGTGCCTTGAATAAGATGAAATACTAATTATTATGTCAGAATTCTATGTGGCAGAGTCGATGCCTTGGAGATCGAGACTTATCGTACTTTGATATTGCTACCTACACAGGTCAAAATCAAACCATTACCACGGTAATAAGAAATCCACAAGTTGTTGCGAATTATACTGAAAGGTATGATAAATTTGAATGTCATGTCATGATAAAAACCCAAGAGGGTAGGTGTATTTTGAGGCTACCCTCGTGACTACTTACTGAGCATTCTATCATATCAAGGGCCATTAACCAGATAGTGTGGTTGCTTGCAGCATGTCCAGGATTCGCTTTTACAGACTGACAAGAGAAATTGGACTGTCAGGATTTCGACATCACTACATGGTAAGAAGCTCTCTTCTTTAATGAAATAGATTATAGTGGTAAATCGCAAAAAAAACTGCATAGAAATTAAATCATAGATATTATTTATGAAGCATTTCGGACATTTTCATAAAAGACTTCCTGTTCTTCAGTTAGCTGATATGAGATTTACTCCTCCACTAACATTAAGCAGGGAAATTGCTGCTAATCTCAAAATATGACGGTGTCGCAATATGACATTTGTCTTTTTTTTATCAAGTCTGGCTTATTATCAATACATTATTAACAACTTATTGTACAGGTTAAATACAATTTAAATATGTATTTAAACTAAACTTTATGAAGCTTATTTTATTCTGGCATCATAGTGGAAAATCATATGCATTTGTCACTAATAATACTTAAACATTTTTACAATGACGTTTTAAACCATAAATAAAAAATATAATTTGGGGAGATTTTCTTTTATGAAAAGAACTTTTATGATATATGTAAACATATATAAAGTATGTAATACCATTTAAAGTTGAAATTGGAATTTACTAACACTTTTAAAAATATCATTAAGTACTGTGATAATTAAATGTGTTCGTAGACAAAATATCCAGCTATTTATATTATATATAATAAATCAATATACGTAGATAAAATAATAGACATGAGATGTTAATCTATTAAAATTGATTCGTAGAGCACATTATTATTACCACACAACAGGTATATTTCCATAGATCACAATTCAGTGCGAAATACACTACAGGCCATTAAAATTGCTATACCAGGAAGAAATGCAGATAACAAAACGATATTTATGGGACAAACATATTATACTAGAAATAACAAGTGATTAAATTTTCAAAAAATTTGGCTGGATAGATCCTGAGAAATCAGTACCCAGAACAACCACCACTGGCAGTAATAACAGCAGTTATACGCCTGAGCATTGAGTCAAACAGATATTGGATTGCACATACAGGTACAGATGCCCATGCAGCTTCAACATGATGCCACAGTTCATCAACCGTAGTGACTTTCCTTTAATGACGAGCCAGTCGCTTGGCAACCATTGACCAGACGTTTTCTATTGGCGAAAGATCTGGAGAACGTGCTGGCAGGGCAACAGCCGAACATGTTCCGTATCAAGGAAGGTCCGTACAATACCGGCAATATGCGGTCGTGCGTTATCCTGCTGAAACGTATGGTTTCGCAGGGCTTGAATAAAGGGTAGATCCACTGGTCGTAACACACCAGAAATGTAACGTGCGATGTTCAAAGCACCGTCAATGCGAACAAAAGGTGACCGAGACGTGTATCCAATGGCACCCCATACCATTACGCCAGGTGATGGGCCTGTATGACGATGACGAATACACGCTGTCAGTGTGCGTTCACCACGATGCCGCCAAACACGGATGACACCGTCATGATGCTGTACACAGAACCTGGATTCATCTGAAAAGATGACGTCTCACCATTCGTGCGCCCAGGTTCATCGTTGATCACACCATTGAAGGCGCTCTTGTATATGACGCAGCGTCAAGGGAAGCCGCAGCCATGGTCTCCGAGCTGAGAGTCCATGTTACTGCAAACGTCGTCGAACTGTTCGTGCAGACACTTGTTGTCTTCTAAACGACCCCGTTTCTTGACTCACGGCTCGTGACGTGGTGGCACGATCTATTACGGCCTTGCGGATAATATGCCTGTCTTCTCGGCTGATAGTGATAGGTGGCCGTTGAGATCCGGCATGGCGTCACGTATTACCGTCCAGAACCAATCGATTCCCTGTTCTGCTAACAGTCATTGGATCTCGACCAACGTAAGCAGCGATAAGATAAACCGCAATCCCGGTGCGCTGCAATTCGACCTTTATCAAAGTCAGAAACGATATGGTACGCATTTCTCCTTCTTACACGAGGCATCACAACAAATTTTCTTCAGGCAATAACGTTCAAATGCAATTTGTGTACGAGGAACCGGCTGAACAATTTCCTCATTTAAACACCATGTAGGTGTCGCTACTCGTGCCTACTTTGTCTGAATGCGCTGAAAAGCTAATCATTTGCATATCACAGCACCTTCTTCCTTTCGTACAAATTTCAGGTCTGTGGCATGTCACCTTAGACCTGAAATTTGTACTTTGTTTGTGTAAGAATTTCTTGGTGTATCAATTTTAATGGCCAGTAGTGTATATTTATCATGTATACCATGCATAATGTTACATAATGTATATCATGCACTTATGTTAGTAGGGAATTTTGCTACACTAGTTTTCTCAAAAGCATGATTATAATTCATTAAATAATTTATAACTTCCAAATAGAAATAAAAACAGTTGCTTTAACCATTTGACTGATTCTAGAACAAAATCTTTGACACTGAAAGGAGAAGTAGCGAGATTTTTAATATTTTTTAAATATGATAACATTTTAAATTATATTCTCTCATTACATTAAGTATTAATACATATAAAAACATTCATTTCCTACGTATTTTAATTATTAGTGGGCAGCATGGTATATATTGTATTTCAATTTTATATGAAAATTATCACAAACTAAATATATATATTTCCCATTCACTTGTAAGGGAATTCTTGCTTCCCATTTCATTCATTACAATTTTCTTTTGAAAAAATAAAACCAAAAAAAAACATGACAAATATTCACTTATAAAGTTTTTCCCGTTTAAAATGCATCATAGGTACTTTTTTTATTGAAGTTTAAATAAGAACTTCAAGAAACAATGACTATGACTTTGTTAAATTACCTAGAATAATACAGAGAATCAACAAATAATTTCTATCACTGTATTAAATGAAAACTATCTCATTATTAAGATGAAATTTTAAATAAATTTTAAGGGAATGAAAATTTGGATAGTTTAGTAGAGTATATATGCTTCATTAGACACAAAAATATATTGATTACACATATAATTCTCCTATAATTTTATTTTAAAATATCTTCTCACACACACACATTCCCGTGTCAATGGATACTTAAAACAATTTTGTTACAGTGTAACACGAATTCAATTAAAATTCTGTGGTTTTATCTTTAAAAAGTAAAACAATTAAATGAAAATTAAAAATATAATTAAACTTAAATAAAAATATATTTCATAAATAAATCATATTGTTTTGAAATTTTAGCATACTTCTATCTTGCTATTGTTAACAAGACATTAAAATCTCATTTTTCTTATATATAACTTAATAAATTATAAAATATATAAATTTCAATTAATAATTCTGCTATATAATATCAACTCATCTGTTTTTGATTATGGCAATTTCATCTGAAGAGTAGTCGATAGAATTGTCTTATAATTTTATAAGAAGAGTACTACTGAGTTAAACACAAATCCTTTCCTCTCACTTAGATTTTTTTACTTTGAGAATATTGTTCTTCCTAAATTACAAAATGTGGTTTTTATTCATTCATTTTGAATTAAAAATTGTAGGAATTAATTATTTTGAAGCTATACTTTCTAACTATTTGTAATTTGGATATATTTTGGAAATTGTTGAATATATAGTTAAACTCATTTTATTAAGCTTTGAATTTCTTGCAGTTCTTTTACTTTGCAGAAAATAAGACACCAGGAAATATACATATTAGATAACAAAATGGCATTATCAAAAAAGAAAAACATCAACGTAGAGTAAAAATGTTGTGTATCGCAATAAATAAAAATTAGGTGCCCATATTTATAAAATCTATTACATTATTTATATACATTGCAGAGAGTTGAAACACATCATCTATCTTTCATCGTTCAACATCGACGGAATTCATGAGCTTCTTCCATTCTACCTAAATATGGAAATTTAGTAATATTTTATACAAAGTGGTTATAATTTTTATGACAAAATAACATAATACTGTTTTTACAATTATTTCCATAGATAATAATAGAGAGTTATAAATATTTCTTGCGATGAGTGTTGTAAGTAAGTACAATTTTTCCTGTTAAGATTTTAGAATATTCATTTCTGCTTAAAATTCAATTGCCCTATTCCAAAGATTAATATCATTTAACATACTACTTTTAATTTTTTATATTTGTAATGAAGCTGTCCTCAGAGAAGTGTATTACATCATAAAGAAATATTTTCTTTTTCACCAAGAAGAAGCACATTTAATTGGTTTAAATAATTGTGCAATGTTTGAAATTCGCTTTCAGAATAACAATAGAAATAGTAGGGTAAGTGATCTTTTTTATTTTATCACTATTCAACAACCAAAAATTTTTCGTCTGCACTAAATATGAGTAGCTTTATAATATCTAATTTTCTTTTAAAAATAGGAAATTTTTGTTTTTAGATTTAATTTTCAGATGAAGATATTTTATAAATTTTTTATGAATTTTTGTATTTTAAAAAAGTTTGTAATTTAAATTTTATTCATGAAATATAAATTATCAAACACAATATCTATTTTTTCAACTGAAAGATGAATTCCAATCTGAACATTGTTAGATTTCTTATATGAAGTGAAAAATGTATGCTTAGTAAACTCTCATTAATATTAAACTCTATCAGTATAAATAAAATAAAAGCTTTATATTTAGGGATCAGTTTTTTACGTAATTATTTTAAAGATTATCTTCATCTTTCAGCATTTTTTAGTTTGTATGTCTAGCACAGCTATTGTAAATATTTTTCCTTTTGAAAAATATTTACGTTGGCCTTTTTTTTATATATATATATATAAAAAAGGCCAATGTAAAGGCCTTTCTTTATATATATATTATATATATATATATATATATATATATATATATATATATATATATATATATATATATATATATATATATATATATATATATATATATATATATATATATATATATATATATATATATATATATATATATATATATATATATTGATTGGCAGCTAAGTTCCCTCCATCTTTTTTAATTCGAAAATGTGTACGACATTAAGGTCGTATGGCAAAACTTTACATGCCACATAATTTATATAATACATAAATTTATATTATTCGAAACAGAAAACATTCTTTTACCTAAATATGTGCTTCGTTGTTCCTCTAAAATACATTTTCTTATTATTTATAGACCATTAACATGGAATGTCAAGTTGAGAATAATGAGTTTTTTCGACACCTTCTTCTTTTCACCTTTCATCAAGGTTCTAAGGCCGCAGAAGCAGTTCACAACATTTGTGCAATGTATGGAGTGGGTTCTATAGCTTAAAGAACTGTTTCTGAGTGATATGCAAAGTTCAAACAAGGAAAGTTTGACCTCAAAGATTCACTTCATTCTGAGCATCCTGTTGAGTTTTATGAAGAGCAGTTGAACCATCGTTTGCATGAAAATCCACTTCAAACAACAAGCGAACTGTCAGAGACAATGGATTGCTACCACACTGTTGTAGAGAACCATCTTTAGTTGATGGGCAAGAAACGGCTGGAACATAGTTTTGCAACCCAGTATATATATATACAAGTGATACGTAAAAGTATTCACTTGTAAAGAATTCAAAGTGTTCTGTTTTTTTAAGCAATATTTAAACAAAGTATCTAATATGAACTTCACACATTATCTTTGATACAAAAACTCTGCACACAGAATGACAGTAAGACTTGCATTTAAATGGTTCCTTTTTGTTTCATTAATAAAATCAAATTTTGGATTTCTTCTGCAATCATTTACGTAGCAATTGGTATTTCTATGCTATAAGATATGCATTTTGTACACAAATGGATTATAGTGAAGAGTTGAATAAAGTATTTAAGTACAATATATAAAAGTAAAATTTATTCATAGTGATTGTCACAAATCTCCCATTAAGCTATAATTTTGTTGTATAAAATAGGATGAGATTTACTAATGAAACATTAAATTTTTTTCATTGTTTTACACAAACCATAATAGATTTTAATAAACCATTTGAGAGCGTGAATCATGCCAAATTTTAAGTTCCATTACAAACCATAACAGAACTTAAAATTTGGCATGATTCTCTCTCTCAAATAACATGGTAATTAGTCTTCTCCTTTCAGTTAGTTATCCCGTAGCAGTTTATATCATTTACATTTTCATTTAGGCAGCAATTTTTTAATCTTCATCTACGTTTCTGTTGAACATTGGTTTCCAGACTATTTTTAAACTATTCAACTTCTCATTTACCTCTCAATATGGAAGAGTTGAAATAATCACTTTGCCTTAATAATTTTTTCATATCCCAGCTTTCTTTACAAGTACCTCTACTTCCCCTTTTGCTTATTCCAATTACATAATTAGTTACCTCATTTTGACTAAATATGTATCAGTATCTTAAGATAAAATACTTTTAAGTTATTAATATTAATTTGTGTAAATGTCCAAGTCTTACAGATACAAGTCACAATAGATAGAATGATTGTCTTTTATGTCTTTAATATTGTTACTTTAGGGAGATCATTGCATTTTTTACAAGTTACTTAAGTAAAACTAACACATGTACTTTTTATAGCCTTTCAATCAATTCCTTACGAAATTATAAAGGAAAATTTGATGGTTGACCTTAAGTAACTGTGAATATAGCTACAAATCTAAAATCCACAGCAACCAGCAATTCTTTGTATTCGCTAGCAAATTTTGTTTCCGACATGCACTTTGTGCTATTCTCATTAAGTAAAAGACTAGCAGCATTTGCTGATTACGTTAGTAATTTGGTAGATTCTGTAAGTGCCATCCTACTGCTACTTAAAATTACAATGTCATTAGCAAACGGACAAACGAGTTGTTTTACTCTAAATTGGAACTCTAAGATCCAATTTTAGAATAAAGTTAAACTTAAAGAGGGATAGTGCTTCACCATGTCAAAAGCTAGCACTGATACCAAAGGCCTCTGAGGAATCATTTTGAAGTGGAACTTTGACTTCAGAATATTCCAAAATAATTTGGATTAATCGGAATAACTTCATTGGTGTCATTTACTGAGCAGAAACTCAAGCTATTTTGATTCTATACACCTTATAGTATATTTGTTTAATTTGAATTATATTCCTACGGTAGAAATATCTTATAACATGTGACAAGTTAAATATTACATGATAGTGTTAAAAATTTAAAAAAAAGTTAATAACAAAAATATATAATAATTACATAAACTGAACACAAAATTAAGCAATGTGTGTGTGTGTGTGTGTTTTGTTATAATACGGCAACATACTACAAATTAATAGTTCATTCTAAGGTTTTGGTACCAATGTACAAAGAAAACATTCAATATTTTAACTAATAAAAAATAAAATATACAATTTTATTATAAAAAGTAAAAATGTACTGAAAACTGGGGTTTTTGATTATTTTTATTTACACAATAAAGCCTTTTTGAGAAATTTGTCCTAATAAACTTAATTTGTTGCGATTTACTTATTAGTAATCTGGAATAAAATTTGTAAAATGAAACATATTGAAAGTTTTATCAATATTTTAAGAAATCTTTAAAACAATAACGACTGATTTCTGTTTTTCAAGTAAAAATTAAAGTATCAGTTTAGAAGCTCTTAAGTATACATGTCAATATTATACGAAAACTAAAAATAAATTTTTTGTAATGAATAAAAGTTTCCGTAGCAATTTCATAATCAAACTCAACATGTCGTAGATGTGCAGATCTGTGTGAATTAATTGGAATATGAAGCTCATTTATACACTATATACAGTATAATAAAAATACACAGCAAAAGCTTTATAGTAAATCAGTGTAAAAGTAAGATCAAACATTTATATGAATCCAGTTTTTCTACAACTACGTAATTTGTGGTAAAATCCCTCTATGCCAATTTTTTTACCTTAATGAATATATGTATACGAATTGTTGCTGTAAAAATCAGTTCTTCTCATATGAAAATAAAATTTGTTTGAATAAAACTGCGTAATATTCTAAATTGTTATCAATAAAATAAAATACAGAATTAAAAATAAATAAAATTCTAATATAGCCTTTTTATAATTGTTTAATAAATATTTGGACAGAAAACTTTTTATTTTTGAAAATCTATGAGTAAAATTTTGTTACAGTTGAAGTTATTTTTTATTAATACATACTTTGATTCAATGTAAATCTGGTTCGTGATGGATGCACAATAATATAAACTATTGATACAAAATAAGTCAATAACAAATTATTTTAATTTTTTTAAAATATTGCATTTGAAAAACTTCAAAATTGCTATGTTTATAATCTCCCCTTTTTAAAGCGTTTTACAAGAATTTTAACTATAGTATTATTTTTTTGAAGAAGTTGTTTTGAATAAGGAAAAAGAAGTTGAATAATAAATAAATAAAGATATTTATACAGGATTGCATAAGAAAATGAAAGTGATGATTGTTTTCTAATGACTTCTAAAGAAAGTGATTCTCCAAATAAAAGTTATGTTTCGAAAAAAAAATTAGTTATTTTTCTTAAAATTGGGTTTCTAATAAAAACCATCGAATAGAAAATATTATTTCAATCCAATTAATTATAGAATATCTACATTTTAAATTTTTTTGGCAAATAACTGCATTAAAAGTTTTAAAGAACTGTGAATTATTATCAGTAATATTGTATATAATTTTAGACAATCAATTATTCCACAAAATTATTTCAGATGATTATGTAATAACAAAAATATAACAGAATAACAAGAAATATAATTATAAATTAATCAAAAATATACAAGGTGCCTGCAAAACTTTAATTTGACAATTTTGTCTCTTTACTTATAATTTAGTTTTCGTACAACTCTATATTCAGAATATTAAAACCATTTCGGAACAGTTCCAAAGACTTATATTTAAGTCCTCTTTATTTGTGTGTGTGTGTGTGTGAGTGTGCTCAAATAAATTCACTTTAAATTTTTGATCTACATCATGAATTTTGATTCATAAATAAAAGTATCTTGATCCAGGTATTTTTTTAAAAGATAATTATCAGATTAAAAATAATTTTAGCTCGCTAGGAAATATTTAATTATTATACATCCAAATTAATTTTAAGAAACATACGTACTCTTTGAAGTTATCATGATAAAACTTCAGCTATATTAATTTTTAATTATCTTATCAAATCTGGGCTATATATACATGCAGTAGCAATTGTAATAAAACTATTTGAATTAATATATATAAATTCTGTTGACAATTGAAGTCAGTGCTTATAAAGAAAGCTTACAAAAATTACATTAAGTAGTAAATTAGTATATCTATTGCACGCGCTTAAATTAAACAGTAACTGACTTTTTATTTCGTTTCAAAAAATTCTACATCATGAATTTTGATTCATAATGTAGAATTTTAATAACATCATAAGTACTTTAATTTTAATTTATAATAAGAAGTTTTAATCAACTCAGAAATTTTTATGAATAACAGTATGTAGATTTGAGAAAAACTACAAATCATGAATATTTATTTTAAAATAGATATAATAGTAGTTTTCAATAAAAATTCCTATTTTTTAAATATGCACTGCTGTATTTTAACCGTTTCTGTTGAATAACATCATACAGTTTTTATTCAATAACAATATACTGTTTCTATTCAATAAGAAAAAATTATTATACTTTAAGGTATTTATGAAAGTTTTCGGTAGCTGAAAACCATCTCGAAAGCGAAGAGTATCAACGCCTTTTCCTTTCGAATATCTCCTCCCTCTTGTTGCATATCTTTCAGAAGTATACAATTTAACAAAATAAAAAGAAATGAAACTGCTACTTTACTTGATGGATAAGGAATTGATTTTCATACGCAAATGGCTAGCCTTCTTCGCAGAAAGGTATTAGATAAAGAAAATTCAAGTGCAAAAGCTGATAGGGAGGTGGAAATCTGTCTTCCAACTTGTCAGGAAGGCCGGTGTTGAAGAATACTGGTGACGTCATTGTCAACCCGCTTGCGAAACATCTTTCACAAAAATGTGCATGTTGCGAAGAATGTGAGGCGAGCAGAGACTGCGAATAGCTTGTAATTGGTTAAGAAAAGAATTGCCACAACCCTGGTCGGCTTTGGCAGTATTGCGACTTTTTCAAAGAAAGTAAGCATTTTAGGAGGAAAAAAGGTTTTCGATTAACTTTGGAGCTTCATTGTCTGCAACGCACCGCTGCGAGCTTTTAACGTGCTTTTAATACCAACAGCAATTTTTTGGAAAAGTTAAGCATTTCCACTACGATTTATGAACCGTCATTCAAGTTAAATATGCCTTTGAAAGGAAGTTTTAGTCATATAAGTATATTTAAAACAGGGAAGAATTTATTTCTACTTTGAAAATATTTTAGAAAAACACTCTTAAATGCATAAATGGAATGATTTTCGTCGAAATATTTTTTCGTTAAACTTTTTTTCTATTCGAGCCACAAAATACTTTATATTTTAACTTGCATTAATATTTTCTTAAGCAATGAAAATTTAAATGGAAAAATATATTTTAACTTTGAAATTTAAAAAAAATAAGGAATAAACTATAATGCACTATAAAACATCTTATTTTTCGTGTTACAAAATATGAAAATAAGTTGAAATATATTACATAAAGTATTCAGCAATGAGTTAAATGATTTCATATCATGTCTTTCCTTCAGATAAGTTTTTGTTTAGGTTTACAGTCGCAATAGTTTCCAGTAAATTTATATTTTGTATGGGATTTGAGTTTTATATAATTATTATTCTTGTATAATTTTTTATCTTCTCTCAAAACTGTACACACATACATAATACACACACACACACATATATATATATATATATATATATATATATATATATATATATATATATATATATATATATATATATATATATATATATATATATATATATATCTGTGAGTTTGCTTATAAATAATTCAATAATACATGATTCCGGTAACATTAATATAAATCTTCTATAAAGTTCCCTATAATCTCTACAGAAACAAAACTGATATACAATATATTTAATATTATTCACTGAAGATAATTTTAACTTCAAAATACATTTTTTTGTTTGTTTATATGATTATATGCTAGTATTATTAGTTTTTCCGTACAAATAGTAGATTTAAGATTAGAGATTTGTGTTTCATTGAAATTTTCGTGGCATCGATTCATATTTGCTGCGTGGATGTTTGTAGTGTTTGAAATTCATTTTAAACTGTAAACGTTGATCTTACTAGGTTTTGTTCACTGAAAAAATCCTCTTGTTCAAAAGACATTCAAAGCCATTGTAAGTAAAGCTGCTTGACTATATTTATTTCAAACACCAGTACACAACTAGCAGTGATGTTTTTAGATTTTACTCCATGTGGAAAATTTTGGTATTTTGGAAAAACTGTAATATATAAAAACAAAATTTTTGCTAGCTAACTACAAGCAGCTGATTCCAAATAAAAGCTTCAATAAAATTGTATGTATAGTTTGACAATTTAGATATTTAAATTAAACATTTCCATATATATGCAATGTTTATTTGGGAATAGTTTGATGATAAAGAAAATTTGCCGAATGAGAGAGAAATACACTCATTGAGATTTACTGAGTCAAATGTCCATATTTCAATGTTTTTAATTACTTTTCTTCATTTACCTTAACAAATCAAATTCTATGTATAGAACTCATTCTATTTGTAAAAACAATACTGTATGAAAATAATGTGCGAGTAAATTTATTCTTCTATGAATTCTGAATTTGAATCTCTAGAAATTATTAATTTCTGTACATGAATGGACAAGTAATGTTGTACTATTCTCAATCTGCTTACTGTAACTGATCTCATTTCTTTACAAGAACACGTAGAAAAATATTCTGTTTCACTAAAATATTGATTTTATCATACTTATGCATAATTCTTACTCACATGATGACAGCGAACGTTCACTGTATTTATTTGATATTGATTATCCGTAAAATATTTTATTCTATATTATCTTTTTAATTAGCTTCGTAACAAAATTATTTGCCTGCAAGTATATTTTGATACATTCTGCTTAGTGAGTATAGTCACTTCATGACTCTAATCTATAGTATTTGTTCATTCAAATTTTATGAAAATGGTTTTATTATTTATGAGTATAAAGTCATTAGGGTCTAGAATAGCCAAGTAACAAGTTAATAAATAAATATCAATCTGAATTTCTAACTTTTTTAATGTGAAATAAACACTATTAAAATATATTAATAATTTAAATAAAGAATCTTCCATTTATTCTGAAAATAAAACGGGCTGTAGAAACGGTTTCTCTCAACAACCCTCTGTCTATTCTAGAATTAATACAATCTGTTATGGAAGTAGTGAGTCATACTAGATTTATTTTACTGTTTTTCTTTTAATTTAGCAAGACTTTTATAATCCCATTCATCTACATTGTATTTAAACTATGATTAAAATAAAAACAAAACTTAGTTAAAAATCTAAGAAATATTTTCATTACAATTTATTCAAAGTTGTAAGGACCATGTAATAGTTATGATTATTATATTTAATTTTAATTTTAATCAATATTAGTCGATACCTCTAATTTGCTGAAATAACAGAATTAAATTTTCCATGGCTCTCTGTTATTTTGTTCTAATGTGCGTTATTGATGAATTAAGAGCTCTTTAACCAATCGTTAAAGAGAAAGATTAGGTGATTGATTTAAGAGCTCTCAATCGACATTTAGTGCTAACCAGAACGAATTACGACCGGACCTTAACTTACTTATAAGTGTTTCTGCTACTTATAATGAGTGATTTAATTATATCCACCTGAATAGGCAAATCAATGCTTAGTGGGATAAAAATTAAACACTCTAATATTTGCTACTAAATTTATTGTAAAGGAAAATTTTAATTAGATTAGTTTAATTAAGTCACAAAAAGAAACGTAAAAGTGATATTATGGCCATAAGTTAATGTTGCCGTTATTCAGAGTGCTTTTCATATAAAAGCTGTTAAGTCTAGTGTGATATAAAATGAAAAATGCGATTAAATTTACTAATGCATGTTGATAAAAGCAATAATAGAATTGAAATAAATTTTGGAATAAATCTTAACAAGAAAGAAAATAAAAGTACGGATGAATGTTTTGAAGTGTGATAGATAATTGTGCAACAAAATAACTTAAGAAATTTAAATAAGGTTACTGTGATAAACTTTAATTATTTAATTAACTTCTAATACGATCTAAAAGTTACCAAATAATCGTGTGTTTTTTTTCTGCTTGAAAAGAAGACAACACATTACACCGAAAAATGCATCTTATGTGCTAATTAAGGGCTTCTTAAATTTAATAACCGCTTCTAGTTTGAATGTCTGTTATGTTCTTAAAACCTGTATCTTAAGAATTCAAAGTAAATATGGAATAAAGAAAAAAAATGTATATAACAAGTGAAAAGCTTTAAAATGATTTTTACTTGTAATAGTTGATGCAGTTACATATGCACATATTGCTTGATTTATTTTTAGAAAAAAAATCTGCACTTGCTTTACAATTTTAAAATAATTTTTAATTGCAAAAAGTCTGATTATAGCTGTTAAAATTCTAAAGGCTCACATGCCATTTAAATTTTCGTACTGTATAAACAATATATCTACAATTACTCGCATTAGACATCGAAAGAAAGAGAATTTAGGTGTGGAGATTTAGTAAGTATGGACCTGAAAAAAACAATTTTCCTAAAAATACAAAATTCTAAAAATTGCCATACTTTGCTTCAATGACCTTATTCTGTTATTCCTAATGTGCTTTTATCCATAGTGCACTTATTATTGTTAACAATGATTTCACAATATTATGTATTTTGCTTAAGTTTTCACTATAATTTAATTATAGGACATTGCTTTTTAGAGCGAAAGATAGAGAATTTGATTTCAGTCACTATCAGAATTTGTCTCGTATTTGGTGAATGAATGTTTACGGGATTTCTTAATGCAACATGTGAATACAGCTCTCTACTTATGAGAAGTCCTCTTAGAGTGAAATTATACAAATTATATAAAAGTGACACTTAAAACCACTTTAGGTTGTTTACTAGGTGGCGCAAAATATGCGCCTTCTTCAACATTTCCTTTAATAAATGATTGTTTCAAATGTATTGATAGTTTCTGAGTATCCTGAGAACATTGAGTTTAAAAAATCAAAATTTTAATCTAATTTTGTTAAATTTTTGTCCATGATAATCTTAAGTGTTTCAGTTTTTATGTAATTCCTTCTCTCATTTTGACTACATAATTTAAATTTTCAGTACTTACATTTTAATTTAAACAAATTAGATAAATCTGAACAATCATGTCCTAAAAATATATCAAAATAATTTTGTTGCTTATTTAATTTAAATACATTACTTATAGTCATAAAACATTTAGGGATTAATGATTGAGGAATTCATATCAAAATAAGTTTAAATATTTCCAGTTTTTTTATGTTTCAATAAACTTAAAATAAGAAAAAGGAAATAAGAAATTCTCTTAGCCTACTTTATATTTAAATAAATAATAATCACTAAATAACTGTGCATAACTGCTTATAACCATTAAATACTTCTTTCGTTGAATATAACGTTACTTTTTGGTATAAATAATATTTTATTATTCTAATAAACCCTAATTTTCTAGTCCACAAATCCAAATAAAATACCTTACTTCTTAATAAATATCAGAAAATTTTTTAACTTGAAAAATATGCAAGTTTACATAAAATTAAAAACTGTATTTAAAATTTAGGAAAATATAGAAGTCATTCGCGAAAAATATTCCCTCATTTAATCATGTTTCTCATAGTTCAATTTTTAATGGCAATTTTTTCAAACAAGGTAAACATTTAATGAAGACATGATTTCCAGGAAATAAAGAATATATAAATATCTGCATGCGTTTATTTTTATCATTAAATGAAGATGAAAGGAAGAGAAAAAAAATTCTTCGCCCCTCAATAAAAAAAAGTTCTGAGAAAATTTATAGACATATAGTTCCTACCATGGTTTCATAGAATAATTTATTATTTAAGTGAAATAGAAAAATATCTGTGGCTATTAACAATGAGAAACACATTAGTGAAAAAGTTATGTACATATAAATATTATTATCAACATTTTTAAAAAAATATTTTATGCCTTAAATTTTTTTTTTTTTAAAAAAGGGTAAACTATATAAATAAAAACACACACACATCATATCAAATATTTACTAAGTAAGGTAATAAAATGAAAAGTATCTAATATACCAAGAGTAAAAACTGACTAAAATTGTTCGAAAGAATTATAACAAGAAAGTATACTGAAAATTATGAATAATGTATTTAAGCTGTACATAAGTAATATACATGTATGAATGTATTCGCTATATCTTTTTGATTTTTTAAATTTTCAGTTTAAGAAAAAAATAAGTCATTTGAAATTTCTAACATATTAATGTGCTTTTATTAATGCTAATATATTTAAAAATATACCATTCTTTATGTAAAATAGAAAATACTTAAAAATTGATTAGAACTAAGCTAATTCATTCTATGTTAGTTTTAAGAAGAAAATTAAATTATTTAACAAGCGCAACTATTGTGGATTTACTTTCTATTCAACCTTAAAAATATCAGTACTATATGAGGTAAACAAGTAATTTCTTGTTGGCTGTAATGATCTAAAAGAACATGACCCACAGAAAGTGTAGCCTCTTTTTAGTCCTCGAGGTAATCACCATCAGTATTCATCACCTTCTGCCAATGCGTCTCCAGTTGTTCAATCTCCTTGATATAAAACTCATAGTTTTGGACTCAAAGAGGTTCGTGATTGCTTAGCAGAAGTCTGTTTCATTGATGAAGTATTTTAAATGAAGTTGAATGTCCAGGGGATGGAAGAGAGGATAATCTGATAGTGAAAGATCAGGTCAGTGAAGAGGATGTCACAAAATTCCCCAATCAAGTCACTGTATGACATTCTTGGGTCAAATCTTAACATGGCGCATCTCGTTATTGGCCATGAACAGTACACCCTTACGATTAACGAATGCTGGCTCCTTTTGTTATATAGCCTGTTACACAATTTCCAATTTCTGTGAGTGCAGATCCGCTGTGACCGTTTTGCCCACTGATACCTGCTCATAGTGAACCAATTGACGACTAGTCTACCAGACATCATCAGCTTCATCACAGAAGGGAAAAAAAAATCCAGACCTGAATTTAAGAAACCCATTCCTTGCTGTACTTTCATGCACAGCACTATCCTAAATCACTTGATATATTCGGTGACTTGATTCATCAGCTGATAAGCTCACTTTGTTGAAGTTGTAAGACAAACAACATCTAATAAGCTCCCTCGACATTTCCATTTCTCTTCGCTACTGTACGATTTACGATTGATGAATGTGAGTAGTGGACCTGCTTTTATAATATATATATATATATATATATATATATATATATATATATATATATATATATATATATATATATATATATATATATATATATATATATATATATATATATATATATATATATATATATATATATATATATATATATATATATATACATATATATATATATATCGATATAAGACATTATTGTTTAATATCATACCTAAAAACATATGTATATATGCTGTAAAAATGAACGTAAATTTTAAGATGAGTTAAAATTATTTAAATTTTAAGCAATGCATATAGAAATATGCAATCAATTCATCAGAAAACCAAATATTATACAATAGTGTATATCTTAAAAATAATAATGAAATTAGCAAATACCACATTTATTAAACAGACATTTATTAACTAAATTCCACATTTATCAACATTTATTAACTAAATTCCAAACACCGCGATAGGAATTTAGCAACTACTTATAAGTGAAAATATATCATAATATATTCATAATAAAAACCTTCTAAACGCAACAAGTTTATTTATTATTCCAAGTAAAGTGTGCAAAAATATATGAATATCAAGATAACAAGAAATTTATTCTTAAGTAACTGAAATATACATATTTATTTATTTAAGATACCAATTTTATTGAGTTATGGTAATATACGTCTAATTTTAAGGGCTCATTTCTTAAAGTTTTACTCTTATTCTTGGTAAAAACTTCTTAGAATTACCTCATAATAGAATGTAAAATCTAAGTAATCTTTTTAGTAGGAAATTTTCAAATTATATGATATAATTCTACACATAACACACTTTACTACATAAATGAATAATTGTGTCCAGAGTTTATCAATACATATATATAATTGTAATTTTCCAATATTAAGTGTAAAAAATGGTGTTATTGCGATATGAAATCTAATTGATGATAATTACTAGGTTATTATTATAATATGAACAGATGTTTTCCCTTAAATAATGAAAAACATTTAAAATATTGCAATCCGAATTTCTTACTTCAAGATAAAAAACTTAACACAAATTAAAAAACCACATCAAGAAAAATTGAAGCTTGTCATAAAAAAAAGCTAAAGAGCAACGTTTTTACATTTTATAAAATTGCTTACTGATAAGATGTAGAAGTAATTTTAAAAATAATTTTTTTGTGAATTCAAATTCAAATATATCTGAAAATATGTTATTGTTCTAGAGCGGAAAAACTTATTTACGTACTATAATTATCTTTAATTGAGTTTATAGATACTAAAAGTAAATTTCAGTTAAAAATCAAAGCTATTAGAAATTGTTGGTTTAAGAAGGGTTTCCAGCAAAATAATTAGCATGATATATTGTCTAAATTGTGTAAAATTCATTTGATTTACTTTTATAACTGGTTTTTTATACAGTTAATGTTTATAATTGATTTTCTGGTTAAAATAATATTTTATGTTATTTGTGAATTAAAAATTGTATAGAAAAATTATTAAAAATGCTTTTAATATAAGAACTTAATTTATTAGATATACGTGAAAAATCATTCAGATAACAAAAATTATGCTAAAATAATTTAAATACATTTTACTGCTTCAAATTTTTTTGACAAAAATGCAAATTAAATTGATTGAAATTTTAAAAAAATATATATGTTTAATTGTTTTGAATATTTTTCCATTAGTTTTTTCAATATGTGCTTAACTAATTAAGCAAATTTCTCTTAATTATTATAATTGTAAAAAAAATCACCGGTATTTTCAATAATATATAAAAATGTATATTACGGTAAAACCTCAATGAGTTAAATCATATTACTGTCGGCTGCAATTTTCAAAATTTATTGTAAAATGTCTTCTAAAATATTCATGAAAAATCCATGATTTCGATAATTTAATATATATTAAAATTTTATATTTATTCGATAGAGTTTTACAAATATATACTAGTTTTAAAATTTGTTTATATATATACAAAAACCTTTAAAATGGCAATATAGATGTTTGGTAAATACATACAAATTTTAAATTATTATTAACCAACAGAATGCACTTCTTGTTATAATTAATCAAAAGTGAAAAATTTATTCAGAAAGAATTTTTTCGGTAAAAATTAAGTAATTGAACGTAATGGGGGATGGGGAAGGTGTACAAAATGTTCTCATATACATTCAACCGTGTAGGCATACACTCGCATATTTGTTAAAAATAAGTTATAAAACTGTAACATAATGCATACGCTTAACATCACAATTAAAATGAAAATGCACTTTTCGTTGAATTTATGTTTCTAACATTTTACACATGATCTACAACTTGTTATAGAATTTGCTGACTACCATATGCTCTACGAAAGCTTTTGTCTACTAAGTTCCCAAGAAATTAAACATGTTACCTCCCCTTTCTATAATGAAATAAAAAATATTACAACGAAAAAAATATATTAGTTTCTATTTCATTTTCTAAAAATGCAGTAAAACTTCTGTTTCCTTTAATTGTTTAAAAAATTTAGCAATAAAATGAAATACTTCAATTGCAACAAAAGTTTTCTATTCAGAATATATATATATATATATATATATATATATATATATATATAATATTTTTCTAAAATTGCTGAGAATATATTATGGTTGGATGCAGGAGGCTATGACGGACAGAGGTGTTCGATTGCATCCACCTCAGTGCCCTACTTCACGTGAAGATAGGCAAATTGAGTGCATGGCAGTAAAGGATCGCTCAGCCCCATCACGAATCATAGCATGCACGCCCCATTCAGTCCGTAACGCATCAGCAAGTGTATGCGCGTACCATTCGACTCCATTAACAGCAGAGTGGTTAATCGGCAAAACGTCCATTGATTTGTCTATCCTAGCAGCAGAACCACAGACGCCTCTGCCACCAATGGCACGATGAAAGATGGGGGTGAATGGCAGAATAAAAGGAAATTGTCTTTACTGATGATTAAGCTTCTATCTGCTACTCAATGATGTTCGCATTTGAATCTGGAGATACCGTGGAGGGAGGATGCTGAGCAGCTATGCGTTACTGGTCCTGTACCAGATATTATGGTATGGGGAGGTATTGGATATAATTCTTGCACTCCTCTAGTACACTTTGCCGGTACTTTAATCAACCAGCGCTACATCTCCGAGTTGTTGGAGCTAGTTGTCCTTTCTTACTTTCAGGGACTGCCCACAGCCCTATTTGTACACGATAATGCATGACCACACGTACGCATTCTTCAAGGGTTCTTCGTCAATCGTCAGATTGTATTACTTCCCTGGATGGAATGCTCTCTAGACCTTTCACCGATAGGAAACATGTAGTCCATTGTTGCTCAATGATTGACCCAGATTACAGGACCAGCTGCCACACCAGATCAACTTTAACAACGCGTGGCAGCTGCTTGGTCTATTGTACCCCAAAACCACATCTAAAGTATCTTTAAATCGATTCCGGGACATGTGGTAGTTGAGATCTCCGATAATACTGGCTACTGTGGCAACTGATTTTAGCTGGAACCACAATTCACAGAAATCTATAAATTTAATCATATGATACTTGGTCAAGATGTTATCTACAAGTTAAATTTTTTGTGTTATCTATTGTCTTTGTTGGTGTTACAATTTGGGGGCATTATATATATATATATATATATATATATATATATATATATATATATATATATATATATATATATATATATATATATATATATATATATATATATATATATATATATATATATATATATAATATTATAAAATCAGTAATCAAACATTAGAGGGAGAATAATACATTGAAAACACAAAATGTAAAACAACATATTTAAAATACGAAATACAGTATATAGTTGAAAAAATTTTTTTTAAGAAATGGTGATCATACATAGAAAATATGAAATATAGTAAATTTGTGGGAAAATATCAAAGAAAAATATAAAATGAAACGAAGTACTAACATGGCCAGCTTCGTCAGGGTGTGTTGACCACATTGGCACCAAGTATGTCTTTTCTGCACTTGCCTAAGACATAGTTTTCCAACGATTTACTATATTTCGTATTTTAAATGTATTATTTTCCATTTAGTATTTTCAATGTATTATTCTCCATTTGGTATTTTCATTGTATTTTAAATGTATTATTCTTCATCTTATATTTGATTACTAATTTTATAATATTAATTATACTTTAGTAATTCTATTTTAGCTGTTTTTGCGCTGAATGTATTGCTAAGCATAAATGTCTTTTTATATTATTCATGTATTTTTCAGTTCTATATCTAATTTTGCATTATATATATATATATATATATAAAGAATCATGTGCAAGGATTATGCAAATCAACTTTTTTCTACTACATACAAAATTGTAGGATATGTTAAAGAAGTTTAAATATTTTTTTTGAAATTGTAACGATTGTACTATCGTACTTAAATGTCATATGAAAAAATTCTATTTCCTGTATCCAAATGATATTATTTTGAAATTCATTTACACTCAACTCTACCATTAATTTAAAAATGTGCAAATATAAAAAAATGTCTAATTTTTAATTATTATAGTTTCTGGTGGTGATCTTTCATATCACCACTAGAAACTATATTAATGTTTAGGCATCCCTGATAGAATAAATTAAACATTTCATTTAAGTGTAACCCAAGAATGTTTGCAATCGGCTATTCATGCAGAAGCAACTAATTTCTGAATACAGAAATTATTGACTATTTGTTCAAGAAATAATGCCTGTTATTTAAAATTTAAATTCCTTTGTTAAATTAAGACAAGAATTATAAATGTTCAGTAATATCATATTGTTTTGCGACAGACATGACCACTTATACCTTATGTCATCTGTTACCTGTAAACAAAATAAATTGCTTGTGCGTTATGAATGTTTAATTCTGTTATCAAATTCATGATTTATTTAAACTACTCACACGGAAGTCTAAATAAATCTACGATTATTATAAATTATCGACATGTGCTCCTAAACATCATTAATTCATCAAATTAATTTCTTTTATAATTGCCAATGACAGTATACATTACAGAATATCAAATGTTGAAGCGGATCATCAGCGAATCAATTTCTTTTCACGAGTAAGTAATCCAGTTCTGCTTTGTTGAACAGAAACGCATGGAAATTATTCATAAATTAATTTTGAAAACATAACATCTTTGGATTGATGGCTAACTTTAATAATTCTGCATTTAATTTTATCTTCTTCATGATATAGACCTTTGAATGTTTTCCAGTATAGTATTTTTAGATTGTTTAGATAGAATAAAGATAATTTCTCTCTATAGATAAATGAAATAGGAAATAATTTCTGTACAATCTGAAAACAATTATTGAGTTAAGAATGCATAGAATGTAACTCCTTGCAAGACATATGATAAAAAATATGTCTTACTGAATCAATTTAAAATAATAGTAACAAGTACAACCGAATTCTTGCAATTGTGATGGATGATCATATGCAAAGATTTGAACTTTTAAATACTTAATAATTTATATGTGACACATTTTTTTTCTTTTATATCAAAAGAAATAGTCATATTTATTAGATTAAGACATCTCTCAAAATCAAGTGAAAATAGCATTGGGCTGTATATTTTCAGTTAACATTGTTTTTCTTATTTTTAACAAATTTCTTTATAAAAGATTTAACAATAATTGTACAGCTTTATTTATTTATAGAAACAAATTTCAGAATCAATAAATAAAATCTATTACATATTGTCAATATTTTTATGATTGATAAAATTTCTTAAAACAATATTCTAATTACATTAATATAGTTTATCTATACAATCGAAAATTATAAAATATTGACTAAACTAAAATGTTATTTAAAAATTGCTTTGAAGGCAGTCTTTTTTTAAAATACCCATGATAGAATGACTAGAATCTATTGTTACGCTAAGAAAAGTACATTTTGCATTTCAATCTACAACGAATGCAAGATATATAATAAATAAAATTTGACTTCCGCTTTCCATGAAACGTTTACGTTAACATTTTAGATAATATTTAGACCACGAAGAACTTTGCTTTCTCTACACTTGTCCCATTTTTACTGATATTATGCTGTTGCCAGATTGAACAACCTTTTGTCAGTGATTTTATTGCCAGGAAGATTTTTTTTTTCTTTTCACATTTTTTTTTTGTAATACCACAAAGGAATGGATTGCGTACACTGCAATTCATCTTATGTGAAATGCAATAAAATATATCGTCACAGAGAAAAGGGATTTGGAAAAGATATTTTAAGGAAAAACCTGGAACTTCTTTAAAAAAAAATCCTACGTTTTTATTGATAGAAGACATTTTTGATTTTCAAATTTTATCAATCTCAAAGAAAGTGAAGTGACTTGGAAATTTGCTTGTGGAAATGTATCGTCGGTAATGTGTGAATATTATTTTTATAAATTACGAATAAATGAAGATTATTCTAATAACCAATGATTTAATAAAATAACTTTTAAATTTTTTTTCAATATTCAATGAAACCAATAACAGTGCCATCAACAAAATATGAAAATTTAAGAGATAGTAAATTCATAAAGAAATGATTTTAAAATTAAAAATTGCATTCTTTTAAATTTACAATTGGGTGCATTCTGATGCAAATCTGTTGTTTGTCTGAGGGTATTTGGGGGTTAACAGCATGGCTGCTTTTAATTGTGCATTTAAGTAACGTAAACACGTAATTATTGATTAAATACACACGCACCCACACACTTGGGCAGGTTTATAAAATAATTTAAGGATTGATGTATTTATATAAGTTCTATGTTCATTATAAAATCACATTTTACTTTTAATCTCATCTTAATAGATACTTTTAAGAAAGGGACATCCTCTTTTAGGAATGGAGCTCAGTGGACAAGCAAATTTCCCTTGATTAAGAATTTAATTAACGTAAAACTTAATTTCAGACGTGGATAGCACTTTATCAACAGAAGTAATGGGACCTAACTTTTTAATGAACAGCCTTCCAGATTATTCCTCAATCCGTTACGCTCATTTAACCATCATTATCATTAGCAATCATATAAAGTTAAATTATGTCATGTAACTTAAGATACGTTTCCTTGAAGAAACTTAAATGTAAGTTGCTTCCAAACCTCCTCTTATCATTTGAATAATTTTCAAGCAAAATTGCATGTGAAACAAATAATGCTACAAATTAATAGTTTGATACATGAATATATGCGTTTCATATTATTTGTTTTGAAGTTTGATTTTTCAAAAGGTTATTAAAAATAGGCTAATATTTGACACGCACTGTAAGAAATATAAAAGATTTACATATAAAGAATTTCAGATTAAAAATTTACTTATAAAATTATTTTCATGTCTGAGTTTTAGTTTGATTTAATAAAAACATTTCTAATTCTCAAAGCAGTAATTATGAACCTCTTAACAAGAATTTAAATGAATATAGAAATGTTTAATACGGTTATTATTAAATTTATATATTTCAGATAATTTTATTTGTCATACTGTTATTTTAAAATGTCAATTTTTTAGATTCATAATTGTGTCCTATATTAATATGATTTTTTGATTATATATAATTAAAAATAATAGGAAAAAGCTTATGCAAAGTCCATTCATGCATGTTTTATTAGATGAATACTGTATTTAAAAATATACCATAAATTCAAAAGAATAATAAAATATAAAATTAAATTTTGATGAAGAGATGATACTGTAAAGAATATAGTGAAATTGTAAAATTTAAAAAAAAATATTCATAGTGTAAATAATCACAAAAATATAAAAAATATAACGTTTTCTTTTTTTTTCAACATTTTTAATTATTTCTCTCTCACTCTCAAACAAAATACACAATAATCTCTTACTTTGAACTTAATATTGATATGTATAAAAATGAAATAAAATGAGTATGTGTATAATTATTTAATCAATTCAGTTAGTACAATGCTTATTCAAAAGTTTCAATGGATTTTAATATTCAATAGTTTTCAACATTTAAGTGAATTTAAAGCTTTGAATGATTCTATTGCTTCATTGTGTGGATATAATTTTCATTAAAATTTTCTGATTTTACAATATTATGATAATTATATGAGACTGTATTTCAATATTTTATTAAATATGCAAATTTAGTTATATATAGATATCTTAGTAAAACTAGTTAAAGACATTTTAACAAAATTATAATTTTCTTTCTTTTTTTCTTTTTTTTAGTATAAGAAGTGTAAAACTAGATAATGAAAGATTTGATTCCTAGTTTTGAAGACAACATAAAAAAAAAATTGAAGTGTACCTTACTTAGTACTTCTTGTTGCTTTAGAATTTCTTTTGTACAAAAAATATTCCTAACAAAATAAATATATTAACATAAGTTATGGAAAAATTACTTTTCTGAAGAGTACATTTATACATTTTTTTCTATTCTTTTTTTCAAAAATTGTTTTATGTATCTTCGAATGTTCAAACATTTAATTCTATGTTGAATCTTTTTTGAAATGTTTATACATGTTTATTGATTCAATGTACATAAAGATTGATAAAGAATGTTTTCATCGAGTTAAATTCTTAATGTAACTCAGTGTGAGTATTCTGACTTCCGTTTGCAGATATTTCACTCGATGTTGTCATACTTTTAGAAACCAACTAAAGGAATGAATGTAATGTAAGCCTGTATTTACATTAAAGATAGATGTAATTATTAACACGGCACATACAAATTTCTTTTTGCGATACCCCAAATTTATAGGTCTAGATTTCTATTCCGTAACTGAAGTTTACCTGATCCTTTTTTTTATCGTTATTTTTGGGTTTCCTAAATTTAATAACTGCTTTATGTACCTATGAAAATTGGTTAATAAAAATATGAAAATGTTAATTACAACAAAAACTTTAAAAATTCGAAATATTTTCAAGAGCTACTGAAATGTTTGTAACGTGAATGATTAATAAATGATAAAATTTACTAAAAAATATTTAGTTCAACATTATTGAAAAAATACTAAATGAATGCTTGAGCACGTTAAAATTTTACTTAAACTATATAAGGAGATTAAACTAAGAGCTAAATACAAGAAAATAAGGTAACTTTGATTGTACAAATTATCAAGAAATGTTAAAATTAAGAACAACAATTAACAACAAATTGAAAAATATAACATGAACACAATGCCTCTAATTAATTTATTAATTTACATAAGAACGCATACAAATAAGTAATTACTGCTGCTTCAAATATTATATATCCCAGTCTTTTTATTCATTTTGGTTGTTGTTTTGAATTCGATTTTTTCTCTCACAATTTAAAGAGATTTTGCAGGCTTCCAATGATAGTTTTAGATATTATTGTATTGAAATAGTTAGGTTTTTCAGTCTACCAGTTTTAATTAAAATGTTTTGACAATAAAACAAATCTAAAAATCTTAATTTAAAAGGTTTTAAATGGCATATAAAGCATGAATTATAATAAAAATATTATGATACAAAATAAAAAAATATATATATTATAAAACTCTTGTTAAAATTTAGTACTAAAATTTATAATGTATAAGTTTTAAGTTTATTTTTGGATAAGCAATTAAGTATTATATATGTTATAATTTTAAAGATTCCTTTGTTAAAAAAAATATTCATCAAACATTATACGACAGAAATTTCGGAAGTGTCTACAAAATCATTAATAAACTTTAACAAGCTATGTAATGAATAAAAATTCAATGAAGAAAAAAATATTTAAGCTTATTTAAATATCCTCAGACGTATTTTTAATAGTTGTACGATTTTGGCAAATATTAGCATTTTATAACATTTTAGCAGTAAATATGTAACATTTTTAGCTCTAAATTTTCTAAAAATATTAGAATGTTACTTTAATGTTATTTTAAGATGTTCTTTTTTAAAAACAGGAAGAAAACTTATTTCAGACATTATTTCTTAAAAAGGAAAAACATCAATTTATCATTATTCATTTTAAGTTAAAAAAAAGAATATTATGCGTTTTAAATACAATAATTGCTGAATAAAAATCCAAAGTCTATAATTTCTATTGTTTATTAATTTCATATTTAAGTCAAATCATATAGATATCATGTTTTAACAAGAAAACATTTATGTAAACATAAATCATGATAAATTCTTTCACAAAATGTTCTTACCCAAATTCTATAATTAGAACATAAAATGGTTCAAAGGAACATTTTTAAATGTTTCAAGCAATTAAACATTAAATTACATTTATTTAAATTTAATATGTAATAAAATTTAAAATAAATAAACGTATTATAAGTAATTAATACATTAAATATACTCCAATTTAAGGTAGAGTTAATAACAGTATACTAGTTTAGAATTTGTATAATAAGGTTTTAATAGACATTACTTATTTGAGAAAAATAGTTGGATAATTTTTTAAGAATATTATATCTAAGAATCGTCTTGTTTTTTCCATATTTATCTCTTAGTCTACTTTTAAAAAACAATAAGATTTTTCATATAAATACCATAAGGATATCTTGACAGATTTAGATTTTTAGAAAAGCCTTAAGAATATTCAAAGTGATTTTTTTTTCTTTCACTCTTGCAATGATCTGACTCAAACTTCCACCCCATTCATTTATTCCTCAGATTTTAACGCCAAGTGCAATTGCTGGTTCGGCAGGTTTAAATCTCCATTTTGGCCGTATCATCTACGACCTTTCACCAAGAAGGAGATAAGAAAGAATAAAATAGAAGAAGTGGAAGAGAAAAAGATTGAGCCCTTACTTTTATTCTCTCTTCAGCAATCTTCTCTTCTGCGCTAGATATTTTTTTCAAGAAAAGTGAAATAGAATACTAAGACGAATGAGAATCTATAAACATAACCAAGAAACTTTTGGTACTCGATACTTATCTAAAATTTTTTATTCAAATTCAATATGTTACCACTGAAATACAATTCATCAGCCATTTAAATTTGCATTTACCTGATCGGAGGAATGAATAAGTATACTTTGTAAACGCCTGAAGCATATACATTTTTATCAATGATGCAAATAAACCATTATGCGCATGCAAAACTGAATAACTTATGATCTTAAATTGAATTTTTCATTTGAAAAAAGGAATGCTATTCCTTATAAGATAAAAATACATATTTAAAAGGCTGTCGTATTTTCAATTTATTGCTTGGATACATTATTAAAAAATTCTATGCAATCAAATATTCACTTTTATTTAAATATTTTCAAATACCATTCTTAAGATATAAATTCAGTTTAGTTTCATGTTTAAAATAAAAAATACAGCTATTAATAATTTCAAGAACAATATATGTCATAATGGATTTGTTTGATTAAAACCATGATAAGATTTTACGACAATGATATTCAAGGCCATAAAATTTATTTTATATATGAATATAAGCAACCTAAATTTAGGTATATTTTTATTTTAATTTGATTCACATTCATTATTTAATTAGTAATTCTTTTTAGAATAGTATGAAATCATTCGTTAACATTATAATTAAAGACTTTCTAAAATAATGATCATTATTTCAATTAGAAGCTATGTTGTTTAACATTAAAATAATAACTATTACATAAACTTCTGTAATTCTTTATAAAAACATAACATTTCTAATAAAATTCTATATTACATTAAAATACACTAAAATGTTTTTTTTTTTAACTAAAATGCATCATTAATATCACTAGTAATATGTGATTAAAATAAGTAAAACTATATTGAAAATATTTTTTCTGTAGTAAATTTGAATAACTGTATTTTTTGGTGGATTTAAGATAAATTGTATCGTAAAGACTACTGTGTTCTATGCAATTTTGTAAATGCTTAAATAAATTTATACACTTGGTGAGTAAGTATTCCAAAGCATTTTATTATACTGAAACAAACAGAGAAATATTTGCCATTTCAAGGATTAATTATTAAATGAAAGACATTTTGTAATCAATTCAAACTTATCGAAACCTTAGGTAGAAATATTCCAGAGTGAATTGCGAAATTATAATATATGTTACAAAAGCACGACAGTAAACAATGTCTAATGCGTTTCAGATGCTATTAATATGTTTGTTTCAGTCAAGGTATTAGTTATCAAACTATATAATTAAAGCTTTCCTTAAAATTCCTATATTATTACCAAAATTCCTATATTCCTATATTATTACCTGAATTTTAAGTATTGAATATAAAAAAGTATTCAATACTTAAAATTCAGAGGCATTAGTAAACTTTGCATTTTGGAAAATACTGAGAAACAGAAAACCATATAAAGTAGTTCTAATGCTTAATATAATTAAATATTTTTAAAAATGACATAAACATACAGAAAATAATTCTTTTAAGACAAATTATATATAAATGTTAATATTAATATATCATAACATAACTTATAATTATAAAAATGCTTTTATAGTTTATTAAAAATTATTTGGAAATAAAAGTATCCTTCTAATTTGCTTTAATATAAAACAATAAATTTTGGTTTTCCAAAGTATGATTATGCTCTTCTTTCTTTGCAACACTTAAAAAGTATTGAATAAAAATAAAAATCTTGAAAAAGATCATCTAATCGAGTTGATCTTACCAAATGGTCATTTATCTCTGTCAGTCAAATGACAAAAATCAGTCAATTCATGGATCTCCCAATTGCCAGCCAAAGGTCAAACGATGCCGGAGCATAATGGATTGAGAAAATGGTATGAGTGTAAAATGCTAGTTCCATCAATCATTGATTGAAATGCGCGCGCCTTAGGAAAATGCTCTCTACATGACAATTCATAAAACTGAGATAAGTTACATTCTAAACCCTTCACTTGGTGAAAAAAAAAATTATCAGCTTTTTTTTTTCAGAAATGAAGTATAGTATGTCTTTTTTTTGCAAAATTCTCATGGGAAAAAACTAATTACACATTATTATATCATTTGAAAAAATCTATAACGTAAGGGATCTTCATTATCATATCTTTTGTTATTCGTGATCAGATTTACTTTATGAGTACAACTTAATGTATCATTTTTTAACATGAAACAATTTTACTTTTAGTAATTGATGATTCCGTTAAAGTACCTTCGTGGAAGAAATTTTAGTAGCTCATTTATATAATGAATATAATATGCAATTTTATGAGGACATGAGTAGAAAAATATTTTTGTCATATAATGGATAAGCGTATAAGAAAATTTCTTTATACCTCATTATTGATTAGGATTGTTAGGAGAGAGATGGGTTCAGCGAGAAATTTCAACAATTTAGTTGCTGTTTCTGGTCGTATATATTCCTATGACATCCTATAAGAACTCATGGGAGTAATAAATGAAGTAATGAATTGGTTAGTAAACTATTTGGTAAAAAAAAATAAAATGTATCCATCAAAAGAAAACAAGAGAGTAGCAAAATTAAGAGTAAAATGTTTAATTCTGCTAAAAAATTTAATTTTAAGACACGTAATTCACCCCAGTTTGTGTTCGAATATTTATCTAAAATATTTAAGAAATGTCCTAAATTATTGTTCGGATAAGTAATTGTTCATTTAAATAATAAATAAAAAACAATTTTTCAGTGAATTTATTTTAAAATAAGCATTAATTTCTTGAGAATAAAATACACATATTAAGAAGATTGCTTATTCATATTTACAATCAGTGTTTCTCAACTTAAAATATTTAATTAAAAATATATGTTGAAAAAGATTTGTTCTGGTTTTTCATAATTACTTACTTTGAAATTAAATATAAATACGCCTTAACAATCATGCATACTCTTAGTCATTAACAAACTTGTTTCACTTCAAAGTGTTTTTAAAAAAACTCATACATAATACAAAGGACCTGTATAAATTCATAAAATTTTTGGGCCTAATCAAATCCTTGAAATGTCACATAAATTGAGGAACACTTTCAGGCCACGAAATAATACTTAAGCTCTAGTGAGGAATAAAAATTTAGATTTTGGTTAAGTCATAACTTGAATGCAAGCTTTCCAGACTCTAAATTTTAAATTTGCTACAATTTTACAAATTTATTTGGCATTTTAAAGAGAAAATATCCTCGCCTGTTATCTCGGGGACTATTATGAAAGCACTTTCTAAAATAGTTAATCAGGAAAATATTTTTATACTGGTTAAAAAACAAATTTAAAAGGTTAAACTTTATATTCGTATTAAAAAGTTTTACTAATTTTGAGATAAAACAACTTTTCAAAATCATTTACAAGGCACAAAATAAAAATTAGAAAATTGAATAATTGATCAACATTAAGCACATTTTAGAAAAGAAAATATTACCAGAAAGTTATTTCAAAATTAGGCATAATATTTCAAAAATATTTGTTATAAATAATAGTTAATGTGCTGACAAATACGATTTACAAATAATTTACTGATTCATGCTTATTCTTGGTATATAGTCTTTTACAGAATTAACAAAGTGTATTGTAATTCACTACACAATATTCAGACTGATGTGGGTTCAATCCTAAGAAGATAAATGCACATCATTTCCTCAAATGTTGTATATATTTTTATCTTTTCTAAAGTTCCAAATTCGATACTTATTAAAACACATAAAATAACTTTTTAATGAAGCAAACATTAAAATACAACATTGAGACTTAAAAGAAAAAAAGTTTATCGTAAATTGCGGGGTTACAGAATGCGCCATGGAGGGTGCTCCGTATCGAAGGGTATACAACATAAATACGGAAAAATACTCATATTTTATAAAACAAACCACAGCAACAAAGCATTAATTTGAGAAAAAAAGAAAATTTTAAATCATAATTTTGCTAACAAAAATTATTACAGTAAATTATACCTCGTGGAAATTCCTTAAATTCTGATTCTTCACTTTCACCTATGAATAAGATTTAATAAATCCTGCTTTAAAGTAGAATCTTAATAATATTAGCCTTCTTAATCATTACATACATTTTATCTTACTCTATTTTATAATATAAGCCAGCCAACTTGTCTAGTGTTAAGCGTGCCTGATTACGGATAGGAAGGTCCTAGGTTCGATTACCGGTTCAGGCATGGATGCACTTTCTCTCTCTCTATCCTGTCTTTGTCCTTTCCTTGTGTGTGTGAAGGAAGTATGAATTATGCCTACTCTATAAACGAGTCCCTATGGCATATGTGAGGGTGCAATGGTGGCCCACCCCCTGTGGTGCCCCCGGGGCAACGCCTCGGCGGCTAAGAGGTCGCTGTTTCTGGCCGGTTCCTTGGGTATCAGGTAACAATAGATTAATAGACTATGTTGCAGTTGTACCTGTCTACAATCTGCCATTGGAAAAAAAACGTAATACTCTTATTTTTCTGTATCAATTAATCATTGCAACAAATTATTTTCTGAATAAATTTTATAGTAAAATACGAAAACTAATATTTTCCAAATGTGAGCATGCTGAAAAATGTGTAGATATTAATAATAGGCAGGAAAACCTCTAGAGTATTGGATGAACGAAGAGTTTATATATTTAAAAACTTTCATATCTGAATTTAGTTAACATGTAGAAAAATCTGTTATGTGATTAAAAGATGATGATAAATAATGCACTTCAGTATATATATATATATATATATATATATATATATATATATATATATATATATATATATATATATATATATATATATATATATATTATATATATATATATATATAATTTCAATCAATTTTTTAGAAAGCACAGATAAAAAATGGGAAATTAAAAAATACTTAATTACTTATTTTAGAAATATTTTACTAATTAAATTCAATGCTTATTTGAAATTGAGTTTAATTTTTAAATATACTGTAAAACAATTGAATTTGAAAAACATAAAGTTTGCTTTGAAAAAGTATCGCATCTAATTACAATGAAGAAAAAGTAGTAAAAAAGTATCAGATGTATTTAATTCTTAAGCAATTTTTAAATATCCTTAATTAGAAAAAAGGTTTTAAAGTTGGAATGTTGGATATTAATACATTTTGTTGATTCCATTTTAAATGTCATTGTTTACTCGTAATAATGTTATTATTTATCAAAATTGTGAGGTTCTATTTAAATCATCGGACCTATAATTAATATTTATCACCTTATAAAATACTTTTACATATATTATTATTCTTACGAACAAATTTTGGAAAATTTATACGTTATTTGAATCTCTAATGAAAGTTTTTAAAAAATGAAGCTCTTATTTTGGTTGCATAACCTTATATTAATAGCTTTAGCTAAATATTGGTGTTATAATTAAAATTGATTCGTAAATTAAAAGAATCACCAATACGAAAATAAATATTTCCAAAATTATTGAGTATTTTGATTTCTTAATTTGTAACCAGTATTAGTTATAGCGATATTATAGGAAATTTACTGATATCAAAGAAAAAAAATGTAAACAGATAAAATTGAATAATGAATAGCTCTCCTTCTTTGAAATGCAAATGCTTAAAATTATTTTTAATTTTTCTTAAATATCATAGTAGTAGTAAAACTTATTTACTGAATTAAAAATATTTTCCCAAAGCTCTTCTGCTAAATAATATAAATTAGTTTAGGAACATAAGATATGTTTATTGATTATAAAAAGTACATGTCAAAAAAATTTTTATACTCTCTTTCTTGAAACACTTAATATCTTAAGATTTATTAGCAGTAGAAAGCATGAATATTAATTTTTCTTTATGAAATAACTAAGTAGAAGTATCAGAGTTATAGTATTTCTGAGATATTACCAATGAAACATGTACATTTTTTAACAGTATTAATAAGTGATGATGTTGAATTTCATTACTTTTATACAAAATACTGAAAAAATGTGAAGTTTGAAATATCATTAAATATACTAAATAAATGAATTTAGATATATAACAACAAAAATAGTTTCTTAATTCTAATATAGCTTAATACACTTTCATTTATACATCTATTTTTCATTTATTCATAAGTTTCATTTAATTCAAAATCTAATTGCTTATGTAATACTGTTTTAAATTTGTCTAAAATTTTTTCTGTACAATTCCTAAAATTATTCATTCTTCCTTTGTCTAAAATAGACGTTGGAAATTCAGTCATATAATGCCTATATTTTGATTCAACATATATATATATATATATATATATATATATATATATATATATATATATATATATATATATATTCATATATGAGAATTTTAGATTAAAATATTCATATTCAAATCAAAATAAGTGTGTGATTTAATCTTTGCATTTTTTTACAAATTTTGGTGAATTTTATTTTAATACATATTTGTGTATATAACTTTCTCCTTTCTTATATTCGTTATTTTTAATGGATAGTACAATGTCTAGAAAACTGTTCTATGATATCATATAATTGTGTGCGATATGAAAATACTTAGTAGAATACAAAAAGAGAAATTTTACCAGCAGTATTTGTCTAATGTAACGTATAAGCATAAATTTGCTTTGTATTTTTAACTTCACACAAATCGTTAAATAAGTAGATTAGAGCTTGAGGAAAATGATATCAGGCAATATCTTTACATTATTCTGAAACATCATGAGATACTATTCTGGGAAAGGTTTGCACCCAGAATAATTCCCAGAAAAATGTTTAATTAAGTGGAATGTATATACATATATATATTGTGTCTTGTAAAAATGTAAAGATAAAAGAAATATTATTGTTAAAGCTAAGAACTAAACAGAAATAATAATCTGCATCGTTTAATTTTACGGTCTTCATTTTATATTCAGAAAGGTGAATGCATTCCATTTTATTCTTAGAAAATCTGCATGTAAGAAATGTAAATTATAACAAAAAAGTTTTTACATGATGAAATACTCAACTCTTTTACAGTAATCTGATATATGCAACATACTATAACTTCTGATTGGACAAAGAATTAAACATTAGAAAAATAAACTAAATGGGAAAATTCCCTTGTTTGAATAACCAATAAAAATCATCATTTTAAATATTAAAAGACAAGATACTGTATTATAGAATTTAAAAAATGAAATAAAATTTACTAGACATGTCTGGAAGATTTATAGCAAATAGAACGAAATATTGCTTTTGAATTCTGAATGTTTTATAAGCATTATTATTAAAATTTCATAAAGAAATGTATACTAAAAAATATCTCAAACTAAGTCAATACTAGAGAGTTGAAATATATTTTCACACATACAAACAAATCATCGGGAGAGAGAGAGAGAGAATTTTAAATATTTTATGGTCTTTGTATAAAAAATGTGAATGATTCTCTCTCCCTCTCTCTGTGTGTGCGTGAGATAGGTGTATTTATTTTCCATTACCTGTTCTTCAAGAATCATTTCAAATTACTTTCTATTATCAATCAATTTTTTAAACATTATTTTTTTAATTAAAATTTCACTGAATAAACAACAACTCAATATTTCATAAAATAAGCTTGTGTATAAAAATATAGAAGCGAGGATCACATTTTTTTTTATTTATACTAAATGAATACAAATGCTTAAAAGAAGCTTGTTGTTTATGATATAAAATATTTGAGTAATAATGACTAAATTTGTGTATAGGAACAGCAAATTGTTTCTATTAGTCCTGTATTGTTGCTCTAATGTTAAATATTCACATGAAATATGTCAAATCACGTAATTCTTATAAATATAAAATATCTAACTATATGTATGCGGGAAGTGTAATTGTTGATTAATTGCTATTTTAACACACACACACACACACACACACACACACACATATATATATATATATATATAGTATGTCCACTAAAGTCCCTTGCCACATAACTTCGGAACGGCTATTGCTATATTTAGAAAAGTGGTGTCTAGGTATAGTAAAGTAGCCATGCGCTACTGAATGAAACCACCTACCTCGCCACCTGGTAGAAAACTGTGGACATTCTTATCTCGAAAATAGAACGAGATAGGTAAGAAAGGTGCTTTATATAAAAAGTTGTAGAGCATCTTCGATTCAGTACGAAAAGATATCTTGTAGGCATTAATGTGAAGAATACAACGGTTAAAACGCGCATTTTGTTTCATGCTGTGACGGGGCACATCGTACGTGTGTATATTGAAAAAAAAAAAAAAAAAAGTTTTCTTTCACCTCTACACGGTGAAGGAAAACAATTTACATTTTTCACTTTCATTTCGAAATGGGAAGAGCGGAAGTATTAAAAATGACTCCAACAATTTGTATGCAGTATGCAGACACATGCGAAACGTCACGCCTTTTCGCCTGAGACAGCTATAAAAGAGGCATCTTCTTGGGGCGGTAGTATGTTGATGCTCATGGTCATGGCCGAGTATTCCAAAGCTTAGTATTGTGAGATGGTTTTACTGTGCGGTGAATGTCTACGCAAGTCACGATCAGCAGCAAGGTTGTACGGCCAACGTTTCTCTGCTGGCCCGCATTATACTTATCAAACCATACTAAATGTTGTAAAACTGTTTAACGGAGACAAGTTGCGCCACTAGTTGACCTCTATGTCACAGACCAGCTAAGGTAGGAGGGCAAGTTCAACCGGATGAGGTATTACCATGTGTTCTTGAATATCCGAAATGCAGCGTCAGAGAGATCAGTCAATACTGTGGTCTCTCCAAAAGACAGGTTTAGAAAATCCTAAGCGAATCTGGTGCTCATTCATACCGACCAACACCTGAACAGGTTTTAATGGGCAGGGATGCTGAGTGACGCTATGCACGGTGCAACTTCGTCATGAATCAGATGCAGGTCCAGACAACATTCTGGGCAGGTATAACGTGGACTGATGAAGCATGCTTTTCACGGAATGGCATGAACAATAGGTAAAACACGAATTACTGGGCCCTTGAAAATAATAATTGTTTCGTCAACGTTCGACATCAAATGAGGTATGATTTTAATGTTTGGTACCCAATTTACAATAACAAGCTGATAGGCCCAATATTTTACAATGGCAAGTTAACTGGGGCATGATATTTACAATTGATACAGAAGGTAAAACCTGACTTTGTGGAGAACCTGCCGTTGTTTAATCTTAAGCATCTATAGTTTCAGAATGACAGCGAGCCTGCTCACAAGACATCTTCTGTGAAACAGTGCCTCGTCAAGGAATTTTAGCAACCAAATACGAGGGTATGTTGGTTTCGAAGAGTGGCCTCCATGTTCTCCTGACTTGACTCCAATGGACTTTTTTCTGTGACGATCTTGAAACAGCAGGTGTATGCGACCCCTCCACAAAAATTGCAGCATATTAAACGACGAATTATGGTCGCGTGTTCCAACGTGTCACGCTGTATGCTCCAACGTGTGCAACGTGATCTTTAAGTGAGGATCCAAATGTGCAGCTGACGGTGAGAAGTTTGAACATCTTAAATAAAGTACATTGTTATACCTACTTGTTTTTTTTTTCTTTCTTAGATTGTTTTGTCACGTTACAGCACGAAACAACGAATTCGCGCTTTAACCGTTCTATTCTTCACATTAATGCCTACAAATTATCTTTTCACACTAAATTGAGGATGTTCTACAACTTTGTAAATCACTTTTTCTCTCTATCTCGTTCCGTTTTCGAGATAGGAATGCTAACTCCACCGTTTTCCACCAGGTACTTCAGTGGACCTACTGTATGTATATATATATATATGTATGTGTGTGTGTGTGTGTGTGTGTGTGTGTGTAGTAGATTTTTATTAATATAGTTAAACCACAGTTTAAGATTTTATTATTTTATATTCCAGACAGAACACAGAAATTAATAAAAACATTCTCAAAATACAATTTCGTATGTGAATATGGAACAAATTTGTTAAAATAATTGCAGTCAAAGCAGTCATAGGTTTCACACAAATTGAAAAATCTTTATTCTTTGGATTTCCAAAGTATTTTGACAAAGAATTCATCACATTGATTAGGCAAACAAAAATTTTTTATAGAATCTATCTTCGCAAATTATATTATAGATGTACTCTATTGTATGGTTATGATATTTCAGATCAATCACATTATTTGGACTTCAGCATTAATCTGCATGAGTAATTTGATAAGACTATATTCAGTAAGGTAACCTGATAATGTTCCAATGATTGCTTAGGTCCCGATAGATTACATTTAGCGATTATTATTACATCCTACTACCATATTAACATAACAACACAGAACAATCCGCAATTATATCATTCCTAAGTCACATTATGTTTTTCAAATCACTTGATGAATGTTTTTTAATTATTACACTTAATTTTGTATTTTAATTTTTTCCTGTAATATGTGATTTGTATATTTTAGTTATTATGAGCAGTCATTTATAAACTAAGAATTTACCCAAAAAAGTTTCATCTTTTGATGATTTTTGACAAACTTTAATAAATTATATTCTTAACCAACTCATACATTAATAAACTGTACTTATAACTACAAAATAATTTTATGTTATTCTTAGTTAAGTTTTCCTTTATGTTGAAATATTATGTCAATGTGCATTTATTATATTAAAATGATTTTATTGTATTGATTATATTAATAAAAGAGTTTTTGGAAATATTAAGGTATATTTTATGATCTATTTTAGAGTGAGTATATACACTGTACCTGGACAAAACTTCAAGAATTATGAATTAAAATTTCAAAATTAAAACTACATGTTCCATAAAGCAAGGATTTGACTTCTATTAATAATCTTCCTTATGTGCCCTTTTCTCAAGATTTACACCTCTCTCTCTCCATCTCTTCTTTCCTTTACCAGGTATCAAAGTGTATGTCTTTAAGTTTGTTTTTAAATGAACAATTAAATTGTAAATCTAGCTGACTATTTAATGTAGAAAAGTAGAATAATTACTTTATGAAATAAGATGTATCAGCATATATGAACAACAAATTAAAATTTTATAAGAAACTTTTAGATTTAAAGAGCTGTATATGATTTTATAAATGATTTCTTGTGAATGTTTTTTAATAGAGTTATATTTAATTCATACATTTGGTAGTTTCAAAATCATTTAATTGGCAAAAACAACACATATTGCATACTTAAGTTAAAATGAAATCCATTCTTTTCTAAAGCTGTTCAAAGTAATGTTCTTCGAAGTCATTTTAAGTCTTAAAACACCAAGCTAAAATGCAAACATCAACGTACTTAAAGATACAGCATAGAATAGGAGCATCAGATTATAAAGTAAATTGCGCTGTATAACAAATTAAACTCTATTTTCTTAAAATATTCCATTATCACAGTTCAGATTTTAGCCAAACATATTCCTTAATATTCTGCCGACAAGCGAGAAAGCTCTTTTCTTCATTTTGTAATGCCGTAGATTATATGAGGAGTAGAATTTTTGTTTTTCTTCAGCTTTGGAATTTTAGTGAAAATCCTTTCCTCCCCTCTACTGGAAAGATTTATGGAAAGAACGTGCAGTAGATGGCGCAGCTAAGCGTGTGAAGAAGATGACTCTGAGTGATATAATGGGAGAACCGTTTTACAAGAACCTGAATGAAGTAACATTTTTCAAAGTATCCTTGCACCACGCCTACAGTGATGTAAGTTTACACTCCGCGTATTTTTATTTTTTTCGAAACACAGAGCTCCGTTTCGGTATATTTTTAAAACTATTTTACACACTTTGAAAGTGCTTTACCAAATTTTTATTTTACTTTTAAAATGTTTATCGTAATTGCAAACAGAAATTCGCTTTAACTCTTTACAGTTTTCTTTTTCAAACAAGTAGAGGAAATTAAACAAGAAAGTTATAATTTTATCTCGAGTTTTTACACACAATCTCATTGAAAAAGGAGCTACAGACACATTTTTTAAAAAAGAAAGCAATGTTCTTTTTTAATATCCGTGGGAAGTTTCGAAAGTACTTACGCGAAAATCTGTAGAGCTAGCTGGGATATATTTTAAATAGGGCTGTAGTATAAAAATAATTTATTTGGGGATAAAAGATTTGTGTATCTTGAAGGTGCTATTATTTCGGCACATTTTAATTATTTTTAGAGATTATACAGGTCAAGTGAATTCATAAATCTTATGTAATAATCTAAAATTAGAAAATTATTTTTTATTTATTTCAAAGTAGCTATAATTTTAGTTTTTATTTTACAATGAACTGCATAATAGATATGATTTATTTAAAACAAAATAGAGTAACATTATCTTATTGTTGCAGTTTAAATTTATTGTTAATGGTTAGCATTTAGTAAGGAAACACTTTTTCCTTTGTTCTTAATTTCCAGAAATAAATTCATTTTATAGAAAAAAGGAGAGAATCTTCTTTTCAAGTTAATAAATTTCATATGTGATATCTATCAGACAAAATAAACTCAAATTGTGTATAACGTGCTTACATTTTAAACCAAAAAAGCACTTTTAAGATATCATATCATCATTCATTGAAAAATATAGAAAAAAAGAGATTTATGTTTTATATTTATGTTAATATTTCATTTATTACCGACATTATGTTATGTAAATATAAGTCAATGTCTTGGTGTATTAACGAATCATATTTTATTGATATCAATAATTTTATTAAATATCTAAATTATAATGTTTTTTCTTGATTTATAACAGTGAAAACCCATTTCATTTACTTAAAAATGTCTTACAGAGAGAGTATATAATAGTTGAGCTCACTCAATCTTTAACTTAAACGATAAAAAAAGTAAAAGATTTCAACATATTAACATATGTTGTACATATGTCAGGAGTTGAAAGAAAATTCTCGAATTAAACACAATTTCTCTCTCAAATTCAGTATCGTAATGGAATTCATACAGATCAAAAAATAAAAATGTTTTAAAATTCTTGAGATTGTGATAAATAAAATTTTAACTGTCGAGAATTCCTAAGCTATCTTTAATATGTATTTTACTATAAATGTTACTTCAAATGATTTTTCCTATTTAACTTATAATGATTAGCAATATTTCGTCAGGGCTGGAATGTTAATATTTATATATGAATATACGTGGATCAAATAATGAACTTTGAACACAAAAACTACTAAGAATATTTAATAAAAATATAATATCATCATAGACTAATATTAGTACATGAAAAAAATCTGGAAGCAAAAAGGTGCCATTATGAGAATCATTTATTACCTTAATAAAAAAAAGGATCCTGAAATTAGAGTACGTGGGTTCGAATCCCACCTTGGACATGGATGTTTGTAATGGTTCTGAATCCACTTTAAACCGTAGGTCCCAGTCTAATTAACCCTCGTGTGCAAAAAATGACACTTGTTATAATATTATCAGTTATAATATTATATGTAGTTTATTTGACTATCAAATTGCAATGTAATTTTTTATTTGTTTTTCATTTGACATGAATGGTACTCTGATTTAAATGTGCGCTCACATTACTGATAAATGTCATTATTCTTAGGAACATAATTCAATTGTTTGACACTGTATAATTTTAAATGCTTTATATAATTCACAATATTGATACATTATACATTTTTTTAGATTTCAAAATTTTGGATTTTTATTTCAATGGCTCATGTGATTCAAAAAATTTAACTCATTCTACACATTTATAAATTTGGCTAATTTTCAACTGATCACAAAAATATTCTGATCAATACAGTAACTGACTTATACATAAGTGTGCAGTAACAAAAAAAATGTGATGTATTATATATAGGCATGGGGGATAAGAAAATAATTTTTTCAATACATCATAAAGAAAACGATAGAGTAGAATAGCCATATTTCAAAAAATCACTTAATAAATAATAATGTTCAAAATAAATGTGTTATTTAATTCAGAATGATGATACATTTTTCGAATTTATATAAATATCTATGCAGTGGCATAGTGATATAACGTACATGAAACTGCAAAGATCAATAAGCTAATTATTTGGTATGGTATGATATTTAGTTTTAATTCAAATTAATCATTAAAATACGTTTTAAGAAAATTAAAAATGAACATATTATTAAAGAATTTTGAAACATTATGTATATTTATTTGAAAACAAAATATGAGCGAAGCAAAGAGCAACAATTAGATTCAAACTGAAGAAGTTGAATTGAATGTCGAATTATCAATAAAATAGAAAGAAAGGAAGCCTTGTATAGTATATTTCTTTGCTTAATCATAAATAATTCAATTCATACATTTTATTTTAATTCATTAAAATTATAAGGCAAATTGTAAAAAAGATCATATTAATTTAAGTTAATGACAAAATAAATAAAATATAGATTTTAACCATGAAATTACATTTATTTAATACATATGATGTAAACTATATTCATGTGTTAAATTTAAATGTTTAATGTTAAGCATATTTATTATTAAACATTTTAAATTTAAACTTATTAATTTGTGTGTTCAAATAATCCTTATTTTGTGTTGCAATTTGCGAATAAAAATTAAATCCATTCGATCAATTTTCCACAAAGTAATGACTAATCAGGCTTTAGACTTCGATGAGCGTGGACACTGATATGTCTTCAGAAGAACTGAAAAGTCTATTTGTCCCAAAAGTATCTCCGTTCTCAGAGCAGCCTTGGAATTGAGAAATTCTTATCGTTTCACACAGAAGAGAAAACTCACAAAAAATATCCGAAGGGTAAAGCCAGATTGGTTGAAATGATTGATGCTACAGTCAACTGGAAATTACAAAAAGTTATGAAGTGAGCGAAAAGAGTGACTTCGCGGATTTTCTTATGCCTCTGTTTCAAATTTTCCAGTTTATTCGAAAGAGATTAAGATTCTCGATAATTCATTTTCACATAAAAATTGGCATTCTCTGTCTAAGGTTTGTGCTTTGATGGACTTTGTGACTTTTCTAGATAAAACATAAAAACATGTGAGAATAATGCCTTGTGTGAACTGATTTCTTAAAAAATTTGTGTATGGGAAAAATACTATGGATTATCTGGAATAAAAGTAACTTTTTTATGAAGAAACTTTTTGTATCATTAAATTTTAATGTCATTCCTCGAATGTCGATTTTGAATTAAAATAAATTCATTATAATGCTTTTCTTAGAAATGGAATATTAGTTATGATTAAAAGAGTAAAAATTCATTTAATAGATTAAACATTATGTAAAACTACATAACTTTTACATTTGTCATAATTTCCTTCATTATCATTAAACATTTTATTTGCAAAATGTACTAGAATTTAAAGATTTGTTATATTGATTTTTTTTACAAATTGAAGATCTAATAATTAAATATTAAAAAAAAATATGATTGAATTTTCTATAAACTGTTCATATTATGAAACATAATATAATAAGTCAAAATACTAGAGAAAATTTAAGATAAAATATGTATGTCATTAAAACTGAAACATAAATGAATGTCGAAAGAGTAAGATTTGTTGATAAATATTTAGAGTTGATAAGGTTTATTTTATAGTATCATATACTTAATTATGATGTTTAATTTTGGGCAAAGATTTCATTTCACTGGGATATTCCTTTTCAAAAAATAAATGTCAAGGACATTAAACTCGATACCTGGTAATATATATAGAAATATTATTTACGATAATCTTTAAGCCGTTGTATTTGATCTTAAGAGAAGCTTTCCTAAGATTTATGAATGATAAATTTATAATACTATATTAAGCATTTAAACCAGAAGTCAATGTTGTAAATGACTGATTATATAAATTACTTACAACAAGGAAAAAACGTGAGTATATATTAAAACATTTTATTTTTTTATATTTTTCATAATGTTTTTTTTTAATCCTGTGAAATTATTTTTAAATAAAACTATAGTAACTATTTGAAACGATGAAAATAAATAACTTTCCTTTATCAAATGTTATATACACTTGAGAATATATTAATGAAATCAATTTACATAAATTAAAGTTCATGTAAGAATAAGCATACATGTGTGGTGGTGTGGTAACAAAAGGTAAAAAGGAACAAAATAATTCATATACAGTTTAGCTGTATATCAAGATCTAAAGTTCTGTGAGAAATATATATAAGCCTGTGTTATATTACGGAATGTAAATTTGTCCGCATATACATATAATTTTAACAGTTTATTTTCCTTTTATGAGGGTTTCATTTTTATTTCCTCAATATAAGCATAGCTATAGATCAACCATTAAAAAACAATCATTAAGTTTAGACAGGAATGAATCAATTAGAAACATAAACTTGCAAAAATTCCTTTACGTCTTTTGATAAATTTTCTATAATAGCTTTCAAAGTACTCATATATCTACAGCAGGGATCTCCCTCATATCCTAACAAATGAAAGTGGTCCCTAAAATCTCGTAATAGAAAGATGCATTTACATAACTTCGACATCCCAAATAGCCATAGGATGCAATTTCGTTGATCTTCTATGAATCTATACAGTTTCGCGATCATAAAACATTGCTCTTTCAGTTCCTTTTACATGTCGCATTGCAAATGAATGGAGGCCGTACACAATAAAATATTTCAAGTTATGACTTTTATATACTATTCAACTGATTCGTATATTTAAATGTTTTTGAATATTGATTATTTCTATTCTAATTTATTGAAGATTATAAAATATATTTTTCATACTTGCAATAAATTCTAAGGTAATTATTAACCACGGATTTTTTCAACACAATAAATTGACACTTTTCATGGCAAAATTGCAGAATAATGATTACATTAAATAACAATAAATACATAAAAATAATGCTGTGTGTGTTGATATACATAAAATGCAATTACACAAAAATTTTCAAATATTTATAACTTGAAAATATAGTTTATGAGTAACTAAAATCATATGCTATTATCCAAATGAGAGAAGTGCACGCAAATTTTTCTATACTAGTCCATTTTTTAATGAAAATAACCAAATTGATTTACTTCTCTGTATAATTAGATTAAATTAAAAGTAAAATAATCTGATTTATATTTAGATGAAAATTGAAAAAAATTGTTGACATTAAAAATAAAATAATGATTCGCTTAGAAAAAGTATTTCCTTATTTTTCTTTAAAAGTAACTTAAAATTAATGTTGCACCAACATGGTTCCCTGAATTCAGTCCTTAATTGGATTCTACCTGTTAGGTAGAAGAAGCCGGGTGGATACTTCGTGATTCTAAAGTAAGGACCAAAGAAGATCCTAAAATTTGGCCTACCGACTCCTGAGGTACCATTTCACTTGGGGTGACATTAAAACCACTCCTAGTTTTAATTTCCTCAAACGCCTTTAGTGAACATGAGTGGTTTACGATTAAGCCTGGATTCGAACTCCCTACCTTCCGATAATGAGAACGACGAGAACTAATTACTACTTAAAATTAAATCATGTCGTTTCAAAAATCGTATTCCTCAATTAAGGTTGCTTTATTTTGTACAAAAATAAAATATTAGTTTTTATAGTGGATTTTAATCATTTTTGTGTCGTAGCATCATATTTGCATCAATAATTAGAGTTAACATCTTTTTAAACTGTAAGAATATAAGTTTAATATATTTATACTAAATAAATAATTTATGCAAATTTTATATAATTTTCAATCAAAACTGCATTTCCTACTGAGCAATTTATGTTGATCCAATTTATGCAATAACCAATTATTTTAGCATATATTCAATTTATGTTGATTTGATAACGCGTAGTGGAAACCGTATGTGGCGAAGACCATCATATGACATATTACCATCCACGACATAAGCTGCCATTCAGGAACCCACTTCCTAGATAGTGTGTTTTAGAGGAAAGACTTTACGTAGATAGTTTTCACAATTGATGCAAGGGAGGAAACTCGAAAAACTCCCAAGCACCCACCTTAACAGACATGTGTGCAAAACGTCACTCTTTCATTGTTAAAAAGTGGCAGGAATCAAAAACAATACCTTATTGCGTCAAATAGCGTTGTCCTGCAAAATATGTTGATTGTAATATTATATATATATATATATATATATATATATATATATATATATATAGATAGATAGATAGATAGATAGATATAGATATAGATATATATATATATATATACTACTGGCCATTAAAATTGCTACACCAAGAACACGACATGCTACAGACGTGAAATTTATACGAAAGGAAGAAGGTTCTGTGATATGTAAATGATTAGCTATTCAGCGCATTCAGACAAAGCAGGCGCCAGTAGCGACACCTGCATTGTGCTTAAATGAGGAAATTGTTCAGCCGGTTACTCTTACACAAATTGCAAATTGCTGTTGCCTGGTGAAAAGTTGTTGTGATTCCTCGTGTAAGAAGGAGAAATGTGTACCAGCAGGTTTCTGACTTTCATAAAGGTCGAATTGTAGTGTACCGGGATTGTGATTTATCTTATCGCAGTATTGCTGTTCGCGTCGGTCAAGATCCAATGACTGTTATCAGAATGTGGAATCGATGGGTTCAGGGCGGTAATACGGAACGCCATGCGTGACCTCAACGGCCACCTATCACTAGCAGCCGAGAAGACAGGCATATTATCCGCATTGCCGTAATGGATCGTGCAACCATGTCATGAACCGTGAGTCAAAAAACGGGATCGTTTGGAAGACAACAAATGTCTGCACGAACAGTTCGACGACGTTTGCAGCAGCATGGACTCTCAGTTCGGAGAGCATGGCTGCGTCTTCCCTTGACGCGGCGTCATAAAAAAGAGCGCCTTCAATGGTGTGATCAGCAAAGAACCTGGGCGCACGAATGGCGAGTCGTCATCTTTTCAGATGAATCCAGGTTCTATGTACAGCATCATGATGGTCACATCCGTGTTTGGCGGCATCGTGGTGAACGCACAATGGCAGCGTGCATTCGTCATCGTCATACTGGCCTATCCCCTGGCGTGATGGTATGGGATGCCATTGGATACACGTCTCGGTCACCTCTTGTTCGCATTGACGGTGCTTAGAACAGTGCACGTTACATTTCTGGTGTTTTACGACCAGTGGCTCTACCCTTTATTTGAGTCCTGCGAAACCCTACATTTCAGCAGGATAATGCCCGACCGCATGTTGTCGGTATTGTACGGTCCTTCCTTGATACGGAACATGCTCGGCTGTTGCCCTGACCAGCACGTTCTCCAGATCTTTCACCAATAGAAACGTCTGGTCAATGGTTGCCGATCGACTGGCTCGTCACCAAACGCCAGTCACAACGGTTGGTGAACTCTGGCATCGTGTTGAAGCTGCATGGGCATCTGTACCTGTATATTCAATCCAATCTCTGTTTGACTCAATGCCCAGGCGTATAACTGCTGTTATTACTGCCAGAGGTGGTTGTTCTGGGTACTGATTTTTTAGGATCTATATATATATATATATATATTCAGCCAAATTAATTGGAAATTTAATCACTTGTTATTTCTAGTATAATATATTTGTCCAATAAATATCGTTTTGTTATCTGCATTTCTACCTGGTGTAACTATTTCAATGGCCAGTAGTGTATATATATATATATATATATATATATATATATATATATATATATATATATATATATATATCATTAAAAATTAAAAATTTAAATTTTGATATCTAATTCTTTTAATGATATTCATGTTTGTTTAATGTAAACTTAACTAATGTGTAAACTATTATAAATATTTATGTACTCATATTACTCTAATTTAATTTAAATTTTTAACACAATTATTTTCAGTTCATTTTTACTTTAAATTATGTTTAATCTCATTACTGCAAACACAAAAATGCATATGTATATTCAACATTTGAAATATTTCGTAATTTTCTTTGTAAATCCTTTTAAAGTATTTTAATCAGGGATACTTCATTCACTTACAGTAAAAATCCTCAGCAGGGAAAATTTTCTTTCACATAATCGCTTTTATAACACAAGAGAAGTCCCTTTGTCAGAATCTGCAACTTACATTCGTTTAGAAAGATATGTCATTCCCCGCACGCAGCTTAAAGTCGCTCAAACGATCTTGATCATTAAATGTGGATGCCATACTTTTGGAAGATCATTTATATTCAGTACCTTAGCTCAGATGCTGAAACAAAGAATTCAATAAAATTCCTGTTTACGAGGTCAACTTGCCATTTTGGTGTGCTCTTGATGAACATCTTATCATGTGTTTCAAAGACATAAACTAAAAATTAAGAAGATTTAAAGAGAATTATGTGTGTTATAAATTCAAAGAGAGAGAACTTTATTCTTAACAAATGTTATTTGAAAAATTTCTCAAAATTTTTCGAAATTCTTATAATAGTTTTTAAAATTTTAGGCTAATTATATATTTTCTTTCTTTTTTTATAATATAATTTTATTAAATAATATGTTCATTGCATGTACACACACACACACACACACACATATATATATATGTATATATACTACTGCTATATATATATATATATATATATATATATATATATATATATATATATATATATATATATATATATATATATAAAATATATATACTACTGCTAAATACTTGAAATTTGAATGATTTCTTCATGTTGATCTGCATTGTTTTTTGTTGGATGTTAACAAAGTATATTTATACTGAAAAGATGTCATTGAATTACGCGTATAAAAATTTTTTATGACATTTGGTTTGCATAAAAATCTAAATGATTATTTCAATAAAGAAAATATATTGTTGCGTATGTGTGATCATGAAACCTAAAGGTATTTTTTGCAACCCAAGCATTCTGCACATGATTCAAGAATGTTCTCAATTCAGGTTTTTTCACGTGATAATGAACCAAATGTGTGATTAGCATATTTTTAAATAATTTAAGTATCAAATCAGAATTAAATAAAGAAATCTTTATAAAAACCTTATAGTATAACATAAATAGTTACCTCTTCAACTTAGTATTAGAAAAATTATAAAATATACCCGTATTTTTTGTAAATTTGTCTGTTGCATTTTTTGTATATATTTCTGTATTTAGAAAAATTGTTAATAGCTGTTAAAAACACAGTTTTGAAATCCTTAAAATTGTTCGCTATATAATGAAGAGTGTTTTTTCACGAAGAATATTAGAAAATTCTCATTAATTATTGCAAAATAATTAAAAGAGATTGAGAAAGAAAATATTGTGTGTTGATTTTTTTATTTTCATTTAATTTATGAAGTATAAATGCTTGAGTGAGAATTTAGTATAAAATGAAATATTCAATATTTCAATTTTTTTAAATAATCAATAGTATAAGTTTTTTAAAACTGCGGACACAATGTAAGCATATATATATATATATATTGAAAAGTTATAGTTTTCTAATTATGTTTTCACAAATATTTTCAGAGCTTGTAGGAATAATAGTTACATTAAAATAACTGTTTTAAACTTGAAATTTTTTCTCCGTGGTAATAAACACTAATAAATGTTTGAGTTTTTAAAGTGCTATATTTAAATGCCTTTTGAAAAAATAAAATCTCTTTTCGACGCGTACTTTTTTATAAAAAAATACAAAAACAACAATTTCTTTTAAACCTGTATTTTGAGATATGTTTCATGCATTCACATTGGAACCACAAGCTAATCTCCTTTATTTAAAAACGAAATTTAAATCCAATGAAAAATAATTATTATTGGATTTAATGGAATTGCTACTAGAATTGCCCATATTTTTTTTAATGTAAAATATAAATATTTCTTGTTATTAATTTTTTTTATTTATAGAAATTTTACAGTAACCACACAAATTGTTATGTTACAAAGTTTCCAAGCAACATTGCTTGTACTAAACATGATTTAATCGAAAGGATTTCCTATAACAATTCTTTTAAATTTGGCTTATATTTCAATATAATCGAAGATTAGATTAAATTTAAGTGAGTATACGACCTAAATTTAGTATTAAAGGGCAACACAAAGTTTGGAATCACATTGATTTATTCTTAAGAATTAATGAAATATTTATTTTGTAATGTTAAGTTTAGCTTATACATATGCCTTAAGAATTTATACAGCTTCCGTTTGGTTTTAAATGATATTGAGATTTATTGATTACGTTAAGAGTAAGCTGAAAATATTATAAATGATCTAAATTAAAAATATTGGAAACAAATTATTAACACAGTATTCCTTTAAGTCATTTCAAAAAAGAGCTAAATACATTCAAAATGCCCTATAGAAAACACACATTGCCATTATATAATATCTGTAAATTGTCACTCCCTTAATCAACTTAAATAAGTTCTCAAATCAAATTTTACACAATTATATAAAATTTAAATACATATTGATTTGCTATAATTTTAAGTACATAATTACTTAAAATAAATGAGAGGAATACAATAAAAGTCCATAAGTAGTTAAAAGAATTCTCTTTTAACTTATTAATTAGCTACCTTCTTTAAAATTGAGAAATTCTATAGTTATTGGAAAAAGCAACGATAAAAGTTCAGCAATCTCAGCAAATGACACACTGGAATTAGGAAATGCATACTCAATGGACTGAATCATTCCAACTTTAAATGCAGTTATTAAGAATGACGTAAAGTATTTAACGTGATTGTCTAGCTAATTAGAGTGATAATTCAACAATTAAGATACGACTCAACATTTGGTGACATGACTCTTGAGTCGGATGAAATGAAATGTAATTTCACGTTCGGTTACCATCTATAGGGCAAGTCTCCTTTCAAATAATGTCTAAGTTAAGATCTTTACCTTACTCTAATGTTAGACCTTGGAACTGATCCTTATAACTAGAAGGAAAAGAAACTATTGTTTTTAAGAACAATGACTGATTTATTGAATAGACGGAAATATTTAACTATTTTACCTGTAAATGTAAAATTGGCAGTTTTATCCATTTTTATTAAATGAATGGTGTTCCTAATAGATTACATTATTTGAAATATGGAAGTTTCATTGATCGTAATTTTAAAGAGAAATATTGGAACCAAATTTCCTAGAGTATACTATACTAAGAGAAAATTTAAATCTCAATTTTTGTTGTCACCTGGTGAATTTGTTCTCTAATTAATATTTTTCATATGTATTTAATACATAGCATTAATAGAATATTACGTTTTGAAAGAGAATGATGCACTTTATTTAATAAGTAATGTAAGTCCACAAAAGTCGAATTAAAATTTCATTTTTATCATAAATCATAAATTGTATGATGAACTTAATTTTAAAATTACAGAATCTGTTAAATTTTAACCTAACCTTAAAATCACTAGATTAGACTGCACATTGAATATATATATATATATATATATATATATATATATATATATATATATATATATATATAATTTTAACTACTAAATCGATTGTGCTTAGAACATTACTGAATTTACAATAATAACTACCAATTACAAAATTATGTCTAAAAAGTCAGATAGAGGGAATTCACTGTATTTGTGATGTTCTTAATTTTGGCACTAAAATTATTTTATAAGATTAAAAATTATATTTAACTGTATCAAACATGAAACAACCTATTTATGTGAACTAATATTTCATAAAATTTATTTAATAAAATATAGGCTCTCTTAAATAATTGATTTCATGTGCTTTTTGAAGATATTGTTTCTAAATAAAAATCAAACTATGTAACTTATTTGAATATGCTACTAAATAAAATCTTACTAATAAGATTTTTTTGTAAAAATTTGCGCTCCTCTTATGCATTATAGTTAAGAGCATAGTTGACTCATCACAAATATAGGTTATAAAAAATACCATAAACCACTTTTTATTATTTTCCATCGTAGAAATTTGTCTCAACTGAAAAGCATATCACACATAATAATGCATTTTTTAATTATATCTTAAAACTTTTTAGCTATTCATTTTTGGCCAGCATTTTTTATTCAAAACGAGAAGTTTATTTGATTTATAAAAACGTTAACCATTGTAAAAGCTATTTCAAGATATAAAATCTGAATTTTTCAATTTAAATCGAGTTTCTTCCATTCAAATCCCACAGATCTTCCCTTTGATTAGTATTTACCGAGAACCTCATCTTTGAATGGATCAATTGTTTCTAAAGAAAAAAATCAATTTTCCGACGATCTCAAGAAAAAAATCAAAATGAACAAAAAATTCAATGTGGTTAAGCAACACAGAATTAAATATGATACTTCAGTACACTTTAGGGTTTTTCTTTCTATTTAAAAACTAAACCCAGTTTTAATTTAAAAGAAAGCCATTTTCCTCAATTTTAAATGAAGCCTTGTCTTCAGCAATAAATTCAAATTTATACTGTAAAAAATTTGACTCTAGAAAGGGTATGAATCCTTTTGGTTTCTTTGACATCTTTCTTTCATTTAAATTACTTTAACATGACAGATTGTCTTATTTTTAAAGTTTATTTTTCTTAATATGTTCTTTCTAGGTAATAAGTAAGGCAATAAGTACTGGAAATGCTTCGTATTAAATAAGAGCTTTTTAAAGACTATCCAGACTAGAAGAAACTTCTTCTCTTAAGAATTACTATTAAGAAAATTAAGTAATATAAATTGCTTCAGTTATATTGCTAGATGATGTATGAAAACATTTGAAGATTTCGTATAAAACTACTATTGCATTCTGTAAATTTATTGGTACATTTTCAATATTTTTATGTTTAATGGTAATTGTTTGTAAGAATTATGTTTCTATCTAATTTTTCTTTGTTTCACTTTTATAGATTTATAAATTTTGCATTCATATTCCAATAAAAATATACTATTATAGCAAAACTGCATTCATTAATAATTGAGTTCTACTTTTTGAGCTATTACGGTTAGTGTTTTGAGCTTTTGCTTTCAATGTCATTTTTATGTCAAATTAAATTATGTTTTCAAATACAGTGTAAGTGGTATAGGTAAAATATTTCATATTAAAATTGACCTTAATTAATGAACATTTATTTTCAAAAAAAATAGAAGCTATATTGGTTTAAGTTGAAGATTTTTAATTAATTGATATTTATAATTTACTCGCAAATTTTGTTAAAAAACAATATTTAGATTTATATACATTATACTAAATTGCTTCAAAGTAAAGTTGAAGTTCAAACTGAAAATGAATGAGCTACTTTTTATTTTTGAAGTACACTTAAAAATAAATAAAAATTATTTATTTCTTATTTAAATTAGAAATAACCGTTTCTATTTTTTTTGGTAATATATAAGCAATTTTTTTTATGTATGCAATAAATGGAAATGCGCAACCATCGACGATTATATCTCCAAGACAGCTACTGCACATGATAGCAGTTGCTTTGAAAAAAAATGTTAGATTGGTTATTGATGTTGAATTGGATGATTATCAAGATTTAAAGGAATTTGAATGTCGCATATTATAGTTGAGATGGAAAGATGGAACACAGCATGTCCAAGGTAGTAAATTTTAGTTTTGGCATACATTTCATGGTAGTAGCAAAAATATGTGACTATACAAGAAGATATTAAATCTCTGACAGCGCAGCCAAAAATAAAAACCTTGAAAGAACTGAATCATCGTTGACAAGATTTATTTTAAAACGAGTAATCCTGCATTGTTTTGATTTCTAGAGTTCCATTGCTATCACAATTAGCAACTTAATGCACACCTTTCTGCGGATTAACGATGATACTGAATTTCACACATGAAATTATATAGGCATCATATTTTATCTGGTATTTGAGTGTAAATGTCACGAAATTATTCTCAGTGATATATAGCTCTTTTAAAACTCTAGAGGGAATAATATTTATCGATTAGAAATAGTAGTCTTCAAAATATTTCAAATTAAATGTATTTATAATCCTAATTTTATAAAAATGTTTTAGCTCTGACAGGTAAAGCAGTTACCAAAAGAATTTCATGTGCATCTGCATAAAATATAAAATTTTGATGACCATATTATAACATCAATTTAATCATTAAAACTAATTGATTTATAAGTATTTACACCGCATATTCTAATATATAATTAAAGATATGCACAGAAATCTTCAAAATTTCTTTGGTAATATTACTTTCTTAGAAATTTTTAACTATAAATTGTTTTCAGAAAAATTGATGAGAATGAAATCAGTTAATCCACACATGTGAGATATTTAGCGACTTTGTTTCCCTCTCTCTTTGTGTATATATATAAATGTATATATATATATATATAAATATATATATATATACAAAATGACAAACAATTTAGTACGATAATGAATCCAGCTTTTTTCTTCATCTCAGTGGTTACACGTAAATAACATAAAGTTGACAAGAACCAAGCAGCACTATTTCTTAAATGAGCAGAGACGTAGAGCTGTGAGCTCAATTGCATAAGTAAATTTGTAATGAGTTCGAAAATCAGCGTCAACTACAGCCGAATGGATAGCGCACTGACCTTCGGTTCAGCAGTTCGTGGGTTCGAATCCCACCTTGGGCATGGATGTTTGTAATGGTTCGGAATCCACTTTAAAAACCATAGGTCCTGTTCTAATAGCCTTCGTGTGCAAAAAATGACCGTTGAGTGACAAAGTACAAAAACAAATAGCGTTAACTAGTGTTTAATCTAAGAATTTGTATGAAAATTACATACAAATGCTTAGATTAAAATATATAAAAGAGACAAACAATTCCTTAAGCTTCCTACAAGAAAATAGCTCGATATACATATTTTCATTCCATCAAGTCGTTCTGAATCCCATCTCAATTCAATAATGCAAACTAGAGTATTGATTTTTTATGTAGATTTTTTTTATGGCAAAGCAAAATATTTGTGTTAAGGTTTAATAGATCTGTATAATTCAAACATCTCGCATATATTTGTAAATAGAAAATAGTAAAAATTGATGGTTTTCAATAAAATTTGGAAAAATTAAACTACAAATCATTTCATTTGAAATAATGTAAGGAATTTTAATTTGACTTATAATGTGCAACTGTTGTATGCAATATAATGGACCACTTAAATTTATTATCCTTAGTAAAATTTTGGTAAGACATTTTATAATCAATAACTATGCATTATTAAAGATACACAATGTTTCGTTTGCAATGATCTAGTTTACTTCTTGAAAGGTTTCTTGCGAAAAATGCCTAGCTATTTCGAATCATCTTCAAATAGAATTTTTGCACTGAAACTTTATAAACTTTATATATATATATATATATATATATATATATATATATATATATATATATATATATATATATATATATATATATATATATATATATATATAAATAATGCGCTCTTTTATAAACTTCAATATCACTCCAATGAAGAGACTTCAAAGTCTAGTATTTTAGAGTAACATATAGGAAACACAATGGTTCTAGTTTCAATCACACCAGAACACAATTTTTGAAGCAAGAGAAATGTGCATTTCTCAACAAGTTTTTTGATGCTTTAAAGAAAAGTTGGTTTTCTAATTTTATAGTTAATGTTGCTTTATCGCTAAGCATACATATTTAATGATGTGATATTGGCAAAAGCACATGTAAAATTTGTTATTCATAAGGAAATTTTTCATTATAAAGATTCAATTTCTAGCAACATTTATTTTAAATTTTCTTTGTGGAAATCTTCAATTAATAACAATTATTTATTTAAAAGGTTTTAAAATGCTTGTAATTAAAATATATTTATTTTTTTAATATAGAATATTGTATTTAATGTTTTGAAATGTTTTAAAATTAAAATATTATTTATTAATTGATAAACTCATGCTTAGAATTTAAGAAAGATTTTTATATTTTGTGGAAAATTAAAACATAAGACAAGACTGTGATAATTGATAATAGGAGATAATAAATGAATTCTTATTAAGTTTTCCCAATAAACGTTCAATCTATTTTAGAACTGAATTTTATATTTATTTCTAAAATTTTATATCATAATTATTTTTGTTTGAAATTTCAACTTCTTTTGAATTTACATTACTTTGAAAACTTATAATTTAATATAATACATCAAACTATTTCATAATTTAAGGTTATACTCAATTTTTTGATATAATTAGATTTTTTTATTCTAAAAATTATGGTCCAGCATTAACATTACAACTATTATTTAATCTGAAACAAAAATTTCCTCACATTTTGTATTCTAGAAATTTCTACATAAATAATATGAAAACTTGCAAATTACTTTCAGTAAATACGTTTGTAAGATATTTCATTGCAAAAAAAGAAATTCAAGTATTAATTCTAATAATCTTGGAGAAGTTTAATGAGAGATACATAAACTTAATTTTCTTTGTTGAAGTAATTCTATGAATACCCGTTATGAAAAAATAATGGAAAACATTGGAAGTATTATGAAAGAAATCATAAAATTTTAATATGATCTAAAGATTTGGAAAAAAATTTACTTAAAAAAATTGATATAAATAATGAAAACTAATTATTGACTTGAGGGAAGTTTAATTTCGAAATATTTCTGTGACTATAACGCATATGCTAAATAGTTATATTTTTAGCAAACTATTTCCATGTTATATATTTTTAAAATTTTATAACAAAAAAAAATTTAGTATCCAAGTCTCTTGTTTTACAAGTGTGATTCTATCTAAGATTATGAATATCATTTAAAATACTTACTTGTTTTATAATTAAATTTTCTACGATATTTTATATTTTCCTTCCCATGAAATTTGACTTTTTTACACTATAATGATTTGATAGATCTATAATTACATATACTGCTGAATACTTAAAATAAAATTATTAGTAATGTACATTTTTATAAATCAGATAATAAATTAATGTACTCCAGATAAATAAAAATTATTCTTTACTATTCAGTATAATAGATACTAAATTCTTTAACATTGTTACTTTGCTAGTATAAATGCAATGTATTTAATTGAAAGAAATATTCCAAGTAAAATGTGGAAGAATACTCCTTTAACCGTTTCACGTATAAAATGTTTAAACTGATTCACTTTTAATTCTTTTTAAATAAATTATATATGTGAAAAATTATCTTTGAAAGTTTCTTTATGTAATTGGAAAAGATATTTTTAAAATTATAAAATTGACAATTTTAAAAATTTACATAAATCAGCCTTTATTTGTTTGGATTTCAAAATCAAGCTTTCCAAAAATCTATCTGATTTAGAGAACAACCTTATTTATATATTACTATTTCTGAATACTTAGTGTATTCAATTTAAATTATTCATGCTTATGTGTTTTCGCTTTTTTCAAAGTTTTTTTTTATTTAGTTTAGAAATTGCAGAAAAAAATTTGCAAGCAAGAAATTTAAATGAGAAAGTCTTATAATAAAAAACTTTTAGTGAAAAATGAACTAAAATATAATTTAATATTTAAAAATATGATGCAATAATAAATTGTATTTAGATATATGTATATTGTCTCTTAAATACATTAGATGAATATTTGATTTGTAAATGTATCCATTTTTTTTTGAAAACTACTTAATATTTTTTATCGAAAACAGAAAAATTTATTTCTAACAATGTTACATTCAGATCTTAACAAAAAATCTGGATTAAAAACCGCTATAAAAGGAAAATATGGATTTGAATTTGAAATATATACATAAATATGAACATTTTTATAAAAGTTAACAAATTTTTCATTAATTAAGCATGCATTTTTGTTAAGTAAAACACAATTTGGACTTTTATGGAAAAGTGGAATTTTAAATTTTATAGGTTAATTCAAAACTTCTGATGATTCAAGACTGAAATTTGTGTAAATTTACTTCATTTAAAACCTGTCTTAGGAACTTTTGAGAATAAAAAAACTAAATTTTTCTAAAAAACAATATTTTCTGTTAATATTTCAATAGTAAAAAAGTATAAATTCCTAAAAAAGGGTAAAATAAATAAAAAGCAAATGTCTCATTAATAATTGATGTAAAATTTTGCTTTTTGTAAATCTGAATGCAATACTAATGAGAAACTTTGTTTGCTAATTTGAACAAATTGTAAATGGCAAAAGTATCACAGCTATTTTTTGGACTTTATTTTCCTTCTCAAGAGGTAACGTTATCAATCACTATTAGATCCTACAATTTAAAGAACATGAGCTCTCATATTAACTTACTTCATCATTAGAAACTTAGCGTTTATTTTTTTTTAGCTTTTCCTAAACTTCCAGAATCATCTGGTAGGGGACGAGTGAGACTTTACTCGAAAACCTTTTTAGAAAGACTGGGAAAAAGCGCCTTTATAAATCTAGATAGCGAAAAATCCTGAAAAACCCAGCAAATGTAAAGCTCCCTATTGTCTCTTGTGACGATAGCAATGCTGACAGATAGTCTTGGACCCCTTTGGGATTCCCCCTTCTGTCGCTGGGAACTCTGCCTTCAGTGTATTGGATCATTTCACTCCCGATTTCAAAATAGACTTAAGAGATTTATAACTCTTTGGTTTTTTTGGACTTTGACAAATATCCTTTGAACAGCAGGAAGACGTGTTGAAATTGCTTTTTATTATTATTATTAGTTTCACTCGGTGAATAAGTCTTCGGGGATAGTCTCTTGTGCATTTTTGTTAGTACATCAAATTTATTTGACTTATGATAGTAACAAATGATGAGGGTTTGAAAAAAATCAAATTATTTACTTTTGCACATTGATGGTTGCTGGTGCATCCGTGAGAAAGAATTATAGCTTTTGTCAAATGTTTTCTTTTTCTTAAAGTGAAGAGTTTATTAGTACTCTCATTTCCGAAATAAAATGTAAGCAATATTTTACTTACCAGCATCGAGAGTCAAAGAAAAAATATATTAAGATTTACCAAGCAGAAATCTTTAATCAAAATGAGGAAAATATCACTGTTGAGTGTAATACTTTTAGAACTTTAATATATATATATATATATATATATATATAAATGCATATATGTGTGTGTGTCTAATACTTGAGAGGACATTTTTTGATAATTAATAATTCATTAAATAATGAAGATAAAAGCAAACTTTTGCATATATACACATAACTCACATATATTTTTATTCATTCTAAACGTTCCAGTATATATTTAATGAAAAGAATTATTTGAATACCATTTCCTTTATACTTAACGATCTGTCTATTTGAGTTTTGAACAATTTCGTTTATTTTGCGATATAAGTTCTGCACATTTTAAATTATATGTTTTTCTCTTGTTTTTAATAAGTATTAGAATGTACTTTTATATTTACTTTTGTCCTGTATTTTCGATAGTTTGTTCTAAGTGACGTTTTATTCAATAGGAAATTCAAAAGAATGAGGACACCATTTGGAATTTTATCGTTTGTAGGTGCTGTTGAATAATTATTTCCCTGTTATATGGATTGGGAAATGTGTCTCAATTCATCGGCTATGATTTGATTCTCACTAAACTGTTTACTTTGGAGATTCATAAAAGACATTGTTTATAAGAAGAAACTGTGAAATGTTGATGGCATAAAAGACAGGACTTTTCAGCCTCAATAACATTTGGGAATGCTTATATGCTTGCTTGTACCAAGCGCGAAATTGACAATCTGCTTATGACTGACTGCCCGTGTGTTGAATGACCAACATGCGAAATGCCCCCTACAAAGGTCATACAGCTTTTTAATAACAATCTATATTTTAATATATTATCAACTTGAATTTACCCTCATTATTTCATGAGTTAATAAACATCAAAATATGCTTATTTTATATTTATATGCTAATTTTATATTCTATGGTAATTTTATATTCTCTGTACATACATACATATTTACACCTGTGCCACTTAACGGATTCAAACTTCAAACATTAACTCTCATTTCCGAGCTTCTATAAATGTTAAAAAAACTTACAAGGCTACTGTTTATTCTAAAAACAAAATTGATCACAAATTAAAATGTTGTGAATCTCAGAAATTGCTTGAATATAAAGCACGTGTGTATGCGTCACTTTTAATTTTTGTCAATATTTTTCATTTAATTGATCAAACAAGAAAAAAGAAATTTTTTCCCTTTGATTTATGATGTTGAGATTATATGAATGAAACACAATAGACATATTTATTGATACTTATACAGGCTAACTGTAATGTTTAAAAGTTCATAGAGATCTCATATGGTTTTAATTTATTTAAAAGTTAAGGCTACTTTTCAAAAAATTGATTTAAAAGTTTGTAACAAAAAGATACTACATGTTTGAAAGAAAGTTATGTCTGTATTCATAAGAGGAGTCAAATGATCTCGAAATCGGATGAGTATAAATCTTTTCACAAAAATGGAAAGCATCATTCAAAAATTAGTGAATACAGAAACTCCTAATTTAACATACATTCTCCTTAGGAAAAATTATTACTAAATGAATCGTGCTTAATGAAGTAGGTTATTATTAAAATAAACCTGTGCTGAATATGTATATATAAATATGTATTAGTTAATTCTAGATTCTAATGAAATTCTGAATTGTTTACAGAAATATTAATTAAATTTATTTTACTAATGAATTTGTGCATGAAAAATAAAGCTAACTAAAGATCTCTTATACTTGAAATTCGAAAATTTGAATAGTATGCATTATTAAATCGATAGTTTTTATTGTCATTAAGGGGAATCATAGTTGTACCATTTCAAAACAAGAAGGATTAATTTGTACTTAAAAATGTTTTAAAAGAGCTGATAGATGACTGAGTAATTAATGTTCCTAGACTGTTGATCTCAGGGTTGAATCCTGGTTCAAGCATGGATGTTTATTTTTCTCTGTGTTTCTCTGTCCTTTCTTGTGCGAGGATGTATGTATTTTGCCCACCCTATAAACGGTTTTGTGGTTGTGTGACGTAGGTAAAACTTGCTACTTGCCTCTGTGACTTGGTTCACATGTGCCCACCGGGTAACGATAAATGATTAGCAGTTTCCGGTCTTGTTGTGGCTAAGTTATACCCAGTTTTCATCGTTGTAAAAAAAAATGTTCTATAAGAAAGACAAAATGGAAAATTTATCCACAAAATAGATTAGACAAATTATTTAAATTTAAGTAATTTATGATGCCCCAATGCTAACTGTTGACAAGAATGATGAAACTTAATCCAAATTGTTGCAGGTAAAATATGGTCCTCAATGATATACGATATAAAAAGTAGTTTTGAATACTGTAATATTTATACTTAGACAAATTGTAATAGTTTTTAATTCTATTTAAGATTCTGTTCTACAACTAGAGAAAATGTAAATTGAAAAACCATTTATCAAAAATGAAGTTTATGATTGCCAAATGGCTTGATTTCACATAAATTAGTATCATATTTAAGCTAAATTTATTTGGTAAAATTTACTACTGCATTAAATGTAAATAAATATGCCACTAAAATTGCAATTTGAGTATCCATAATAAATTAGTGGAGCCAAAAAAGGCGGTTCAAATCATGTGTATTGCATGTAGCAAAACTTATTCTATTGGATGCAGTTAAATTGTAAAAAACAGCAAAAGAAGAAAATGCGTTTTTATTCACTACTAACAATTTACAAAAGTAAATTATTAAGTTCTAAGTATAAATTCAAAGAGCTACCATTACTTACAAGTTGATTACTAAAGAATATAGTTTTAAATAAGTTTAAATAGTCTTGTGTGTATTTTTCTGTAAAAAAGAAAGAATATGTGATATATTTACGCTTATTTTAAGTTAATGTTTGAATTATTTTATTTTATTGATTTACTTTTGTAAGCACATATTTAAAATTCCATATTCAAAATTTGATTGTTTATTATGAGTCGTGAAAGCATAATGCTTGCTTCTATAATAGAAGTTTATAGTGAATGCCCATCCAAAATATGTATAAGGTTTGTCAAAAGATATTTTCAATTACAAAATCCAAGATACATATCTTTCCATCTTAAGAGTTATGCTATAATTGGAAACGAATCAAAAGAGGATATTCAAGAACTACGTAAGATTCATTAGAACAGAGTATGAAATTAATTGAATTATTTTTAAAATTTGGTGAGACAATCCTGTCTTATGTATAATTAAGTTTTAAGAAATATAGAAAGAGACACAATAAATTGAAGAACTAAGTCGTAAAAAAAATCTTGGGTATCTATGATGAATTCCGTTCCAAATTAATCATACTTTCAATCTACAGCGCTTGCCACGAGATTAAATTATTTAAATGAACATAATTATGTAAATTAATGTAAATGAGACAACAGGAAAACAATAAGGTTATTTTTTCCCTTTAACCAACTTTCCACATGTCACTTATCAAGATTGTTCCTTTAACTGATATTAGATTTTTATTAAGTTTCTGCGCCGGCTAACTTGTCTAGTGGTTAGCGTACCTAACTATGGATAGGGAGGTCCTGGATTCGAATCCCGGTTCGGGCATGGATGTACTTTCTCTCTCTATCTATCATGTCTTTGTCCTTTCCTTGTATGAATGAGGTGTGAATGGTTGCCTACTTCTATAAACAGGTCACTATGGCATGTGTATGTACTGAATAAGTCGGACTCCACACCAAATACGTTTCAGTTGGAAAAGTGGAGCAGCGCACCCCAATTTCCCAGCCTGGCTGGCACACGAGAACAAGAACATTAAATGTTTGTAATACAGCCATATTTCCCCAACGTCTCTGTATTTATAATAAAATGAATTAGTCTTATAATTTATCTGTGATCAATTATAAATAGTATATCTCATTTATATTACTCTTTTGTAACATAATATGTAGGATATTAGTTTAAATTGTTTAATAGTAATCTTTTTTCGTACATCATTGGAAAATACCAAATAAATATTAATGTGACAATAAAATTGACATGCATCTATAAGCTTTGATTCAATCAACTTTCTTGAGTCAAACGTCTATGTGACTTGAAGACAATAATTGAACATTATATAATATATTAGATCCATTATGCATTTCCTCATTGTTATCATGATAAAGTTTTTCTACAATCATGTTATTTCAAACACAGAAATAGTACTTCTCATATTTATTATTTTAATTTTGATTTTTTAAAGTTATTGTTTTCTCTCGCTTCTGTAAATTACATATTTAAAAAAAAATTAAAATGTCATGCATTTACAAATCTGTGAAATACTTTCAGAAAATGATTTAGGGAAACTATTGCTATTGTATTGAAAACAAAAAAAAAATGTTTGCAGTATTTCATGCAAAATGTGCGTTTATTTATTGACATACAAAACTAAACTTTTACTAGAGTTTAAACAGCAAAAATAAGTTTAAAGATATATAAGATAACAATGGTTTTGAATTTTGCAATTTTTGTGGCAAGCTAAATTATTTTTTATAATAGTTTCTTCATTTTTAAAATACCTAATCTTTGACACAGAACATTTCTGGACCTAGCAATGAAAATAATGGAATTAAATTTGTGAGTGACTATCCCTCCAAATGCAGATGGGGTTCTGAAAATTACATTTAAAAAAATTTTTTAAGGATTTTTTTGGATTCATTTTAAATGTTACCTATTAATGCTGCCATTTCTCTACTTATAAAAGAAATTATTCTTAAAATGTGTGATCATATTTTAATAATTTGATATATCGAAAAATTTCCTTTAACATGATTATCATTTATTTATTTAGTTTTATGATGCCAAATTTTTTTCAGATACTCAGGATTCCTTAATTTCTCATTATCATCGACCTTTATTATATTATGTTTAGATGATCAATAGGAGTTTTTCTAATGACAGAATAGAAGACAACTATTGTCAGAAAAACAAATATTAAAAGTAGAACCAAGAACAAAAGTAGCATAAATACAAATGTCAAAACTGTAATCACAGTAAGTGTATAAATTTTTTCACCTCATGCAGATCTCTTTAGTATCTCTAACACAAGTGCCCCGATTTCAGTGGATGGTAATGACTCAAATACATCACATCTATTTCAGCTCGTATGTAGCACAGTAGGCAAAGAGTACTTGATACTATTTCTATATCATATAAATGTTTAGAGAGATAATCGTGGCCACTATTTGAGAGCATCACATAATGTTAAGGTTGTAAAACAATTAGTAGTACCAAAAATGTACCGAGAAAAGGTAGGTCTATGCTGCTCCCCTTGTTCAAGAGGTAATTTTATTTATTTAAATAGTAGATTTTACATTTTCTATCATTAAGTATTTTACTCTCTTTAAAGTTTTGATAGTAAAATTAATCCAAAAAATACTTTTAGAAAAATCTTTATTGTTGTTGTCTTATCCCATTTGATCGACAGATACATGGATCAAGTCCAGGGACTTGTCCGGGTTAGGAAAAATGTTGTGAGATGCAGCTTCAAGAGGTTTGAAAGACGAAGAGGAACCAAAGTTGAAGTTTGACCTTTGTTTCTAGCTTGCAACATTTGTTCATTTTGCCGAGCAAGTAGGTGGATCTTCGAAATTTAGAATTAGGGACCAAGAAGGAGACCTCAGACTTGACATATCACCCACAGAGGAATAATTACACAAAAAGGATATTGCTACCAGGACATAATTTACGCGTCACAACTTTTATCGGTGAATTTAAACTACCTACCTTTCGATAAAGTGAGCGAACGCATTGAACAATCAGCCAACTATGGCATCAAAAAATGTATTGTTGTGTATAACTGCTATTTTTATTCCTATTGTTATTCAAATGTTGTGTTACATTTCAGTATTTCAAATAAATATTATATTTCTCTGTTAAGTATTTTAATAAGAGGCAAATGTCAATAAATGCTTGCACAAGTTGCAAACGACGGCCATGTTCAGAATCACAACAGTGACAATTTTTTGAGACAGAGTAGACAGTTATCCAAAAAGAATCAATCAACATCCTCTTTAAATTTCTATCTAGATGTTTTACTAAAAGTATTGCCATCCGATATAACACGTTACATATTATACCTAATAGCCACATTATATGTAAATGTAATTTTCGTAATAAATATTTATATTTTTGTTTGTAATTTGAGTCTCTTTTAACAATTTTCATCACTCTTAATGTATGAATTCTATGTACTTCGTTTTCACTGTCATATAATGTATTTTTACTTTTACAGTGACCTTCTTTCATCTTCTCAAAAATGCTATGTCCATTTTGTTTTAACCATATAAGGGAAATTAAAAGCTTTTCTCAAACAAATTAAACTCTAACACAGAGATTTTTCAAGAAATTAGTATAAAATAAATTAGAGTTATATATATTCTAATCAATTTTATGATATTTTGCATGATGCAATGCTTAAAATCATTTATTTAACTCTCCCATCTTTTATTAAGAAAGTGCTTAGAAAAGATGAGAATATATTTTGTCCTTGCAGCAATGTAAAATAAAAATAATTAAATATTCAAAATTGGAACGTTTTTTCTATTTGTGAAGTATAATATTACCATAAAAATTCTATCATATTTTTAACATTAATTTTTTTTTCCGCAAGAGGTTTTATGTTTAATTTTTTGCAATACTTTACAACGAAACCTCATTTATCTTCATAAGAAAAATATATTTAATATTGTTCAGATATTCTCCTAATTACCCTGTTCTCTAGCATGAAATGTTTGGCTAAAATATATTTGTTTCTATTGTAATAAACTGAAGAATTATTCCCTATATTTATTTTAATATTTTATTAAATTTTATGTATTAATTTACTTCTGCGATCGATAGTCTACTTAGATGCAAACTATAGCAGCAAAATATCTTTCTCATACTTGTTTCGCCTAAAGCAACAAAATATGACTCACTACATCCTCAAAATAGAAAAAAAAATATTATTAAGAAGAGCAGTTTCTTAAATGGATTTTGTAAAACATAAGTTCTTTTTCTTAATGGAGTTAATACTTTGTCAAATGGGCTTTATTCTTATCGATTTTAAAAGTGTCGAATTAACATCAATTTTACCCAGCTCATTTGCATTCTCCGTTATTTTCCTTCTCCTATTCACTTAGTTCTTTACAAAAACTTTAACAATGATGGAATTATTAAAAAATATTTTCTTTTACATCAACGGGATAATTATTTCTTACTTAATGAGTGAAATTTTCCTTTGTTTCAACTTTCTCTTTGTTTCAAATGAGCACCACATGGTAATACAGTAGATTTCTAAAGATTCGCCTGGGGGATATTAATTTTGCTTTTTGAGTATATATTTCCACATAGAATCATCTTTACTTAAAAGCTTAACTGTTTAAATGTATTTTAAAAGTATTTTCTTTAAAGTAAATCTTTAACTATCATAATTACTGGCACACAGTTTGATTTGTGCGATAAATTCTTTAGGTAATTTAGTAACAAAATTTACAGTGAGTCGTTTTAAACATCATGCGTTTAAAAGTTAATGTTAAGATATCAAAATTTCATTAAAGTTTTAACCGATAGTGGATCGTAGATAAGTGGTTAAAGCTATATATTTCAGTTTGAAGGTTAAAGAATGATTTTTTGAATTTAAACTTAGTGAATTTTTTACAATAGCTTGCAATTGACCAAATGATGCTTCTTTTAAACACATTTCTCAATTATTCGGTGAACATGCTGGTACTAAATGGAAGCCTATTTCAACAAAATTATGTTTATCTCTTCCCTATATTAGCCGAGTGTCACTGCTGGGTGGTAATATTTAAATGCAATAAGAAATAAGAAATTTACCTTTCTATCTGTGATAATATGTTTGACAATTTTACCCAAATGTATTCTTTATTGAATGTACATTCAAATAATGTTAACTATGTAATGTTTTTAGTATGTATTTATAATTATTTACCACACATGAATATTTTTATTATTATTATGTATATATATATAGCTTTTTTATTTTAAAAAATTATATTAAATTATATTTTTATCATATAATATTTTATGATTAAATTTAAAAATATTGTAATATATAATCTTTTATGTATTTAATACTGTTTAAAGTATTTATAAAAGTATTTGCAGTAAAGATTCAGTAATTCATGATTTCGTGTATGGATTATTTTCGAATTCCGTAGTAAGCATTGGTGAATTACAAAACTTGTTACGCAACGAAAAGAATCTAGTAGATGATTACATTTACGGCATATAAACTTATTTAAAGGAGTAAAGATATATTTAAAGATGGCTTAGAACATATTTTAAGAACAAAGGCGTTTTGGTAATATTGTTACGAATAGAACCGAACTGAAATAGTCGGACACTAATACCGATATTTTGTTATATGAAGCATCAATTCAAAATTACAATCTTATCAACCATTACGGCTCAAAAAAGTGGTATGAAGAATTTCTCTGAAATTTTTTAAAAGATTTTCTTAGTATTTGAAAGTTTCAAACACCTGTTTGGTTTGGGTGATTTTAATCTTGAAGAAAATAGTACATCAATGATACAAGGCAACTATTCCGTTCCATTCATCTGAAAGGCTCGTTAAATCCTGCATTAGAAATTAATTGCAGGTTTTTGTTCATAACGATCATGCACTTGAAAACGCTGTTCTATACTACTGATTGTATGATCAAAAGATACTTATTAAGAACGTTTGGTGTATAGTCTTTATGTGCAGCACATTCATTGCTCACAAGGAATGTATACTTTCGTACTCTCAGAAACATCATTATTTGGCCCAAAATAATGCTGGCAAATACAAACTAAAAAATGTGTTCCCTTTGATCTTTTCAGACCTTGATACATCCAATACGAAGCGTCATCAGGAACAGTATTAATCTAAATTTGAGGGAAAAGTTCAATTTTGAGTTAATATTACCATTCGTATCATTGCAAATGAACTGGTTTATACGTTTCATTAAAGATTGGAATTATAATTATTTCTTTCTGATGATTTGTGTTGTTGCGAACCTTTCGGATCATTCTCCTGCACATTTTTGTTGTTACTAAGTAGAAATATAATTTTTGGTGTATGAGTGTGGCAGTATAATTTCCTAAATGGAATACTTAACATGTACTTTCGAACTTTGGTAAAGATATATTTTTCAGCTTTTAGATGATTTTCATTATGGTTCTGCTGGACACTCAGACTTCCAGTTATGATATCCAAACAAACAATCTAATAAGTTGTCCACAAAGTAAAATCGTAAATATAATTCACAAAATCAGAAAGTTCAAATTTTGCTATATACTAGAAAAAAAGTTTCACATTGTTACGAAAGTTTATTTTATTTGAAACGCATCAAAAATGCAAGTAATTTCTATATAATGGGAATTTAATTTTAAAAAATTTTCTTAAATACTTGATAGAAATGAATATACATTTCTCCTATGTACACGTATTTACAACTCAATATTTTGCATAATTTTCCATGTTATCTTTTTAGTAATTTTGGTAGTAATTAACCTTTTTGCATTCTACCTCAAAAAAGCGTCAGATTTAGAGAAAAAGATATTCTTTAACAATCATAATATTATAACAATTGCTTAAAAATAACACATAAGTGAACAGAAAGTTTACTTTCATGAAATATATTCATTAAAATAAAAAAATATTTATAAATGATGATTATCAGAGATGAAATAACTTTTTATATGCTGCATTTATATTCTTCAAATCAGCAATAATAGTAATTTAAAATTTTCAAGGCATAACCTTAATAGAATTTATAATATTGATATAAATTAAATGTTGCAATGAAGTTAATCTTTTGAAAAGTTGATGTAGATTATTTAGCTTAAAAAAGTCAAAAGTAATATATTTTAAGCTACAATAACAATATGATTTTTCCCAATTTTTTCATTCATTGTATTTATCACCAATGGATTATTATATAAGCTTTTTCGCTTTTAAGGAATGCACACATATGCGTTTACATAATTGATTTTCAAATTAACTTCTAAGATGATATTTTTATGACTTGGAATGGTGTATCCGTAATATTCATTCTGACTTTGTGCACATAAAATCTTTTTTGAAACTGTATTGAGAGCTTTTTACTTGAAAAACTTCTAAAAATAAAATAAAACTATATGCTCTTATAAATGTAAGAATTAAATGCCATATATTATAGTAATTTGAAAACTGTATAGTTAATTTTCGTTAATGTAGTTCAAGTTTCATTTCTTATAATAAGTATAAAAATAGTTAAATTTGAATTAAAACTAAGCTTTGTATTTAAAAACCTGACTCAATTAAAAGAAATTTATGAGGTAATATACGGAAAATTAGTAATACTAATGCATCTATCAATGCAAGCGTGTATAATATCTGAATAATTTAGTCACTAATGTATGTAAGAAATGGTAACAAAATGATTATACATCAGCTTTGTATTTTCTTATAACCTGTTTGACTATTTGAACGCAATATATTTGAAGCGATGACTTTTGTAATACGCTCATAATTTGAAGTTACTTATTAACATAAAATATATTTGAGTTTATCTCATCTTGTAACAAAATACCTCCTGATTTTCAGTCAAGAACTAGATTCCAATACTTGTTAGTGGCTTGACAAAGAGTGATTTATAAACATTTGACTTTGTCTTCTATAGAAAAAAAAGAAGTTTTGTGTCGATTTACCTACCTAAAGAAAGTGTTAGGTTCTATGAGGATTGTAACTTCAAAATAGTTCATAAGGAGATTTAATGATTAAGAAATGGAGTTTTATTTAATTATTTATTTTTTGAAGGAAATAGCTGAATGTTATTTCTTTCAAATATTGTGGGAATTCAGTTTAATCAGAAAAAAAACAATCAAAAAATAAATATCTTTATGTAATTATTTGAAAATATTCTAGTAATAAACATTGATAATTCTTGTGAAATAATAAATAATTTATATTTAATACAAGGAAAATACTCATTTGAGAGTCAGATATTATTAGATTAATTGGAAACGTGTATTTTTATATAAATAATGATGAACTACGAAGATAAAATGTGTGAAGCACATTACACACTCTTTAATATATTCTCTTTATATTACTTATTTATTTAAGAAATGTATAAATGATTTGCTTAAAGGAAATCCATCTTCTCAAAGTGTAAAACATTTATATATTCGATTCGGTCCTTGAGCAAAGTATTTAATGATATTTCAATAGGTTTGTCCGATAGTTTCATGTCTATTTGTAATAATGTTTCTATTTTTAAGAATGGTTCCGTTATAACAAATTAGTAGTATTTGTAATTCTCGTTTGTTACTGCTCTCTCAAAGGTATTTTAGACATTAAAGGGGTTTTAGATATGTGTTTTGAAAAAAAAAGAGTCAAAAAGATTTTGTACTCATGTAAACTAACATCGTACTTAAAATATCTTGATCAAAAATGGAAACGAATAAAATTTCGTATCTATTAAATAAATGATAAAAATTTCAGAGTATGGATGCTTTTCATTAGCATGTGTATAAAACTGCAAATACGCAGTCATTTTAATAAATAATGGGGGTTTTTAAAATAGGAATAACATTTCGGTTGCATTTTGAGTATGAATATTTCAACTATAACGTTGTCACGCTAAAATGTATGTAAAGACCTTAGAGCTGGTTACAACCGTATACAGGATTTTAAAAAACATCACTTCCACATTAGAAAAAGCTATTTGGAATAATCAGACAATCTCTCAATATAGAGTTTATAACCATGTGGTTATCATATTTTATTGTAAAGTAAAGGACTATAACAGCAAATGTCACTTTCAATATCTCGAGTGTCTATCTGGAGCCAAAACAGTAATACAAAACAGAGATTAAACTTGCAGCTTCCACATTATGCTTTTGTTTTCGAGAATTCAAAAACGTAAATATAAATGATAAAGTGACATAAATGTGTGTCTCCAATATGGTTCCAAAATAGTTCTCTGAAAACGACTGATAGTTTAGAATTTACACTTTAGTCGAACGCAAAATTGTATATCCTTCCGTTTCACAAGCTCTGATCTCGGATTTCATGGCCCTCTGGTTCAATGAATTTGGCTTCTGACTTGACTTATATACACTGAATAGAAGGAGGAGACATGTTTCAAAGTGTTTCCTGGAAACAACTTCAAATATACCTTTTGCCATGTAGAATAACTTGGAGACCTGGTCCTTATTATCAGCAACTAAAAGAGAGTAAAACCGAGCGTTATGTTTTAGGGTACTACCTCCTTGATTGCAGAATTCTTTTGTCATTCAATTCTGGCATGCATAGATAGATGGTGAATAATTGATATTCCAGGATTGGTTGAGTTATTATCCTTTCTTGCTACACCTTAATTTTAAAATATAAATATCTGGATAAAAAATGATGTGTATTTATGATTCGTTTTTAAAATGACTAATACATTTTTGATCAGAAAATTCCATATACTGAGCATATTTGAGATGCCATAAGAAAGTGAATCCAATCATACAAAACTAATGATAGTTAACATCAATAATATTGAAAAAAATATATGCTTAAACAATAAAAAAATTTCAATTAAAATTATAGCACCATGAAGGAAATAAAATAAAAATATATGCTTAATGTATGTAAATATTAGGGTATAAAGATAATATGATTAAATTTGGGAGCATTTGGTGGATTTATGATATTTGGGGAGAATAAGTTTTAAAGATAATTTGTTGATACGGGCAATTGAAAGGTTTCATACCATGTTGAGCATTATCTTGAACTTGGCCAGAAACAACAGATGAGATATAAATTCTTGGATTATTTTGTCAAAAGAAGACGCTTCGCAAATCTTAAAGAGGAAGAGAACCACTGCTTTTAAACTGTTAAAATCTAACAATCACGACTCAAATAATTAGATCGCCGATCCAAACTAGAGACGTATGTGTCTATACGCAGTGCTATGACATACAACCACTATGACAATGTCGAATAAAATCAGGTAACGAAAATTTTCCTCTGAATCTTATGACATATATAGGCATCTAAATGTTTTAATTAGAACCTGGTTTCATATGCTAGCCTAGTAATCAGGTTTGATTTTGGAAACATTAGAGCCATATATTTCTCTGCTATACTGTTAAGGGAGGCAACAGTGATAATCGTGCGATAAAAGTAAGTGATTCTCCACATGTAGTCACTTTGTAGAAACGGATACTGGATGTGTTGTAAAAATGCCGAATTACTATTGTTTCCACTGGTTCTATGTGTGGCTGTAGTTTTGCCATATCAATCTCTCAATATGTCTGTCCTTTGAAAGCCAAACGTGACCAAGTGGTAGAGCATCACTCTTCAGAGAGAAAGGTGCCGGGTTTTAACGCAGCCACTATTGAACAACTTAAGATGAATATTATGTTTCTGACTTCCGAATGAATCTCAGCGGGAGAATGAGTTTTCCAGATTTTCTCTCTTGTGACACATGGTGGAAATAAAAATGTAGTGGAATTCTAAAGTTTAATTATTAGATCGCGTTGATATCTTGCTTGTCGTTTAACATAACATTCAGTAACCCATCGATTTCATATTCACGTGACAATGGTTGGATTTCAACAAACGTGAGTGACACAGTGTCTCAGAATAATAATCCACATTCTCAATAAGCAATGACTCTTTCTGTGTGGAATTTCATTCTATTGCTGATAATCATTTAATTTTCTTATTGAAAAAAAAAAAAAAAACATCATATTCTGAGTAATCTCCGAAACTGCAAAGCTATTTCTAAATGAAGTAAAGACTCACTGCCCAATTTTTTTTTTCGCTTTTATTTCAGGAATCTTCCAAATACCCAGAAATGCTATTCATTTGAATACTCTAGTATCTCTCTCCTTTGTTGCAGTTTTGATGATATTAAAAGCATTCCTTTCGTGTATACAAATTTCAATTGTCACCAGCAAAGTAAATATATATATATACACACACACATATATATACGTGTGTGTGATGGATTTATTGAATATTTTATATTTTCATGATATACAGAAAAATTTACGTGTTAGTTTTATTGGATTTTGGAGTATTACGTGTAATTTTTTTTTTTTTTTTTTTTTTTTTTAAAATTAAAGAGTTTGTTTTAATAAAAGTTATTGATCTATGTGATGTTCCTATAAAACATATTAAATATATTTAACGTCTATTTTATTTTTTTCAAATTTTGAGTCCACAATACACTAACTTAAGTTTGGCTTTATTTATTCTTCAAATAATGGATAGAAATAATACTTATTGTAAAAATGATAATTATTTATTTATGTATATAAAATTACATCATTATTAATATATAATTACATTATTATTTTTACTATAATACTTATAGTAAAAATAATAATATATAGTAAAAATAATAACATTTCTTACTATCTAAAGTTTATGTAAGAAAAAATATGAAATTGTTGGGAAATATGAAAAGCATTATTTTGTAATAAATACAAGAGTATTTGTGTTTTGACTCATAAATCTAAGATAAATTATACTTGTTGGATTTCACAGGAAAAAAAAACGGGTTTATTCAATGTGCAAAAGTAAGCGTACCTATAAAGCAAGCAAATAATAAAATAATGAGGAAGAAAGAAACATTTTCCGGTATAAAATATTATATAAATAAAAAATATCTAGTTCCAAAAAATATTCATAATTATTTTTGTCTATTAAACACAATCTTCTTAGCATTTTCCATCCGTATAGTTATTACTCTTTTGATATTTACCAATAAGTATATAATGAGAATCACTTACACTGAATTCTTTTGCGTTAATAAATTCAAGATCCAGTGAAGAAACAAAATTAGAAAACTGAAGTAAATTATTCATTTCATAAGGCGCATTTGCTATTTTTTAAGAAATTTGGAAATAACGAAATGAAAGAAAAATGCCAGTTATTAAATACATAAATCCATTCAGTACCTTTATCGATGCTCAAACGTAAAGGCATCTCTACATATTTCTTAGCTCAGCTACAAGAAAAAGGGATGAAGGAAAATTTTAGCTCATTTTTAGGGCTCCAATGGATAAAAGGAAAATGCGATAGCAATTTTTCATGTTGCATTTACCATTCACGTAACTTCCGAGGAAATATTTCTTCTCATACATGCTGCTTACTATGTTCGAGGTTAATTTTGGTAACTCTCTATAGCTGCCATCGTAACGCCTATAACTTCCAAAGACTGAGCTATCTCGCAACAGTTGATAAATGGATGGTAATAAAAGTTACGCCAAGTAAGGATTCTCACGGAATGCTTGTTTCTGAATAACTCTCTTTGGGGTTTTTCCTTCTTTGACAGTGGGTTGGGCATTATTACTTTATTTCTCCTCCAACTCATAATAAATCGCACCTTTTGCCTTTTAGGGGGTTGTCTGTCTCCTCTGTCCATGTTACTTGTTGACGCCTTACCAAGTAATGGACCATGATACTTGAAGAGACAATTGGCGACAGTAGAAACCAGGCGCCATCAACTCACTGCTTTATTGAAATTATATTTGCATATCTCTCTATAAGCTGTGCCAAAATTTTTTAAACAGGAAGAGTGCTTGACAAAATCTCCTGTTTCAGTGAAAGATTATCTTTAATAAATATACTTGTCTAACTTTAATTTGTTATATTTGAATGCATAATTATATATATATATATATATATATATATATATATATATATATATATATATATATATATATATATATATATATATATATATATATATATATATATATATATATATATATATATATATATATATATATATATATATATATATATATATATATATATATATATATATATATATATATATATATATATATATATATATATATATATATATATATATATATATATATATATATATATATATATATATATATATATATATATATATATATATATATATATATATATATATATATGTATGTATAATATTTATTGTTTGTTAGTAGCTTTCAGATTCTTTGAAAAGTCACAGTTTATTTCGATTTTATTCATTTACTGCAAATCTCTAATTTTGGTTCTCAAAACATGTTGATAACGAATAAGGAAAATTTGTTCGTTTTGTTATTTCTAAAATCTTAAGCATCTTAGATTCTTATAACTCATTATGCTATCATATAAAGCTAAATAAAAAAGGTAAGGCTTTATCTTATAGTTCAAGCAATATGTTAGAGAATCTTCTTTTACACTTTTTGGTAATGAGAGGGTAACTCTATGACAAATTGAGCTTTCAAGCAATGGAAATTGTAACTACAAGTTTTCGTCCACTGACACAGGTTTTTTTTTTAATATCAATAAGCATTTATTTTTTGTTCTACTCGTGAATAAATTATGCTTCTCAGTCCTTTGTTTACCTTTAATGAAATTTTGAAATAGTTTCAGAAAGTGAGCAGGTTATAAACCACTAAAATGTTTTCAAACACAGAAATATTTCAAAGTAATTAGATATTATAATTAGAGTTCTAAATACACTATACAGGATATTTCAAACTATATGGAATTCAAAAAAATAATCTTGTTATTTGACAATTTTTAGAATTAAAGTAAAAAAAATATCGTTTTCCTCATTTTATAATTCAAGTAATGGTATACTACCATTATATAACCTAGGTATACTACCACTATATAACCTAGGTATACTACTATTAGGAAAATTTTATGATCAGTGAAGAACTGGATGCTCATTAAACATTTTACAATACATGTTGGGTTTAAGAACGCGTATGTTATATTTTCTTTACTCTGTGATAATTTTTTTTTAATTTTTAAACGTAAAAAATAATAACGAATACAGACATCAACTTATCATTAATATTACACATTAAAAACAGCAGCTTTCGTGTTAAAAAAAGCAATATCAATACCATATTTTTTTAAAAATATAAACAAAAATTCATATTAAGCTTATTTCTGCTTGTGAAATAAATAAAAACTAATATGAATTAATATTAATTCTTTAAAAAGAAATTTTAAGACGTAAATTGAAATATTTTCGAATAAAATTTAAACATCATTTTTTTATTTACTTCTTACGAGGGGTTAACTTATTTCTAAAATGTTTCACATTGAAATGTAATTTTTAATTCATATTTTACCTCTGTAAAAAAAGTTTCATTTTAAGTTTCTTAATCAAATTCAATATTTATTGAAGAATATAAAAACATAAAATTATAGGATCTTTCAAATTATTCATTCTCATCTAAATTTGTTTTAAAATAATATTTCAAAACTTTTCAATAAAAAAATTCTCTTTCATTTCAGTATCTAATTTCTTTCAAATTTGAAGATAACTTGAGTTACCGTTTTCAACTTTTTTTTCAAATTTTCCAATGGAAAAATCGAGGAAAAGGAACGTTCATATTTTTATCTCATTCTGTAAGAAGAAAACACTACAATAATATTATTAATTCATTAAAAGAGTTATAATTTCTTTTTATTAATGAGAGAATAAAATCAATCTAAGAAGAAAAAAAAAAGCAAATTGAATTCCATTATATATTAGCTAATTAATTGATTATTGAAAATAATGTCTTAATTTATTCTTCAAGATGTAAACTTTTCAATAATTTCTAAGACACCTTTATAGTACTCATTCCATGAGAGCATTCTAATAATCGTATTAAACAGCTGTTTATTATATATGCTCTCTCCCTCTGAGGATGATCAAAATTAATTCAGGACAGTGTTGATGCTCATGGTGGTATAGATTACATTGTTGATATTCAATAAAGTTGATACACGAGAAGTTATCTCATAATTAAACAAACATTTAAAAGAAACTACTTTGTGATACCTTTTTATATTATAGTTATATTTAAAATATTCAGAATTGAGAATATTAATTTTAATTAACTGGTTAGTATTTGTTTTATACTACGTCCGTCCTCGACATCTCTGCCATTAATCGACAAACAGCCCAAAAAACAGGTATAAAAACAAGAATAAAATGCTTTAGTAGCCTCAAAAGAGTTGTCAGTCATAAACTTTAAAATTTCAGGGGAGTTCTTGAGATGAGCAGCATCCATATCATCATGATTGTCCAATGGGCAACGACCTGAGTAATTAACACGTAATCGACGCAGATGCCTTTGCAAATAGTCATGTCAAAATGTTAGACAGAAACAAGCGACACCAATAGCTCGTAGTAAAGAGCCAGGGATTTTATTGTTCTCGTCAAGAAGAGTTTTCCATTGCCTGTCCATAGCCGCATCAGCATAAAGGGAAACTCTGTCATACTTTATTTTACTGAGGATTACACTTTTGATGCTACACAAAAGCATAGAGGGATTTTGCTGGAGCATAAGGGAGCCAGCTTTCATGAGTCTGTCCGCCTGCTCATTTCCAAAATCATCGCAGTATCTCGGAATCCATTGAAGAGCAACACGGTCCTGGATTTCAAAGAGTTCGTGTAATTTCATTCTGTAAGATTGGACTAGTGCATTATTATTATAATTTAGATTAGTAAGCGAAAGAATAATAGCTTGTGAATCAACAAGAAAAACAATTTTTCGATCATGGATCCTTAAGTTATAACTATAATAAATTTCAAAACACATAAAGTAATTATTTTAATAAAAACAGCTAATCATAGTAATTAAATAGTAATTAATAATTTAGAAAACAGTAATTAAATATTAAAATATTCATTAAAATTTATAGAATAATTCCTAAAATGCAACATCGCAATCAGTTTTTTATCTTATCTTAATGAATCGTTTCACAGCATGGATAATGGTTACCCATAACGGATATTATATTGCAAGAAAAATGTTCAGAGATAACAGTACAATGCATAATATCCCAATCATATCATAACATAGGCACACCATTTCTCAATAATTTTTAATAGGAAATGTACTCTTCAAAGGCACTTTTCTTTAAATAAAAAACTGACTCTCTAAAGAATGTATTTTGCTCTATATTTTTCATGTAGCGCAACTGTAGTCTTAAACTCGTATGCCACCCGTTAACTACTATTAAATAGCCTGCTATTATGTCCATAACATTGTTCTTTTGGAATTTGATTTCCCCCAGTTCATTATTTTTAGCTTCATTCTTCAGAACTTTTAAAACTGTGGTTCTTAAGCAATTTCTAGCAATGGACCTATCATCCTCCAATAGGGTTCTTCGGCTAAAGCCTAAGGTAATATGGTAAAAGAAGATAAGGATCTTCAGTTAGCGATGAAAGACCTACACATTTCAATATTTCCCGCATAAAATAATGCATGTGATATGTATTTTTCCTTCATAATTCGAGATAAAAAATTCTAAAATTTTTAGGAGTTTCTTTTAAATTTTATAAAATTGTTAATAATATTTTATTGATTTTTTTTACATAAGACATTTTATATGTGATTCCAGATACACTGGAGGCATTGAAGCGCAACTATTCTGTGATAACTGTATAGTTTATTCTTAAAAAAATAGTCTTAGACCTCATCTAAAAATTTTTTACAGGTCCTTTTATCACTATGATTAATAGATGCTTGAAAAATCAAATTTAAAAATTATTTATAATTATCAGTCAGTCCAATTTAATGGTGATAATTCAATGAAATTTATGTTGGATAACCTAAATAACAGATTTTCAAAAATTATAGTAAAATATACCTAAATAATTATGATGATTGTCAACATATAACTGTATATAATATTTTCGATTCATTTGCAAAATGTTTCCGACGGCATATTTATTTTGACGGAAAATCCGCTAATGCAATGAATCGCCTAGTAATTTTAATCATGGTCAAGTGACGGGATAGAAACCTAAAATTTCACCAATATGTCTACATCACACCAATTTATTGGACACTATGGTATTTTAAGTCGCACAGGCCAACAAGACGGATCATTTTTTTTTCATATTTGTAGATACTATTACGAGATTCCAAATTACAAGAAAGATGAATTTTCCACGTAGCCACGGTGGGCTTTTTGTTTGTCACTCTTTGTACAAAATTTCAATAAAAACTGTATTTGAAGGGTTAATATTACATATAACTACAAGAAAATGTATAACATTTCAAATGTAATATAAATTTCATTATATACAATTGTAACAAAACTCTCGAAAATTGCTCTGCACTTTAATAAATAGATAGAAGATGCTAGATATCGTGCTTTAAGTTTCATTTCGAATCAACAGAATTTATTATTTCTATTTTTCAACAGAAAGCATACATCATTCTAGAAATCTTTCCACCCATTTATTTAAGTCATTCAACTATAAAAAAGAGTGTACAAGGCTGACAGAATTGATTATGTCTCTCAAACATTAATCATTTGGATCAAGGCCATACTTACATAGAAACGAATAGAGAAAGTATAACGTTTCAATTGTGTTACCTTTTATTTCAGTAAAGTTTGAAATATGTCTCCAGTCAAAAGTTACAAGGCGTTGATACCCTGTCACTGGATGTTTCATAAGAAGAATCTACGCTTTTATTCAAAAATATCTTCCTTATATCTAAAGGAGAGCATCAAAAAATGGATTTTAGCAAGAATTGCCAGGGACCCTACACGAAATCCATAACATAACTTTATATTTCTATAAATATCTTTCGCAAAACTTTATAAATGATCTTTCTTTATAAGTTAATTTAATCTATATTATGGAAAGCGCTTTATTATATATTTGAGCATTTTGCATTTTTATGAATAATTTTTTTAAGGATATCTTTACTTAATGAAAAAGACTTTGATATATTTAGATTTAGATCTACACAAGTCTGCTGCTTATATAGATTCGGAAAACAGCTGATTTTGATGATTATTTTATAAGAGAACTGAGAGCATTAATCGAGAACCAGTTGAAAATTTTTTTCTAGAGAACTATTTTAATTTATGATGATAAACCTAAAGGAGAGCTGAAATTAAAATATATCTTAAACATCTGCATTGCAGATCACAAAATCTAATCATAAATTAAAAACTTTTTAAATTTATGAACTTTTAATCGAAATGGTTCTTATGCAAATTTCTTTAACATAAACCTGTATTAAATTTACAAATGTGTCCTAGTAACAGTGCATTATGCAAAACAGTGAAGAATATTGTAAGCGAATGAATTCAGATTCCATTCTAAGTGTAGTTCTTTGATTAAATTTATAAATAAAATATGAATTTTTTCTAATAGATGTGACCTCTTAAAATTAAAAAAAATATACATAAATTTGAATTTTTTTTTGGGAAAAAACGCATATTATTTATAATTCCATAAATAAATTTCTTTTATATCTCGTTAACTTAAAAGGAGCAATAGTGTTAAAAATAAAATTTGCAATATCCATATGCGATAAGTTATCACAATTTTAAAATGATATACTTCTAATTTTGATTTTCGAATTTGAAATAATTGCATACATGAGACTTTAACTAGATCACAATAGATTGGTTAATTATAGATAGTCCAGAGTAGCTTTGCTGGTTACGGCATATGTTCTTGTTATTGGAAAATAAAGAGTTTGAATTCCAACAAAACTGAATATCCATCATAATCACTAATGGTGCCTGGGACAAGTAAAATATGTTTGGAAAGGTCAATGTTTTCCTCCACAAGACAATATTTTCCTCCACAAGGCAATGTTTTCCTTGTGAAATGATATCTCTTGGAGTCAAGGGAAAAGTCTGGAGATTCTAATTTGGTCCCAACTTCTAAATTTCGTAGAATTACTTCAAAACTACTTTCCGAGTCTATGATTCTCTGGTTCCTTTATTTCCTATGCTAGATAAAGTGACATCGCTGTCCCTTCGTAGTGCTGAAAATGTGAGAAAAATATCCTAGAAGCTGGACATTATAATAGTATAGACACTTAATAATGAATTTTTGAATTTTAAAGAAATACAGTTTTATAATGTATATGTAACATGCAAACAAATCTATTTATCTCCGCCGGAAAAATTTGGACATGTTTCTTATCAAGCATTTGTCTCTGTAGAAAATTCTATGCATTAATACATTAAAATTTGGGGATAGAAAAATAAAACTTAGCTTATTAATTTTAAATGGTACTAAATTGTTAAGTCAAATATGCCATTTATAAAAGTATATAAAGGGGAAAACATTATAGAAATCCAATGATGTAAAACACATCAAAATTTAAAAATAGAAAAATTTGTAAAAAAAAAAAACTGTATAATAGGTTAAATATAAAACTGTTAAAGTCTCATAGTTATTTCATAAAATTATAAATATCAGAAGTTATTTTGAATAAATATGAAAATATAACTAAATGAAATTTCATTTTAGATAACCTTCGCGAAGTTTCATTTATATAAATAAATTTTATTTATTAAGTAAAAAGTGTATATCTTTTTCAACTGCTTTTTACACTTATTGCTTATAGCATTATATTTTTAATTTTGATATTGTATATTTCATAATCTTTTGATGATCTATCACTAACATTACATACGTAATAATACCGTTATATTTTAATTGCAAATTATGAACAAGAGAATTAAATATAAGTGAAATAAGAAATATTTTTAACTAGTTTTATATATTTCTGTTTTTATATTCATATAAATCTCATTATTCATATAAATCTAAATCTTAAATAAGAATTATTTTTAACTGGTTTTATTTCTGTGCTTTTATATTTATATAAATCTCATTATTCATATAAATCTAAATTTCAAAAATCAGTAGTTCTGTATTATATATAAAAATATCTTAAATAATATTAGTATAATGTGAATAGAGGTAATTTGACTAGTAAATAACTGTTCTAAATAAGCCCAAAATCATTACTAGCAATGGATATTTTTACACAAAAATTTGTTTCGTGCATTTTAAATAATATTAATTTAACAATAGGGGCAATTATTTTTATTGGAAAATAATAAACGGGAAAAGATTTACAGTGACGAATAGATAGTTGCTGTACAATTTCGAACAGTCTCCTATATATTTAAATTAGTCAAATTACTTTTATAAAATTACATTTATGCACATATTTTTTCCTTCTTATGTTTGAAGAAAACATAACACAATTTACTAATAAATAATGAAAAGAAAATACATTATTTTAACAAAAAATACAAAATCATGTCTTTATTTAAATATAGAAAATCCTAAGTGTAGTGCATCAATTAAAATAAATAAAAAAAAATTGTTTTTATCTCAATATTTTCTAAATATGTATTTATTGTGATGGCAATCTTTAGTAAATATACAACATTGTTTATAGTAAATTAATCAAGGAGTCGCTCAAGAAATGTATCTGAATCATATTTATTGATTTGTGTTCATTTCTCAGGATAAATAATAAATATACAATATGACATTCTGCGATATAATGAACTCAGAGTATTTGATGAATCTGTACCTTTAATTTAAGTTGCCCATCCATGAGTATGCTTTGCCAAACAAAAGACTAATGTCTGAGGACGCCAAAATGGATTGGGGTGACCAAACATTAATCACAGCTAGTTCAATTTGTCACCATACCTAAGTGTATGGCAGGGAATGAAAGAAGTAAGTGTAGGAACTATCCTAGAGTGAACGAAAAACCATGTGGGGACAGAGATAATCTGAAGCAGGGTGGCAGGGGGATCAGCAAGTATTTCTACGCTGAAATGGTCAATTGTCGCCCAGCGATTTGTCATTCACTTCTTTGTGAACATGTCGCGTTCGCACTATCGTAAAGCATGATTCAGTTTAGTAATTCATACTAAGTTCGTGAGTTGCAACACAGGGAATAAATGAAGGGTGTTCGTGAATTCCTCAGATCCCCGTTCTATTGATTACCTCTAACATCAAACATTTGGTATCGATTCCGGTTGTTCTAGAACACTACGGTTATTTAGGAGGATACGTTCAAGTAAGCAGGCAGTATTTCACATGCTTACATATTTTCACATGCATCAAAACAATTCTTGATTTTTAAAAAATATGGAACGGATAGGCTTAATTTTTTTTTTCATAATGTTATTTTCTGGTATAGAAATTCATACCAGAAATAGTTGTTTCTTTTAAAATATTTGCGACATAAGTAAGTTTTCACCACGAAATTCTAAAATATTTTAAGTGCTTCTAAAATTTTAAAACAACAATGCGTAAGTTGTAATGCAATATATGCAAAAAAAAAAAAAAAAAAAAAAAAAAAAACAAATTTTACGAAAGCTATGTAGAAGTTGAAAAACAGCTTACCAAAATCAAAAATTAAATTTGGCAAAATTTATATTTTTAAAGTATTCCGAAATTTAATAATTTTTATTTCTTATATTTTCAAATGAAGAGAAATGTATAGTGTTGACAAAAAATGTTCAGCATTTTCTGGAGTATTTTTATAACGCACTTAGCAGTTTTGTAGAATCAACAGCTTCATTAAATATTTTTTTATTAAATTCAATATGTATTCACATTACTACTGTTTATCATGCATTCTATCAGAGTCTTCATGGATTTTAAAATAGTGGAAAAGTTAACGTTTTATTAATTATTTAATAGTTGGTAACGTAAATGCGCACATGTATAATATAAAATCAAATCAAATTTTAACTAAAACAATACAAAAATAAGCAGAAGATTTTTATTTGTTAATTATGTTTGTAATATATACTGTGATTATTTAATTTTATTTTATTTTCTATAAATAGAAACATTCACTTTTATTAGATTATAATTTATAACTCACTTAATAACTATATTCCACTTATCGAAAATACATACAAAAGGATGACGAATATTTCACTGTACTAAAGGATGTATTTTATAAGTGGAATAAATATATGCAGACATATGTTTATGAATATAATAACACAGTTTGATGAGAAAGCATTAAGTATTTGCAACAGATGTTTCCATATTTTCTCTAATGAAGGACAAATGAGAATATTAAAACTGCGTAATAAAATATCTTTTGATCAATATTGCACTCAAAATTATAAAATGTTCATTAAAATATTTACTTTAATATAAAACTCTTACATTGAAAGCTTAAATAAAATATTTATGCATTATTATAACTATACATATACTTTTATCGTTGTGAATTATATAAAAGACGTAATTTAATACACTTGTATATTAAGTTATCAGTAAAAGGAAAATTAAATTATCTTAAGATACTAAACTGATCCAAAGTCATTATTTTAATAAATATATTCTATTTTGCTTTTATATTCTATTTTAAATATATTCTATTGTAAAAATGATCTTTATTTAGTATAAGAAAAATTTAATTTATTCTTATAAGATTTCTAACTTAAAATTAAATAAAATGTTACAAAGTGAAAATTTTGACCCTTTATATGAGAGCTTGCCAATGAAAAATAAAATGTCATACCCGTCATTTTTTTAAATAATTTTAAGTACATAAAAATAATATTAAGAAATTTTTACAATTCAATAATATTATAAAAACTCATTTCTCAAATTCAAATATCTGGTAAGTTTGCATTATTAGAGTAGTGAAGTCAGTAGTATTTAATAATCAACAGTGAATCAGATAAATATTGAGGAGCATTTACATCATAAGTATTATTGCTTATATTTTTTAGAACTTAGCTCTAGCAGCAAAAAATTAAAAGTAAGCTTTTTTCTCATAAATTAGTCTAACCATAAGAGTAATAACCTATATAATTAATATGTATAATGATAACTAAAACAGAGATACTTAAAGCAATCTTAAGATTTATTACTAAATGCAATTATTTTATTTATCATTCAATAACTTGAGGGCAATAAACGAAAAGAATTGTGAAGAATACAGATGATTGTTTTTTTTTTTTTTTTTCATGAAGGAAATATTTTCAACAAGAAATGTGTTTTGAAATTTCTTAGATAATGATTCTAATGATAAAATAAAATAAATCAGTTTCAAAGATTTCTGCTAAAAACAAATGATAATAAGATGACAATGGAAGGGAAAAAGATATTAAGTATCTGTAAATAGTTCACTAAAACTTGTTAGCAACATATGTAGCTATATAATGTAAAAATCTTTCTGAACAAATATATTAATAGGTATAAAAAACTATAACAAATTAAGAAATTAAAAAAATATGCAAATAATATAATTAATTAAAAACAATTATAATATACATTTTGATATGTATAATTAGGCATATAATTTGTAGAATTATTTTAATTTTTGAAAAAGTGCTCAAGTTCTTTCACAATTTAAATATATCAAACAAAATGAGCAAGTAAAATGCAATATAAAAATCAATTTTCGATTAAGAAACCTTTTGAGGTGTTTGGCGAGAAAAATGCTTTATCGGTACTCCTTCCACCGACAATTAATCAATAGCTGAAAGACCTTAATGTATTCATTTCGATTAATTTTGAATGATTTCCTTGAGTTTTGAAAAATGTGTAGCTATCTTTATTTCAGGAAGCATTGTCTTCTCTGTCATAGAGTGGTAGCCCTTCCATAAATTTGAAGAGAACTTCTTCGCCAACTTTTATTTTCTTACCAATGAAGCTCTTTGTTCAGCAGACAGGGTTTTAAAATGTTTTCATGTATCAAGTATGACACATGCCAAACCTTGTGGAAATTAATTCTAGTCCACAAAGAAACATCACGTACTCTGAAGGCCCTGAGTAAGCTGCACGAGTGACATCTTCTACCGCGTCAAGGGAAACCTAATGTGACGTTGTGATGGGGAAGTGTTTTACGTCAGATGGATTTTTGAGGGTTCCTTTTTTTTATATATTATTGCTTTTTTCAAAGTATAAGAATTTTGAAAATCGAACAAAAGCAGATAAGAATGCGCGAGATCAATGGAAATGTTTGTCACCGCTGTTGATGGTTTTATGCTTCATAAGCGATCGTCACATCAATATGTCAAAAAAAAAAAAAAAAAAATGGGGCTTTTAAAATTATTGACACACAATTCTACATTCTCTTTAGATGAGTTTTTCATTCCAGATAGTACGAGAACTGTGCTCTAAAAATATGTAACTTTAAATGACATAAAGTTTTGAATATTTCAATTTTGAATGTTATGAACATGCATTAAAGGAAAATTGAAAAATTAAATGCGAATGTGTACATATACTTATAACACAACCTAATTGTTTGTTTTTAGAGATCTTATGCATTTTTTTTATAAAAATCTTAAGCCACTAAATAAAATCAATTTGCATTATTCTATATGTTCAAATATTTCATACAGATATGTGTGAGGCCTTAACTGTGACTTTAAAGACAATAAATTATATATTTAAGAAGTTAAAAGGCGTAATCTTTAATTTTATAAATATGTTAGTTAAATAAAGGAAACGGAAGTACTTGCTATCCTTTCAGTAAATTAAAAACATTAAAAAATAAACGAAATAAATGAAAAAAGTTAGGATGCATAAAAATTAGAATATTTTATTAGATAAATATATTATACAAGAAGAATAAATAACAAACTTACCGAACAAAAGACTAGTTAAAGGATAATGCAATAATGCTAATAAAATAAAGTAAATATAAAATTAAAAAATTGTTTCAATATTAAATGTTCTTTAGTAACACAATGTCCTGAAAAAACAACTAAACATAAAGTAATGATTATTTTACTAATCAACAATCCCATTGCTTTCTCAGTATTTCTAAGATATTCCCTTTTGATTAATAACTGAATACATGATTTGGTATTATATTTGATATCTGGTTATGGTTTTACACTGCTATAAATGTATACATTTATATTATAATCGCCATGGTCATCAGACTTTCACAGATTACCAGATATAAAATTTAATCATAAATGTGAACAAATGGAAGATCTTACATATACATTTTGATAACCTATAGTAAGAAGTTTTAGAAGTTATACATATAAATTGAGAAAAATTTTATGTGTATGTATTAACCACAATATTTAAATCAATTGAATCAATAATTTTAAATTTAAAGAATTAAATAATGGAATTCCATTACAAAAACTTAATAATATACTGTTAGCAAAATGTTTTTTACTTACAATTTTGTCCATATTGAAATGATGTTTCCTTTGTAGTGTTTCTTTTATTCTTCTCAAGTGAATAAAATTATTATTTTATTTCCTGATGGATATTATATTTTTGTTATTGATGCATATAAATTTTATTTTTTTAAATTTTTCATCACAATACATAACACTAATATATTTTATGCCATATTTCTTTCTTTAAATAGTTATTTTTTTAAGAAATTTCCTAAAAATTAAATTAAATAGTTAAAAGTTCATTGCCAAGTGTTTTTCACAACATGGTTTTATAAATGCTTTAAGTATATTTTCGAATTGATCTTAGAATACTTAGAATATAACCAGCATTTCAGAAAATAATTGAATTGATCAGGAATTTGATGGAACTTAAAACTAGGGAACATGGTAAATATCCTTAATGCTTTTAAACATTTATTGAAAAGGAAATTACCGTTAAGTAATTGAATAAAGATAAATTAACAATCTACAGTCACGAAAAATTTAAACATTTTTATGCTCGGGTATGATTTTAAGTTTTTTTTTTTTTAAATTTTAACCATGAACACTTTTATAACTAATAAACACTAGTAACATAATATCAAATAAAATAATGTTATAAGAAAAAGTAAAAGGGGTATTGAATAATTATTAATAACACATGATATGTCAATGAAAAAGTTTACCTTAAACACAGAGGAATGATTACTTTATTTTAATAATTATTATCATTTCTATGACGCCTACATTTTAATAACATAATTCATTTATATTGAACTTGGATTTTAGATTATATAAAATAATACATTTCTTCTTTAAAAATATATATTATCTTTCTGAACATTTCCTTGTTTATTAGAAAAGAAAACAAAATTAAGGGTATTTCCACAATTTTGTTTCACTTTTACTTAAAAGTTGTCGTAAGTAAATTTCAATATCTTCAGCAAGCTAAAGTAGATATATTTTAAATGAATAGTTTCCTTGCATGTCTTCCCCTCAAACAGTAGAAATATTTATTCACCAACGCTTTCATTATTAGTAATTTTACTGCAGATTATTTACAAAATTGACCTGAAATCAAAAATTAATATCTTAACTTCCACCTTCAGAATAAATATTTTAAAGTAAGTTTTCATCATCATTGCGTCACGTGAGATCTAGAAGAATTTATATTTCTCAGCTCAAACATCATTAGAGTCTGCCTTATTTCAAGAAAATGTCCGTATAAATTATTTCACTAAGTTTGGCCACGTGCAGTTTGAAATTCTTTAGTCACTTTTCTACCAAACAAACAGTGGATTCAAGCAAATTTGCATGAGAAGTCCTCGAAAATGCTGACAAAGTGTTTATTTCCTGAAACCTTGGAAAATATTTACCAAACTTTTCACAATGAAAATTGCCTCGTAAGATTTCGGAAAGCTTAGATTTTCAGCTGACATATCATTCCTTAGGGTTAATAAATCTTTCACTTGCTCAAGATAATTTTTGTTACTCTTAAGTGTATGTGGTTTTCGTCCTCATCCCTAATTTCTTTGACGACATTTTATAGTTTATATTTGAACTTCCATGAATATTAGCTAATTTTTTCAGTATTTAGGAGTTATAACACCATGAAAACTTCTGTGAAAAGTGTGGGTTTTCCGAAATATGTCATCTCAACAGTTAAACTGAACTTCTTACCATCTTTTTTTTTCAATAAAATATTTCAATAAACAAAAGGAAATTATTAAAGTAATTAATTATTACTTGATAGATAATTTAATAAATACGATAAAAATAATCAGGTGAATGATAAAATCATACTAAAGGAGACAATAGATTGATTATAAAATAATTAAAGAGCTTTATGGAAATTAAATGATTTTACTAGGAAACACAATGATGTCCTTTTTTTTTCTAAAGAATACAAATGAAAGTAACAAGGAGTGCAAAGCAAACAATTGGAATACTAGGTACGAGTAGAAAAAATATTGTATAAATATTTTATATGTAGCTAAAACTTACGTGCTAACAATTACATTTTAATGCACTTGTTTATTAAATAAGTGAAGTTTGTTTATTTACTATTTTTGTTAACTTGAGCTCAGTTAAAATAAAAAAATATTATTTCATTGCAAACTACAAAACCTAAATAAAATCTAATCGGCACAATAGCTATATCATATTGAGACATAAAATTTGTATTATATTGGAAGTTTTCTCCAATTTTTAAAGTTGTATGTTTCAGCATTACTAATTCTCATTTAACTGTGTCTACCTCTTTAATTGTTTTCTCAATTTACAAAAAAAATATATAATAAAATTACCTTAAAGTTCATTATTTTCTTAAAAATATTCACTTAATATTCATTTATTCAAGTTATTTAACTATATTAACTTTGCCAATAATTATCAATGAAATTTAAATTTTCATATTTTACTTATTGATTGGAGTTTTTTAACATCAAACTTCCCTAACTTAAATTTTATTAATAAATCAATTTAAATAACTTAAAAAAATCAAAAATTATAAATTTAAAATAAACCAAACTTAAATTTTAAAGAAATCTTTAAAAAGATACATTCAGTTTTTGTTTAGTAAGCCATAGAGAAGTATATATTTCTTCCTTTCAAGAAACTATATAATGAACTAGAAGTTATTTCAAAGCTTACACTTTTAAAAAGAGTTTTATTCCTAGTGAACAGATACTTCAAGATAATTTTAAAATCCGTCAGTTATATTTTACTAGTATTTTGTGAAAATGATTACCATATATTCTGCATTACAGTACTTAAATAAGTTTAAAGAAACTAATTTTGGTATCAAAAGCTGAAAGCATGAATAGTATACTACTGCATCATTAACTACGTTATTAAAAGCAATTGTATGACGTAGCACACTTAAATATTGAAGTGAAAAATTTTAAATTTAAAATAAATAAAAGAATTCTCCCATCATTGAATAATATTGGAATTGAAGTATTTATTTTTTACAAAATAATTCAATGGAAAAATTTCTGATTAATATAAAGGAAAGATATCGTCCATTCTGAAATATTAACGAAATTATTTCATATTTTCAAAGACATTTACACCTATGCTAGCAATTTTAGTATTTCTGAAACAACATAGTTATTGGTTATGAATAAAATTTCATCATCAGAGATACTGTTTGCCTTACGCACTATTGATAAATAATTAAATTAAGAGCAATTCATATTAATACATTTTTTATGGAAAAAATAATGTTGTTAAATATTTGCCTACCTACGGCTTCATAATTGGAATTCGAAGGAAGTACTTATCAATTATTTAAAATGCCTAAGAATGGTATTTTTTCACGAACAAATGAATAGTAATTAGTTTTTTTGGCATTATAGATTATTTCTAGAACTTTTTTTTTTCATTTTGTGCCCGTAAAATCGTTAAACTATTCTCTTTATAGAAAGGAAAATTCCCTTCACTTTTATTTTTTAAAGTATTGTTATTTTCCTGTTTTAACCAATAGTTTTATTTCTTCATTCAAGTGAAATATAAGATTCCGATAGTATTAAAATTGTTACAAGCTAGTTCAATTGTATCAGTAATATTATAATAAATATATTAAAAATATAAATTAAAATGATAATGTGATTCTGTATAACATTTACAAAAATGAATTGTAATAAGTGAGAATAACAACTGAGATTGTAATAACATTCACCAAAGTACAAGTATCAAGTTTTTATATGAATGATTAAATAACAGGTGAGATATTAATATCACAAGCATAATTTTGACAATTAAGCAGAAATTAAGCATGAAATTCATGATAAAACAGCACAAATCTGAATATAATTTAAGAAATCAAATGTTGTTTTGAAAATTGTACATATTGTGCAATAGGAATTTGTTTGGTGTTTATTTATTGAAAATAATAATTTGAATGAATTAAAATTTTACTAATTTACATAGGAAATTAAAGCAAAGAGAAAATAGGAAATATTAACAAAGAAGCGCCATAAACTGTTTCAAAGTATGTGATGCATTTAACTTAGCTTTTGTAACAACTTTTACAATAAGATCTTTTTTAGACTGAGAAAATGTAAAATACATTTATACATTTAAAAATAAACAATACTCTCAGAATAGCTTTGTCAAGAAACAAGTCTTGAAAGCAACATTGTTTCTAAAAGTTATTTAAACGTTCTCATCATAAAATTCATCCTTCAAACATCCAAATTATGTTCTTAATTTAAATATCTTGCCCATTCTATAATTAGTTTAACATAAATGGTCTACATAATTAGAAAACAGTTGTATTACAAGTCATCTGTTTCGTTCTAATCAAATATGTCATTCATCATTACAAAGTATGATGTAGCTTGGTTTGCTTCTGTTATTGCTTGTGATAAATTGAATTATTAATATAATCTCTTTCTATTTCACTCTATTAACATTAGATGACAAGCATAACATATTAGATTAATTGGATAGAAGATTAAATAAGAAAGAAAATATCCTAATTTATGTATTAGGCATTGCAATTCCAGTTATGAATATTTGATAAATCTGAAATTGAAATGTCAAATGATTCTAAAGATTACATTACCAGAAGACTTAAGTAAATTTATTATTTATAAGAAAAATGTTATTTTTATGCTAAATTGTACTAATGATGTTTTTATTGAAATAACTAATTATATTTTTTAAAATTAAGTATAACAGATAATGCACTTGGTTATATTTACATATGAAAAACAGAAAATGGGAAATTGCAAATAATAATTATAAATAGTGGGTATCAAATTTTAGACTTCACTTATAAATTGAATATAGTTCAGTGGAATATATATAATGAAAAATGTTATCTGTATTGCATTTTTCAAAATAATCGTATTAAGCAATTTTTATGCAAATTACAAAAAGGTTCAAAATATAAAAAAAGTCTATTTTAGCGAAGAAAATCAACCAAAATTTAATGTATATATTATCAATATAAAAGAAAAAAGTATTAAATTACTATACAAGATGGCCAGTTATGTTTGCCCGCCACTCACCGTATGACAAAAAAAGGCCCGCTAATTTTGGGCAAAGGAACCGGTAATATTACCACAAATGTATCGTTGAAGTATTGAGAATTACTATGAATTAAATATTTTTAGCATTAAAATATTATATAATAGGTACTATTCTATTCTTTTCTTAATAATTCTTAGTAAAATTAAAAAAAAAAAAAAAAAATTGGAAAGATGGCTCAAGGCAATTTAATCCCATAATTTAGAAATTATAGCAAATATTTTTTAAATATTTTACTTGAAATTGTTTTAAAAATTCAAAGCAAACTTTTAAGAAAATCTGAAACTGTGTGTTTAGAGTTTTTGTTGGGTATAGAGAAATTTAAGGGAACATCTGATTCTCTCACTCTCTTTTAATGTGCATCGTATATAAAGAAGGGAACAGGTTTTTATCTTCTTTTAGAAACAAACAACGCCATGGAATAGTTTACCATTGAAAACTATTTTTCTTATATTATTCTACTATTCTTTGAAAAAGCATATAGAGCATGAGATAAATATTCCTCCCTGTGGCTACATACACTACAAACTTTGGTGTTCCACAAAACATTAAAAGCCAGGATCTTGTCTATAAACCATGGTATTCAAACGGAATCTGGCGCCAATAGCCTGTTCTGAGAGAAAAACTTAGGGGTGGATTCCATATTACATAAGAAATATAAAATGTTATTTTTAAAAGTATAAGTTTCATATTTTTACTATTCCATATTAATAGTATATGAAGCTATTAGTAATAAGAAAATTTTATCATTATGATTATTCAGGAAATCTTTGGAAACAATATGAAAAAGATTTTAAATTTCTGTCTTAAATACATTTTAAACACGCTATGTTTTGTATTTTCTTTGATAAAAGGTTTTCAAAATCAAATATTCAAACAGGTAAATTTAGAATTTTATCTGATCAGTACTTTTTTAACATTCACGTGCTTGTAGTATAAAAATAGAAGTAACACGAATTATATATACTTTAGAGAAAGAACTGTTATAAATGTTATAACATGCACAAAAACTATAAATACTATTAAACATAAACTATTAATGACTAATACAAATATATTAGATTAATATAGTTGAATATATTTTTATATTATATTTTATAATTACAATGCAGTTAAATTTTCTTTTTAATAAAAAGACGAATCACGATCCAGTTTTTTCGGAGATAAAGATGATACTAGAAACAGACATTGCAATTGAACTCTCATGAAAGTTCAATGATGCAATAAGTTATGATTCCATTGTTAAAATATTTTATCGAAAAATATTTGTATCTTTTATAAAGTGTTTCTATCAAATAAATATTTTAAAACATTTGAAACAAATATATATATATATATATATATATATATATATATATATATATATATATATATATATATATATATATATATATATATATATATATATAACACTAATAGAACACTGAAGTAACCTAAAACTTTAATTCAAAAGCAACTATTGTATAATTATGAGCATAAATCACTGTCAACTGGAAATATTGAATTTACAAAATAATAAATGTTTAGTTAAAAAAAAAAAAACAATGAATTGTTGAATGGACTTACAATGGGTTTTTATCATTAAACTAATTAAATTTTTTACTGATAAAAATAAAAAAAAATATTTTTAATAAATTAAAAGGTACTTGTAAAAGCAAGATTAAATAGTTATTAGTATAATTATTTGAACATTATATTTATTAAACTGAAAAGTTCTTCTTGAATATACAAATATGCAGACAGATATTTAAAACTCTATGACATTTTATTTTTTATTAAAAAATGTATTTATCTTCTAAAACATTTTTCTATACAGTGAATGATTACAAACAATATGTTTAAAGTATCTCAATCTTTGTAAATGCCAAATATTACGTTTGGGAACTCCCCCCCCCCCAAAAAAAAGTACTTTATATACATATTTTAGTAGTCTATTTGTCATATAGTTGAAAATAAATTAATACCAGGCAAAATCATCATAAAATGTAAAGCTGTTAAAATGCTGAAAAATTATATTATAAGGTTATAAGTATGTTGGTTCTAATAAATCTTAAACATAACATATAATATAAAATTTTAATCATGACTAATAATATATTCTTCAATAACTTAATATAATATTACCAAAAGCAAATAATTTTGCAATCATATTTAAAACAAGAATTATTTTAGAATGACTAGTTTAAATTTATTTTAGGATTAAAAATTTTAGAGTTATTTGAGTAGAAATAAAAACGTATTTCCAAAAATATATTATTTGGGATGAAAAAATGATTAATCATCGTTTTAATTCACGTCAAAAGACGCATTAAAAATTTAATTGCACAGTAGTTCTCTTTTATTTTTATTTTAATATTGTTTTCAACTTTAATATTGCTTAGCCATATATTGAATTAGCAACTTAAGTCATATCACTTTAAAAATTAAAATATTAAATCTTATACAATTTGTTTACTAGTTTTTTTTTTACAATTATTAGTGCAAAATTAAATGTTTTAAGAAATATTTCAGTCTAAAATAATTTTAAAGCAATTTTTTTTGGAAATCCATTAAAATAGGTTACAAGATTACGTGCTGCAGTTATGTAAGAAATATTTTAAATGAGTTTGCGTGCAGATTTTTTCTTATCCCACTGTAGACAATTGATTTTTAATGTACTTCTGCGTGGCAATTTTATTATTATTAAAAACTCTAGGAATATAAAATGTATTTTCAAAAACTCACCTGTCGAAAATATTGACTGTTAGAATTGCTGAAAATATTGGAATTATTTAGTTTATTATTTTTTGTTATATTTTAAACAGAAGAAAAAATAAATTTTTGGTTATATTTTGGCTGGTAGAAATATTTATTGAATGAATATCGCAGTGAATGAAAATATTCTAGTGAATGTAAAAAGTACAGAATGTCAAAAATGGGTTAAATTAAGTTTAAAATTTATTGAATTCCCATTTAAAATTTTCTTGATATGAAAATATTTTGAATTAAAAAATGAAACTTTAATAGAAATTGTGAACAAAACAAATATTTTACTAACTGAATTGAGAAATAACATTAAGAAGTACTTAAAAAAAATTCCCTCGAGTTATAAAATATTTTTGCTGATTAATATTTCGTTTTTATCATTTAGAAATTATTTGAAAATTAACTGGAGGCAGTAAGATTATCAGACATTAATATTTTATTCTGAAAATTCTATGAAGGAAATTCATTAAATTACCAAATTTTCGCATAGATTTAGTTTGCGTCCATTTCTTTCGTAATTCACAATTTTCTGTATCCTTTATCTAGATACCTGAAGAGTTTAAACATAGTGGAAATGAAAATAACAGTAAATACTTTTAAATTATTTAATAAATAAACAAAATAAAATATTTTTATAAACATATATTTACGTTTCATTTACGTTTTGGCTTAAAGTGTTTTGAATACTCATTCATTTTTTTCTTTATACAACATTTGCATTACTTAAGTAACTAGTTCCTATTATTTAACTTTGAAATAGTAAAATATCTTGCTACGTTTCTCGTGAAATATATATTAAGGAAACAAAGCAGAAGAACATAACAATAATTTTAATTTAAGAATTTATGCATTTTGTGACTTTAAATTAAAATATCATCTATTTAATTACCTAATTCACAAATATTATACAATTTTTAGTTTATATTAAAAAATACCCCGATTGAGATATATATATATATTTTTTTTTTTAAAAGTTAATTACAAACTTAATTGAAAATAACCTTTAAAATGTTAGCATATTACCTCTTATTTAGTTTATAGATACAATTCATGAATATAATTGTTGATAATATATCATTTATAAATTAGTATCATTAAATTATCTATCGGAATCAATGCTTAAATAAATATTTTTTAATATATCGGACAATTAGGTATTCATAATTAAGCCATTACTTTATTATTTTTCTGCTTAACATTTAAGCAGAACCTAATTGAAATACAAATAATAAAATCAATAATGAAGGTACAAAATAAGGAGATTTAAAATTTCTCTCCAGAGCAAGTAAAGTGGGCAGAACTAAAATCAATATCCCAATGGTGCAAGAGCAGAGAATATCAATACGAACAGCTGTATCTGTATAAAATGTGTTTCACTCGTTGTTTGGGCATCGGATTTCATTTCCGATCTATTAGTTCGGAAAGAGTGGTTTTGTTGCTTCGATACCCACTTTTTAAATTTGATTACAAACCAACTGGAACATATAGGTGTGATAATCAAAAAAATGTATTCTTTAGATTAAATAGATAATTAGTTTAATGAATAATTTGTTTCTTGGGTGAATAAAGTCATAATTTGCGGAAATATTTTTGAAGCCGATATTTTGAAACGTTGTGATCCTTTTCAATTAAGAAAAGCAGCAGTGATTTAGCTATTGAGATTATTTGAAAATTATAAGCTGAAAACTAGTGTTATTTTCCTCTTGCATTTTATCATATTTAAAGTACTAAGCGTTTAAAAAAATACATTCCACAAGATAAAATATATTACATGCAAAAGTTTTATAACAATTCATGTTTAATTAACTGAAAATTAAAATATTTCTGAATCATAATGTATTATTTGGATTTAAGAAATGAGAACATTAAAAGTAAATTACCATGTTAAATATACAAAGTATTTCTTTTACAAATCAGTGTGATTCAAAATTTTATAGTAATGTTTTAAAAATTAGATACATGCAAAAAATTTTACATGCCTTTTCGGTAATATTCCGTTAAATTATTTAATTTATTAATAAATTTTTAATTATTTTATTGCATTTTAAAAATTATTTAGAACTAATTTCTTGATGGAAATATTTTGTAAAAATTTGCCTAAAAATATGATTATCAAATCTGACAATAGTATATTCTAGATAAAAATAAAACACAAATATTATTTCCAATCTAACTTGAAAACTAAACAGCTTTTATAAAATGTAAATTCTAAATTCAAAATGATTTCTGTATTAGCTCTTTGATTGGGAATGATTGTGACAACTTTGACGTAGAGATAGAGGGAATATCCCCTACAATCCATAAAATGAAAAGCTGTTCTGAATACAGTATTGTGTTTCTTAGAGATTCCTAAGCTACTATTTTGTCACTTACTAATTCAAAGCATTATGAAAACTTACTAATTTATTTCTATAGAATGAATTTTATCTGAGTTTAAAATATCTAGGAAAAGTATTGCCTTACAATGGATTGCCAGCATTGTGACAATTTTTGGAAACAGACTGCCTGATACGGTTGCTAAAGTGGGATCTCTCATGTCACAGATTGAATCTCGTCTGTTTTTGCATAGCGTCAAAGGAATCTTTTACAGTAAATTAAATAAAAATGTATAGGCACCATGTATAGTGATGCAGCTGTGTGTGTGTGTGTCGGTAAGAAGTGAATACTTGCACAACAAAAGTCATTGAATTGCCTTTTCCCAGCCACGATTTGTTGGAGTACGTTGCTTTCGTTTGCTTACTGTACATGATCATTTCTAGAAATATTTATATCTAATTGGAGTGAAGGGCTCCGCTAGTTGCTTGTCATCAGCCAAATTTGTTGGGACGATTTGTAGAAGTTGCTTCTTGCTTTCGTTTACTTACTGTACATGATTATTTCTGGAAATATTTATATCTAATTGGAGTGAAGGGCTCCGCTAGTTGCCCTCTCTGTCATCAGCCAAATTTGTTGGGACGATTTGTAGAGGTTGCTTCTTGCTTTCGTTTGCTTACTGTACATGATTATTTCTGGAAATATTTATATCTAATTGGAGTGAAGGGCTCCGCTAGTTGCCCTCTTTGTCATCAGGGAGATTTGTTGAAGTTGCTTGCTTTCATTTGCTTACTGTACATGATTATTTTTAGAAATATTTATATCTTATTAGAGTGAAAACACCGACTAGTTGACCTCTCTGTCACCAAGGGAATATGGATGGTGACCAACTCAGTCTTTACCCAATGTCTTGAAGATTCTTGAAAACAAATCTATTGACGCTAATTTTGATTCTTTTTATGCTTCATCATCAAACCATTGGGCTACTCCTCATCTAATAGCAAAGTTTCCAAAGAGGGGCTTATGATAAAAAATAAAATCTGTAATCATTATAATTACATAATAACATATAATGCTATCATTATTATTAAAGTTATTACTTAAAAAAACTGATTAACAGCTTCATCAGTAAGCATTCTAAATGGATTATGTAAACTGGTAAGTTAAAAGGTATAAATTTGAAGTTAGAATTTTACATCATTTTATTCATCTTAATGAAATTAACGAACGTAGTTTAATGAAAACAAATGCATATGTGCATAACTAATATTATAAATTTTCCTTTAGACTTTTTACAAAGTAAAAGATTTATAAAATTATACACATTTTTTGGTGTAGATAATTTGATTTAATAGTTTTTTTAATTCTTTTCAAATATAAATAAATAATATAGAATAATTTTTGAAAAGAATTCAATATCAGTAATGAAAATTAAAAAAATTTCTCTCAAAAAGAAAAATAATATTCTTAAAGGTTATACATACATTTAAGAAAAGCACCTGTCAGAAAATATTACTTTTGTGCAATGAAATTTTAAATTTGTTACGCTTAAGATATACATTTTCTTTTACTGATACACTTAGAAAGAGTTTTTTTGTAAAATATTTCTTTGGAAAAAATTTTAAGCTGAGAAATATTTAAATAATGTATATAAGTCAAGTGTTTTTGCTTGAATCGAATGACTGATAATTTGTCAAACCATGAATCAGAAAATGCGCAGTTGTGCATCATTAAGAATTTCAAGCCATTGTATGTTTTAGTATTGAGCATTTTGCTTTTTCCTTCTGTTTATCGACAAAAATATACCTTAAACTTTTGTCAATAATATAAAAAAGGGGAAAACATTTGTTAAGAAGTTGTTGATAGTAACAAGAATTTCTTCTGAAAGAAGCACGTTATAACAAATACATAAATAATTTTTTCTTCAAAATATACATTATCTAAACATTTTCTATAATTTGAAATTGTGTAGAAGTATTCAAAGAATAAAACCTTTATTATATAATTTAACAGTATATTTTTTAGAATAAAAATTGAATTTAACATCATAAAAAATGCGGAATATTTGATTGTGTACCGTTCAAATGTTCTAAATTGTGTGCAATATATTCCTATGCATGAACTCATTACTATTAACGAATTAATTAATTATTTTTGCTTAGGATTATCTTCGGAATAACTAAATTGCTTATTAATAATGATGATACTTTTTAAAGATTCGTGCTATTGTATTTTAAGTTATTCTTCCAATATATCATTTATTAACTATAAAAACACGATTACATTTATTAGTATTTTTGTGAAGAAATTAAACTTACTTCATTATTATACATTTATAAATGCATGTAAATGTAAAGTTTGTTTACTTAACATTTCTCCCAAGCATAAAACGAGTGATATTTTAATGATAGAGAGAAACATTAAGGGTCCAAAAAGCCTACAACTATGAATAAACAAAAGAAATGACTATTTCTTCCACCTTATGTCAGATATTCAGAAGAAAACACTTTGGGCTTAAGCCAGATATTGCTTTAGAAAGCCATTCTGAGGAAACTGTTCGTTTCTTTAGTGTTTCTGCGCGATATTCGAATGGTCAGCCAAGACTAAGAGTATTTTTTTCACCATGCATCCATTTTACTGGGGAACGAGAGAGCCAAATATGTATTATATAGTTTTTCGAAGTGCGGTTTCGGCAGTGACTCCAAATAATGGACCTGTGCTTGAGCTTACATGCTTCGTAAGTCTGCCTCTAACGACCTTTCGAGTAAAGAGGGAACAGGTATTCATCACAACGATAAAATTATCGGAGCCATTATGGTCAACCAGCCACTAATCATTAACTTCAAATTGATTCATTACAGAATTTATGCATGAGGAAACTTTTTTTTAACGTATTGGATATGATTCATATATAGTTTTGCGATAAACAGAGTTAGTTTTGATGATTTTTTTTTTGTTTTTAACAACTCAGTATTGACTAATTTATCAAAAGTTTTGTAATTTGACTTTTTTTAATGTAATTCTTGCAGTTAGTATGAACTGTATTAAGTTGAAATGCTTTTATTCTTTGGAAACATGGAACTATTTTATAAAATAAGAGTATTAATAATTAATTCTTAATTTGTCACATAAAACTCGTTTTACATAAAGTATAATCTAGCCTACTGTAGAGTATTTTCTGTTTTGCTTGAATTTTACTAAAATGTAAGTCATTAATTCATATCTTATGAATCAATATAATTACTCATTCCTTTTGAAAAAATAATACATTTTTAATATTCTCAGAACATATTAAAAATCTCTAGAGAGAATATTGCATTAAATATAATCAATTAATAAAATATATTATAAAGTGTGTTCTTTCCACTTATAAATATCACTAGGCAGATGACTTAAAATCCATTAAATGTATATTTTAATTTGCTTTGAATTCTTAAATTACGCAGATTTTCAATTATCATCAGAATACCTAGTGGAAAAACAATTGAATGGAATTATAAAAAAAAGTATATACTAACATTATATAAATAAAATAAACTTTTTTCTTCCAATTTTGCTGTAAAAATGTCAAAACATATGAATGAAAAACTCCTCTGATGATTTTGCATATAACTTAGAGAAATTTTAAAAGATAAGCGTTTCTTAACTACGATTCATATTTAAGAAATGCGTCTTTCAATTACGTATTAAAAAGAATCGCCGATTATTGTCAATAAATATTTATTACTCTATAAAGTGATGCATGTATTCATAAAATATATGTTTTATACCAAGTTTCAGATTAATCAAAGTATATCAGTTATTTATTCATTTCTAAATAAACATTTATGTGTAGTTATATAAGAGAAGAAACCTTATTGTTATACTGTTTCAAACATAGTTATTTTGTTATTTTTTCAGCCTCTGACTCAGTAACTTTTTACTGTTCTTTTATTTACCCTCATTAGTTCAGTTTGCCAACACGTTTTATTTAACGATATTTTTGTCGTTTGACGTCCCTTCCATTCATTCCTTTTTTAATATTGACTTTCGATCTCTTCTCATTTTGTGGAACTAGAATCAAGATGTTGATTTATTATTTTCTTCTTTAGACAAGATGAGCCAGATTGATTTCTAGTGACAGCTTTAGCACTGATTCTTGTTTTTATGCTCCTTTTTCGGAAAGAATATCTGAACTAAGAGGGGATAGCACTAAAATCAGCTTTTTCTGGGTTTTTACTTTGAAAAATTCTTGAATCATCATTTTCTATTCCTGTATACCTAAAGTGAAAAATGTAAATTACTATAAAAAAGCATAATAAAATGCGTAGTGTGAATAGATAATTTTTAAATAATTAGTATTTTAAATAATATGTTATCATAATTTATGCTTATAATGATATATATATGTATATATATATATATATATATATTTATATATATATATATATATATATATATATATATATATATATATATATAATTAAAAAAAATTTTTGATAGATATAAAATTCAAAATAAATTTAAGGTAATTAGGCAAAAACACATTTACTTTTATTTCTTCATAAAAATCTATATTTGTGTAAATTTGGATTATTGTTAAAATTAGTAGAAAATTGCTTTTATTATGATTAATAATTGATTATAACTAATTATATTTTGATTGATAAAAGCATTTAATAAAATTAACTTTCAGTTATTCATCCATTAAGTAGAGATGGCTATAATTATATTAAAAATATTTGCAATTACGTATATTAAATGCACCTCTGTCAGTTTTGTGAATAATATATGCTTATAAATAAGCAATTATCTCTCCATGGCAACTATGTATTTGTACTTTTACAGAATATTAATTTATCTGTTTTGGTAATTCAAAATTGATATTTAGAATGGAAATTTTAATTTTATTTTTATTAAATGTAATAATGATAATTTTCCCTGGCATTTAAGTAAATAATCTGGTAAAGGAAAAAGTTTCTTAAGCATAAAATTTATAAACAAAAGAGAAAAAAATTTCTTCGTAGAACATAGGAATTATATATGCATAGTAAAATTGGTTTTTATGTCATATGTAATTCTCTTCCTAAATTTAAACTCGAACTAATACCTCTCAATAAAAAGAAAAAGTTTTGATAATGATAATGTATTCAATAATAAAAAAGTTTAAATGTACATGCAATATTAAATCTAAATTAATATTACGGAATAATATTTTATGTGTTACTGCTGTAAAATTTCAGATAATCGGTTATTTTATAAAATTTACTCTATATGAATAAAACAACCAAAGGAAACAAATTGAGTAATCTTTAAAATAGTACGAAATTAATTTCAGAAATAATAGGATAAGTTTAATAATATACATTATTTAACGTCTAACTATTGTATCCCAATTTTATTTCATTTATATTGCTTATTATTTACACACATTACAAGTACATTACATTCACTTCTTAACAGAAACTTGTAGATGGAGATATATTCCAAAAGATTCCGCAGCTGAAAATACTAATTGTAAATTATAAAAAATACCACAACTTAAAATACTATAGTAATTTATAAAATGCATCTTTCATTAAAAAACTTATTAGAATGTTAATTAAGCAAGTACTTATATCTCTATATTTATACATATTTACTTATATATACGTTATTATTGTCATTATTTTAATAATTACTAAAATTAAGAAAACATTTGCAAGTTTTATCTTAATAGTTTCGTAGATTAAACATAAATTAAATCAAAAAATCAAGAGTTATGAAAAAAGTATTTTATGTACAATACAGATAAAAATAGAGAAATATTTTGTTTCAACTCCATCTGGTGATTTATTGACAAAAAGCTTTAATACGCAAGGCGAGAATTTCAGAGAAGGATATAACATAAATACATTTCCCAAAATACTTCTTGAAGATATTTTAAAGATTGGCAATGTTTTCAAACACAGAAAAATATTTTTGAAGATGATGTATCATCCACAGGTGTTTCTTAAGCAAAAGTGTCAGAGGAAGAAACAGGTGTATGGAGAAGGACTAAAAAATATAAGAGAAAATATAGTAATATCAATAATTTATATTTATAGCTTCATTCTTAAAGATTTTCTGTAAGTTGCATCATTAAGCTATGCAATTTTCAGGGTCTTTAAAAATAAAATGAATTTATTCTGATTTCAAATATACATGGGTATTTATTAATCTAATAAAATTTGAAATTCTATAATTTAAGTTTTAGAATCTAGTGCGATATCAAAAATCACATTAAATTATAATTTCTAAATAATCCAACAATTAAAGGTTACAATTACTTGATTATCATCATTAAAGATTGGTAATTTTTTCAGAATATATATTTGTTCTAAAATCCTGGATTTGTTCTTTTCCATTCTTGTAAGCAAATAATGTTAAAATATAATCATAATATTTTAACATTATTTGCTTACAAGAATGCTTACAAGAAACTCATTGAAGCTAATAATTTTTTTCACATTTGCGCACAATTATTAAGACAATATAGAGTATTTTAAAAGTATTTTTCTGATATTGGGAAACATTTACATTATTAAAAATTGTGTAAGAAAGATCTGTCCTTTTGAAAAGAATTTTATACCATTATTGAAATTCATTATCTGAATCCTAAAGCCAGTAAAGGAGTGTAAGTCCATTTCAGACACAAGTTTTCTACATATTGACCAATGAAATAAATTTACAGTGCACATCGTCTCTAATGACTTGTGCAATTAACTCAGTCCTGATACTAAAAGTTCACAAAGACGAATACATTTTAATACATTCAAAGTACAGTATATTATCAGATTTATTTATTTTTTGCTTTGGAACTAAAACAAAACTGCTATTCTTCATCATCACACAATTATTAAATTTTCACACACACAAATCTAGAATATCTTAATAACTCTATGCCCAAGAACAGTGGCATTATTTCATAAATTTGTAGTTGAATATTTCAAAAGTGTATGAACATATACGCATCAAAAAGTTTGTAATATTTTTGTAATGTATTATACTGTCCTAAAATTTCCTAAATATTATAAAATTATTAGTCAACAAATGTTTTTTTCACAGATCATATAGAAAGCAAAACTCAATCCATTAAATCTACACGTTACTAAATATTACTGTTACTAAATATTTTGTTCATCGCTTACCAGACTAATATTGCTTATTAGTCTGGTGAGTGATGGACAAAATAAACATTTGAAAAAAAGTCTTTCACTTTAAGAAAACAGTAAAATGTGAGTGGTTTAAAGATGCTTATTGCATTTTGGTTTCCCTTCAAGAATATAGAATTAATCAACAAAAACACAGTTCATTGAACACATATAGAGTATATCGAAGAATTTGATAGGGACTAAATCGGTTAATAAAGATACACAGATTAAAATGTAACTATATAGTACCCTGCATTAAAATGAAGTTTGATTTCTGAGGAAAAATTTCTATTTTCCTTAAGGAAACAAGGTCAATATAAAATTTCATACTTCTTACTCCAAAGATTTTACCATTGTAAAAATTGCCTCTTCTTTAAGTTAAGAATTCCTCTAAACATTATTTTGTAAAATTTAAATTTTAAAAAATGAAAAAAAATCTTCAATAGATAACTTATCACACACTTCAAAGAAAGATTTCAAAACTTATTCTGTGATCTTACATTACGAAACGTTTGTTGAGTTTACCATTGAGTGTTTCGTATAAATATGGGTAAACAAAATTTAATTCAGTTTATAGCTTTTTGATTATGGCACTGGTTCATATAAGATAGACTATTGATTACTGATATATATATATATTGTTTCATTATATATATCTATACATTATACATATAGACTTAAAAGCAATAATATTCTACAAAAATACATATTTAAATTGCAAAATTCATTTTTTATTTTATCAATGAAAAATAATAGTTTCAGATATTTTAAGTAATTTAAATCTACTAAATTTATTTATTTTCTGCAGTATAATATCATATAAAAATTATAATGGATATAGTAATACAAAGATCAGTTTTTCTGAAACAGTTAAAATATATTGAAATAAAGGGAAAAAATTATTTCTGCATAAAGACGTAATTGTTTCTTCAAAATTAATTTGTGCGAACGTTGTTAAACCAAAGAATATACACACTAATTATATATATATATATATATATATATATATATATATATATATATATATATATATATATATATATATATATATATATATATATATATATATATATATATATATATATATATATATATATATATATATATATATATATATATATATATATATATATATATATATATATATATATATATATATATATATATATATATATATATATATATATATATATATATATATATTCCTGATCAGATTCTTCTTTTTCATTGACGCTTGAAAGTCAGATGGTGTAAAATCGTAAACTTTTAACGGTTTGGGATCGAATGTTATAAGTTAATTGTTCACTACTGTAAATGAATCATTATTTAATTTACAGTGGTGAACAATTAACTTATAACATTCGATCCCAGATTGGCGTGATTCTTAAATTTGATGTTTAAATTTTCACATACATTTTTAAAAATAGCAGACAGTATATTTGGCTGCTAACGATAGATATATGTATTTTACTGGCAAGGAATGCGCTTTTATACATTAAAGCAATTGTTTTAGAGCAATACTATTAAACAATTGGTACTGTTCAGGGTTCTTCTACCGTTATGTCTCTGTTACCTTGTTGTCAAAAGGAAGTTATTACAATTTATTTTTTTGTGAAAGATCTTTAATAAAAGAGTTTCTATATTTGAAGAAATTGTTAATTTTCAATAAAAATATTCTTTTCTAAATTTTGGTTGAATATTGGTAATAATATTTCTTAGAACTAATGCTATGGTAAGATTTATAATTATTTAAATAATCAGTAGATGTACTGTAAATTAAATTCTTTTCCTTTGAAATAAGTTAGAGTAAAGTCAATGTTTGATTTTACTTAAACAATTTATCATAGATATATAAAATAGATTGAGATATTTAAGAAAATTATATACGTAAATTATTAATGAAAAGTAATGACTAAAATAATGATAAAATTAATAAAACTATAGAAAACATAAAATGAATAATATTTTGAAAAAAAATATTATGTGTGAATCATCTGCATAAACACAAGAATCTTCTTATTATTGCAATTTATTGTATAATACATATTACAGGATTTATTTTCTAAATCTATTTTCTCTAATTTTCTGTCACCAAAATTAGACAAAACAATAAAACTCTAGTATAGGTAAAGTGCTAAAAAGATAAAATGTTCAGACATTTTGGACAATTTTACAGATAATTCAAAGGACCCTAATTTGTTTTTCAATTTGTTGAGAGAAAGTTTGGATAGAGTTTTCAACAACAAAGCATTTTCAAAGCTGATTTTAAAAACCGAATTTCAGTGTAACATTCAAAGTCAAAAGTAATCGTTTCTCTTCTTATAAACTAAAATTATGTTAAAAAATGATGGCCGTTCATTATTCCTCATTAAATTTATTCAGAAAGTTTAGAATTATTTTTCACGTAAACATTTTTAAAAAAATCATAAGTCCTTTGAAGAGCAAGAAAAATTATCGAACTTTAAGAAACTTTCTGCTGTGGAATACATAATAAAAGAAGTAGAAATTCACCCAGTGAAGACAATTCATTTTTCAAGTTTGTATTAATAAGGGTTGTCTTGCCCATCAGAAATGCATCCCTTATTACACTTGAAGACACGTATTTTTCTTTTCTTTTAATTTGAATTTTTTTTTTTTTTTGATTATGCATAACAAGATCATAAAAATCATATTCCATTTATTTTCGCAAAGATAAAGAAAGTCTAATGATGTGAGACGAAATAAATTCTTCTCATGGGAAATTAGGAGATTACTTTTTACAAAAATAAATACTATGAAAAACTTCAATTTTCTTGGAACAGTCAATATTCTTTTGGATCTAAGAAATATTCACACAAATATTCAAATTTCTGAATCCAAAAACAAATAGTTAATTGCATTGATTTTTCTAAATTCTGAAAAAAAAAAGTATCATTGAAATATTTTTCTAAGTAATAGGTTCAATTTACTATAGACATTTTTTGAGGAGAAAATTTTAATATTTATATTAATGAAGCCATTTTTCAGTAGATTTCTTTTTATTTTAAATAAAAATGCATAGATCCAAATTTGAAAAGAAACTAACTAATCCCTTCCACACACATTTTAAATGTTTATTGTTTACGCGTTTTCCTGAATTTTTTCCTGTTTTGAAATTATTAACACAAACTATCATGTTTTTGCATCCTGAAATATCTTATTTTTCAACCTCTTTTCTGAATTAAATATTTTGCAATGTCCTCTCAAAATTTATTTTATTATATATATATATATATATATATATTATATATATATATATATATATATATATATATATATATATATATATATATATATATATATATATATATATATATATATATATATATATATATATATATATATATATATATATATATATATATATATATATATATATATATATATATATATATATATATATATATATATATATATATATATATATATATATATATATATATATATATATATATATATATATATATATATATCAAGAAGTCCAATTTTCCAAAACTTGTACATTTCTATTTGTCAACTAATGTTTTAATCATTTTTATTAAAGTAATTCTTTTTCAAAAATCAATTAATTTGAATTCAGCAAAAGGTACTAGTGCTTTGTCAATTGGCAATTTAAAATGAAACATGGATACTTAAGAGATTAAAAATGAGTTTAATAATTTGTAATAATAAACAATTTAATCGGAAAATTTATTATATAGATTTTTATTACCAACTGCCACTTATTTTTATTACCAACATATCTTTAACTAACTGTTTTATTACCAACTGTGTTCACTGTTTGTGTGTGAAGATGTTGTAATGGTATTATTATTAATCAATGGAAATAAAGTTTTTAGTAATCAGACTCACGCAACATAGCATATTACAAATAATATGCAACAGTATCCAAAAATAACGTGATAAAATAAGTGACAAACATAAGATAATTAGATGAGAATTATCTTTAAAGTGTTTCACACAGAAAAAATCATAAGCTATTATTGTAATGGTAGATGACTAAATTTCTTCCAATTTAAATTAAGTGTTTCTGGTTACAATAAAAATACAATGGGAAAACATATCACGATATTAATTCCCAAGAACCTTTAAAAATGTGACTGCTTTAAGTTTAATAGCAAACAAACTTGTCACCCTATATTGTTTTACGCATAAAAACTCATTTAATTCCCCTTACACTGTTCAGTGGGCTACAAATATCAAGATTTGAGTAACTAACTCATTGCAATATGCTTCGGTTTCTATAAATCTGTTCACTGAAATTGCTAAACATAGCTAATCATCTCGTTAATCTTAATCATTGTCGAAACCTGAATTAGAACTCTCTGATCTAGGTCGCATTACATCATAAAAAAATGCTATACACTACAATAATTTTAATATGCATAGACCAAATCAACATGATGGTTTTCAATTTAGTCAGGAACTGGATCTGTTATAACTCTTTCTCAATAGGGACCTTCGTTCCTGCTTTATCGCTAGCTTACTGTCTCTTTTGTTATCATTTTGATACATAAAGATTTTGTTTTTCTACCTAGATACTGATGTTTTTATTGTAATTTGTTGCAGTAATAACTGGCAGAAGAGAATGCAAATTGAAAGAACTTGTTTTTATAATATCTTATTCCTGCTTGAATTTTTTTGATAGCTTTCATACATATGAAAAAGATAATTAGAGTTTCAATTACAACATAACTACTCAAGTCAACAATGTCAATATAATTCTTAGATTTTGAATTCAAGTGATTAATATTACTTAATATATTTTCCTTGTTTATCGTTTGTTATGTTCACTCACTAAGCAGTATTTTAAAGCAAGGGCCATACTTTACAAGTATCACCAAAGTCAATATATTTATATCATTAATAAAAATTTATTATACCTAATTTTTAATTATTCAGTTATTACTTACAATTATCAAGATTTTAAAGGGTACTTAGAAAAATTTTCTGGGTAATATCAATTATTTACACCATTTATATAATAATGAAGTCAAAATGAAAGACTGTACTTTGTATTGTCTTTGAATGCATATTTGATAACAGCACTTATTGTATTAAATCGAAATATTTAATCTAAATTGACAACGATAAATTAAGTGGATAAACTATTTTATCGTGATCATTTTTAGCTTGTGCACACAATGCAGCAGAATGTATTTTTACCTATGTTTGATTAACGTGTAAAAATTTCACTATTAAGGTAATTAAATCATTTTTGTGATATGGTGAAGTATATATATAATGAACCATTAAAATATTATTTTTTAAATTAAATAAGATCGTATGGCAAATTGTTTAAAAATAATTGCAGAAAAATGTCCATATATGCTATGCAGTTGCTTATAAACAAGTTATGGAGACTAAGTAAATGCTAATACCCATGAAATTACGAGGGTGCATTCTTGAATTAATTACAAAACTGCTCCTTTCAATAGTTATCGATTCCTTCATGCTAATGATTTCATTTGATTGGTGATTGAATTACTGAATGTAATGAAAGTCATGGATCCCTATATGAAGTTCATTCTGATGCATTTTTCAACAAAGGAAAAATTTATTCTGTTAATTTTGCTCAACTGATGCAAAGGCGGTGAATTATTTATACGTCAGAAGGAAAATTAGTATCTGTACAAGTAGATATTTATAATTTTCTTTTAAAAATTGCTCTGAATATTTTTAAGAAGAAACGATATAATGTTCGTTATTAAATTTAATTTATAATTACGGTATGTATAAAGTTTGAGTGATTTAGATTTATATTAAAGAAATAAACATTTTAGTGTATGAAATTATGAAAATGCACAGAAACGTAAAGTTTCTATTTAGCATTGAGTATTCAAAAATAATATTTTAAAGATAGTAATATTTTCAATTTAACAAAAATATATAATTGTATAACAATTTTACAGAAAATTTTAAAAACACAAACTTTAAATCATCCAATGTTTAATTATGCTCCATATAAAGGAATTTTTATTACCTTTTTATACTGAGAATTAGTTTTTTATTAATAATGTTACATGTTACGTTATTTCATACATGACTTCTTATCTAATTCAGTTACTTTGTTGTATATTTAAAGACTTTTGTATTTGTACAAATTATTTTTCTGAATGAACTTTTGATACTTCATGTTTTAAGAAATTCATACAAAAATGTGTTAAATTTAGTAAACTTAATTTTTTTTAACAAAAAGTATTATATTTTCATATAATATTATTTACGTGATTCATTTCTATAACTTTTTCACTTCCCAAACTGTTCAAAAATTAGAATATATCAGGTGATTATTTAAAAGAAGATTGTGACAATATTTCACTTGAAATCCTTTATTTTTAAATAATTACGGATTGTCAAAAATATTTAAAGGAGAATAAAAATCAAAATATTTTACTTTAATATGCTCGAAATAATTACTTTAAATTTTTAGGTTATCTTTAAAAAAATCATTATTACCATGGAAAAATTGGGCACAAGAAATCAAATTAGTTGTTTCTCATTAACTAATTGAAATATTTCAAAAATCATATTCGATCAGTTAAAATATTTTGATCCTTCTGTGATAAAACTTTTTGGTAGATTGGTTCTTATAATTTCAGACGATATCCATAAATCCATTGACGAGTTGTAAGCCGGAAACAAGGAGGGGAGAGGTGAAAATTCCCTCCCAGAGGAGCCCCAAGCAGCTTAAAATATGATTAACTATAAACCGTTGTGAACTGTAGAAACGTTTTAATTATAATCAATCATACTATATACACTGCAACACGAATAAATATTAAATTATTATTCATCTTATTTAATTTTGTGTGTAACATACTGGTTACACAACAGGTCAGTGAAATATCTATCCCTTCTTCAAACCCTGGTCACTGTTGAACACTGGGATTGTGTTTGTCTTCAATTTGCATATCTCGCTGGAATCATATTCAGAAATTATTTCAATTATACTATGGGGATACGTCTTTCAAGCTATTAAAAGTCTTCTCGTAAAGGTTAATTCAGGAAATAATAGAAAAATTAAACATCTACTTTTACCCATGCATAATTCACAGTTACAAAACACCTTTATTTTATTCGATTTATATATAAATATATATATTAATATATATATATATATATATATATATTCATATATATATATATATATTAATATATATATATATATATATATATATATATATATATATATATATATATATATATATATATATACAAATGTATATATACGATTTTTTACATACATTTTTTTAAAAATTACTGGTTTAAAAAATTAAGCAAAACCAATTCCCGAAATTCAATAGATTTAATATGAATAGGAATAATTATCTCTCTACATTACATTCTTTCTATATTTCAACTACATGAAAACAATATCATATAAGAATATAGCATGAAAAGTTATTTAACGACGTACTATATGTAACAATTTTTGCAGCTACGTTAGTTTAAGCAGAAGCATGCTTATATGACAGCAAATATCATATCTATTCAAGAGTATATAAATTTTATACCATAATATTGATGTAAAAATTTTTCTTACATCTTTTTCTAGTTATTAAATTCTTATATGTGTTTCCGATTTATGCCTGCGAAATCTATAATTCAATTTAACTGTCGAAATGTATCACGAGTTAACGGTGGCTTGGTAAAAATTTCTGAAAAACATACCGAGACAGTGTGTATATTCAAGAAGAAAATTATAATAATAATAATAATCTTACTTCTTTTCATACAGAAGTTAATCTAGTTTTAGATTAAACAGTTCATGATTTCATATCCCACAATGGGCTTCAGTATTTATAGTAGCTGGGAATTTAAAATCGGCGATTAATTCCCTGTTTATAATTAACCCTTGTGTGAAAAAAAAGTAGTGAACAATCAACAAACACTGATGTTTAAATAAAAAACACTGAAGAGTAAATATAAGTTTAGAATAATAAAATAAATTGTCTATATCTATATATATATATATCTATATATATATATATATATATATATATATCTATATCTATATATATATATATATATATATATATATATATATATATATATATATATATATATATATATATATATACATTAAAATATTTCTTGCTGCATTTTAGCAGTCTCATGAATATATTAATATTACCTTTAATTGCTTAGGAACTATGAATTCAATTAATATTAAGCTATTTAAAAGTAGTATTTCAAGTATAAAGTTTCTTTGAGAATACTTGTGCAACTTTGAATATTCATAAAAAAATAGCAAAAACAAAAAAAAATTCATTTATGTCAAGGCAAACATTTTCAGTTTAAAAGACGTTAAACGTTATTGCTGCACGCAATTAGGCAAATGTTATAGTTTTCCTCTAATTTGATAGCCAGACTTTTGAAATTATAGTTCCTGGAAAAATTTTTAATGAAGTGACAGTGATTTGCTTAATTAAAATTAATATCCTTTGCTTTCCCAAACAGACTAAAATATTTTAAGTAACTAAAATAATTATAGTAGATTAATCTTCGGGTAAAATTCTTTTTTTAGCTAAATTTTCAATAACAATAAAACCATTAAAGTTAATAAGGTATATTAATAATGGATACCATTGTGTTTATAAATTAACTCTCTGGTTCAGAGAATTAGTTAAAATTTCTTTTTTCAAATAATTCTGACATTCTTAATTCTTCAGGAATTACTAAAAGCGTTATCCCAACAACAGCAATTATGACAAAGAAATTGAGAGTCAATTCCCTTTATCCCTAAGTAATGACACGGGCTACTCTCTGCAAGATTACTATTAATGGACCAATGCAAGAAAAAAATAGATTTTCTACACATCTTGAAATAGACCTGAGCAATTTGGAATCCTGCCATCATTTCCTCTAGTTCCATCTAACTGCAGACTTAATACCATTGGAGAGGAAAAGATAGTTTCTCGATCGGAAGTATTGCACTCAGACGTGTGGACTTTTTCAATCAGATATTTGACAACAGAAAACATCAAATTTTTCAATTCCGCAGGGCAGCGAAATCGGAAGATGAGCTCAGTTTACTCTTCCTCTAACTGAAGAAAACAAAATGTTCGAGGAGAAGAAAAGAAATAATTGAAACGGGAAAGTTAGAATGAAGGTTGCACAAGTTTTGGACACATGACATGCTTTGTCTCTTTAATCTAGTATAAAGTAAACGTTTCTTTTTTGTTCTTCAATGAGCAATCGTATCGCCATCAAAAATTCTATGTTTGAGACATCAAACTGTTAAACGCTGATACTTTGTGCATTTTCAGATAGACGGTAAATTAATCTGCGCTTCATTTTCTTAATTTAAGAGGGATTATTTATGTTCTAATTAAGTAGCTGTAACTAAAAGTATTTTTATAAACATTAATGATTGTAAAAGGCGATGTTACTCATTGGTTTTATAATGATATTTTAATTCAAATAGATGCTCAGGTAAAGGATACTAAAATTAATTTTAAGGAATATTGAAATTTCTTATAATTTTTTTTTGATTAGTTTAAGCAATAACTAATTTAAAATATAAGAAAATGCATAAGGAAAACAGTTACACAAGCATATTTATAAAAAATGCTCTACAATTAATTTTTTTTACACTCAAATGTAAATGGCTGATACACTCATACATAAGTTGCTCATTAAAAAAAAAAAAAAAAAAAAAAAAAAAAAAAAAAACAGTAAAAAATTGTGTCGACTTCTAACAATTTACTACAATACCTTTTTCTAAGTATGATTGTTCATTACATACTTTTAGAGCACAAAATGTATTTGATAGTAAAAGGATTAAAATATTCAAAAACTCTTAAAATACTTTTAATATAAGATCTAAAATAAAATATTAACAAAAAGAAAACATTTCGTAATAAGCAGAAATGAAGTTTTAACCATAAACATGCCATTATCTTATTGGTTACAAACATATATTATACCTGTGAGGTTATAATTTTTGATATAAAATATTGAGTCCATTGTACTACTTTATGATTTCAGTCTTATCAATCGTACTGATAAAATAATTCAAAGTTAAGAAAAAAGTCACCATCTTATAAATTTTAAATACTGTGTCAACATATTTGTAGTGTGCACGCAAACCCTACTAGTGGAGATAATTTGACTAATGATAATTGATTCTAATTACTATATTCTTTGAAGTAAAACCGAGTGGATTGATGGACTACAAAATGCACAACCAACAGAAATTTCATCAGATTTTTTTCTGTTCTTCCTCTTTAATTACAAATTCAAATACATAAAATTAAAAAAAAAAAATTCAGTTTTCTATGTTTCTAACTGATATATTAAAATAATTTCAACTTTGCTTTACATTCACTAAATTTTTGCAATTCTACATTCAAAAGTAAACACAGATTTAATATATAATGCAGTTGATATTTCGAATACCTAAATATTATTATTAAAGGGTTATTTTATTCACAGCCTTAAAATGACACAAATTTTATGCATTTAAATTTAAATAATTTAAAGAAATCTCAACATGTCTGTTATTATTTCAGATTAAAAACATTTGCAGAAATATCTTCTAAAAAACTTTAAGTGATATTTTTTAGATAAATTAATAGATATAACGAACTGGGAATTATGAGAAAAAAAATATTTTAAATATACATAATAAAATATAGATTTAAATAAGCAGAAAATAAAAGCTTGAAAGTGTAAACATTTTTGTGAATTTTTCATAAAATATTTCATCTTAGTTGAATTCCGATTAAACTTCTTTTATATGGTTTTTTCACAGTTTCTATGTAGATATTTTAAGTTTGTTATGATATTTTTCAACAATTTTAATTGTTTTACATTCCATTAAATAATTTTGAGATTTATACAAATGTTTTTTTAAAAATCAAGAATTTCTTTTATATTATGCTTATTTAGTTCAATCCGAAGGTCAACTTCATTTTTAGAACATTTATGTTCCAATATTTTACTAAAACTTATATGCACCATTTTATTCTTTAATTATTTATAATTATTCAAATAATAATTTGTCAGTCTAGAAGCATGATATTTATCATCAATTTAACAACTAAATTTAAAAATAAAAAAATCGATAATCCTTTATCAGAATAGTTTTTATCGGAAAATTTACCATAAATCATTTTAATACAAGGTTATTCTTCTACATCGATTACATTTCACTTTGAAATTCTTATTATTATCCTAAATGTTTCAGAGATATCAGTTCATGTTTGCTTGTAGTCAAGTATTTAAATTTCTGAATCTCAGAATAAGATCAGCCACTAAATTCTTCATTTGCTGCAAATTAACAAACATTTTTCAAAAGTTATTTCTACATATTTTTCGAAAGGTATTTACCATTTATTTGAAAAATTTTCAATGTTAAATGGTGTGCCACATATGATACTGGAAAGTGAAGAAGATTTTTATTTTAAGCTTCTTGAAAATCCAAACTCTGCGAAATCATAATCATCTCTGATGTCAAATTCCTTACGATAAAAATGCATCCCTTAAATTTATTCGTGCGTTCCATCACTACTTACCGAATTCTTCTGAGGAATATTAATGGGAAGGGTTAAAAATATTTCGCCTTTTATCAATTCCATAACATAATTTCATAAATATTAAAGAAAAATCAAAGATGAAAGTAAACTATAAAAAAAATTTAAATGACATCCAAAGAAAATGAATTGTTGCGTAATAAAGAAATAATATAGAGATTTATTAATGATTACAGAAATGCATCAGAGTCGATTGTTCTTCATTATATGAATGACCTTTGAAATTTGATATAAAATAACTTGTAGACCCACGAGCTTGACTGTAATATTTATCTTAGACTATAATATTAATCATTTTATAAAATTACATATTTGAAAACAAATAAATAAAAATAGATAATGATGTTTATACTTTGTCTACAGTATGCATATGCTCTTTCTTTTAATTAAATATTTTTTAAATTAATTGAAAAAACGCACATACTTTAAAAATACACCATATATAATTATACTAAGCGTGTGTTAACAACTGAGTTCGAAAATTGAGTACAAATAATAAATAACATAGATTTTATGAAAACTCAGTTTCTAGACATTTAACCATGAAATGTCAAAAAAAACATCCTATATTTTACATCTGGAAGGAATTTAAATTCAGGCGAGAAAGCTGAAGCAATAATGTAAATAAAATATGTATTATAAATCTGCTTTTAAATGATGACTCACGTCTTTGAAGAACTTCCTATGTAATGCAGAAAAGCAGTGGTCAAGAACTGGTTCAATAAAGTTAAATCAAAAACTTAAGTATATCATTTCTCATAATGGCTCTGGTTTTTAATTAACCAAGTAGATGCATACAATGTTTTCTCTTTTTAATGAACCGAGAATTTTCACACACCATAAAATGAAACAATATTACATTTGCAATTGAAAATTTACAATTATGCAAGATAATGAGTTAGTTACATAACTCAGTCGATTTCAATACGCAATTTTCTGTGCTTCTGAATGAAGTACTCGATACGCGCTAAAGCCTCGTTGATGATACGTGTTAAAGTGTAAATAAAGTATTGATAAGCTCAATTCAACTTAAAATTTTTAAGTAAGTAATTATCTAAAAAAGTATTTTTAAATTTCAAACTTCAATATAGGCGTGAAATAAAAAAAGTTAAATAAATGTAAATATTAAATTCATATAAAACGTGTAATCCGCACTTTAGAACAACTTTCTAAAGTATTAAAATTGCTCATCCTTATTATTGCATATCATGATAAAGCAGAATTTGTAAAGTCATAAGCGAAAGTTTAAACATAAATGTTTAAAGGTATGTCCCAACAATTTTCAAAAAATTCGCAGGTAAAATCAATACATTTGATTTTTCCAAATTGTTATTTCACTTAAGTTTTTAATGTCAATTGTTTTCATACAATTTCAAACAGTTTGCAAATTTCTGTTGTTGTGATTTTATAAAATTTGTTAAAAATAATGCTTCAAAGAATATAAATTTCTTTTTTAAAACGTTAACAGAATTTATTTTTTAATCATGAACACTTACATTTTTATCTCTCTCTCTCTCTCTCTCACACACACACACACACACACACACACACACACACACACACACACACAAACACACACGCACACACGCACGCACGCACGCACGCACACACACACACACACAATTTGCTATCATTTAAACTATTCATCATCAATTCTAAGAATTAGGCTTATTTATAGTCAGTTTAGGTTAAATATTTATAGTAGTTTAGTTAAAAGTCAAGAATTATAAGACCTTAGATTCGTTTTTTATAAATTACCGGCATTCAAACTAAAGGAAATATGCTTCTTTTTTGTACTGAGAAAAAGGAGTATTTTAATATGTTCGTATACTTTAATTCAATGAAAATGAAAATGTATTCATATAAATTATTAAGCTTCCAATAAGGATTGTAGAAGTTTAAACTACATTTCCATGAACAGGACTTGTATAACTTCTTATTAAATAGTCTTAGTTTCTAAATTTTTTGGCATTAATATTGTTTTAAATATGAAATATGTTACTTTTTCAAACTGTTTTAAACTTTCATCTTCAATTTATTTAAATGATTAAATATATTCATAAATTTCAGTTTTTTTCAAAGAAATTATATTTTCAACTTGTTTATAATTTAAATTTTATCCATGTACGCACAAACACGCATATATATATATTTATATATATACTAAGCGTATACATGTGTGCAACCCATTTTACATTTTACCCTAAAATGTTAAATATTTTTTAACAACTCATACTTTTATAAGGTTATCTATCATTCTGTTCACAAGTGCTTCTTTCATTTAATAAAATATAAAAATCTGGATTTTTTATAAAATAAACTCTTAATGAACCATTATTATTTTAAGTAAAACTTTTCGCATTCGTTTAGTATTTCATAGATTACTTTTTAGTATTCTTACAAGAGCCTGCCTCGTTTATATTCTATTTATCTTTTAAAAATACCTGTTCCATGCGTATTTTGTCGTGTTGTATATATGCATATTGATGATTTAACTTGAATAATTAAGTAAACAATATTGTGATTTAACGTTTTTAAGTACATAAGAAATTTGCATAACATTACCAAATGTAGTTTTGATATTTTTTAAACTCATAAGCACTTTTTGTAACATTAAAATTTAACATATATTGAACAATGTTTTCAATTGTACTGATATGCTGAACAGAAATTCTGGACTTATAATTATTTTCACCTACTTCCTAACATAATCATTCATCATGATTAAATCGCTTATTTCTTGTTCATATGTGTAATGTCATGACCTCTTTATATTTTCTCAACAATTTAATTCGCCTTGTTAAAATAATTACTTTTTCTCTTTTATCTTCAAGATAAAGTAAGGTGAACATTGAATTTATAAAATAATACGTGCTTTTAATCTCCTATCTTCAATTTCTTAGATTTAACAGTCTCATCACATTCCTCACCATTATATTTGGTTTTTAAATTTTAAAATGCTTCTATAATATTATATTTTATTACTATCCAGACAATTTATACTTTGTTTCTTTTTTCAAAATTTTTCCTTTGAAAAAGAATAAATAATATTCAAAAGAAAGTGAGTTGCAAAATTTCTTCTTTTTCATGAGGAATACAACTAATGAGACCAGATTTTCTACATATTTACTACATATAAATAAAAACTACAGATGTTATCAAGTGTCGATTTGTTTTTGATTTCTAATGTATGAATGATATTAAATATGTATTCCGTAAAAAGAATTAGCATATCATTTGTATATTATTATTCATTAAACTACCGAATTCAAAAATGTGTTTCCTACTTAAAACCCCAATCATATAACAGAATCTTGGTTTCGCTTTCATGCATTTTACACAGAATAAGTTAAATTTTTAAAATGGATTAAATTTTTTAGTATTTTTGAATTTTATTTCATATTTTTAGGAAAATAACTTTTAGTTTTTTAAAACTTTTTACCTTTTACACTCCATTATATTCTGCATAAGTTAAGAAAAAGTGTTCCTAAACGAATATATTTTATATTCTCAGTATTTATGTATTTCATTCTTTTACAGTATTCTCATATTATGGTCCATTAATAAATAAGTATTTTTAATATACTTATCTGAACATCCCTCTAATTATATAATTAATTTTCAAATATCTTCAGAATGTGTCGCTAGATTTTCTACATAAAAGACTCCTTTTAATGTTCAACCAAAATATGGGTTTTTCAATCAATTGTTGTCTAGTTATTTATTTATGCTATCATTGTCATCTTTCTCGTATTATATGTAATTAATACGATAAAGTACATAATGATAATATGTATTTTATCATTGTCGTATTATATGTAATATAAATTTTGTCTTCTGAAATAAAATATAATCTTACCAATTGGTCCTATAAAATATGAGAATAGGCATATTTTATTTAAAATCATTTTAATAAGCTTATTTTATTTAAAATCATTTTTTTCAAAGACTTTGATAGCAAAGTTAGTTTTTCTTGAAGGAAAGCAATAAATCATTTCAAATACTTAAGTAGTAATTTAATTAGTTTTTTTCATCAGTGATTCTAAAATAACAGTTTTTTTCAAAATTTATTGATATTTAATTAATTTTTACTAAGCAAAATGTTAAAAAAAGTTCAAAACATTGTACATATTCTTTCAGAAATAATAAATAATATTTATTCCTTACCAGATTGAAAAATATCCACTCTAAAGCATAACGCTTCTTTAAATGAAAATAAGTGTTTTTGGACGTGTAATAGAATTTATTTTTCTCTTGGTCAAAATATTACTCTTTATGTTTTATTTGAAAATAAGTTATATTAATTTTAAAAAAATCTATTTCAATTGTTTCGCCCTTTACAGTAATATCAACAAGTTGAAAATACTTTTTAAAATTTATTTTGAAGTAATCATAAAAATGATTGTAATAACTCGCACGTCACTTATGTATAAAAATTAAATACTTCAAATCTCAAAAGATGATGGATAATGTACCCAACTGACTAAATATTAGTGGTTTTATCTTTATTCTTTTTTGCTTTCTAATTAGATGCATTGTATTTACTTACAATATTTGACTTTTCAAAAACTTCCTTTACATCTTCATTATTTAAATATTTAAATCTACAAGTACTTGGATTAGCTTACATTTCATCGAAATTATTAAATAATTTTTCTATTAACGTTAGAAGCAAGATCTGTGAATCACCTCTTTGCTTTCTAAAATGTTAACTTTTCTTCAATTTAAAATTTAAGTTATTCAAATATTTTTTCCTCTAATGGTATAACAGATCAACTTACATCAGTACCATAAATCTTTGATATGAGTTGTGAGAACCCTTAACTAATGTGTCACATATATTTATATATTTTTCAGGGTAATAGATTTGAAAATAATGTTTAACTTCAACACCAGAAAAGTTTTATTGAATATTTAACCATTAATACCTTCTAAATATTTCCTATTGTTAGGCGATAATTATTTCCCTTCATTTGTACATATTATCTCATACTCGAATACAAATATAAATTGATATATTCATATCATAAGAAGATTATATGTATATTAAGAAAAAAAATTATAGGATTTCGTCCCATTCTTTGAACAATTGATGGAAAGTTTAACTTATTTATTGTTTCGTATTATGATTTTATCATATTTGAAATAATTACGACGTAATTAAATTTGATTTAAAATAATAACATCTCGAATCCACATGATATTCGAATAATTAGAGTGGATATAATGTTAATTTATTATTAATAATATAAAGAAAATATGTATGGTGAGAACCTGTATGTTTTGCAGTGTGTCATAAAAACATGAGGGCTACATAATGCACTTTACAAAAGGGAATTGATACAATAAATAATGAAATAGGTTTTAAAGCAAATAATTTAAATTTTACTATACTGTACATTTGTTTGATTTTGAAAACAATAAAACTACGGTAGCTTAATAAACAAGTAATTGAGTTCAATTGGTGATTAAATAACAAGATATCATTCAAACATTTTTTTTTTTCATTTTGAGAAAAAGAAATGCTTTGTTATTATTCTATTCAATTTAAAACGATGGTTAAATCATATTACTTCTAATTAACAATTCTTTTTATTTAACAACAACGTACTATTTGATGATGCTTTTAAAGCATGTCTAATTAGAGTAGGGTATTTATTAAAGTTGAAAAAATGCAGTAATTCTAAAACGCTTCCAGAAAAAATAAATAAACAAATTCAAATGACTTATATAATAAAATAAAGGGAAAGTTAATTTTTAAAATTTAGTTGCGAATGAATGGAATGTTCCAAGTTCACTGAATATTTTTTTACAAACATTTCAATATAAGATAAGGCAAAATGACATTTCATCTCAAATTCTCAAATGTTACTTATCTTTTTTGTAAAAACATATTAAGATAAAGTTGTTTAGGTGTATATATTTATGGTTATTAGAAATTATCAGAATAATTTATAGAAATATTTAAGAATAAAGTTGAATGAGAAAACACTTCAATTTATTCACACTTATCAAGAAAATTTATAAAAAAATTCAAGATAAAGTAAATTTAAAATTATTTCAATATACCACAAAAATTTTAAAAGATTATTTAATGATATTTTTAAATATTAAAAAAAAATTTTATAGGATATAATAAAACTAAGAATAAAATAATAAGAATTCATATTTTAAGCTCCCTCAAAACATTTGGAAATAACATAATAATGAATCCTTGAAATTATTACATCAATATAGTTATAAAGTTAACATACTTTCCAAGAGGAACTATTTATATAATTTATTAGTTACTTTACAATTATTTTTCATTTATTTTAATTCAATTAAATTTCCAGTTTTATTTTGTATTTATAGAAAATTAAATGATTTTTCTTTGGAGAGATATGTAACTTTTATTAATATTAAAAAGAGTATAGTGAGTGTTTTTAATCTGTCATCGGTATGTAAATTTTTTTGTAATTTTGTTATGTACGTTGAATAATATTAGTTTTAACTTATCATAAAATTTAATGCCAATATCTTCAATAAGTAAATATTTTTATTTCTCCTTTAAAAAATCATTAAATTTAAATAAAAAAAAGCTTGTACTTTTAATTTGGATTATTGTTTTAAATGTAATTACTGTGCAAAGTGTTAAAATTGTAGTGATATTATTTTGAAATTTTAAGAGTTTATACATGTTAAATTAATGAAACTTAATAAATGTTTTCTTAGTTATAAATTTTAAATAAATTATTGATTATTTTAAGTAGTCAGAACTTTTTAATTAGCTTTCAAAGCATGAATGTAATTATAATAGAGTTTATTAATTTGACATTTTGAAGTTGAATTGAAAATAATTCCTAAATAAAAATCCAATGACAATCATTTAATAATGATTTCAGATTTAAAACATTTAACTGTTAACTTATAAACATTTACTCAGTTAGCAGTGGACGATAAAACCTTACAATAGGTAACAAATTTTTCATATTAAAAAGTAACTGAAATAAAATATTCAATTTACTACATTTGGTTTAATTGTTAGTTTAAAAACAACAGTGTCATCATAACCTCAATTTAGAAGCAATTTGAAGGATTTTAATCATTTATTAATTTATCAAACATAATTATGCTGAATAACGCGAGAGTTTTAAAATATAAATTGTTTACTTAATATATTACTTCTGTTAGAATACTTTTAAAGTTTGAGAGAAAACATCCGAGAGAAATTTTTCTAAGATATTATCAAAAAGAGAAAATTTAATATTGAAAGTACGGAAAGAAATAATTATTTTTGAAATTTCCATTCACAGTTAATATCCATTACGTTTGAAAGAAATTATGTGCCTTCAATTCAAACTACTTTCTCCCCTTTATGTAATGTGAATGAGTGTGTGATATTTTTTGATGTTTCATATCCTTGAATAAAGTGAGATTAAAATTTTAAAGAAAGTAACTTCTTTCTCTAGAAATACTCATTTTTGGAAACTTATTTTCTTGAATTTATATTTGAAAAATCTAATGAATTCAAAACTAAATTTAATGAAATAGTTCATGGTAGAAGTTAGAATATACATATATTTAAAAAACAATTACTGTTATTCATAAATTAATGAATAACACAGTTTTTAATGCTATTTCCTTTAATATTTCATTAAAACTTATTGAAATGAAATTTAATTTTAGAAAAATATTTATTTACATATTTGAAATTCTTTTTTTTTTCTTGATTACTGATGTTAAAATTATTCATAAATAAGTTATAAAAAGTTTGAAAGGAATGTATTCATTGGGGAGTTAAGAAAATATTAAATTTTGCTATCCTTTAAAAAATTTAAAAAATAAAATACTTCAAATTAGTATTGTAAAATATTTTAGAGTAGGAAACGTTTACAAGAAAAATTAATAAAAATAAATTTTCGTAACAACAGCAAAATAAGTAATTGATAACATTTACAGAAAGCTTTTACTTTTCTTCCGAATTTATTGGTGCTTAAAATAAGATTAACGTAAATTTTTTATTTTATTTTTAAAAGCTTCATTAAAATTATTATTTCTTTCCTTTTAATTTATGATTGTAAAAATATTTTATCTATTTACAATTTTTAAATGTTTTCCTTCGAATTTTGAAAATTCAATATTACAAATATTTTGTTAAAGAAATTGAAATTTTGCAAATGTAAATTTAAGTAGATGTTTTCTTTTTATTGTAGTCTTATGCATAACACTCTAAAGCTTATAATTTCAATTATTAATTGATAAAAACTTCAAAATACTTCGAGAGATTTAAGAAAGAAATAATGATTAAGTTTATTATAATTTGATCAGAATTAATTTCAGAAAAAAATTAACTTCTTTAAGTTTTCTTTGAATTATTTGATTACTTATTTTTTTCTTTCTCATACAATTTTCTGACCCATAATTTAACAATTCTTTTCAAAGCATTTGTTCAGTAGATTGTTGTTTACTTTTGAATTCACAAATTTAACTCTGTAATAAAATATATAAAAATATACTGAAAACATTTTTAAATATATATATATATATATGTATATATATATATATATATATATGTATATATATATATATATATATATATATATATATATATATATATATATATATATATATATATATATATATATATATATTTAAAAAATGTTTTCAGTATAATTTTTAAAAGTCAAAATAAATAGGAGCTTTAAATATATATATATATATATATATATATATATATATATTTAAAGCTCCTATTTATTTTGACTTTTAAAAATTAAAAATAGTTTATTATTTAGTTTTGAAACTAAAATAAAAACTTTTTGCTTTTTTAAATATTTTATGCATTTATTAAATCAATAAACTACTTTATACTACAATATTTCTAAATTATAAGCATTTTTCTTTCATTCAAATGAGTGATATTATAATTCACCTTATTTGATTTTTATTTCATTTGCAAAGTTATGTTTATTTTCAGCAAAATCGCTATTATTTATATTCGCTTATTAATATACTGCAAGTTCTTGTTTATTTTGAAGCAATTTAATTTTTTTTCATCAAAGCGTATTGATATAAAAGAAACTGAAATCCAATTGAGAAATTGAAATCCAAATGATATAGATTTAAAGCCATTTGTAATGAACTTTGCTGTCTTTAGAATTGCCCATGTAAAGTTTTCTGCAATATTAAATTTATATAAAAAGAGATAAAAAGAAAAGAAGTTATTGAAAAGGTTGATTTTAGAAACACCATGAAAACTTAAAACAGACTACTTTCTCAAATCTATGGGAATGAGTTTTGCAACCACAAACTTCCCTTCTTTACATCATTGGAAGGGGATAAAATTCGTACGTCAGGGGGTAAAAGAAGGAGGCTACTTTTCTAATGTTGAAAAGATCGGGAGACGTTTTAACGTAGGAAGTTATGTGCTTGCTGGGGAGGAAAACTATTGTGTTTTCTGTTCCCTAGTAACTCAATGTTTGTAAATAAATCTTGCCTGGAATTTGAGCTATACGTGAATGCAGCAGACCTTGAGACGAGAATTGCAACATAAACCTTTATGCTGACCTCTAATGTAATAACGCAACCAGGGACGGAAGCAATTCCACAGACCGGAAATAGCTTTTTCTGTCATCTTTTTATTTTTTTCCTAGAAACTCATGTATGGATTTCTGTTTTCTTTTCTGGATAACGCAAGCGAACAAATCTTGAATTTTATTTCATCTAAGACGGCGGAGGGAGATTTTCTACCAAAAATATCTGAGAAGGAAGTCAGTATCAATGACTAAAATAAGCTGGGAAGTATTCCTGATGGAAATCTGAATAATAGTCTTGCAAATATAGAGCAACCGATATGCAGTTGCACAATCATAAGGGGATACAATTTTGAAAATTAAAATAAGAAAACAAATGAATAACACACACAATTTACACATCTAAGGAAAATTTAAATAAAGTTTCAGATTGACATTTGCAAGGATGAAGTTGAAAAACCAGTGACTTTAACTTTGAATATTTATAAATGACTCCCAATAATGAGGAAATTTGTAACCACTAAATAATCGTACTAACTCATATTTTTTCATAATACACGTTATAAAAATACCGGTTAAAGGTAAGTCGTAAAGTAATCTATGTAGCAAAAATGCAATTATATTGCTGATTGTTTACATTGCATTTATCTAGGAAAAATATTTTATCATATTTACTCATTTCTACAACATAATTTTTTTCCATAAAAATATAATAAAGCTTGAAAAGGATAGAAAAAAATGAAGTGTTTTTATTTGTGCAATCTGCAAGTTACAGTTCTGATTGAGCTATGTAAAACATTCACTTTTTATATGATGCAATAACTATATTTAGGCCATACTTTAAAAGAAATTCAACAATTTATAAATAAAACATGTTGACATTACCCATTAAGTTTAATATTTATAATTTAAATATTTATATAAACATAAATAAAACTGTTCATTATATCTTTATAATTGGATCTTTAAGTGCTTTCATTTTTACTGTATAACTTTTAACATGATTGAAATTATTAAATCGATAATATTATAGAGAAACATTTTGCCTCTTAAATTTCTTTATAAGCTTTTGTCTTTGCGAGTTCTTGTGAATTTTTAGAGATTTATCTTGGAAAACAAAAATAAGATAATTTGTTTGGTAAAACTGTTTTTTCCGATCTCAAATACGCAAAGCACACAAAAACGCCTCAGGGCAGACTTCATATTATATGTGTGTAACTATAAAAACACATGCATTATGAATAATCATACTATATCTTAAGAAGACGCCTATAACCTGGTATTATCTAAAGAGTAATACAAATTGTTGGGAAATTGCAGGTTGATTGTAGGATCAAGGGCCAGAAAAAATTAACATGTACACTGATGGTTGCTGTGGCATTTAAAATATATTGCATATTAATTTTCCCAAGTGACATGTTACCTCATTACTTGAATAAATAGATCTTTTGTTTAATCCCAGATTCCAAACAAGGATTAACTTTCATGGCAACAATAGTACAAACTTTGAGTGTCTTTCATACATTTAGGCATCAATTGCACATGTTTAGTGCCAGAAACTCTAAACGTAACATAAATAGCTTGGCGTAAACATAAAATAACAACATTTTTCGGTAAGGCATAGCTAGACATAGTAAGACATAGTTATAAAGAAATGTTTCTTAGGGAATAGCTTAATATATATCAGTTATATAGCAATCTGATATTGGGGCTGATAAATATTATAAAATTACTATGAAAGCTATTTATATCTGAAATTTCCCATAAAAGACATTTAACTTGTACATTCTATGGTACTACCTCTTATTTGAGGAAATAAGCTTTTACTTTAGTTTTATAGTAAACAATATATTACTGCAATTTAATGTTTAAAATTAAATGCACATAACAATTTGCTTTCAGACAAACAATTTATGTCATGCAATGCTACTTTTTTATAACATGATATAGTTTATTACACTACTGCAACATTTCTGTATTATTACATCGTTAAATCATTCTCAGATATATTATATACAACTTTTGGTACTATTGTTACTTTCAGACATTCTTTACAATACAATATATTTGTGTGTGTACACAGAGACATGTTTGATTCTTAATGGTTTTACTGAAAGGCAAAAAATAATTCTGCTTACTTGTATTAAAGTAATTTCCATTAATATACTGAGCTCATTTGAATTATCAGAAATGTACTGAATTTATCCAGTTTTACTTTTTAACATATGAATTGCTATTTTTGTAGATGTTATTTGTAATATAAAATCATGTTAAATGATGGATTGCTGCACTTATCATTAATTATACACAAACGTTTTTCTCATGAATTAATTCGTTGACTGCGTTGACAAAAAGCACTTTCTGGCACTTAGGATGACTTGTTATATAGCTTATTTAAATTGTCTCGCTTGGGACCAAGATACATTCATTCTGGCATACTGAATTAAAGTGTATCTTTTTTGACCCTTTAAAATGTAAGACGTTAGCTCAATTTATGCGAGTGTCGCTGAGTGTCACGTTGTCATTGTAAAAAATTAATGAAGCATTGTTTTAACTACGTTCTAATACATGCTAAAAAATCCATTGAGAAGATTTTAAGTGCGTAAATAAGCATACTTTAGTTTAGTTTTCTTAATTTTATTACTAAAATTTTGAATAAATGTCCACTTATTGTAAATAAAAGGAGTTGAATTTTTAATGTAAAACAATAGAGAGAATGAAGAGTAAAGCAATTTGTAAGTATATTTAATAAAATTTTAAAATTACATGGAAACATAAGGTATTATTTAAACTTTTTAAAACTATATGTCATTCATTTATTTCATATCTTTGTATTTGAAAATTTACTGTGTTTTTACTTGCACTATATTAAACGATGATTAGATGTTCACCACTAAAAGCTACGGAGCATAATAAAGTGGTATGAAAGAATCTTCAATTAATATCTCAGTTAATATTTAATCCAATCTATTACTGTAAAGTTAAACGTGAATGCTCATTTTACACACTTTTTATAATAATTATTATAATACCTTTTTCCTAGTATAAGAAATTATTTTAAATAAATAAGGTTGGTTAGTAGATCGGTCAGTGGTATTTCTTTACTAATATATTAAAAAACCTTTTCATTCAAACGAAAATAATTTGTGGGCTGGAACCTCTTGTTTAAAGTCGATTTCGAGCCACCATAGACACCTATGACTGAAAGAGAACCCAAAATTAGGATTTATTGAATTGAAGGTCATGACACGATCTTATATCTAATTATTTGACTAAACAAAGGTGATTATCACGTCTTCTGTTTGTTTGTTTTTTATTACGTCTTCAAAATATAAAAATACAACATGTTGTTGCATTTTAAAATATCCTATCTAATATTCATTTGTTTAGTCCCCTGAAAATCAATAGTTATCTATTTTTCTTACCAAAATAAACTTTTATGAATTGATAAATTGATTTATCAATTCATAAAATGTCTAATAAGAAAAAAATGCTAGATGCTAGATTTCTCAAATTCAATCCAGAGAGTATTGTCATTAATATATGTATTAGAATTTGGAATGTATTGTGACGATAAAAGTGAATTTGTGAAACAAAAAAAGGCAAGGATGTTTGGAAATAAATAATTCAATTAACACATCATACATTGTCCGACATGCTCCAAATTATATTAATATATCCAACCAATTCATGTGTAACATATTTCAAAAGCTTCACATCCAATGTGAATAGATTTTTGTTGCATAATAATACTAGTAAATTGAAATTATGTGTTAGTACTTTAGAACATAGATATAGTATAGAGAATCTGGGTAAACGAGACTACATATGTGTGTGTGTGCTTAATAAATTTATATAATAAATTTATTTGAGTATATAAATTGTGACATTCTTTGAAATAAAGTGCAATGGCTAAACCTTTTCTGGCATGGAACATTCAGGAGAAGCATTGTGTAAGTATTACACAATACACATTATCTATTGTATTATTTTAGAAAAGCTCCCTTTAAAAATTGGTAAATAATGCAGAATTAGAGGGAAAATCCCACCAGCTTTTACAGTCTGTATTTTCCAATAAACATGCTGTATTACCACTCTGTATTTTCCAGTCGTACAACTGTAATTCAAAAAACAACGGGCTTTGGGAAAATAGCGTTATTTACTTTTATTGAACTTTGTTCAAAGTGCTAGTTAGCGTCACGAAATAAAACCTCGCTATTAGATTAGTTATAATAAACTGAACGTGTGTGTTTTTTGTTGACGCTTGAATTCCATTTAGTTACGAAGTAATGTAATTAAATATTGAAAACTCAAGACTCCTCTCATCTGCATTACAATTTATTTCCTATTTGCTGTTTATTGGAAAAAGCATCAATATAAAAGCTGCAGCTGGCTAAAACGATACTTTTTAAAATATGAAAAATGCTATAAATATCATCATAGTTTTAAAAAAATATCAATATCAATTGTTAGGTTTATGGTTTTTGTCAGCTTTCTTTTTCTTTTTTAATATTTTTATTTTTCTACTTTGCAAAGTTTAATATTACGTGTGTTGAATGAAAGGGTATTAAGCGTCGCGTAAATATCTTTTATTTGCTACTGGTAGTTACGCATTGATGGAAATTTTTAAAGGGGTAAAAGAACTACTATTCTTTTTGAGACATAAAGAGTTCCGGGATGAAATGTTACATAGCTTATTTATTCGTGGCTTAAGCAGCTTTAAAGAGAGTTCAAATCACATTTAATTACATATTTAAATTCAATTACAAACACCATAGTCCAAATTTTAAATGGAAACATGATATTCATTTCGGGAAAAGTTACGACTAAAATTCTGAGATACATTTCATGTGGAAAAAATGACGCTTAAACAGAATAATATTTTTATACTATTAGGTTACAGTTGAATAACGTATATTTGCGAATGACACTACTGCAATGTGCATTACTTCTCTTGAGAATTTTTTAATTCATATATTAATTTCTATGTTTGAAAATTATTTGATCTGCTTACTTATAAATAAAATGTACAGAATTACTTGTGATCTCTCGTTTTTCCCACTTCCTTTCATTCATAAGGCAGACTTATAACTTAATTATATTTACATTCTATACTGATGTGTAACCTAAGCCATAAGAAAAATGTATATTTTTTCCCATGAGAGTATTTAAATGAAAATCCTCATAATGCATTGGCAAATGCATTTCATGTATATATAAAAATGTGTTGTGTGTTTTTAACAATCAAGTAATAAATATTTACTTACCTAACGCAAATAATTGTTGAAAAACAATAAAAATTAGGTCTTTTCTAACATTATTACGATTTGCAATAGATTAGTTAATGCTTTTTAAATAATTAATGTTAAGTAAATTAATAGATTAATAATTATAATCAAACAAATAATAAATAGCTAGAATGTGACAAGCAACTAAAGAGAAGAACTGCTGATATTCACAGTCAGGTACCCAGATCACTGAAAGCGAAATATTAAGCAAAAGACAAGTGAAATGTATTTATCCTTGCCTAAAAATTGCCTAGGGTTCATCGTCACAAACATTTTAATAATTTTGAAGTTAATTTGTAAGATAAGCATATAAATAATTGTAAGGTATTTCCATGAATTTTCTGGTGATAAAATTAGCTTTATTCTTTTTATTTCGAGGGAATTTTTCTTAATAAAATTTTGGCGATATGTTAATTGATATTATGCTCTAAGTCATATATAATGTATTAAGCGTCGAAAAAGCTTATTACCTTTTATTGTATAAATCAATAACAATTAACGGAGCAGATAAGCTTCTTATACTCTGTGTTACATTCATCTCGAAATATTTTCTACATATATACCTTTATTGAAAGAGTATTATGTAATCATACTAACCAAGAAATTCAAATACCAAATTCTATTGACAATGTTTTACTATTTTATTTGATTTTAAAAGCAAACCTTATTATTATTTTTTAATAATTATCTTATAATCACTTCTTGTATACAATGGGTATCTTATTAAAGGAAATGAAATCAGTTTAAGAGAATTCAATTTATGTAAAATGGTAGAAAAAAAAATTAAAAGTGTTAATTTATTGAAAGAAAAGTAATAATGTTGGCTAAATTTCGTGTCTCCAGATGAATTCGCCAGTGAAAGAGGCGGCTAGATTTCAAGCACCCCTCTTCAGTCTTAACAATGAAGAAAACTGCCTTTTCTGCCTAACAATGTCTGCGGAAACCGATCTTATTTTTACCGCTCTAATAACGCTTTTGTTGGGCTAACAATGACGGTCTACCTCACCGATACTGCTCGAGAAAGGAAAAGTTCAAGGGAAAGAAACTGAGTATGAAATCGATCGAATTGGTCAGTTGCGGTTATAGTTTTATTTTTCAGTCTTCATTTATCTCTTCATTCTTCTTCGATAAAAGAGAGAAAAAAAAAAAGAGCAGGCGTAGGGAAAAAATAATTTCAAGAACTCTTTTCAATTCTGGAGATCAGTCGTGCCAGATTATAATCGAGACTCAATTATTCCAGTGCCTTGTTTTCTTTCCTATCCATAGGGATAAGAAAAGCGTAAATGGGAGTAGGTGCGCACAAATCGAATTTTCCCCTAGTTTAGGGATTTAGAAAATACGGTTTTGAAAAACTGAATTTGCATTTTTTATATGTAATTTTTTCTTCGTTCTTCATAAAGATCTAAAGGCATTTATTACATAAATTTTAATGAAAAAATAACATGATAAAAAGAAAAAGAAAATTTAAATTACTGTTATCGCACTAGTGGACTTTCATTATGGCAGTACTAACAGAGATTTATTTTAAAAAAGAATATTTTATTTATGTTGTCAAGCGTCTACTTTTAAGTTGCCGGAAGAAAAGGAAATGACTAAAGTGAGATAACTGCGAACTTTTATTCAGAAAGTAACAACATTTAAAAGAATCTATTTTTTAATATAATTTGTTCACAACCATAAGTGATTTGCTTAATTAAGTATGAATTCTGTATAAAAATAATAAACATTTCAGTGAGTCAACAGTTTTTCTGAATAATAGTTTTAACATTATAGATATTTTTTCTCCGATAAAATATTTTAAAAAGGACTTGTTATGTGTAATTTTTAAATGTTTTTCCTCAACAATATAGTGTCCTATTACGTTGCAGAAAACAGCTATATAACGTTTAGCATAAAGGTTTATTTTAATTACAGCAAAATATTAGGTATCATAAGAAATAAATTTTGAAGAAAACAAAACAAACTGTTAATAAAATTTTGTTTAAGTATATATCCATTGTGCTTATTATGTAAAATTATGTGCACAGTACTAAACAAAACTTTTTTTTAGCAATTAGAACTTAAACTTCATTTCAAAATGCATCAAATGAATTGGGCAAAAGAAATATTATTAAAACGTTTCCCTTGTAGCTTTACTAGAAATATCTTTTTTCATGGCAAATCATAATTTATAAAGTATACAATGTATTTTTATTTTTGCATAATTTTAATTCTTAAGAAATTTTTCCTCTTAAAAATATAAGACTTTGAAGTAGAACTTTCATTAAATGTCATTTTAAATATATATTATAAATCCAAATTCTTCAACATTGGCTTATAAATTCATTGACATTACTACAGCCAAAAGTTTTCATGAAAGAGTTTATGAACGTTAACAAAAATTAAATAAAATTTTGCAAAGAAAATGTGTGAAAACTTTAATTTTAATACTTCATACTCTATTACAACTTTTAAAGACCTTTAATATGACTGAATACACAGTGATATTTACTGTTTTCGAAATTGAAACCATTACTGGAAGTACACTAACAATGACCCCTTTTTTCAAAATGATAAAGTTCTGTGTAATGGTTTTCCGTTTGACTTCATTCCTCTTGAAATGCATTCTTACATTTTACTTATGCTGACATCTTATAACTTGAACCCACGTTATAAAAATGAGTACATTTTATATCTGGCAAGCATTCAAATAAAAGTCGTACGGGTTCCTTGTTCATCAGTCCATATGTGTAAGTTAAATTTAATATCTAAAAGTCTTAATTCGTTTGAACACACATACACTGCTCGATATTCAAAATACAACATAAAAAATCAGCAGAAGGGGGGGGGGCAATATTCACACATTTTATTGCTGCTTGGAAAATAATTGTTGAAATTTAGTTCTTGTCGTAAATTACAAAAAACATAGGCCATTGTCAAGGGATATAGTTCCAGCAGACATAGAATTACGCGTCCAACGAGAAGCGGTGGCGGCTCCGCAAAGCACATGTATTGAAATTCTGCAGCATGTGCAAGATATCCTGAATGGTGCCATATTGAGCAGAACCATTTGTCATCATTTTAGTCCTAGTGGTATGCGCTCATGTCATTGGTTAAGAAGACTTCTATTGGCCCCATAGCATAGATGCCAACGTCTGGATTGGTGCCGGATTACAGTGATGTGGAAAATGGAGTGTCACAGGATTATCTTCTCAGATGACACACGCTTCTGTTTCTTTAGTGATAGTCACCGCTTATGAGAGTGGTGTTGAAGTGGAAACTGGTCCAATCCTGCAGCAATTGTGAAACGTCCCGTTGCTCAACAATGCTGCATCATGGTTTAAAGCACCTGACCGCACATTGCTCGCATTAGCCAACATACCCTGAAAAGTGTACAGATGCTTCCCTGGTCCTGTGCTCTCCAGATTTCTCACTAATTAAACACGTTTGGGATATGATTGGACACCATTTATAGACACTGCATTTAACTTCAGAAGACGGCCTTTCTAAATGGTTGAGAGGGAATAGAGAGTTATTCCTCAGGACGCCATCCATACTCTCATTGAATCTGTGTCTATGTTAATTTGTGTATCGACGTCCACAGTCGTGGTCCTACAACCTACAACCCAACCCTGTTTTTGCTCTGTATTATGCACATCATTTCAAAATACAGATCGCTTATTGTTCGTTGCTGTCTCACTTTCTCTGCTTGTCGTGTTTCGTCACTGTCTGGCAACTTTTTCTTGGTGTTGTATTTTCAGTGTCGGACAGAGTATATATCATTTAAACAAGAATTATAGACTTCTTTAACACAGCAAGTAGAATTAAAATTTACAGAGTGCTTGTATACACTGCTATATTAACAAATGACTCAGGTTTTGAAAGTAAATTGAAAATATTTTATCTTAGGATAAATATTATTTGTAGATATTCATTAAATTAGAAGTTAAAATGTGAGACTATAATACCGATATTCTGAGAATATTATAAATGTTTTCATGTAACTATGGTGGATTTTAAACATATAAGAATTATGACTAATTATTTTTAGAAGTACGTAGAAGAAACTTATGGAAGTGTGAACTTCCTATCAAAATCTTAAATCAAAATCTAACAGGTGAATATATAAATATGTTTTGTGTAAAAAATGTTAAGCAAATGTTGAGGTATTGGTCATACTGAAACAGCTACGATGACACAACTAGCATTTTATTTTGTCTCAAGCTTCTCTAAATTTCTAGCTATAATTTTTGAATCTATATTTAATTTCGAATTCAGACTGTAGAGCTAGTTATCATTTGCATTTAAATTAGGCAAACCCCTGAGGAGCGTGGAGGTAGCAAAGTCTATAAGCAATATATATATATATATATATTTGTGTGAGTGTGTGTTTGTGGATGGATGGAAAGAGAGAGAGATTGCATTTATTAAGGCATGTCCAAAATAAATGTTTTCAACAGATGCACCATCTTTGAAAGAAAACCTGAAAAAGAACATCCAGGGACTACATACGCCAAAAAATGGGTCATATGTCCATTACAGTCATTGAAAAGCAAAGTGCACATGTTTAAAACTCAAATGATTTCCATTTTACAATAAAAAGCAAAATCTCACGAATTATTTTGTCCAACACATTAACGAGAGCCATTTGCAAAACTTGGTGTTTTTTATACACTTTCACAAATAGACAATTAAAATGACTATAAAGCAGAGATCATAGAAATGTGGTCACACAGGGATAAAAAATTAAAGTCCAGTTTAACCTCTGATTTTCAACATATTTTCATTAGAAGGGAAAGTATAATCCAATTCATGCCTTTTATTTTCTAAGAAATTTACCATTTTCAAGACCTAGGATCCATGGACTGTGCAGCCATCAACTACCTTCAGAAATTAAATATTGTCGGAAAATATCATTACTGAAAGAGTGAGACATATTTCTAGAGGAATAATTGAACCTGATTTATACTATGAAATTATATTTTGTGTTGTTCATACTTTTAATAGACGTTCCTCATGTCTGTTAACCACAAATTTGCCTAACTGATATCACTGATAAATTCATATATGTTTTTTATTCTTGATATAATTACTTTTTATAATAGATGAGCAGTTATTTTTCTTATTGTATTATATCACATTTAATTAAAATAAGTCAAACATTTCTTGAAATAATTGACTAAAACTGAAAATACTTTTGAATTTGTGCGGCAACGTAAAACATGTTCATCACACTCTAAATAGTTATGCATTAATGAAAGTCCCTTATATTTTTCGATACTTAATGTAAATTATATATTCCGGTGGTTAATGTTATTTATTTAATTCCTTATTTATTTCGTTGCTTTTAATTCTAGAAAGTTTAGTAACACATAGTAATTACAGCAGAATTTATATTAGTAAAGTAGACTTTTTGTTAAACTTTCTAACCTTCTTAAACAGTAATTAATGGATGTAGAGGAAAAATTATTATGAAATTTCAAATAAAATACAAAAATTAGTATTTAAATTTTTTTGTGTTTTGTAGGGAATATAATTCCTAATGGACAACATATTTCATATGATGATGATGAATATATATATATATATATATATATATATATATATATATATATATATATATATATATATATATATATATATATATATATATATATATATATATATAAAGAACTTAGCCTAAAATGAACATTTCTTAATATTTGCTACCATTACAAAATACACTACAGGCCACTAAAATTGCTACAACAAAAAGGCGACATGCTACAGACTTGAAATTTATAGGAACAGGAGAGAGTGCTGTGATATGCAAATGATTAGCTTTACAGCGCATTCAGACAAAGCAGGCACCAATAGCGACACCTATATTGTGTTTAAATGAGGAAATTGTTCAGCCGGTTCCTCATACACAAATTGCATTTGAACGTTGTTGCCTGGTGAAAAGTAGTTGTGATGACTCGTGTAAGAAGGAAAAATGCGTACCAGCACGTTTCTGACTTTGATAAAGGTCGAATTGTAGCGTACCGGGATTGCGGTTTATCTTATCGTAGTATTGCTGCTCGCGTCGGTCGAGATCCAATGACTGTTAGCAGAATATGGAACCGATGGGTTCAGGACGGTAATACGTAACGCCATGCGGGATCTCAACAGCCACCTATCACTAGCAGCCGAGAAGACAGGCATATTATCCGCATGGCCGTAATGGATCGTGCAACCAGGTCACGAGCCGTGAGTCAAGAAACGGGGTCGTTTGGAAGACAAGTGTCTGCACGAACAATTCGACGACGTTTGCAGCACATGGACTCTCAGCTCGGAGACCATGGCTGCGGCTTCCCTTGATGATAATGCCCGACCGCATGTTGACGGTATTGTACGGACCTTCCTAGATACGAAACATGTTCGGCTGTAGCCTTGGCCAGCACAATCTCCAGATCTTTCACCAATAAAAATCGTCTGGTCAATGGTTGCCGAGTGACTGGTTCGTCACCAAACGCCTGTCACTACGGTTGATGAACTGTGGCATCGTGTTGAAGATGCATGGGCATCTGTACCTGTACATGCAATCCAATCTCTGTTTGACTCAATGCCCAGGCGTATAACTGCTGTTATTACTGCCAGAGGTGGTTGTTCTAGGTACTGATTTCTCAGGATCTATCCAGCCAATTTTTTTTGAAAATTTAATCACTTGTTATTTCTAGTATAATATATTTGTCCAATAAATATCATTTTCTTATCTGCATTTCTTCCTGGTGTAGCAATTTTAATGGCCAGTAGTGTATATATTTACTCTATATTCTCTGAAAAAAACATTTTTATAAGAAATTCATTAACTTTACATAATTTTATTCTATATGATGTAGGTAAGTGGTTAAAAATATTCTTTTTATGAGAATTCTAAAAAGAGTTTTTTGTCTGTTGAATATGAGTTTCAGATAGATATCATAGTTTCCAAATCTATTGAAATCTACCAGATATAAAATTAAATTTTAATTGATTTGATTTCAGGCATCTGATATATTATATTTTCAATTCATTGCGGCATTGTCGTTTTTGGTAAATTTATGAGATGATTGTATTTTGTAATGACGTCCAATCTTGATGGATAATATCGGAAAAATCAAATTTCATCTAGCAGATAAATCTGGCTTAGAGTTTGATTAGTATATAATATGGAAATGTTCTGGGCTATGCAATTACAAAGCATAAAATGGATGGTAAGTGAAGATTTAACTTAATTTCTAAATTAATTAAAAGTGGCAAAAATGTACTGATATGCATTAGAAAATAAGATGATATGTTGTCAATACTTACAAATTAAATATAAGAATTTAAATCCGAGTCATGCAAAATAAATAATTCTTATACTAAAGGTATAAAATTTTAGTTTCGAAAACTGAAATTTTATGGTAGACAAAATTTACATTTATCATCATGAAATATACTTAAGCATAATGTTAAACAAAAAAATCTTCATATTATAGTATTACTTAAATGACAGAAAATATCTTGCTAAATTCTTAAAATGCTATTTTATTGATTATAATAATTGTAGAATTCTTTTAATGTGAAAAAAGTTAGATGATAGGCGATATTTTATATAAATATTTTAGCTTGGCATTAAAAATTGCTATTTATTGTAAAATTCCTAGAATAAAATAAAATTTACATTTTCAAAAGTATAATACAAGGAAAAAAGATTTTTCTTAGAAAATAATGCAATCACTTTAAGTTTACCAGATTCTGAATAAAGGAAATATTTCAAAATTTGAAAACAGTAATCTGAGGAATAAAGAGAGACAGGAATACATATTGTTTTTGTTTAAGCTGATTTTCTTATATAAATATGAGAAAATAAATAATAAAAATTTCTTATATATATATATATACTTAAAATACTTTTTCCTAAAATTTTATAAAAAGATAGAAAATTGAGAATTTATTTTAAGGATATCAAAGTTATCAGTTTTCTCAAAACTTTGTCTTCAAAATAATAAAGATTTAGCATATAGTTTATATTGGAAATTGTTTTTCAATTTATGTTTATAGATAAGAAAGTTGTTTAATTTGTTTTAATTATTTGATTCCGAACACTCAAAATTATCTGAGCAAAGGGAAATTCACAGATTTCATTACATCAAAATGCAATTTTATTTCACTTATGGTGACGTTGAATTAAGAATAAAATATTTTTTTTTAATTTCTTATAAATTCTAGGAGAGAGACATAGATGATTAAAATGGTAATGAATGTATTTAAATTTCTTGGAGTTTATATGAAAATATATGAAAATAGTCTTTGAAAATTCCAATTCTTAAAGTACAAATAGACTTACAAAATGAAGCTAAACTTCATACTACTAAAGCAGCTTAGAAATGATTTTAACGAACTTAACTGGAGAAAAAAAACATGTCAATACCATGTCTTACTTCATCATCAGCTGTAGCAAATTTTCTTCTTAATTTCTCCATGTTTTCATTTTTCAACTGCTGATATTTTCAGAATCTACAAGATTTTAAACCCAACGTATGTTATTTTATGATACCTTTTCGCACATAAAAGATGACTGGTCCAGATTCTAAAATTCAAAAAAAAAAAAAAGTGAATTCCAAATAATTATAAACTAATATAATCAAAATGGTATGTATCTATGTGTATCTAGATTTCGCTCCCATACACATATCTGAACTAGAAGGCTTATTATTCAATCACAAACTTTAATGATTCGAGATACTCTGTCAGTTTTTGGGCATCTATCTTAAGGCAATATATTTTTTGTATCAATCTAAATTTTGGCGACATACAATAGTTACTGAAATTTTAGAAATATTTACAATATTAATTAACACTTAAAATTATTTGAAAACTGTCTACTATAACAAATAAACCTCACATATAAAAAGGGGTTTTTCATGAATTCATTTAATTAATTCAAGTTTTACGTACGTTTAGCTTACATCCTATCAGAACCTGAATCGTTGTTTAAAGGAATTTCAAATTTTATGTATATATATACATACATACATACATTATATATATATATATATATATATATATATATATATATATATATATATATATATATATATATATTATATATATATATATATATATATATATATATATATATATATATATAATATATATATATATATATACTTTAAAATGTATAAAATATAGTATTCTAAATTTTTATACTCTTTAAAGTAAGAATAAAAATAGTATGTTTTCTTAATTAAATACACATTGTACACAATAAAACGTTTCAGAAGTTGCTTAAAAATGTTTTACAAGAAGTAAAATGTAAAAAACACCACATTACTTTGCTAGAGGTTTTACACGTCTAAGCCTTTTCAAGCTGTCTTTAATAATCTCAATCTTTAGGAAAGATTCCCTACAAATATTTACTTCTCTCACGTCTTAAAGACCTCTAAATGTTTTCACTTCAAACTTTATTTCTTTGAAAGTCTTTCCTATAAAACTGCTTACCAAGGAACACAACTCACTAAAGAATGTGTCTTTTTTTAAATGTATTCTTTTCTCTCAGATTCGTGAAAATTTTCTTTTCAGGAACTTATCAACAAACAATTCCTTAACCTCTTTAGATGAGCAAGAATTTTTTTTTTCTGAATTTCAAACAATTTTATTTTAGTTTTCATGTTTATACAAGGTTTTATTAATACTTGTAAAACTGTTTTATATTTTTGAAAATATCTAGTAATTTATTATGATACATTGTAAATTGAAATATGATGACCTATATTTTGAATCTACTAACTTAAGCTTATTTTGAAAATCTCTAAATCACTGCTTGCCTATTCTCTGCCATTTTGTCATATACTGTCATGTATACTTGCGTAATGTATTTTGCATATATTCATGTGTACTTGCGTAATATACCGTCATGTATACTTGAGTATGTAAACGGAAGTTTTTTTAATCTATAGTACATTTCAAGAAAATTTTCCACTATTCATGCATCACATAGACCACGTTATAGTATTGATTCGAAATCTATTGACTTGAAAGATAGGAAGACCATGCTATTTTGAATTTCAATAAAAATTTATAGAAATCATTAGTTAATATGGCAGTTGAAGGCATGTTAATTTTTTTATTTATTTTAATTGCTTATGGATAAAACCGTGGTAGTATTATGATTAATCTCTTCATCAGATTTAATCATTACAATTTTCCTCAACTTTTTTTTTCACAAACTATGTTGCATATAATAAGTCTAAGTGAATTTTATATTCTGAGAAGGTAAGCATGTTGATTTTTATTATTAGTTATAAATAAATTAGATTAAATCAAGATACAATGGATTTTAAGACAAATGAGTATATGATATTATTCAGACTACATAGAAATATTATTTTTTATTAGTATTTTTCCTGTGCACATATTTAAACATTATTTATTTTATTAAGATGCTAAAAAATGAGTGTTAATATAAAATATAGCATTTAAATTAATTATGTTTATTGTTATATTACTAATAATTGGTTAAAATTTCTTGTAAATATCGAAAATAACAATATTTTATTATTTTATTACGGCACCGAATAACGTATTTAAATTAAGGTATAAGTAAATACGTAAACAAATTATTTGAATATTAATAGTGGTCTCTTACATATTTACTAATACGAATTCAGAATAGATTCATATTGTTCTCCTTCATAATTATTTAACAGCTTTTAATAAAAATAATAATATGAATATTCTTTGTATGTGTGTGACCTTTTTAAATATGAATGTATATTTTAAATTCTCTCTTTAACCTATTTCAAACTTTAAGATTTTAATTTGTACCCCATTATTTACATAACATTTTAGGTTACCAGTAAAACATTGTTGAAGCGGCAATATTTTTAAACAATGGCGAGCATTTGACTGACTAACACTTTGCCCCAATAAGGCCGGAAACTGCTACTCATTAATCGTTACCCGGTGGGTACCTGTGAACTAAGTCATAGAGCTGGGTAGCATTACCCACGCCTTATCACCGCAAACCCATTGGTAAGGTGGGCCACATTCATACATTATCTTAGAAGAAAAGTCAGATAAACACAAAGAAGATGAAGCACCCATGCCTGAAACAAGATTTGAACCCGGGATCCACAGTCTAAGATTCAGGAACGCTAACCGCTCAACCATCGGGGGGCTTAATACGGCAATAAACATATTGGATATCATCAATGAATAATTAATTTATTCATTAAAATAAAATTTAAATCAACTGAATAATAAAATCATAAGCAAGAATTTAGATCTGGATCAAAACGGTCTTCTATATAAAAGTCACCTCATTTGGAACAAAGTAGCAACGCACGTTTTGTTCAAATGCGTCAGAGAGGGAAGATGAGGGTAAGAAACGGCATCAAAGCTTTGATTGAGGAGTCATCTAACTGCAATGAATCTGTGAGACACGAGGAATATGATCCACGCCAGGAAGCCTTCGTTGCCTGCTATATATGTGTATATGAGAAAAGAAAAATCACCTAGAGAAAGAATAAAGAGAAAAAAATAGCAGAAAGCTACAATCTAGCACAAAAAGAGAGTATAATTTATAGCACTCAATAAAAAAAGGAACATACGATGAAAAGCCGCCAATTTTTCAAAATGTGATAAGGTTGATAGCATATAGATCAATTTATTACATAGAACTGCTCAGAAGGCACAAGCTGATTTTATTCAACGATATACGATCTAAAATGAGAAAAAGTGAAAGAATGAGTGAGAGGTAGAAAAATAACAAGGAATCCAATTCTTTTACATTATTATTATTTTTTGTACCATTTTTTTTATCTCGTCACTTAAGTTCCTATTTGAAATTACCGTTAGCAAGATGGTGATTTTTGAAGTCACTGGCTGTTTTTTCTTTCCTTACATATGTGTTTATTCTTTTTATTATTATCATCCATAATACACATTTTTCGGCTCACGTAAAAGTATTACAAATTTGTTAGATACAATTTTCGTTTTTAACGTTAATTTAAAGCGTTCTGTGAGTCATAAAAATGCAATAATGGCGTCATACATTGCTAAGCGCTTACAATCATTATCTTTAATTCCTGGTTCTAATGACAGAAAAAGGAACACAAATATTTTGTTGATGCCCAGCGAAAGACATTTCACCCTAAAAATTCATTACCTTGATTTATATTTCTCACAGATTTTTTTTTACAGTCAGAAATACATTTTAAAAAATCTTATGTATATTAAGATTTAAGTATAATACATTTTTATTTAAATTACAATGCTATGTTCTTCTCATTATTAATAATATAAAGGAAAATATTTCAATAAGATGAACCTAACAGGAAACATAGAATGATACAACTATTATTTATTTCCTAAACATGCATATAAAATTACATAAATTAAATGACTTAATTTATTTCAAAGTATGTACATTAATAACTCTAATTTTAAATATTTCAAAATCATTCAAATTACTAACAAATTAAAATTTCAGGAGCTGTTTAATTTGGTATATTAATAATGAAAGACTTAAACTTTGCTGATAATTGAATTAACATTTAATGCCCCAGTAAATTAATATTTAGACGTTGTGGGGGGGGGAATTCTGTTCCCAAATACATTTTTTAGAGCCGTACGTGAATATAAGGAAATGCGTAATCACATATCATTGAAGTGATTGTAAGTTAATTTCATTTTTAATATTTTCTCACATAAATACAATTCGATAAAATCGTGGGATTTTCTTGGGTAAATTAATATATTAATTAATATTAAATAATAAAGTATTGTTAATTCAAATGTTTTTAGTTAAACATGAAACACTCTCGCAAACGCTTCTTCACGAGTTGTTAAAATCTGAAAAAGGTTATCGAAACATTTTTGTAAACAACAGGTATGATCTATAGTTCATTATTGAGGGATTGTAAAGTTTCAAATAGTTGTTTGAATCTTTTCTAGCATAAGAATCAAGATCTATAAGATTTTTATGTGTGACTTTTATCCAGAAATCCTATTAATGCTCAAATTATATAAGAGATGAATTAATATTAAATATTTCAATCTTACAAAAATTACATCATGGTCCTGTATCAGTAATAATTTTATCTTAAAAATTGTTTTTCAGATTTATATTGAAGGAATTATTAGAGACAAATTAATTAGTGATTTGTGCTAGAGGAAACTAACTCAAATATAATATTATGATAGTTATAATGAACTAATATATATACATATATATATATATATATATATATATATATATATATATATATATATATATATATATATATATATATATATATATATATATATATAGAACGAGAGCATGCAAATAAATACACAAGTCTATATTCTATTTTTGATAGGAATCTGCAAACTGCCGGTACTGTGTTAGAGATATATACCTCTTACATTTGGCAAATAATATTGCTTTTTAAATTAATTTTTTCACTATCCTTTTATTTTTTTTCTTACTCATTATTGTTATATCATACAGATTTCTTTTACTAAAGTTAATTTCTGGACGATATTTGCTTTCGCTTTTATCTTTCCACTTTTGTGTGTTACATAACTTTATTAGTTTTAGTAAGTAATTTATGACATTTAATTAAGTTTTAGAATTTAATAAAACTATTTAGAAATTTTACGCATAAAAGTATTGAAGTTTCAGGTTAGAATTGATTTTGAAATAAAGCTATAAAGGTACAAATGTATAAGATGCAATAACTTCATACTTCTAGAATTGTAATACAAATTCTGAATTAAAATATGTATGCCTTGTACCAAGAATGTTCTACTGTATCGAAATTCTTTTCTAAATTAATTTTAATAAGCTTTTCTCTGATGATATATACGACAATAGTATTTTATTGCATGAGAAATCACTTATATTGTGCACTTGAAATTCTTATAAGAAGACTTGATCATGTCGCACTATCTAAGAAATGTTCTTCCGAATAACAATACGCAAAGGATGTTAGAAAAATTTACAACAATTTTAAACTAATAGACCACTTACCATATGATGTTAAGCTTCGTGAACTACTGCTAGCAAAGCACTCTTTTGAACATAAGCTGCAATATTTGATTGTGTATGTTTTTGAACAATAGGAGATAAATTTCGTATTGCACAACCTGTAGGAATGAGTTTTCAAATTTTCCTGATTTGTTATACTTCATTATAGTCCAGCAAGAAAGTTCCCAAGAAAAGTTAAATGTACAGCAAATGCTCAAAAATCCTTAGCTCCTTAACAGAAGCAAGTTATTAAGGTACAAAAGATGGTCGCACTAAAACATTCATATCAAATTCACTTAAATAATCCAAAAGAACTTACGTGATATAATTTCTATCTATAATTTTGTCATGCTCAGTGAAATGTTTGAAATTTATCAAATTTTCTGCTAAATTTAATTAAAACACAATAAAAATAAGTTAAAACATATTTCTGTTCCGTATTTTTAAGTTGCTAATGATTGAGTTCAGATAATTTTCTTGTTGATAGATTTTAAATGAGTACTCGATAACATTTAACGAATAATTAGAGCTTCCTTTAAGACTAATATTACTGAAACTTACTATTCAAGATTACTTTTCTTTGTGGTCACCCATACCCATTACCCATTTATAAATTTTCCATATACGTAAGAGAGGAAAAATTTAGTCTCACTTCCACTATGAAATTCACGCAAACCTCTAAAAAATGCACTATATATTTATATTTTTGGAATACACGTCGGTAAGTGTGACTGCATTACTGTTTAATGGGTTTCTACCCTCTTGTGATTCATAAAAATACCTGCTAAAAAGCCCTAGTATGAACTTTCAGTTTCGAGGGTAACTATTTGATTTGTCAAATTGCTTTATACTGTGTCAGATAATCGATCTGAAACAGTGTCTGCATATTATATTCCTGAGTTTCGGTTTATAGCTCATTTTGGAGGTGTTTTTTATGAATAAACAACACTCTTTTTACTTTTGTAAAAATTAAATCAATTATCTGATTCCTTGGTACCAAATTTACAGAGAGATCCACCTAATAATTTTATTCAATATATTCGGAAAGAAACTGTTTATTTGTAAAGATAAGTTAATGAACATGAAATCATTTAATGTAAAATAAATCAATTTGTATTTTTCATTAATTTAATACTAATTTTATGATACTTAGAAAAATACTATTTTCTGGAATTTTACTCAATAGCACACAATTACATGTTATTTAATAATAACCAAATAATTTATTTTGACACATATCATAAGAAAATTCAGATCATAGCATTTGTTTAAGAAAATTTTAATAAATATCATAATGTCATGCGATGTTTTTAATAAAGAAAAGTAAAAAGAGACTATTGTAGGGAGTAAAAGCTCTTATAATCCAATTGTAATATTAAAAGAGTATGATATTGTCTGTTTTACCAAAACAAGTGAAGTTAAAAAAATGTTTTCTAATTAGTAATTTTATTTATTAATTATAAACTATTATTTCATTTAAAAATATAAATTATTATTTACATCAGTGATATATTTTTCCATATTCAGTAACAGAGCAAAACTATTGTTTAATAATGCATTCCGGTTTCTTTATAAGTAAGTCAGTAACATTGACATGCGTAAATAATTATAACTTTATTAAATTAATGTTCAATTTCTAGTAATTGTTCACTTTAAAAAATGTTGTGAAAATATTTTGCTTAATTAGTCCAATGAGATGAATGTATCGATCAATTTATGAATATTTCTACAGGTATTTGAATATAAACCAATGAAAATATTTTAAAAAATGTTATATATTTTATTTATATTTGTTTCCAATTAATACCAGCTTCAATAATTGATGTGTAACATTTAATTATATATTTTTTTAAAAAAAAGTTTATTTTAAATAAATGAACTTTTAGCCAAGATTAATAATGTTATTTATTGCTGTAAGCTTTATTAATTAATAAACTAGTTAGTGCTTTCATAACTTTTTAAATTTTAGTAAATAAATAATTTTGTAGATTGTGTAATTTATTGTTGTATATTAGTTGTAAGAATATATATAGAGGATTTAATACAATAGCTTATACAAAATTAGGAGGGTTTTTACATGAAAAGAATGTATACCTTTAATCTACATAAATTATTTAAAAACAAAAGACTCTTTTCAATTATATATATCGCTACCCCACTGATTAGTAAACATACCTATTATATTATTTTTCTTTAAACATCATTTAAAATACACGCCTGAGTTAAAATTAGGCATCAAGTGTTCGATGCGTAACAAATACCACGAAAACAATAAAAAGACCTTCATTATCCATTCAAGACATGCTTCATAGAGAGCCTTAACCATAATCAAAACCTTAAAAATTATTAAAAAAATGGAGATGCGGTAAAGGAAGAGGTAGTAATTAAGATATAGAATAACCTAATTGTCTGAAGATAAAACAACCAAGTGTGTGATCAATGTTGAAGGTAGAAGGAAAATGGATGATTGAGTGGGAAGAGTTTCTTCTAAGAGTTGACCTGAAACTACTTCACGCGAATAAGAAGTTTCGATATTTAATAAATCTTTTTCATAAAAAAGGAGATTGTGACCTATAAAAATCAAGATTTATATATTAATAAAGAAATGTGAGACTAAACACACAAATAAAAAAAAATATATGCAAATTTGAAACAGAAATTTCTGTAAGACTATTAGATGGAATTTCTGTAAAAGAAAAAAAATGAGCAAATTAGTTTTTTTTTTTTTTTTTTTACCGATTTTTTAAAGAATATATTAATAAAATTACGTAACTTGTCAAATAAAAACGAAATTTTCTTTTATATTTTAATCGTTTAATGTGATGAAGTGTCACAATTAGAAATGGTTTAATTGTTTTAAGTAAATTATATCTGTTATTATCTATATAAAACTTACCAATTTTAATAAGCAAATAACACCCTAGATAAATATGAATACATTTTATTAAACACAATAATTATTTTACCAGCTTGATTAATAAGCAATCTACTGAATATAAAGGGATATCATCTATTCAATTAAATCGAAACGAATAATGCCCAAAATGGAAGGTAATTGTTTGATGAAAATTCTAAATTTTACTGATTATATTCAAATTTCTAGAGAGATTTTGAATGCAAATACTTGAAAATATTCGATGGTTTATGGATTGTATATTATTTAAAATTCAACTTTATGTAAACGTATAATTATTTATTTATATTGAGTATTAATATGTAAATGTATCCTTAACATTTTATTAGATGTATAACATTGTGTCTTGCATACCAGCTGAGATTAGAAGTAAAAAAATGAATTATGTATGATGCGTATTATCTCATAAATACGCATAATGGTTAGAATTACTTCCAAGCATTAACTTGTCTCGCATACAATCTGTGAATAGAAGTAAATTCCGCAATTTGGCAATATAATTAAAAAAAATATTTCTCTTCATAGAAATATTCTAATGTAATTAGGCAATGAATTGTTTCAAATGTAATTCATCAAGGTAATTATTTAAATGGAAACATGATAAACAATATGTATTAAAATAGAAAATAAGTGAAATAAATGAAAAATTGTGAGAATTATTGGGTGGGGGATATATACATATGAATTTTTTTAAATGCTACATTTTTTGAACAAAGGAATGCAAAATTTATTTTATCTAGATAACGTAAAAAAATCCGGACAATGTGAACATTTGCAGTTTTAAATTAAAAAATATTTCTTGAAAATTAATGAAAATCTTCTAACCATACTTACTTGTAATAACGATTATGTTTAAAATTAGCTCAATCTATCACATTATATAGGATGATATTGAAAAATCTAATTAATATATTACTTTCCTAAACAAAGTAATGATTAAAAAATCATAACTAGCTTTTAATTTGAATCTTTTATTAAAATCATCTTAATATTTGAAAACATAATATGCTAATGTCTTAAAAGAAAAGTTTAAACATTCATTAAAATTTATCCACAGAAATGTAACATAAGTACTCTTGAAAATTATTTAATTACTAAAAATAACTTTTAGTGTATCAGTATGAGAAAAATTTCCTCCACACAGTGTGTGTTCTAATTAGAAATAAAATAATGAAGTAGCTATATATTTCTGCATGAAAATACTGTTTATGAAAATAAGACTTTATAGCTTTTGAATTAGAGCTATTTCTATCAATTCTGATAGTGGTAATCAATAAAAAAAACTCTTATGAAATGATAGCATCTTCCGTAGGGTAACTAAGATAATTACTTCATTACTTTATGCTATTCTCCGGAGAGAAATATGGTGACTGAAAGTCCAGGAACTCCCAGAGAAAGACAAATACTTCGGACAAGTAGGATCTTGGTATCTTTGAGAAAAAAGGCAACAAAAAAAGGTCTAAGAGTGATATATAAGGACGCAGTAGAATTTAATGAAGTTAAAAATACCTTATATTATTTTTAAAAAAAATTAATTTACATAAATTATGTTATGTTTTGAAGATTTTTATAAAATCTCAAATGTCCAAATTTATAAAATGTGCAAACAAATGTATAATAAACATAAAATACATTCTTAAAAGTTGAACTTGAATTGAAATAATAATAAAAGTATGTCCTCAAAATAAATTATAAAAAAATGAATATATATATATATATATATATATATATATATATATATATATATATATATATATATATATATATATAATTTTCATTCTCCAAAATACCCTGGTGAGAAGATAAAAAAATTAATAATTTTGATAAAAAATGGTTAATAAAAAATCTATAATTTTGACTGCAAAACAATGAACTTACGGTTTTACAATGTTGTTTGTATTTTACATATTAACATTTGTTTTTCAATGTAAAAAAATAATTCGTAAGTATATTAAAATTGATGTCCCATCATATGTTTAATAAAGCTTCAAGCAAAACGACTTTAAAAATTGTAATAATTTATGAATCGAAAAATTTCTAGTATACAAAGTATAGAAAAAACGTGAATAAATATATTAAATGTTTTCTTCCTAGATATTTATCAAATATTAAAATAATAGATCAAAATAAGTGAAAATTCTGTCTGTAAACAATATATTCTCTTTTTTTTCTATAAAAATTCCTATTTATTTTCAATGAAATTATATGCGTTCTATTTTATTTACAATTTGTTTTCAATGGTGAAATATCTGATGTTATGAATCTCTCTATAAAACATAAGTACTTTATTATGGGGCTCATAAGAACTTTGGATAGTATAAAGATAGAAATGTTATAAGTAAGTATATTAGGTATTTTTGAACAGAAACTAGATAGTTTAATGATTTTCGTTTTGTACCATCATCAAAAAATTACACTGAACAGTCTATATCAATTAAAACTATTAAAAGTATTTATTACAATCTTAGTGTTGACTTAAAGAGTAGACTCTATTACTTAGAAACAATGTAGAACATTATGCACTATAACTAAATTTCAATTAAGTTCCAAAATATTATATATTTTTAATATTAACATTTGTATGTAAGATACACGACATAATTCAGTATATCTATTACTATTAGCTTTTTAAAATTGTAATCAATTTTGTCAAACAAAATGAGTTAAAATAGGCATGTCGATAGTAAGAAATAATTTATCAGTTGAAATCGTTCATAAATTTGCATCATCGTTTTGAATTCCAACACAGTAATTTTATTTGCTGATATTGGAATCAGTCCACGGTATTATTTACCAACTCATCTCTGTTACTTTCATTTAATCTTGATGTGGAAACATATTTCAACATGTTATACTACGTGTTTTATAGAAAGTCAATTACTATTTTTCATAAAATGACTGTTAAATAAACGTGTGATTCAGTTAAACAGAAAACAATATAATAATTAGAATTTTTAAAAATCTGTGAGTATTTCTCTAGCATTTTAATTAGCAAAATTAATTTTAAAATTGATAAACATTTATCCAAACCATTAAAATTTAATTTAAATATTATAATGATAAATATTTGAGTTGCATAAAATTTTCAAACGGAAAAAGTTCGTCAATTTCTTAGTAAAATTATAAATTGTATTTATCCTGAAAAGACATCATTCCAGTATATCGGATGTCAATGTCAAACTAATCTAATAAATGAAGTGATACATTTTTGTTTACAATTATTTGAATTTCATCAAACTGTAAAGTATTAGGAAATTTTATTCGTGTTTTATTAAATTCATGATTGGGCAATTATGATGCATATTATACTACGACTGCTAACTGAAAAATTTCAAATAAATATTCAAATAAACATGAATTAGGGAGCCAAGTTAATGCATATTAAATTAGTAAAAAATTAATAAATTTGCAAGATGAAATCAATTATTTTATCAGGAATTTGTACCTATTTCAGAAAATGTGAATATACCAATCACGCATAAAATACCTATTTTGAAATACTGCTAACAATTTATTTAATTTTTAAACTAACTCATTTCGCGTTACTATGAATACATTTATACGAACGCAAATTAAAATTTAGGCATATTTACGTACATATATATGTGTGTATTATATAAATATTTCATAAAGGTATATTTTATGGAATGACGAATATATTTCCAATCAATTATAGATCAACTGTGATTCTTTACATAGTTATTCGGAAAATAAAGTTAAATTTATAAATATATTTAGCTGAAAATAATATGTGTTTTTCACTATGAACTGTAATAAGAACCCACGCATGAAATTTCTGTTTGAACCTTTTACGTTTTATATGCAACTAAAGACTAAAAAATTAATAATTCAAGATTCACATAGTAAACTGCAAATATTACATTAATAAATGGGTGGGAGCAAAAGGAAAGTGTTGATGATTTTTCACACTAAAAATTTTAATTGAACAATATATTAAAGCAATGTATTATATTTCCAAATGTTTACTTAAGTTCAAAATACTTATTAATATTTATTTTTAAAATATAATTGAATTTTTGAATAGCAGTTCTGTTTATTTTAGGCATGTATAATTTTAAATTTGAATTCCAGTAAGAAATTATTTAGACCACTAAATGTAATATTAATGCCAAATTATCATAAAAAAACAATTTAAGAAGTGGAATCAGAAAAGATAAACGAGCAATTTGAGTTTTAAATATAAATTGTTTAATTGAAATACATGAAACAAACATGTCAACATTATCCGATCTTTTATGAACCAGTGTTATTTAGAAAATTATATAAATAAAGTTGTAGAAATAAATATACATACATAAACTTAAAAAATTTAATTATTCCTTTTGAAAAAGTTACAGTTTTCTTTCGAATATTATGTCAAAAGTCTCTTGGTGTGCCTGCGTTAAGTTACAAGTATTTAAACAAAGTTGATTGTTCTTTGAGAAAAGAGAACAGGGCAAAGAATTTCCTTTGTCATAGTTTCTTCTCAATAACGAAAGAGATCATTCAACTCATGCAATATCTTGAAAATGCTCACAAAGCACAGTTCATCAATCAATGTTTTCATAACAAAAGATGGAATTCTCAATCATTTAGTTTACAGGGCGCAAAACTATGAAATATAAGAAAAGTTATGGCAAAAATGATTGATTGATTTGTACTTAAAATAATGTAGAGTAAATAGTTGAGAAATTTGGTATCTTACAAACAATATATTATTATTTCTTAAAAAAGAAAATTCAGTAAACATGTAAAAAAGTTTATCATCAGTGTTTTTCAAAAAAACTGATATATTATGTAAAGTTAAATATTATTAAATAATTTACAATCATTGCAAAATATACCATAAGCTTATTATGGACATTAGATAGTTGTATCATTTATTGCAATATTTGTATAAATTTTTGCAGTTATAAAATACAGAAATATATATATATATATATATATATACATATATATACATATATATATATATATATATATATATATATATATATATATATATATATATATATATATATATATATATATATCATTTGCAATTCATAAAAAGTGTTGAAATAAAATAACTAATGTCGTTTAAGAATGCAGATATTAACAAAATTACTAGCATTTAGCATTTTTTACAGTTTTAATCGCTTCGTATGATTAATTATATGAAAAAATAAACACCTAGTTGAAGAAGTAAAATAGTTTTTGGAACTGAAATTTTTATTAATATTTTTTGTTAAATGTTTTAAGAGTAATCTATGAAAACATTTTAAGTAAAATTATAATAATTAATTGGTTTTGATTTAGTTAAAATTATTTGTAACAACGTTCCTACGTGTAAACAGTATATATTAATTGAATTACATAAAATTAAAATTCGACTAATTTTCTAATCTAGAAAGATTTGATATTAAAAAACAGTTGATGATAACCTAGAGAGGAAAATATTATATTCATAAAATAATTTTTGGAAGAAGAAAATTATGCTAGGCATATTTTTTAAAGTTTTTTTTTAAACATAAATCAACATTTTATAAAATAATTATTTAATTTTCAGAAATTATTATTGTTTGCCGAAATAAATATTTTTTTTAGAATTTTGTTAATTATAATATAATATCTATTATTTTTAACAAGGTCATTTAAAGAAAACTTTCATAAATAATAAATATCCTTCAGCACTGTAAGTCTGATCCAATATGCTCATGTATTATTTACCGGTAATGAGTAAATTTACTGGTAATGTGTAACAAGACTAGTCATATTTTATATTACTCATTTTTTATCAAATAGAATACCCAGTTTAAAAGTATGAAAATGTGTAAAGAGCTAAAGGAATTTTTATAAATAGTTAAAAAGTTATATAGCACTTTATCACAATCTATACGTAAGAAGGAGCAGTCTGCATTTGTTTGAATTATTAATAGTGTAACAAATATTCCCAAATAGGTTTTATTTAAATAATTAATCATAAATGATTATTTTAGAGGTATATAACATACAGATAAATTCCAGTGATTAAAAACAAGTTGTTTCTAGTATTATTCATTGTAGTATTCTCATGTAAGTTTTTAATATAAGGAAATTAAAAGACAATTAAATAACATTGGTATTTAACTAGGTAGGAAATTATTTGGACTTAGTTTGAAAAAATATTTATATTCTTTTTTTAAGTTGCAGTATTCAAGATTTATTTTTTGAGTTCTAATTTATTAAATGTAATTTAAAGCAAATTTAAAATTTGTTAGCTGAAAAACTGGTCCTTACATTTTGGTTAATTTAATTTCACCAAAAAATTAATTATCATAAAAAATTTTCATGTAAAATAATTTAAAAATCATTTCAATTGAAAGTAAAAAAAAAAGTTAAGAATCTCGGCATGGTAAAATGCAAAAAAGTAAAATTATAAATTAATTGAAAATATGAAATCCATTTACTAAATGCTACTTAAAAACAGCCGTGTTTATTTTTTAAATATTGAAAGTTATTTTTGGTTTATATCTTAATTTCTTTTCCATTAATTTCTCATAGTGATTAAAATGGGAAGCTTAAAAAAATACTGTCAAACTTATATTAGTTATGCAGCGCAAACATATACATTTTTATTAAATGATATATTTTCATTCAATTTTTTTCTTTAAAAACATCATATTCTTTGAAATGAGGTTACTAATGAATCTTTCTCTCATTTTTCTTTCATTCAACAGTTATTTTTAAAAATTCAGTTAAATTATGAAACGCTGCTTACTTTTCAGTTTTAAAATTCTTGAGGTCTAAACCCCCCCACTCCCCAAAAAACTAAATATATGCTTATTTTACTTCTCCCCTACAGGGTAAGCATCTTTAGATCATTAATTAAATAGTGCATGTATAAATATTATTGATCTTGCTCATATACTGATGCTCATTTTGATAAAATCAACAATGAACTTTAAAAAATAACTTAACACTGAAATTTTCTAAGAGTTTTGCAAAAATCATAATTGATTTAAGCTAATTATTTATTAAATAATAAGAAAACTTACTTATTTATGAAAAATCTATCCAGAGATTCCCGTCGATAATATATAAAAGCAACACGTTGGTTAAAAAAAACTATAAAACATAAAAATTCAGTATTTTTAATTTTATGGAATATGTAGTATATTAAAAATTTCCTTAAAAAGAAAGTGAATTCAAACTAAAATAACATAAAAAGAGAAAAATTGTCATATTTATTTCTTAGTTTCTTTAACTCCAGATAAAATTTAATGCAAGCATTTTTCTTTTTAATACCTTCACATCCAACAGCATGTGTGCATTGGTAACTTTAATACATTTTAACAACAAAGTATCTTTATAACAGATTATCTCTTTTATTTCTTTCACTCTAAGAGTTTCTTTGGTCTTAGGTGTCTGAACTTGGCACGAAACGGTCAGATTAATTTCTTCTAACTTTCTAAGGAAGCTTTCAAAATCTTGCAATGATTCGACAAATAAAATCTTGCTTTGTTAGATAATCTTTTAAGGTTTCGGTCTTTTGTAGTATTTTTCTCTTTAAAGTATTTTTCTAATCAACTCGTTATAAACCTTTTTGTTAAATTAGAAAAATAATTAAGATAAATATCTTCTTACTGTTGATATACTTTATTTATAATTCAGTAAAATTTAATATAGTTACATATTTATTATTCAAAATAAAATTTCATTTTTAGTATTTTATTTCTTTTGAGGATTTATTTGCATTCCACGCAAGAAATAATTGTCACTCATATTTTGATTTCAGATGTAAACTGTGTTTACATCAGAACTTATTCAAATCAAAATGAAAATATTTGAGTACTTTATGTGTGACCATTTCTGTACATATTCTACACATTTCATTATAAAATATTTCTCTTTTAAAATATGTGACCAATTTCAATCTAAACATTTCTACACAAATTAAATATTGATTCTTAGTTGTAATGTTGAATTTTATGATATTTCGTTTGCTTTTATAGCATAATTCATTTTCTCTCTCTTTTGTTTCAATTTGATATTTCATTAGCAATGTCTCGAAAAAAAATCTTTTTTAGTTATATTTTGTGAATCTGATTTATTTACCGGTATTTTCAACATACCAGTTACAGAAATGCTTAACTGGATTTTTTTTTACGAATTCAATTTTAAATGACAGCAAACTGAAAGCTGAACAAAATTAGCAGGTCACTCGAAATCGTATTACTTTGATTCCAAATGAATTTAAATTTCAGAAATATGTTGTGTGACTAATCATGTTATATTCTTAATTTACACTTTTATTGATGCAGAAAACTGTTATTGCTCGACATAATGGTAGATTTTATCTTTCTTTGTCCGTTTTACATTAGTTGCGTTCACATAAAAAATTAAATAATACAATTTCTTCATGGGTTTTACAATTAAATTCATGTTAATATTTACGAAATTCATGTTTATCATGTTAATATTTATTAAATTCATGTTAATATTTATTAAATTCATGTTTTATTTACGAATAAATTTGAAACACATATTTGCTAAATATAGCTTAGTTTCTTTTTGTTAAATACAGCGAATATATTTCTTGATTTTGATTAAGTACTTATATTATTCGTAATTTTAAGCTTTCCTGTAAAACATGGAAGTGTACGTATATCTATTATGTTTTAGTGGGGATATAGAATGTAGAAGCTTGTACTTTTTACTTCCATGTTTTAAATAGGTATATGTAAAATAAATATACCTTTAAATATGTGAGATACAAACTTGTCAAAATAAATTGTTTCATCGTTAAAATTATTTATAATCATGCCTTACAAAATTTATACCTAATATAGGTTACAAAACTCAATTACTTCTTTAGAATGAATTTTTTACTATTTTATACATTACTATTAAATAAATATCAATTTTGAGTTAAGTCTTGATCATAAAATTTTAAATTAAGGTATGAAATCACTTTAATTTCAATATATTATTTCTTTAATGCTTTGTGTTATGTTACTAACTTGTACTCTTATAAATAAAAAATAAAAAGAAAATTAAGTAACTCAATATTTATTTAGCTGAGATTATAAATAAAATAAGACTTTTTGATGACATGGTTAAAATATTATGTTAATAAATAAAACCATCATTGAAATCCGTCATTGAAAAAAAATCCACAGTTATTAAATCATGTACATACAATACATTTAACTAAGTTCTTATAAATCTTTTGATGAGTATGAATTTTAATTAAATAATATAATTAACACGTCTCATTGAAATCTAACTTAAAAATTTAGTTACAAATTTATATTATAATTTAAAGTGATCACTAGTTTGTAAACTCTATATTTAAATGTCAAATGTTATTCAGAATACATTTTGCTATATTTGAAATTTTTTTCGGCTAAAAATTAATAAACAAAATTAAAAGAAATAAATTGGAGGGCCTTTCGAAATTTAAACTTTAATGAACTTTAATGAAATTTTAAAAATCAATTTAAAGTCAAACTAAATTACTAAATTTATCAGTTTTCATTGGCATTATAAGAGCTCATTCTTAATACTGAAACATTATGTAAAACTATATTCGAAAGGGATGGAAAATAAAGAATTTACTGTTAGGAATAGAAATTTTTTGCTATAAAACATAATTTGAATCAAAAAGAAATTATCCATATATCTGTAGGATAGAATTTAATTTCAATATCTATTTTATTAATTTCAACATCTAGCTAATCAAAAATATAATAAAATACATTAGTTTCTTTGCTAATGATATTTTCCAAAAAACATATCGCTAATAAAGTTAACGCCTTTCGACTGAAAGTAACAGCATTCTATTTATTTTAATATACAAAATCAACACAAATCAAGTACATCTAATTGAGAAGAAAATTTGCGATTATTTATAAAGAAATAAAAACGTAAATCTCTCAACGGGCTTTATGTCAACTAATATTTCATTCAAGACAGTTTATTCAATTAAGCCCTGTTCCGTTATGTTAAAAGGCTAAAATTCTTTTCTATTAGAATTGATTTATTTCCGGAAGAGATTCCAGTTGCTTTTTAAGAAATTGTCAGACCTCTCCATAATTAAATAATCATAGGTTTTTAAAAGTAACAGCAATAAGATACTTTTTATGCTCCTGATTTTATAATAAAAAAATTCATTCTCTGGAAATCTACACCGAATAGAAATAATTTTACGATACATACTGAATTGCGTAAAATTCATGTTAAAAAATTAATTTTTAATTATTAAATTTAAAACACAAACAAAAAATTTATCGTAAAAATATGGAATAAATTTTTATGAAACAAAAATAAATGAATTTCTTATTACATATTTAGTTAAACCTATCCTGATTTTTTTATTTAGTATGGAGAAAAATACAAAAGATTTGAAAAACTGCAAGAATGGTTATTTTTATTATACTTCTAAGCATTTTGTTTAGATATTAAACTAAACATATTGTTGAAACCTTCTTAAATAAACATTAAGGTCATGATTTCATTAACATTTTTCTAAGGCCAATCATTTCAGATAAAACGAAGAGCCATACACAAACAGTTTAATACACAAGGAAAAAAAATTTTTTCAAGCTATCTGATTTAAGCATAAGTTTATTTATTTGACAAAAAAAAATGTTACAATTAACATTTAAAGCTTTATTGACTACAATAATACAAAAAAAACAATACTCAATTAAAATTACAAATAATTCTTATAAATTTTGCATTTATATTATAATTAATTTTTTCAAACGTTTTATCATTATTATGTGACTAATTGCTAGAACATTTATCCAGGGAACTGTAAATCACACACACACACATACACACGCGTGACCGCACGCACGAACACACACACGCACACACACATGCACGGAGTGACACATATAAGAAGTTTTTGGTTTTTCGTTGTCATGTCAAGAACAATACAAATATAAAATGGTACTAAATTATCTTAAATACAGAAAGATTCATTTCTCAACTGAAATTTTAATTACTAAGTCATTCGAACTTATAGCTTACCGGAATTCTTAACTGCCGAATGACTGTATTCAAGTGTCATAACAAGTGTCATAGGGGTAAATCTTATGACTTCCAAGAATTTATACTGCATCTATAAGAATACAGAAAAGCATTATCCATTTCTCAGTTTAGAATAAGAGATGTGATCTAGACCAGTAGAATGTTTGCCTCAAATAGGGTTTTGCTACTGTTGGAGCTTGATGAGCTAATTATTCCTTCGATATATATATGGCACAACCGAGTGAGTAAATTAGTCTTTTGACTTGTTAGAAATATCCAGGTCTTAGAAATAAAAATTAATATTCTCATAATTTCGCTTCGACATTTTACAGAGTAATCTCTCTCTATACCCGTGTTGCGGAGATAGCTGTTAAATGATTAGTGTTTTGACTCTTGGTTGAATGGTTAGTGGATTCAAATCCCACTTTGAGCATAGATGTTAGTATTGGTTCGGTGTACCTTTTAAAATGTAGGTCAAAGTCAAATAAGCCTTCATATAGAAAAAATGATCGTTGAGCAGTACACAATTTAAACTAACCTATCCATGTGTTGCGATTGAAAAAGTTAGGAAAATACAAAAATACTAACTCAGAAAAACGAAAAATAATAACATCAGAAATGAAGCATTTATTTTCTGTTGTTCAACAGTAACTGCTATCTATTATCACCTTTTACAAGCTTGATTCGAAATTTCTTTCCATTGACTTGTAAATAACTTAATAAAGCAACTTCTTAATATATTTAATTACTCATAAATACTTTTATTGACCAGACTTCAAATCGAACCATATTAAAAATTTCCAACGCTTTAACATTTTGGTAAAATAATTAATTTAAGAAACATAAGACAAATTTTGATGGTTGATAACAAATAGATTTCTTAAACATTCATTTTTATCGATTTTTAAGCAATTTTTAAACATTCATTTTTATCTTGATTAAAATCATCATGTCTGTTAAAAAGTAATCAATTATTTCAAATGCTCCATTATAAATTTTTAATATTGTTGATCTAGATTTCTTCTCATAAAAAGGTATAATAAAATATTAGGGGAATTCACAAGTAAAGTCAAAGTTTTGAAACAGCAAATACATTAACAAAACTGTAGTATAGTAAAATAAAAATTTCTAGAATATAATAAAAATACCAGCTATAAGGGTTGTATGATAACTACTATATGTAGGAATAAAATTATCTTCTAAATGATATGACATAATGTATGTATAGCACATAAGTTATGTGAACCTGCAACTGTATAATAAATATTTTATAAGCTTCCTAAGGTACGCATGAAAAATTATTTTTGTAATTCATATCTACATTGCGAAAATGTAAATAATTTTAACAAATTGAAAAAAAGATCAAAGGATATTATTGTTTAAAAATAATAAGATGATTACTTAATTTATTTAATATTTCCAACTTTTTTTACTGAAACGAGAAAATTTGTTCCATTTTTTAATACTTCTGGAAGAAGCTGTTAATGATTTCCTAATTTTAGGTGCGAGTTTTCAGAATGAAAATTTTCTATACAGCAATCATATTTGATTATGGGCTTAGTTATTTATCAGGCAAATTCTTAGCTTTAAGATTCTTACACTTTCGTACATTGAAAGTATTTCAAAACTTGTACAAAAACATGTGTAAATAACTTTATAATTTCTATTTTTTTCAATGGATGAAAACTCACATTATTATTACAAAATAGTCATAAATGTATTAGTTTGGCTTAAAATACGTATCAACTATTCCTTATCACATCAATGTTTGAATTTTTACATGATATGTACAACTTAACATGAACTGCTATAAAAATTAACAGTTACTGAAATAATAGCAGAAGAAGAAAAATGTTCATTTATTGGAGTAAATTGTGTGCAAAAATCATATTTGAGCCCATTTAGATAATTTTATTCAAGATGAGTTTTGGGAACATCAGAAATTTTCAACTTGAGTAACTATATTTTTTGTACAAACAAAAAATATAGTTACTCAAGTTGAGTTTTGTTGTGGTGAGTTTGTATTCAAGTTTTTGTTGTGGTGAGTAATTCTCAAATTAAGGAGAAAAATAATGGCTTCCGAGGAGAACTAAATAATATCAGATACAACATTTTGAAATTGAAAAAGATTAGTTTGTTAAATTTGAATGAGACTATTCCTATATATATATATATATATATATGTGTGTGTGTGTACGTCATGAAATTAATTTAATTGGCAACTCTAGTGAAAACTTTTCAACTGGAATCATATTGAGCAATTAAATTACACTTCTGCATGCCAATAACTCATTCCACCTGACTTTAGCATTTTTAATTTCAAAATAATTAATTTCAAACATAGAAGTCTGAGAAAAACATGCTTTAAATTAAATTATTTTCCCTTTTTTAAGAGATTAAAAAAACTCTCTATAAGATTTGAAAGTGTAAAGGCAAATGAACGCTCAGAGATACGAATGATTTTATTATTCATTTGATCACGAGAACTTTTATTTCCTCCAACTGCATTTTTTTTTCAAAGCGAAAAAGAGTGTCCCGAGTTCCCCTGCGGCATCATTTGTAAAATGTTTTACTAATTAATATTTTAATTCAAAACATGCTTAAGACGTTTTAAAACGCTTACAGATTAATCAATTTAATTAAGAAAATTAGTAAATATTCGTGAGTACTTAAATAAAGAAACGGGAAAATTTCAAACCAAATGTTCCTAATATTTAATAAAGAGGATTAAAAATAAATATCTCAAAAATCAAAACATTCTTGAGGAATACGTATTTCTCAGTTACAATTTGGTTTTTAATTATTAATTATAGTCACTGATTAAGCAGAAATTAAATGCATTTCTCTTTTATTTAGCAAAATATTATAATTAATAAATTTCAAATGTGTTGAAAAAGAACACTGGAAAAAATCAAGTTGAATTGAAAACACTCATTGCAAATTTTAATGTTTAAAAGTACAACTAAAAAATCACTAGTTTATGTTATTAAAGTTATATAATAATTAATTTTATTAAAAATACTTCATAACATATCACATTAAATCTTTGAATATGTATGTGATACTATGCATGCTTCACCAGTCAATATTTAATTAATAACTCATATTTTCCCTGAAGTTCTCAGTAAAAATTAATTATTTGTTATTGATTTCTTAAATCTTGAAGTAGATTTATAAAAGTTTAAACTGAAAAATTATTTTAAATTAGATGCCATAAAATATACTTTAAGCTTATACCATATTCCATTGTATTGGAAATTTAATCTGTTCTTTAATTTCAATGAATTCAAGTAAATTAAATGCTAACTTCATTTTCATTTGAATTTCTTTGCCTGAATTCTTGATTAGTTTTCAAGAAGTAAGCGGTGATACCCACAAGAGCATTTGTGAGAAGACATAATTTCGCAGATATATAAGCTCACATTAGATTTTCTTTCTTTTCCCAGATTTATGAGAGTGAAGTCTAACATTTACACTATTGATTTTGTATAAGCGACTTTTCTCCCTTAAGTATCCAGGGTCAGTCAGTGGTGTGAAACCCGAAGAGATTAACATCTTTTATAGAAGATGGTGTCATCCTCATTTTCTAGGGAAGTAATGATGGATTGCTGTAATTAGACCAAAGAGACTGAGACAGGACAAAAAAAGGAGAACTTTGATAAAGTAAGGGATTTTTTGTGTACTTTATACATAAAAAAATTGTTTACCTTGGAATTAAGTGTTTTAAAAGTGAAGTTACATTCATTATGGTTAGGCATGAGATAAATATTACAAATATTTTTCTAGTATATATAGTAAATAATATTTTTACATACATATTTCGATTTATTTAATTTTATATGAATTCAAGAATATTTGAAGAAACTGAAAGTCTGTGGGAAAAAAATTGCTAATCATACTGTGTTGCTTACTAAGTATATTTTAATGACTAACGTTTTATTACAGAACATATTAACTTTTGAACAAGATAAATATTTTATAAGCATAATTTGTAGTCAAAATAAAATATTTTATTTTCAATAATTAAATCAAAAGAAAAGAAAAAATATGTTTTTTCTTTTGCTTTAAATTTCATTTAATCTATACGACAAACTCACACATTGAATTTTTATTATCATAAATATCCTAAATGATTAACAGTTATAACGCTCTTTTAAGATAATATAACTATAACATATAATTCAATATATATAATAATAATAACAATAATAATAAAAAAAACATATATCCATATACATCCATCTACCAATCTACTTCTATATATAAACATATATATATATGTGTGTGTGTGTATTTATATTAGTAAAAATACTTAAATCTGTAAACTAACAAAATATATTATAAGAAAATCAATTTATCAATGATTAATAGTCATCATTGATAGTTATTAGTTTCATCGGCATTACTATTTATGATTTAATAGACTTGTTTTAAATACTTATATTTATACTATTTTTATAACATTCACATAATAATTTGAATGTAAAACAAATTACCACATTTTATAGGCAGTGAAAACTATTCACTGAACATTTGTAATAATACACTGGTGTGCAAAACTTAAGCAACAAGTGGTTTTTCGGCTACAGCTCCCCAACAAAGTATAAGATAGCCATGAAATTGCAGTATAATATGCATGTAATTCAATAGAAAGATTATTTGTATGCAAATTTTCGAAATAAAACGTCATAGGTGATGTAAGTGTGCGTAAACCTTGTGGGTCGGCGCGCGCAGGTCAAAACTGTGATAAAAGGATGAAGAGCACCGTAGTTAAAGACATTCGCTGTAAGTGCAAGTGATTTGTTTTGTGGAACATGTCTTCAAGAAATCATTTAGACGACTTTACTCGAGGAAGAATGATTGGGAAGCTTGAGGTGGGGAGTAGTGTTACCAGTGTCGCCAAAGAGTTCGGGATCAACAAAAGTGTTGTTTCTCGTGCTTGGAATGCCTTTAAAACTACTGGCACAGCTGTTCGGGAGGTTGGTGGTGGCCGTCCAAGAAAAACAACACCAGAAGATGACCGTTACATTTTCCTCCAGGCGAAAAGAAACCGTTTTCAGTCAGCGAGCTTCATATCTCAGCAACTGTGCACAGCCATAGGACGACAAGTATCAAGATTTACAGTGTCCAGACGCCTCCACAAAAGTGGCTTATTTGCTAGACGTCCTGAACGCTGCATACCTTTAAAAGTTTGCCATCGGCGGCACCATTTAGAGGGGTGCAGAGAACACGAAACCTGGACACCTCATCAATGGAGTCGCGTCCTCTTCACAGATGAGAGTCGTTTTAGTGGTACAAGCGATTCTCGACGTCAGTTGATCTGGAGAGAGGTTAGATCTCGATTTTATCCTAATAACATCGCGGAAAAAGATCGTTACGGTGGTCCTGGAGTTCTCGTCTGGGGTGGCATTATGTTGAACGGGCGGACTGAGCTTCAGATCTTCGATCGAGGTTCTGTAAATGGAGACCGCTACTGCAATGAGGTAATCCTACCCCATGTGCGTCTGTTCCGAGGGGCAATTGGACCAGACTTCATATTTATGGATGACAATGCCCATCCACACCGCACTACCAATGTTCAAGATCTATTGGAAAGTGAAGATATCACACGAATGGACTGGCCAGCTTACTCTCCAGATCTATATCCCATAGAGCATGTGTGGTATGCATTAGGGAGACGTCTTTCGACACGACAGTATCCTCCTGGTAACACCCATCAGCTGAAAGAAGTGTTAAAGGAGGAATGGAGACTTTTACCCCAAGAAATCCTGGATAAGCTGGTGCTTAGCATGGAGAGACGATGCCAAGCAACAATTACAGTAAGGGGAGGGCATATCCCATACTAGGGAACATCTGCCAGTTGTACTGACGCTTCTTCAGGCAATCATGTGTAACGGCACTATATGTCAAATAAAGCCTTTTTTGTTCCATACCCTACTTTAAGCTTTATATTCATTTTTGCGCCATTATTCTTTTACCATCGTTTAAGTACAGAATAATGTACATCATATTCAAATTTCATGTCAATCGGATGATTTCTTGTAGAGTTATGACAAAAAACGAACTTGTTGCTTAACCCGCGACGACGCGCGCTTCTGTTGTGACTCGAAGACGCGCATCGGGCTTCGCAGGCCCGGAAACGTTTTTCGTGAGAAAAATGTAAAATAAATTTACATTTACGCTACCGAAAATCTAAGTTTCACAAAAGCATACTACTGAAAATATAAAATAATGTTTTTCAGATAAATGCCACTTTCAAATTACGCAATTACAACTAGTTTAAGTACAAAATATTTAAAATAGTTTAAAGGTTCTTTTCTCTTTAAAACTTAAAACTGCAAAACATACATGAGACATAAATTATTACTAGCATTTATTAATAAAAATTATTTATACATTAGTAAATTAAAATAAAACTTACATTTTATAGACATTTGCAGCAAACAACGCTGCTATGTTCCCCGCATACATTTTTTTACACGCGGAACAACACATTTGGGATTTTCTGTCCTTTGTACTGGGACATACATGGCATCTTTTTCTAGAAATTTTTTGCTTTTTTTGTGGGGGAGTATCACAGCTTTCACTGCGGTTACAATTCAATTGGTCACGCAATTGACGGGGAAGAGTAGCCTGCATACTTCTTTCTTGAAGGTGGTCCTTCAATAATTCTAAAGAAAGATCTTTTATAAATAAACTTCTTTTCTTATACTGAACGGGTGGCGTATTTGATGACAGTAATATGATACGAGAATTTACAGTAGCAATATTCAGCATACTGAAAAATATGACCATTGGCCATCTTTTACTTATCCTGGCAGTGGAATATGTAGCTGACATTTCATCCACTACATCAACTGCGCCCTTTGTAAGGTTATAAAATGTTATAATCTCTGGTTTCTTTGCTTCTCCTGTAGAAGCGTCAATTGCACCACCATAATGCATTGAGGATAAAAGAACAACACATTTGTTTTTTTTCGGTACGTAAGAAACCAGTGTCAAATGTTTTTGGAATCCAAATAATGTTGAATATTTTTCTCGTTTTTTTCCAGAAATGAATTCCTTTGGAAGCTCTTTTATTTTTTCGGACTGTTCCCACAAGTGTAATTTTTTTCTTCAAGAGGTCTTTAGCTAAATCATAACTTGTGTACCAATTGTCAACAGTTAGGTTGCGTCCTGAATTGAAAATAGGCTCTAGTAATCTTTTTACAATTTTATCTGGGCCATTTTCAACGTTATATGGTCCGGCTGGTTGAGTTCCTGCATAAATCTCTAGGTTCCATGTATAAAATGTTCTCGCATCTACCAAGGCAAAAATTTTTATTCCATACTTGGCTGGTTTATTTGGCATGTACTGTCGAAATGAACACCTTCCTCTGAACGGTTCTAATTTCTCGTCGATTGTCACATATTCCCCTAGAGTTTGAACTTTTGACAATTTGCGACGAACATTTCAAAAATATTTCTGATGGGAGCAAGTTTATCCACTTCTCTTCTAGAAGAACGATCTCTTATATCATCAAATCTGACACACCTCATCAGAAATAAAAAACGTTTATATGACATAGTACGGTGGAAAATGTCAATTCCTGTTCCATCAGTAGCCCAGAGGTCCTTTACATTTACATGGGAAGATTTGTGCAGTCCACCAAAATAGAGAAGTCCTATAAATGCCTTTATTTCAGAAATTTTTGTAGGATGGGCGTCTCTTTCTCTTCCAAATTGACATGCAATTGATCGAATATAAATATTCGTGCACTCGACAATAATTGATATCATACTTTCATCAATCAGAAATGTCCAAGAATTTATTGGCGAGGATACATTTTTTGTTTCGCCAATATTTCCAGGCAATTTTGAAATGATATTGTGAGCAGGAGTTCTCACATTTTTTCTTGGCTCCTTTTTATGCCATATCGATTTACCGTCTTTTCCAACGTAATCATCGGTGGATTCACAAACGTACACTTCACTGTCTGAATCTAGCTCCTCTTCTGAATTCGATTGATGATCACTAATTAATTCTTCATCAACAATTTCTTCATCTTCCTCATTAAGAGATTCTTCATCTGTTGAAACTTCAGCTAATAATTTTTGCAATTTTTCGCATTCCTCTTTGTAACTCAAGTATCGAGACATTATTGCGACCGTCTCCACTGCTTACAAAAATAGCTATGCGAACGCGCGCATCGGGCTTTCGAGGCCCGCGCAGCTGTTTCTGACAGCAGGTGTTCCATTTTCCAAGAAACAAGAGGGGTGAAATTCCTAGAATGACTAGGGGCAGGTGGCAAATGACCTTGGACGCAGCTACTGGGGAATTTGAGTTTCTACGCTGAAAAACCGATTTTCTGCAGAATTTTTTTTAAGCGCTCGGGCCTCTGAGGCCCGAGGCGCGCGCTCGCGGGTTAAGTTTTGCACACCAGTGTACAACTATTTTATTTCCATTTATTCATAATAGGATATTGATAAGTATCAAGGTATTGACATAATGAGGACTGATTCTTTCAGATTCAATTAAGTGAGTACTCAGTAGTAAGTAATCAGATTTTTATACTTTTATATTGTTTTTTTTTTTGTTCAAGTTAAAATACATTTTTCTATGAAATATTAAAACAAAACTGAACTCATCCATTCATCGATATGAATTACAGATAAAAATTTTAATCAATAATTTTAACTATCTATTTCAAAATTTTAAAAGAAATATGATTTATTATAGCTATACACATAAATTAATATTGATTATTTTAATTTGAATATCATGAATTTCCTTTTATTGGAAAGAAATTTGATCACAATCTGCATTTATTCATTTGACATACATATAATGTTTTTCATATTATATTCAAATTGAGAGGCTTCGTTGAATATATTTCAGTAGTTGTAATAAAAAAATTATGAGCTCTTTTCAGGTAGTAGGAAATTTTACATCAATTAATCTACAATTTTTTTATGTAATTGCATATGCTTATTAATGGACTAAATATCTAATAAACATAAGTGTCTAATATAATACAGCGTATATTGCAAGAATGGGAAAATTAATTAAATTTCATTATTAACCATTGAAAACGCAATAGTGATAGATAATTTTTATAAGAGGTAGCTTTTATATTAGATTATTTTAGAGGTGAATTTTATGTATTATATAAAGAAAAATATATTATTTGCTTTTTGTTCTGAGAAATCAAATTTTAATGAATAAAAAGCAAATTCCGCTGATGTAAATAAAATGTTGCCATGTTTATAAGCAAACAAGGTTCAATACGTGTTTCCTTAAATAAATTTTATAATTTTGTGAATCTTTTTTAAAATCCACAATATAGCTTCTACATGACACTTCGGTTATACATAAGAAATATTCATGAAAGTATCATATGCTATATTTTTTAAATTGAAGGTAAACATTTTTTTGCTGTATAATTTACCTGCATTATATTTTTGAAATTTTATGGATTTTATGATTTTAATTTTTAGAATTTGCAAAAGTAAATTGGTTATAATAATGTCTTAAAATGATTAAACCATAGGACGAATACAAACTTAATTCAATTTTATTAATATTGGTATTGTATATAATTCTGAAAATGTTTTGCTTCAAAAATGAATAATATAAATTATATATGACTTTTTTTTTCTTAATTTATATAAAAAAAACTTTCTTAACTAATAATAAATATTATTTCCGGTCGGTGATATGTGTAATGTTTTCTAGTCTTAGAATATTTAATAAAAATGTTAATTTAAGTGAATAAGTTATTCTTAAAATTTAGATTATATTAGAGTAATATTTAGATATTTATAGCGAAAAAGCAAGATATAAAATAAACAAACGCATAAGAATACCGAATTCATTTCTTTTATTCTAAAAAAAATATTTATTTAAAAAATATTCTCTTATTCTCAAGTTATAAATACATAAAAAATAAAATTATTTAAGCTTAATAGACATGTGGACATGTGCTTTTGAATGAACCAGTGATTATATATATATATATATATATATATATATATATATATATATATATATATATATATATATATATATATATATTTATATATAATGTCTTTATTAAATGGAGTAATATTAATTAAATAAAATAATATTATTTTAATTTAGCATTGATTTCTTTCAGCAATATATTTTGACTTTTTTTAAGAAGAACGTATTGTAATTATCCATTTTATTGTTAGGTTTTATACTTATTTAACGATGAGAAGTTACTCAATTTTAATATTGCCTGCCTAAATTTTATTTTAAATATATTTTTATAATTTAAACTAAATCACATTTTGGAACAAATATTTAATTGAATGCCCCATTTTGGATAATAATATCAGATTTGATCGGATTAAACACAAACAATTTATACATTTTATTTTCAATAAATCAAATAAAAAGTTAATATTCATGCATTACATGCAAATGAACTCGATACAATTTTTCTTCTGAATAGTTATTCATTAGTCTTATAAACATTTTCTCCTTTTTGCATTATTAGTGTTGATTAAAATGCTTTGGAAAACAGCAATGGATTGTTTTAAACAAATTATGCAAGGAAAATTTGTATTTTATAAATTTAATTTTTTATTCACTGATTCCCCCAAAGATTTGTGATTCTAATTATTCATAATTATTAATCTAATTATTTAGTAATATGATATATAATTTATTATGAAATAAAAATACACAAAAGTGAGATAGATTTTCTTCTAATAGGTTTTCAATTTAAATAAATTCATGATAAAATAAGTGGTTGATTTTGCCTGGAAATTAATTCTTACGTAGATAAACGTGTAAGAAACATGTTATAAATTCGGTAAGCATTTCACATCATTAACCTATAATGTAGCTACAGAGTTAGAATGTCTGTGTATGTCATTCCCCCGAAATATCATAATTACTTTGCTTAATTGCTTCAATGCTATTCAGATTATTGAAATGAAATTATATGAGAGAAAATCCACAAGCCATTGGTTAAGAAGCATTCCTGGAGATAGAATAATATGTGTACAAAATATGCAATTAATTATGCAATATATGCACTAGGTATTAGTTTATTAAAAATATTACATAATTAATTTCTTAAATGAGAATGAAATGTTAAACTTTTTATTTTTTATTTTCATCGTGCATTCCAAAATTATTAATATCATTGCTCTAAATGGTATATTCAAGTATGATTTAATTGACAATAAATAATTCATTTATTTATTCATTTCATTGCATTTATAGATTATTTGCAAATTCTATTATAAAATAATGCTACAAATAGATCAATTCTTAATTTAAGAAAAAATATCTTCTCAAAATATTTCAAGGCCTACGAAAATAAGCTTTTATTAATTATGAAGGAGGATCATTTGAGCACAAAATTGATATAAACTGGCGTTTTTTATTCAAGCATTTAGAACCGAATGTAAAAATGCATAAGTATATAGTGTCTTCAATCATGCATTCTAATACCATACATTCTTAATTGTTTCAATGTTACTGTAAAGAAACATTACTTAAGGTACAAAAATACATACACGTAAAATGAAACTAATAAATACACTATTGGTATTTAAATTTAAGAAACAGCATTACTGTCAATTTCATAAAATTTTCTATTTCTTCTTTTAATTTCTGTCTTTTAGGCAAAATAATTGTTACTGCAGAAATCTGTTAATATATATAACTGATTTTCAAACTTAACTGTTACATTTTATATAGAAAGTTAAAGTCTTTAAAATACCATTTAACTCTCATTAAATAACAAAATAACACATGAAAATTATTTAACAAATGTAACATTATCAAAATCTCATTAATTAATATTTACAGTATTATATAGTTATATTATTAAGACACAATTTTCTTTATTTTCATATCTTTATTATTTTACTTGTGGCACATTTTTCTAAAATTTACCTCAAGCTTTCCACTTTAAATAAATAATAATTATTATTATTATTATATATAATTTAAAACGTATATAAATAAATCGATAAATCAATTTATATGCATACATACATACATACATATATATATATATATATATATATATATATATATATATATATATATATATATATATATATATATATAAATATATATATTGGGAATTTGTGTTTGATTTCCTAATAACTTATAGATATTATAGATATATTAAACAAATTATATATAATTTTCGTAAAATAAAACACATCTTTATAAAAGTAAATAAAATCCTTCCTTATATTCTATCTTTAATTTACCAAAATTACCATTGAAATCATCTTAATATTATAATTAATCATTAAAAAGTATAATGTAATACATTTTTGTCTGAAATTTATTTAAATTTTATGTTATTTAATGATATAACTTATACATGTACCAACAAAATTTTATATTCAAATATCTCAAACAACATTTTTAGACATTGCAATAGTTTAGTTAAACTAATAAGCCGCGAAAACTTTAGATGCTCTTTATATCGTAAAGGGAAAGTAATAAGTATTCATGACTCCTTTATAAGTAAAAAATATTTTTAAGAAAAAAAAAAACACTTTTTTCCTGTAAGCGATAAAATTACGGTTTTTTTACATACATACCACATCACTAAGAAGATCAAAAAGTCCTTTTTTCTAAGAAAATACTTTTAAACAATAGGTAATTCCTTCTTTCTACATTTAAATTGATGTTCACTTAGTATCCGATGTCCGTACACATACACGCACAAAGAGAAAAATAAAGTACTAAGTAACCCATTTAAATAAATATCTATGTTCCTTCAACCGGGTTTCAACATATCAAGAAAATAAAAAAGCAGTAGAAAATTAGACACAATCTAATCATAGCGTCAGATCTGAAGCTCTTTTACGAAAAAAAAAAAAGATTTGTAATACTAAAGACGAGTAAATCTTAGTTTCTTTCTTAATCTCTCGTGAAATCAAGCAGAGGGGGGAAATAAACAAAAGACGCCGAATTCTGTTTGTTGTGACAGCCGCATTTCATGTAAAAAGGAAGGCTATACGATTCCCTCCTTTTTTTTTTCTTTTTCCGAGAAAGAATAGCCTTATCGTTCCTTTTTATACATTCTTTATGCATCTGGAGTGGAAAGCTCAATAAGATGGACTTCATTCGAAACAATGTATGCAAAGAGAGCGGCAAGTATTACAATGGCATCAAGATGCAAATTTTGCGTCTGCGTGCGAGGCTGGTAGAAAACTTGAAGGTACACGTGATACCTGAGGAATAAAACAGCTCCTATCTCGAGCTGCAATTTCGAATAATGACGACTCCGTGACTCCCTCCTAATGCTCATGAAGGAAAAGATAGGAGGGAGGAAAGGGGAAAAAAAGGAGTTTAAATTTACTGCGGTGAAAACGAAATGGGAATTGCAATTCGAAGAGTTCGAAAAGGGTGAATGAAAGAAAGCTTGGCTTGTGGTAAAATGAGTTATGATTCAGAGACTTGAGATTAAGTAATCTCGTTTCACTATATTTTCCCTCTTACTTTTCAGTTGTTTCCTCTCGTGGTTTTCCCCATCATTCCACTGAGGTATGAAAAATCAGCAACTTAAAACAACCATGATGATTTGATGCCTCTCTTTTCTCCAAAGATTTCTGGAATCAGAAAGAATTCTGTATTAGCATAATGAGAATGTATTGCGATTGTCTGGTAGCTTCATTTGGTGCTTAAGTAACTGGCAATAAAATGTGATTCTTTGTACTTCAAGAGAGCTTACTGGAATATTTATGTTCACGGAGGCATTTGATTTTTTTTGTGATAATTCATTTAATATTCATGCTCGAATTACAAATATTAAAAGACACACACCAGAGGAATAATTTGTACTCATTGAATCATTTCAAAAATTAAAATGAATATAAATTCTATAACTTATTGAAAGGGATATCTTAAAATATAGAAACAAATCTTTACATTATTCTTTTTTGTAATAAAATTGTATGCTTTATAACGAATAGAATATATATATATATATATATTCTATTCGTTGTCATACATTTTTTTACAACACAAAATATCTTTTCAAAACTATTTATTACCACTATAGCTCCATGAAAATAAAACTACTAACAGATGCTTATATTTAAGAATATTCATAAAATAACTAAATTTTAAAAATATGGCTTAGTTTCAAGTAACGAAAATGTCTATATTACAATTCATTTTAAAATATAATTATAAGTATTTTTACTAAATTAAGCAAAAAATCCATCCCTATTCTTTTCTTTTTTTATTTATATCTGAGTCAGAATTCATGAAACTTCATGATGAACTTATGCTAAATTATACAAGGTGAATCTTATTTTCGGGATTTTTTATGAGCGCTGATTTTTCTAGTATTACGTTAGCTTAGGTTCAATGAAGTTCAGTTCTAATAGTAGTTAAATATATTTTAAAATCTGAAATATTGACAATATTTTATGTTCAAACTTTTTAAATATATCATACTTTATTTGTTTCTATACATTTATATTAAGTTTCTATAAATGGACATTGGATAAATCTAAGCTCATTCATTTTAATATACTGTAAATACTATCTAAGGCCTTATAATACTTTATATGTTTATGACAAAGTACATCACGATTATTGGGCCAAAATGTGATGAATCTCGATGATATTATTATAAACGCATCCACATTATTTACTTTGAAATATTTTAAAATAGTATTTTTCTACCTTCATTAGAAAGTGTATAGATGTAATTATTAAAATGTGTTCTTCTTTATTATGAACTAATAAATGAATAATGAAAACATAAGTGATATCAGCTTGCTTCATAAAAATATCAGTTAATTTTATGATTCATAATATGATTTGAAAATAATTTTGTTATAGTAAAAGATCTAAATCAAACATTAACTGATAAAGAAAACAATTTAATTGAAAATTTTGTTAAACTCATGGCAGTGAAGATTCTGTGTTCCAGTAAGTGGTGAGATGGTTCACAGTCAGAAAAGCTCTCTCTGAAGTGATCCTGAGCCAATCAACGGTATCCACTTAAAGATACCCCTGCGGCTCTAGAACAAGCAGTATTTTTGACATCAATGGACCTGTCAATTTCCTGTATGAAGTAACACAGCATCCGACCCCACGTCAACTTGTCATCTTGAAACCATTTCCGCCAAGAGGAATGTCACGATAAGTAACTCTGAATGATGCGGTATAATAGAATTACTTTGCAAGAAGAAGAATGCTTAAAATAAGAACTCAGAAGTATGTATTTTCTACTTAATTCGAAAATTTTATTTCAATGTAAAAATATTAATTAAACATAAAAAATATTTTTACTATCGAGAATTATTTGTAGATATTATATCAAATACATTTATCAAATTAAAATTCTAAAATCAGTTAAAAATAAAAGCTAATATTTATAGGCTTTTGATATATTTGTTTCAATATATTTTAATTTTTAACAAATAGGATTACTAAAATAAAACCAGCTCTCATATTACTTCTCTTAATGCTTCTACAGCATGCATAGTGTAATACATACTTTGTTTGTATATCTCATATGTATGCATATCAAAGAAAATAAATTTTCTCAATTTCTTGGCAATTTCATTTATCAGAATTTAGATAAAAATAAAATATAAATTAGGTTATGAACAAAAATTTTGTAAAGTTACTTTTCAATAAATTTTACATTATTAAAGTGAGTTTATTAGACTGACATTTGTTTAATTGACATTCGTTTTGGTAAGAAAATTTAATTTTAATATATATATATATATATATATATATGTATATATATATATATAGATAGATAGATAGATAGATAGATAGATGTAGGTAAAGATAAAAGAAATGTTCTGAAGTACTAAAAAATAAAAGTTTAAACATTTGTTAATATATTCATTTGATTTATTCTAAAATTTCTTGACATTTTACATTCACACACATACCAAAATGAAAGAAAACTCTTAGCCGTATTAAATATAATTTTGCATCTAAATGTTTAGGGTGTTCTAAGAATTGCTACCAAACATTTAGAATTTGTTTTTAAATTTTAAGCTTCAGATAGCTATGTAATCAAGAAAAATTTTCTTTTTTGAAATGATGCTATTTTATCATTTGTGAATAGTACTAATGCTTATTCGATACCATTAAGGAGAAAGTACAATTAAAGAGATGTAGATAAGTATCTTTTTTGTTATTAACAGTAATTACTCGTTGATGCATCTCCTAATAAAGTGTAAGTGAGATAGTTGGAGTATTTGATCTTCCTCGAAGGTATTTAGATATACTTACACTAGAAGTATTGTGAAATAAATATGCATATATTTTTGTTAATGATATGCATTTGAAAGAATATTCAAAATCGAGTTAATTTTTTTTTTATATTTTAAATTATAAAACGGTAAAATACCAAAACCAAAGAAATTCTTTTCTCATCATATGAACAAGTACTTCTATAATGTATGCGTGTATGTACATATATACTTCATACTTTAATCTAAATAAATAATATTTTAATGATTAATAATGTGCAAAAGTAGTATGTTAATAAACACGCGTGTCAAGAATGATAAAATAATTTAATGATTCTAGGAATTTTTAACATTGAAATTATTTTTCATTTTAAATGAAAATTTCTTGAAAAAAATAATTCAACTCATTTTTCAACTGAAATAAAAAATATTTGATAAAAATTCGTTAATTTTAAATTATATTACAGGAAATTAATTCATATTTCAAACTAATTTCTAGTTATAAATATACAGAGTATACTTGTACAGATCATTTTAAACACAGTAATAACTCTTGGACAATTTGCAAATTATATGTTTCAAAGATTGGAATTTTAAAACCATATTTTACATTTACTAAAAATTGTTACATTTGCCTTTTTAGAAATACCATATAATGATTACAATTTTCAACTGAATAAATACTATGCATTAAAACGTATGGTACAGTAATGTGAAATTTATTCATTTTTAAGAAATAATGTAATTTTGTTATTTTTGCATTTCAATTTATTTTATTTTTTCCTTTTAAGGGTCTCTAAAACATGAAAAAATATATTTGCAGAATGTTAATACTACTTTAACTTTATTAATAACTGCACTAAATTAATACTACTTAATGAATCAAATACCAAAGTATACTCTGAATAACTCCAGAAAGAAAATGCTTGCAGCCTGCATTGAGATCATTTAAAATTATTTAAAAGTACAAATGAAAAGGAAGAGGAACATTTCAATTAATCTTATAAATCTTAAAAAAAAACATAAAATTATTTTTAAGCATATATTAATATTTTAATTAGCCAGTAACAGATTCTTCAAAAAATAACATAATTTTAAATAAATGTGCAAGATTAAATAAAGCAAAAAACAATCATAAAAATAATTATGTACCTAACTTTGTATGTGTATATCAATAAAAACATACATATTGTGATCGGCATATTTACCATTATTTACACACCAGCACACAAATGCATACACTTTGCATGAATTTAAAAAAAGTTCTCAACCATCGCATGCTAAAAGAACCATAAATTAATTTTAAAAATTTCCTGATTTGCTGAAAAAGCAGTTGTAAATTACCGTCATCTATTTTCAAACAATATTTTGAAAATACAACTAGTGCAAAATAAAGAAAAAATCTGTAATGAATGAATTAGAAAACAATATTTCTCTCCTTCTTTATATTATGAGATAAAATATTCAGCACTGGATATGAGAAAATGCCGCCTTTTGAGTCAAAATGTAGTTGCACCGGAGCTCATTCAGAGTTTTATGTTCCCGATTGACTAACATGATCCGATATTTCCATAATATTAATTTTTCGAGCAAGCACGATTTAGTTTCGATTTGATTTTAAGGCCAAAGAAACAACAAAATTAATTATAGGGCGCAATCAGTACACCTTCGGAACAGATCCGGTGGTTTCCTTTTAAAATATCTCATTTCCCTTATATCTCACACTAACCAGTGCGTGAAAACTGAAGTCACTGATCTAGAAACTATTCCTTCACTAGAATTTTAATGCATTATTCATTATTCGAGTTCGTTCGTTATGCGAGTCAGAATTTATATATAGAGAGTCTCTTGTAATTTAACTCACCCTTTCTGAGAACGGTTTTCAATAAAATTTGACACATTCAAAAGCTATTGTTTCAGAAAGTTGAATCATATGTGTGGATTGTTAAAGAAAATTTCTTTTTTGTTTCACTCATGGTATGGACACATATGAAAAGCTTTACCATGTGCAGCAACTTATTTTAGTATCTAATAATTTTTTAAATTTTAACATGAGGTTACTAATATATTGGTGTAAGATATGTAAGAAGTTTTTTTTAATTGACGCCCTTCATCTTTTAAAAATATAATAGCATTAATTTTCCATTGAATTCTACAATTCAATGCTTCGATAATTAATATATTATATTTTATCACTTGAAAAATGTTATATTAAAAATATATATTTATGTTAAAAATCTTAAACTATATCCTGTTTGTGTCCCCTACATCAACTACATTATTTTTCAATTAATTATCATAAATTTTTTAGACTAAATGAATTTTCATATTTAAACTTGACTGTAAACATTATAAGATTATAATTAGAAATATAAATCAGTTATGAAGTAATTTCATATAATATCATGAACTTTCCGATACAGTTAAAACAAAAAGAAGTAATTTTAAAGTTTATATAAACTTATTAATTATTAAATTTTAAAGTTTATCTATAGTAAAGTTTATGTAAGATTATTTAAGTTATGATGTTCATAGAGTAAAAAATAACTATATAATAAATATATTTGTAAAAAGTTTTATATTATCAAAAACAATTTACAAAATTAAGAATTTTAAGTAGGCATAAAGTAAATATATAAGTTAGCGAAAATAAATCACACTTTTAAACTTGGCATACAATTGTTTATTTTATTGTTAATCAAAGAACTTTTGTTATTATTTACATAATTGTAGTTATGTTGAAACCATCGTAATATTAAATAAAACAAAAACATGAATTGCATAATGAAATTGAACATTTTCAGTTTCCTTATAAATATAATATTAGCTTTGTTTCATTAAATCGAATCTCTTTTATAGTGATTTATATCAATCAATAATATCTTAAAAAAAACAAAATTAAAAAAAAATTATTTTTCTGTAATTTTTTTTTTGAATCTATAATTTTAAAATGGGAAACAATTAAAAAACTAAAAAATTTATATAAGCAATATAATATTCTTTATATTGAAAAAGACTGCATTAAGTTAAATTAACTATATTAATATATTTGTTTTTCAACCTCAATAAATTTCTCTTTTATTTATGAAATAAATATAAATCATACATTTATAGATAACAAGACAAAATCTGTAACAATGAAATCTTATATGCATTTAAACTTAAAGAAAATTTTAATTAATATGTTCTTAAAATGAAAAATTTTGAATAGAGGAAATCAGCTAACAAAATAGAGTCTAACAGTTGTTTTATTCTAAAGAAAAGATTAAAATAAAATAATAATCTAATACCTTAAATAATAAAAAATAATGTATAAAAAATTAATTCTTTCAACTCTGAATGTTATACAGAGTTAATATTTTCCAGAATATTTACATAAATGTATTACTTTTTCTATTTATATGCATCAGATGTCGTTGAAATACTTATCTAAAACTTTTTATCCATTATTTGCTTAAATAATAATATTGGATTACAGTATTTTAAGAAAAAATGCTGATTGCAATGAATAAAAAGAGATTTATAATGTTTCGGTTATATGAATGGATTTAATAATGCATACTGAAATTAAATATTGAAAATGAAATTGATGAAAATGAAAGTGAATATTTGTCTTTTATATATAGATTCTGAAAGATATTTTATATTCGAAACAAAGGAAGATTTCGAAAATAAATTAAATTGCACATTTTATTTAGATCAAAATTTATCTGTATATACAAATAGAAGAAATTAAATTAGTAATTTTTCGTCTTGTTTGTATGATGAAACCCCCCCTCCCCCAATAAATTTTAATACTAAACCATGAGATAAAAAAATTAATTAAGTGTTTTTCAATGCATAATATTGAAATTTTAAATGTTTGAGTTGTAACATTTTATTATATATTTATATGTTCCAGTAAACATTTTAAAAAAATTAAAAAAAAAAAAAATCATTGACTAAATATCGATTTGGATTTTATGTATCTAATAAAGCTGAATTAAAAATTTACAGTTTAAGGAATATCGTAGTTCTTTAATATGAAATATTCAAGATTAAAATTAATATATTATCTACAAATTAGCAAACTAATACGAGTATTGCATATTGTAATATACATTTGATTTTTCACGGTGTGTAGTATATGTAGTATATACACGGCACGCACACTCACTCACACACACACATATACATATATATATATATATATATATATATATCATATGAAGAAGGGTGATAGTACCCATCCAGAGGATCAATAATTACAAAGGATAGAGTTCCACATTGAGATGCAGAAAAGAGGAAAGTAGAAAAGTATCCACCAGGACAAGATTCCTTACTGGTTGGGGTGGATTACCTCTGTTGCCTGCGTATGTTTATCCACTGAACTACTTATCGAAAACATCAAAGAAAGTTTCCGTGAACGTCTGGGCATGTGCCCTCCGTGATTACCTAGTTGGTCTTTTATTATCATACCAGACCATGTGACCGGTGCAAGATACCTTATCTTCATGAAACAAGTACTTCCCTGTTAACCAGACTGTTAGGCTCTCTATTCAAAGTATATAAGAATGTATGTATAAGAAAAATAACACAGTTAATTAGGCTCCAATTTTTAAGAAAATATCTTCGAATACGTCCAAATTTTAGAATATAAATTTGCTCCTCGTAAATTAAATAAGATATTTATGTTAATATGTTACTTGACATAGTTAAATGTAATGTCTGTTAAACATATAGACATCTACCCTTCTCTTAATATCATGTGTAACATAAGCGAAAATGTCTGGTAAGATGCATAATTGACTGCATTGTTAATGAGGAAAATAATTTTGGCAGGGGATAAATACATTTTGTTGAGGTACTAGCGTCTACCATCATACATATTGTTTTGAATTTTCGATTTCATTTGATGCTCTAACCACACAATCTTTGTCCACCCTATGCAACAGTCTCTAGAGAATGTCTCAAAAGATTAGAAACTACAAATAGTGAGTATTTTCGTCCTATGTGTTTCGGATACAAAATCCATGGGAAGGGATGTCATGAAACCACACCCAACATTTCTTTTCGAAACTGGCATGTTTCGATATCAGGTGCTGCGTGTGGTTAGAAACTGAAATATTTTCTTGAAATCATCGAGAACTGATTCAAAGTTCAACGAATATAGCATGAAATTTAAAGAAAACCAAATTGCTCTCATGGGTAATAATTGAGAACAAAGGACAAATATGTTTCGTAATAAATTGTTTAATTTTTTGTAAATATCTTAATAAATATTATTCATTATTTTTCATATTCCTGTATATTTATACATTTTAATCAGTTTCTTATTCAGATGCTTGATTCCTTTTTTTTAGCTTAGATTATATTTAATTGAGGAAGACTTTCATTAACTCCAGTCTAAGCACATTCATAAGGTAATTTAGAATAGTAAATCTTTCTGTAACATCTAAAATTATTTCAAACGAAATATATTGTTTCCTATTGAAATAAAAATATTTATATTCTTATTTTTTAAGGAAAGTATTGTCTTTACTACCTTAAAGTCAAATATAAATAATGTTAAATAGTTAAATTCAATTAATGAAGTATCATTTTTGAATTCAGATAAATGAGAATAAATGAGCAATCATTTCATTAATGTTTACGTATGTTTAAAATGCTAAATGCTTAATTGAAATTCATTTTTCAGAGAAAAACTTTCTGAAATGGATAATTAATCTTTAAAATCAATTTGAAAAATATTTTAAATTTACGAAGCATTGGAAACACAATTTGAGTGTTTTATAAATGTATTACACTAGTTATTTGATATAACAAACTTTGACAGTTAGTTTATAATGATTATAAAATACAAAATGATTAACATGAAAAATTAGTCATTTGCTGAATCCCTTTGGAACAAAATGAATATTAACATGATACAATGCAAATATAATGCAGATTTAAGGCGTGTTACACACACATAAACTTAAGGAAAATAAAATAATTTATCAAGAAAAATGTATTCTTAATTTTATGAGAAGATTTTTAGTGTGTATGTGCGTGTGCATCATATCATTTTCTAAAAACAAAATAATATAAAATAAGGAAATGCGTTCTTTTGGAATTGGGGATGGCAATATGAAAACATGAGAATATTAATTTTTCTCCTGGAATTTCATGATGATTTTGAGTTGAAAGTTTACATTTTAAATTTATTAATGAATCATAAGACCTAAATTTGTATGACTTTATTTAGTGTTACCTGCCAATTATTATAATAATAGCATATAAAAATATATTCTACATTTAATAACAGTCGGATATTTTGAAAAGAACATTACTATTTTAATTAAATCAATTGGTAAATAGTCCATATAAAACAAAAAAAAGTTCAACATAATATTAAAAATCTTGATAAATTAAAACAAAGGTCTCAGTATGGCATGCTAGTGAAAATTCATTAAAGCTTTAAAAAATAATACAAAATCATGTATAAATCCTTAAAAATTGTATTGTGTGTTCTGTGTCTCATTTATGCAGGAAAAATACATCATCTACAAGAAAAAGTGCTTTTATTTTCGAATATCTTACAAGGAAATGAATACATACTGAATAGATTCTAAGCCTTAGCATTTTTGTGACTTTGTTTGCTCCCTAGGAAAAGTTAAAACAAAAGAGAATTCTCGCTAATGAAACGTCTTGCATATATTACAAAAGAAAACTTGTGTATGTTATTCGAATACAATGCTTAGAAGGGAAAGTTCAGGATTAAAAATACGAGGGCTACATATTACGAGCGTTAAAGGCAAGTGCTTTCTTTTCTATATAAAATTTTTTGTATTTTTCTTTCAAACAAGTTTGTACTATGTAGCATCTTTACTGAAAGGCTGTTCTTTTCTTCGAGAATTTTGCAGAACAACTTTTATTTGCAACATAAATATAAAACAAATCAGCCAAATACGTATAAATGATTTACAGATGGAATTTTAAGTTAAGAAATTGATTCTAATTAAGATGAAAGAATTAAAATCGTTATAAACTATATATGAATGAAATTAAGGAATTCAACATTTTATCTGAAAATCTTGTCAGTATCAATCTAAAAGTATATACACATAAATATAAAATGCTAATTATTTGTCTCCGTCACATTTTTATTCAAGGTTTAATTAAGGATAGTTGCATGGAAAGGAATGAAACATATATGAAGATATTGTTTCCCAGTAATTTTAAAGAATAAGCTATACCTCATTTAGAGATTCCCATTGCAGTGTTTGTTATTAATCTAAACCGTAATCAACAATGTTTTAACAAGCAGTGTAGTTGTTAATGATTTTCGTGCACTTTAGGAACTTGCATGGCTTCCAGAAAAAAAACAACACATGACTTTTTCATAATTTTAAAATTTTCATCTATTTACAACTACTGGGGTTAGAGAAAAGTGTATGAATATCTCATGGGAATTCTCTTTTTACACTTTCTTAGTTTATATTTAAAAAATGAAATAACTCTATATTTAGGTTGTTCACTGCATAGAATGTGTTTACGTTTTTTTTCCAATACGTAACCGATTGCAAATGCATTGAAACTCAAATAAAAGTAATTCAAAATTCTATACGTAATAACTTCGTAACTACAGAGTAGTTTTAAAAAGTTTGAAACTCATTTAATTTAATCTGATATAGATGGAAGACCTCATTTCATAGTGATGAAGGGTGTTTTAAACAAAAGTATGTAAAATGTAAAAATAATAATTTCTTCCTAATATCAATTTTCATTAGAAACTGTTTAACGCAATATCTGATAAGGAATATGTATAAATAAGAATTAATTTCTATAGATTACTAATCTGTATGTTATTTTTTAAACATATTACAAGTTTTCCATTAATTCAAACCTAACGATCTTACTTTCACTTTTCTAGGAACACAATTAAGCAATGCACATTTTAAGTGACTTGAAATTTATATGAAGAAATGTTTAACGTCTAAATTAAATAATTTGTGTAAATTAGTTTGTGAAGGAAAATATTATTTTTTTATGTTTTGTCATTTGTTGATGGTAACTTATCATATCTCAATGAAGGTTAACTAATTCATTGAATACGTAATTGGCTCTTATTTTAGCATATTCTTTAATATTTGAATTGAGGACATTTAACTTCGTTTAAATAGCATTGTAGAAATGTTTTACAAATTAAGATTAGATAACTATTTTTTACATCTAATTTCTTTCATAAATGTACATAATTACGAGTAAAACTTCTTAAACAAATTTATCTGGTGCAATGCATAGATTTTAGATTTTTAATATTAATAACTGTAATATTAAACTGTTGATATCATCTGCTTAGTATAAGAAGGTTACAATAGTTTCTGCCTGAGGCATAATGATACAATTAGAAAAATGTTTTTTCTAGCATATAATATTACAATACTGTTTCTATAGATGCAGAATTTATGTCAGGAAAAGTATTACAGTATAAAAATGTTACTAATATTCTTAGTGATAAAATTATGGATAGTTATGAAAATATTATTTAACACTAGTTAAGGCCAAACCGAAGAATAATGTTACACCAAAATTATAGCATTGACAATAACCTAAGCAGAATGGTATAAAATCTGTCATTGAAACAATTCAATTAATTTTTTTCTTTGTGATGGATTGTTAACTACATTTTACGCTTATCGTTTCGCATTCAGACTTCATTTTAATCACGGTTTATCATTTAAAATATACTTGACATATAAAAAACCGAATAAATGAAACAGCATATTGATCCCTCTGTAGAATCCCGTAGTGATTTACGTTTATATTGATAAAGAACTATTGTGACATAAAAAGCCGAATATCAGTAATAGTTGTATGGATTTTTTCCACATATTATTATTTAAAAGGACATTTACAAAATGATAAACCATGATCAAGCATCCCAAGGAAATCAAATCTGATCCTTCCTTAACAATCTATTTTTCAAAAATGTATCTGAATACATGTCTTATTATTCACCAGTTAATATCACACCTCTGACATTTTTAATTCTAATTAAAATTAACTCTTGAAATAAGACTAATATTTAGATTATAAGATTTTCTAAAGGTAAATCAATGAAAATAGAAACCTTAATATTTATCATCAAGAATTATATCTAATTTACATTTTATTTAAATATCAAGTTAAACGAATTGAATAAAGGATTTATGATTTACATTAAAATGTGGCTGTTATAATTTACATTACATGTGAAAGAGAGACGGAACTATTAGTAATGGTTCAACTGGTAATTAGAGTTTTTGTTTGGTTTGTTTGTTGCTCAACGGTCATTTCTGGCACACGGGGGCTAATTGGATCTTAGTAATGAGAGAGAGAGATAGAGAGAGAGAGAGACAGAGAAAGAAATGCTGGAAAATACCCACACATGATACAATAGCAAGAAACTCTAGAAAACGGGAAAAAGACTCAAATTAAATGTCCAGAATATTTAGAAAATTTATATCAACCACTTAGTTTCAGCATAGATTTTATATATATAGTAAGTAAATAAAATTTGAAATGGGTGTTAATTAAGTAACACGTGCTATTCGCAGATTTGTGATATATTAGATTCGAGATACTCCTCGCTGAATTGAGAAATAACACTTTCTTAGAAATAAAATACTAAATTTGGTAGATCATTCATATCATGATATGATTTGTCTTATTTGATATAAATAGGATCATACTTAATATACATAGAACACTGGAAGAATAGTATACAATACTGAGGAAACAAATATATTATTTTCAGGAGCTGACTATATATAAGTAAGTAATTTAATAATACAGGAAATTTCTTGCTTTCTCTCTTGAACAAACCAGAATTCTCTAGAAGACTTCAACACGTTTTATTGGAGACAGCATCTATTATGTAAATGACGTCGGCATGAGTAGGATCAATGGTGTAGCACTGAGAATGCGTGGCCCTAACGCATCAAATCTCCTGCCGAGTTCAGATGAATGCATACTGACGCTGATGCGTGCGTGTATTCGCGTGAAAAATTTATTGTTTACTTTACTATGTCTCTTAGATATGTTCAATTGAAACTGTTTCTATATGGTAAGTGTCAGAAAAAGGACAAGAGACGATTCATGAAATGTTTCCCTCTCTATTAATCACTTCACTTTTAAGAGTTCCTATATAAAAGTCAGATAACATTGAAGTACTAAATTAAAAAATAGATAATTAGTGAACAATAGAATTAAACGTCAGATAAAGAAATGAGGAATTAAAATTTGAGAAACAAAGTTCTAATTCTCAAAAGTATAATCACAGTTTTAGTACTTTCAGCTGCTCGATAGAAGTAAAAATCTTTTGTGTTTTTGTTTTAAATTAAGTTTTATCTCCTACTCAAATATGCAGTAAAATTCATTGTTTTGACACTAATGAATCTATTTTCATTGTGGTTGTCCAGTTTATTAATACTTTGAGTCAGTCTTGATAAAACAATCGAAGCGCAATAACCGCATGAAATTTTAAGATCGCATGAAATTTTGAGATTTTCCTTTAACTGGAATTCAGACAATAAGTATTTTTCTTAAGTGAAAAACATTTTTGAAGGTATCTATATATAGACTTAAAAGTAGCGTCTTGTGCTTAAAAGTCATAAAATTTTAAACCTACTTTTTTTTAAAAACTTATTAAAAATATAATTTTTGGAAGTAAATCATTTTTATTTTGCTTTTATTTACCTCTAATAGCATTTTTCTATTAATTTGATGTACTTTTTAAAACCATATAGAAATATTGCTGATTCAAGTGTAATTCTACAAAAGTAATTTCACCTTTTTATAAACTAATTATTTTCTATTAATGGCTCAAATATCAAAATTAACAAATTTAATTCAATATATTTGTTCATTTAGTTTATTGAATTATATTTGTCTAGAATATGTTTTAAAACCTTCTAAACTTTGAAACACTTAAATATTTGTATTCCTGAAAAAAATCAAATTAGTTTTTTATCAACTTTTAAAATATATATGTTTTCTGATAAAATACTGGAGCAAGTCATCACATGATCAAACCAACAACACCAGATCAAGTGAAGTTTAAAGATATATATAACTATACTACACAAATTTGCTTAATCAATTCATATTTGTGAAAAGGTATTGTTGAATTTATTGTAGGAAAATTGTTTTTTGTATAGTAAAAAAGTAGCAGGAATTGCACAGAACGAAGTTCACAGTTTCATGCTTTTGAAGATGTTAGACGGTGGTAGGTCGTGCGCAACAACATGGAGATGTGTAAGCAATTGTAAGCAAGTATATCAGTACCATCATATTCAGTAACCTGGTTGAAGCATCAACCTCTTTAATGTTCGCATTACTTTGAAGACACTGTCTTGAAGACTGATATTTTCCAGCTGCATTCTCAAATGATTATGTAAGGCAAATTTTGAATATTTCATCAGACTAAATAGATTTTCTTACATTTTGCCTTAAACTGTATTTTAAAGCTAGTAACGTGAGTTCTAACGAAGCTTCTAATATAATTTATTCTGCGTATATTCTACTGAATCTGTTAGAATATTTATATTGAATATTGAACATAAAACAATCTGATTTTGAACTATATTTGCTTTTTATTCACGTGTACAAAGAATTTGGCACTTTTATCTTGTTATATATTAGAACTCATCCTTCTACTTTTATACATTTATTTTCTTGTTTCATTAACTTTATTCCTTTTCTTTTTCTTTTTTTTTGTCTTGTACCAGCTAGGCTGACAGAAGGGGATCCAGCTTGCGAGGCTTAGTGCCGGAAACTGAGGCTTTTATAACTAATTTTGATACTTTGCACTCGAAGATGGAAAACTCAAATCAACCATCAAACAGCCGCCACCTGCTTTGGTAGAAGAGCCACAGAACCATTCCTTGATGAGGCGAGAAGTATTGCCGGCACCCACTCTCTAAAATTGGCAAACAGTACATCTCGTGGAGATTTGCAGTCACCTTACCGTCAAATCCTGTACATGTCTTTTACCGTCAATTCCTATACTATTACTCTATATCCCAGTTCTTGATCAGACCATCGTCGGTGGCACGCTGGTATTTCATCATTGGAATGTCGTCCGACACAATGGACATGATCCTCTTCAAGATCTACCAATTGCACCAGTCCAGGATGGTGCTCAATCTATCGCTATCATACACCAGCTTGCTCCTTTCATCCGCCAACCTTGTACAAGACAGCATGAAGTGGAGGCAGTTCACCACCACATTGCATGAGTGTCATAGCTCACTAATCAACTACCCTCGTTTATTCCGGAACACGCCCGTGTCCAGTCGCTGTTTGGGCAATGATAGCATTTCCGAAAGCTATTTTTTCAGACACTATTTCAAAGAATCTGAAAGTTTGGTTACCAACGTCTTCCCTTTCCCATCTTAGCTGCCATACACGTAGTGCTTCTTTATGCAGCACCTTAAAAAGGTGTGACCTTGGACGTGACAGGTCCAGCGTTGGCTCTGGCAAACTCGCAACTTCCTTGGATAGTTCATCCGCCCTTTCGTTTCGGAAAGTACCAGCATGAGCACGTACATAGTGCAGATGTACCTCTCTATCGCTAGTAGCTTCCCGATAAGAGTCATTTACCTTATTAACAAGGCTCTCACTCAAGGCTTCCGAACAAGGCTCTCCCTGTCCGTTGGAGTTCCACTGTGACATTCACAATATTTTGCCTTACCTCCTTAAGATGCGAGTTGAAGATGAGTGTGTGTGTGAGCTATTAAATTTCCAACCAAGGAATTTTAGCTCCTCCATGGACTTTATGGAGGTTCCGTCCCATCTGAAAACAGGTGGTCACTTTAGTTTGCGCCTTCTGGTGACCGTGAGGGCCACCATTTTTTTGGGATTGAATACCATATTGTACTTCGTCCCGCATTAACTGATTGTATTGAGGGCAACTTCCGCATTTTTCTCGAGCTTTGTTCTAGAGTCACCAGCTGCGACCAGCAGCATGTCGTCAGTGAATGCGATGAGCCTCGTATCATCCGGCATGTCCAGTCGCAATGCCCTGCCTGCAACAACGTTCCGGAATAGTAGTCCACTAAATGAGCCCTGCGGTACTCCTCTGCCAGTTTCGAAAACTAGGTTTTCTCCCGAGCCATTATAAATATTCTTCCTGTCTTCCAAATTGGACTTTACCAACATATAGATATTATGGACACATCGTGCTAGACCGAGGAGGAACATGACATTTACGCGCTGTCAAAAGCACCCTGAACATCTAGTGACTTACCCGGCTTAAGGCCATGTTGGGCAGAGTGAAGTGCCTGGGACTTCACTAAGTGATGATAAATCATTTGAGTGAGAAGCTTGTCTTGTACTTAGCCTAAACTAGAGCGTAGACAAATTGGCTATATGAGCGCCTTTTAGACGCGTTCTTGCCCAGTTTCTTGAACAGGAAAAGCTTGGCATGTTTCCAAGATCTTGGGAAATGCTAAATAAAGGCATTTATTGAAAAGGAGTACAAACATTCCGGGATTTCTCTCAAATATAGTTTGCATCACCTCAGCCGGGATTTCGTCGGGTCCCGGAACCCTTTTCTTTGCCATGGATTTAACTACCGACATTATTTCCACTTTCGTGAAGGGCCAGTCGATATCTCCATTGCAGTAGGAGTCCGTTAGTCTCCTTATGCCTAATTATTCGCTATTTTCTTGGTCCTTTTCATCCACCGGGAAAAATCCAGCTACTATTGTTTTGACGGTTTCCTCATCACTGCTGCTGAGAGTTCCGTCAGGCAATTTGACGCTACTCAGTGGTGTGCTTTTAACAGGGCTTCCAGCTGCAATTTTGTATATAAACGACTACATATTGGATCTTAATATATTTTGGCAGAATTTATCCCAATTTGACTCTTTTTTTCTCGAGTATGAGTCGTTTGTACTGGGACGCAGATCTGTTGTACAGCGATTTTCTGGCTTTGCGCTCATCGGAGTCAGCACATTTCTGATACCTTCTCCTCAACGCTCGTGTATTGTTCCAAAGCATCGTCAACACATTGTCCCACCATGGAACCTGTTTTTTAGTGGTCGTACTAGTTCAAGGCCTTCTGTTGCAGATCTCCTGCAATACTTGAGTAATGTCTAACACTACTTCATCTAGATCTTTGCCTTCTTTCGCTCGTAAGATTTCATTGAGATAGGGTATTTTTTTATTGAAGTCTGCACCCAATCTCTGAACGCGATACGTTCCTAGTCTTAGTTTACCAGTATTTTTACTCTTTAAGATTTTTGGTACTAGCTTAAAGGAGATGTAGTTGTGATCGCTAATGCAATTTTCAACCACCTCCCATGATGAGAAAGGTGACTGTAGACCACCCGTCGTCACCGACAGATCGATCCATTTCCTTCCATTCACAGTTTTAAAGGACAGCGTGGAGGTTGCATCGTTTAATATTACGAGGTAGTTTCGAATGAAATATTCCACAAAAGCTTCACCTCGCTTGGTTCCCACTCTAGATGGACACTCGGAACCCCACAATTGATGCCTGGTTTTAAAGTCTCCTCATATGAGAACTCTCGTGTGGAGCCGTATGATCTTTTCGAGAGTCTCTAGAAAATCACCTATGTCTGCTCTCGAAGGAACACAAACCGACACTATCAGTAGCCATTGGTGTAGATCTCTGATTACTACCGCTACGATATGAGCGTCAGCATATTCGATTCACACACTGAGTTTGGTGTTAGTGACGACAACCATAGAGAGAGCCATTCCGTTGACGATGGGAGCCACCGACTATGTTTGAGGAAAGACCGCAATCTCACCGCCCACCAAATAAGTCTCCTGTAAGAGAAGGATGTCGGACGAACTCAGTTCCAACTCCTTTAAAATCTCCAGAGTTGCCGCCCTAGATCTTGCTAGGTTAATCTGAAAAATATTCCATACTCATAACAATTGGCCGTACCAACCTTCAATTTGTGCGTGTACGAAAAAGCTCGCACTCCCTCTTTTACTGCGGGCAGCGCAAGTCAACTGCTTTATGTCCAGTACCTAATTTCAGTTTGAACATTGCGTTCGCCCTGAAGCAGTTGATGCAGCGATTCTTCTTCTCATATTCTTTGAAAGAATGCTCGCCCGCGCACACGGTACAAGTTTCTATCGTTTCAAGGCAAATGGATTGTAGGTGCCCAAACCTACAATGCTTGAAAAACCTTGTGGGTTCAAGGAACTCATTGGCCCTGTGTTTCTGCTAGCCGCAGCTGACCTTACCCTTTTTCATCAGTGTTTTAAACACCTCTGTTTCCAGCACCCAGTGTTTATCCGATCTCTTGCCATTTAATTTGAAGACCACCTTCATGTGGCCTTCCTGGATCTCATTTTGACACCTCCACCTCACCGTCCGTGCCCGGGAGGTCCTATATCATTACTCTGGGTAACCGCCGTGCTGGCTCCCGAACCTCAACTTTGTCGTCTAGCAATTCCTTGATCTTTTTCCTCATGACACTCAGATCTATTGTGTCCTTTAACTCAATGGCAACGCCGTTATTATTTAATGGCTTTAGTCCTTGAACTACCACGCCCAGTTTCCTAGGGTAAATGGCCCGTTTCAGTTCGTACTTGACACCATCCGATTTTAATTCACTCTCCGGCTTTTGATACACTAAGAGAGCACTGTTCTGCATTCTCCTTTTACCCTTGCTTTTGACTACATCAGCATAGGACCTGAGAGAGTCCTTTCCCGTGTTGCCTTGAGCTACCTGGAGCTTGTCACTAGAGTTCTGCAAGTGTACCTGGCACCCTACTCCCCGGGCGTTGAACCACTACGCCCGGTTTTCTTTTTTCCTCTTCATCATCTTTTGCCATTCACTATTTGGAGCGGCCTCTTTTGCCGTCTCTGTTGTCGCGTCGACCGTCGAGTCAGTCTGACATTCTGTCAAGACTATTAATAGTCTCTTCTTTTCAGTCGTCAGATTCTTGGCCGGTGGGACTTCACATCCCGCCACCGTCAAATGCGCGACGAGCACATCTACTAGACTGGTGTCAATCTCAAACTTCATGTACAATTTCTCTAATTTGCACTGAAAAGTGGGGTTTTTTTCTTCTTAGAGGGACTTTTTATTTTAATTTTTGAATCCATGAATTCTTATGGTATACTGATTTTGAACACAATAATAAACACTATATACTAGTGTCTTATCAGATGTCACCATAAAAAAAGTTTTGAACTTTGTTCAGTTCAGCTCCCAAACTTAATTGGTTACTTCCAGCGTACCGCCTGGGTCGTCCCCGACACGGATCCGTTACCTTTTCCACGCTGCAGTCTAGCGTAACCCGCAAGGCTTCCAGTAGTGTAGTCTGCCCTACTCCAACATGCCGTGAATCGCACGCTTCCAAGAAGTCGGACCAATGTAGGGGCTCAACCCTAGTTCTTTTAATCCATTTAGCATTAAAAACAGACCACGTAGGCCACTTCCACTTTTGCATTGACAGATTGGCGCCTCCCTTAATCTTATATTTTCATTTTTGTGCGATGTATTTGACCCATGCCACATAAGACAATACGCGTCATTCACACACTTTAGTTTTACTTTGTCAGTTAAAAGCTTCCATTCAATCATTAACGTGGGGGACTTCCGCATTAAATCTCACATTCATTGCCTTTAGCATTATTTAGGAATAATTATAGATTAGGTACTACACATTGGTTGCCACTTTCATACTTTTAATTTTATGTGTTTTAACACATTCATTGCCATAGTCCTTATGTCTACTTTTATAAACCTGAATAACACGAATCTACAGGCCAGAAAAAACAATAAACAAAAATTCTCAGTTGTAGGACAGATATTACCATTCCATACATACTACAAATGCTTTCCAAGACTATTTCTTCAAAATTAGCCGTATAGGTCCGTGTTTCTCTTCGTTTTAAATCCGCTATTTTGTGGAACACTCGGAAAATAGTAATTTTTAAGCATATTTGGCTTTCAGTCAGAAAACGATGCAATGATCCATCTTATCATTTTTAAAATTAAACTAGAGCAACTCACCAAAGAACTCGGCGGGAGGCTCTCAAATCATCTCTAAAGAGGTCTCAGTGTGAGAGAGTAGCCAGCCCCCACACATCCCAATCTCATATGAGGTGCGCTGCTCCACTTTTTCATACTGAAACATATTCGGTGTCGAGTGCGACTGCTTCAGTACACACATGCAATAAGGACCCGTTTATAGGGGAGGCAACCATTCACACCTCATTCATACACAGAAAAGACAAAGACAGGATAGATAGAGAGAAAAAGTACATCCATGCCCGAACCGGGATTCTAACCCAGGACCTCCTTATTCACATTAAGGCACTCTGACCACTAGACCGGGTGGTCGGCAACTTTATTTCTCTTCTACTCTTATAAAATTCTCTAAATTTAATATGTCAAAAATGAATTTTCTATGTTTAGAAATTCTACATTTTAAGAATACCCAGATTTATGTTTCAATAAATGATCAACTATCATGTATAATTAAGCAAATTTTATAATTGATTTCTATATCATGGGATCCAAAAATGTCTACATATAAAATTTAAAAAAATATCATTTCCGCATTTTTATGGAAGATGCAATTCTGTATTTCATTCCCAATCACAATAATTACAGCTTAAGTCACCCATACATAATTCAGGATTCCCTGTAAAAATATATGTATATTAATAAATAGTCTCGTTATTAAAAATCTATTTCGAGCACCATAAATTTTTCATTCAATGGTTATGTTTTGAGCATTAAAACTAACTAGACCAAGACATATATTTTATAATTTATTCTAAACACACACACACACATAAACACACTCTCACACACACAATAGCAAATATCTAAGCTATAAACATCTATCTGAATTGGGATTTCTATTCTGCTATTGAATAGTATAAGTGTGTTTAAATGATTTATTGATGCATTGTAATAAAAGTATACTGCTACGTAAAGTAGTACACTGTCTAACCTTATTCAGATTAAATAATATTCCTAACAAAGATATTACAACTGTAACACATTTTTTTAAAATTTTATTTTACAGAATTTAATTATATTTCAGAAATTAATTGCACTCGAAATCTTTTTTTTTCTCAGTTTCAGTTTGCTATGAAATTGCAAGATGGCTTTGGTTCATCACTCTTTGGGATGTACACTACTCGCCATTAAAAGTGCTAGAAGAAGAAGGCGACATGCTACAGACGTGAAATTTATACGAGGGGAAGAAATTGCTGTGATATGCAAATGATTAGCTTTACAGCGCATTCAGAAAAAGCAGGTGTCAGTAGCGACACCTACATTGTGTTTAAATGAGGAAATTGTTCAGCCAGTTCCTCACACGCAAAGTGCATTTGAACGTTGTTGTCTGGTGAAAAGTTGTTGTTATGCCTCGCGTAAGAAGGAGAAATGCGTACCAGCAAGTTTCTGATTTTGATAAAGCTCGAATTGTAGCGTACTATGATAGCAGCTTATCTTATCGCAGTATTGCTGCTCGCGTCGGTCGAGATGCAATGACTGTTAGCAGAATATGGAATCGATGGGTTCAGGGCGGTAATACGGAACGCCATGCGGGATCTCAACGGCCACCTATCACTAGCAGCCGAGAAGACAGGCATATTATCCGCATGGCCGTAATGGATCGTGCAGCCATGTCACGAACAGTGAGTCAAAAAACGGGATCGTTTGGAAGACAACAAGTGTCTGCACGAACAGTTCGACGACGTTTGCAACAGCATGGACTCTCAGTTCGGAGACCATGGCTGCGGCTTCCCTTGACGCTGCGTCATAAAAAAGAGCGCCTTCAATGGTGTGATCAACGACGAACCTGGGCGCACGAATTGCGAGTCGTCATCTTTTCAGATGAATCCAGGTTCTATGTTCAGCATCATGGTGGTCGCATCCGTGTTTGGCGGCATCGTGGTGAACGCACACTGGCAACGTGCATTCGTCATCGACATACTGGCCAATCACCTGGCATGGTGTTATGGGGTGCCGTTGGATACACGTCTCGGTCACCTCTTGTTCGCATTGACGGTGCTTTGAGCAGTGCACGTTACATTTCTGGTGTGTTACGACCCGTGGCTCTACCCTTTATTCGAGCCCTGCGAAACCCTACGTTTCAGCAGGATAATGCCCAACCGCATGTTGCCGGTATTGTACAGATCTTCCTTGATGCGGAACATGTTCGGCTGTTGCCCTGTCCAGCACATTTACAAAACTCTCACCAATAGAAAACGTCTGGTCAATGATTGCCGAGCGACTGGCTCGTCACCAAACGCCAGCCACTACGGTTGATGAACTGTGGCATCGTGTTGAAGCTGCATGAGCATCTGTACCTGTACATGCAATCCAATCTCTGTTTGACTCAATGCCCAGGCGGATAACTGCTGTTATTACTGCCAGAGGTGGTTGTTCTGGATACTAATTTCTCAGGATCTATCCAGCCAAATGTTTTGAAAATTTAATATCACTTGTTATTTCTAGTATAATGTATCTGTCCAAATAATATCATTTTGTTACCTGCATTTCTTCCTGGTGTAGCAATTTTAATAGCCAGTAGTGTATTTGTTCATGAGAAAAAGCGTCTATGGCTTAAAATGTATTCGAAATGTTATAAGCATTTTCATTCGTATTGGAATCAAAACAATAAAGTGAGATGTGAATACAAAACAAAATCTCATGAAATATAAATTTTTATGATCATTTGCGTAAAGTTAGTTTGTTTATAAGTTTAATCTTATAGGAGTTTCTAATTTTCATGAAGTATACTGAATTAATACAGAATAATTACTGCTTTTCCCAATGAATGATATAATTCGAGTTTCTTTCTAAATGATTGAATTTAAAATCTTTTATTTAACTGTAGAAAACAATAAATAATGCCAATTGACATCACACACACACATTTTAACCAAATAAAAATTTATTTTCTAAATTGGTTTTAAGTTTCATAAAATTTTAAAAGAACTGCCCTGTTTATTTATATTTAAACTGAGAAAGGGTAAGGATTTTCGAGAATTCGTTTTTTATACTGCGTAGCAAATAACTTCAGTTACCTGAACAAAGAAAATTGCATGTTTGAATGAGACTGTAAGTATTCTTTTGCTTCAATATAAAAGTTGCCTTTTCATAACATTTAAATTGAACTCAGGTATAAAGTCCCTGGAACTCAAATATTTTCCAAAGAATTCACGACATTTGTTATGCAAATGGACTTGGAAAAGTAAAATTATAATATAACGGAAAAGAAAAGGCAAATTTCCTTTGAACTTGAAAATAGTTTAAAACACTCCTTTAATCTTTTAAACAAGTACCATAAGAAAATTGAAATTGTATGTGTGTGAAATTGATATTGTAATTTAAAAAAAGAAGAACTGAGTGAATCTTCTTATTTAAATATATATAGGAAAATGTGTTTTTCTTTAATTTAATAAAAAATATATCTATATCATTTGCATCGTTTTATAAAACAACGAGTAAAAGAGAAGAGGTAAACTTAGCGAGAATTTTAGATTAAGAAAATACTCTTCTACCATATGGTTGCATTCTGTTGTTTTATTCTCATTTTTATGATAATAAAAATATTCTTCGAATGAGAAAGTCATATTTAAATTAAAATTTTAACGATAAATTTGAAAATATAGTCACATATTTTTTCTCTTCTTCCTAAAGATAAAATATACAAAATTAAAAGTATTTTATATTCATTTTGGAAAAAAAAAATCTTTGAAATTGAATATTTAAAAAGAGAAATAAGACATGAAAAGAGATAATTATATAATCCAAACATAATTAATTTAATGATATTATAAATCGATAGGTTAGATATTTTAATAAGATAGATTAAGAAATTCTGTTCATGAAAAAACTTGTAAAATTTTGTTGAGAAAATTCTACTAAAAGGTAACAAACGGAGTATGGTGTAATCTTCATATGAAATAAAAGTTCCTTATTTATAATATTTAGCAACATTTTTCAAGCGAAACAAAGTTTCAAGATGTGTGATATTTAATGATGATCCTTGAATTTAAAATGCATAATATTATTTTATTAAAATTAAAGAAATGTCGACTGTTTTTCTCTGATTTTTTAATCATATTCAAAACAATAATCATAGTTCAATAATAGATTAGGCATTAGTTAACAAAGCATATTAGTTAACTTTGAATTAACACAATTTAAAACTTGATTTACTTATTGGAAAGCATATTTCATTTTATTTTTCACCTGAATCCGACAAAGAATTGTAGCACATTCATGTATTATACAATATGAAATAATATGATACCTTTAGGTCTAAAAAGTTGATGAAAAAGATAATTGTACATAAAAGTGTTTCAGCTTCAAAGAATTGATTTTGAAAAAGTATGAAATTTACAGTTAAGGATATGGTATGTCCAAAACTTTAATTGATACTTTCAAATTATATGGTCAAATAGTGTAATATTTTAAATAATAAAAGTTAGGTGGTCTCTAAAATGTGTGTTTATTCGAAATAACATAGAAAATTTACTTACTGTTTTTGAGGTTGGTATTTATTTCTTTAAGCATTTTATTTGCTCTCATAAAGTCTCAAGCAGTTTATTTTCATTTATTTATTTATTTTTTGGTATTGCAACAAAATTGCTTTAATTTATTCTCATGTGAAGGATGGTTTATTCCCCATGACAGACTTGCACTGTGATATACCCTTCCTTAAATGTGAATATTTCATGCCTAAATATACACCGATTACATACTATATCAGATTAGGATGTCTCTGCACCTTTAACTATACAATTAGGTTCAGAAGCTGTAGTTTCAAATTTCACATTGTTACTGTGTCTTACTTCAGTATATGTTTCTAATCCTAAGCAGACTTCACAGTTAAAATATGAACTTTTAAATGCTATTTCCAACAAGAATGGCATGGAAGAAGTTCGACATACCAGAGCCAGGAAATTGATTATCACTACAACTGATTATAAAATTGCAATTAAAACAGTATTGAATGTACTGATAAATCATCAAACACAAATCAAACAGTAGACTACGAAACACATTATACCATTCGTATTAGTGGATGAATCTCTAAAAAAATCTAGCTTTAGAAATTGAAAAAAATTGGCCTTAGTACTTCTCACTTTAGACGTTTCATTAAATAAAGGTAGTCATCTGAACTTCTAGAAACTTGGTAAGAGGTACGGGTATAAAATACCACTTGAAATTAAAGTGTTTTATCTATAGTAAATTTGTATATTTTTGTAGGTAAAGTGTGTGTGTGTGTTCCTCAATACAGTGTTTCAGATTAACTCATGCAAACAAGAAAGTTAAGATACAATTAGCTTTATCCAGAATTTTTAGCACGCATCATAATAGTAACTACTTTCTTGCTAATGTTCCATATTGTGTTAATTGCAAATGATCGCATACCTTGGATGATCCTGATTGCCATGAATCTCGTGAATGAGCTCGGTTTCTAAAATTAAAAGCGATAAACCATCTACCTTTCATTGAAGCTAGAATATTTAAAAATTTTAAAACCGATTTTGTTATTTTCAAATCTATTCTATTCTCCAAAATTACTCTCAAGGAAAAATAAATGATACTGTCAACTTAATCAATGCGAAATTTGAATAGTTAGTCAACAGTAAAATTTTAGTCATTCAAACCTAACAAAAAGTTATTCTTATTACTATTTTCCTTCATTTCGAAGAAATTACCAACAAAAGTTTTGAAATTAGAAGTCACTTATCTTCCTCTGCTAGAAAAAAATACTCAAAGATAAGCGGTAACCCTAAGTAAAAGTGACATTTAGTCCAATCTTAATTGTAGACTCTGAGTTTAAATTTAGTAATCCTTCAGAAGTTCAACTAGAAATAATTGAAAATGCTAAACTTAGAATTGTGCACAATAATCTTTCCTAACTATGGGTAAGCTACTGCTATTCGGAGATCACCAGCATTTAAATATCAATTCCAATAACAGTAATTGTTAATCTTCATACATTCTAATTGATTTCATGGAATGCACGTAGCGTTTTCAATAAGCGGCTATACACGAAACTTCAATTTTAAAACCGAAGGTGTTACCACAGTTCAAGAAACTATGATTATGAATACTTGACAAGATTCCCTAGTTCAACAAAATGAACTTTTGTCAGGACAAAAGTAGCCAAACTGGTGGTTTTCTCTTAGCAGTTAGTAAATTGATTTGAAATCCGGAAAATAAAAGTTTTGCTTGTTACGAATTTCTGAAATTCTAAAATCTATAATTTTAGTAATAAAAACCGAAACATTGATGCTTTCAACTTTCATGTGATCGTTTATCTCCTACATCTTTTTTACATAGTTAATAATATGACTTATTTACTTTACTTCATACATAAATTATATACATAAATAATTTGACTTATTTACTTTACTTCAAGATGTGCGTCTCTAAGTCTCCCCTGTTTGATTAAAATACTGCAATTGACTTTTCTTATGCACATTCAAATTGATTATAAATCATCGGTTATCTTGTTCAATGTGAGATACAAGCATCTAAGTACAAAGCTCCAAAACTGTCATCCATAACCTACCTATCTAATGAAATGTTTCGTAAGATTCTACTAAATTTCAGATGATGATTACTTCTGAATGATTTAATAAATGTGAAAATAAAATGTACCCGGTTTTAAAATAAAAATTTAAAGCATTTGTCATTGTTTTCTCCAATTACTTAAATGTAGCCTGTATTATTAAAAATTAGCAAACATATTCTAATTTTCTCTTATTCTAAATTGCACATTATATAAAATTTGAGAAGTTTATTGAAATATCAGAAAATAATTTATTTAAGAGTGTCTTCAAATTTAAATTCAAATACGAATATTCTAAATAAAACATTATACTTCTTGCTAAATATTTAGCTATTAAATTTAAACAGTCGTGCTGTACGGACATCACTACTTATCGAATCACTTAATGTACCAACTTTGGTCTTTAAAGTGCAAATTCATTTTTCGTGAAATCTGTATCGTGCTCATCGAATTAGTTCTTTTACTTTTATAATGGTATCACAATCTTTATTCAAAATCATAAAATATGGAAAACATTTTAAAATCAGAAAAACAAACTAACAAAAATTTTCCAGTACGTTTTCAGGCACGAAAGAAAGGAAAGAAAGAAGATTATATAGAAAATAAGATGATTAAAACACTAACAAGGAGATTATTTATTGAGAAAAAAAATGCAATTTTTTTGAGAAATTGAGGAAAAAAGTGTGAATATATGCTTGTACTTTATTAAACTGATAAAGTGACAGTAATTAATCAACTCATAATTACCAGAAACACAGGAGCCAAAATCGTAAAAATAATGATTCTATTTCCCAGCATAGAATAGAGGAAAAGGAAAAGCGAAATACCTCTTTGTTGTTAGGTACAAATTTTCAGAATAATTACAGTTAATGTGTTCAAAATATTTACCAACTACTTGGACAATTTTAAAACTGAAAATAGGAATAATTGCTAAAAGTAAATTAGCATTCATAATTCACTTTAAACGTTTAATGAGTGAGTTCAAAAATTAAAAGATCGTCATGAGATGTTATCATTTTACAAATTCTATGTTAAATCATAGTAAGAACTGTGATAAATGTATAATTTCTGTGTCATTGTTAATTTTAAGTCATAAGCACATTTAACTATATAATATATTAAGATAATAACATCAATGGAATGATATTTAGCTTTAAACTTTAACCGGATATATATATATACATATATATATATGTGTGTGTGTATTCTGTCTTACGTTTGTCCACTTGTTGCACAATTTTTGGAAGGAGTAAAAGAGAGTTTTGAAAATATGCACTTAACTTAGTAAAGAAAATTATATTTGAAACTATGCATAGAGGTATGCAGTATAAGCAAGTATTAACTTTTTTATAGGTGCAAAATTAATTAAATATTAGAGGCATTTACAATTTAATTGCTGGATAATTTGCTGATGTATTAACATTTAAAAATGAGATTTTTTTATAATTAACAATATTGTTTGTAATTGTTATGGTGATCTTAAGTTATTGTAACTCTATTGTGTTTCATTTTAGTCTATTTATTTTGGTCTTGAAAACGAATACTAATGTGTGAACCCCGGAATTACAAAGAGTTACACAAAATTCTTTCTCGTGAATGCCAAAATCTGGCACTTTTAAATTCTTTCATTATACTTATCATGGATTCAAAAGTTACTTCAGTGTACAAAACATAGAGGTATCATAAACTTGCAAAGCATTATCAGGACTTATTTTACGTGCCTTAGCCGCGCTATTAAAGAGTACCGTGCATTAGATTTACCCAGGATTCAATCTCAGAACATTCCAGCCATTTTAGAAATTGCCTCACATTATAAAATATCATAAAACAAACCAAATACTTAACTTTTATTATCTAATTTATATTTTTAGTGATATATCTCTCAGTATGGAAAAATTCATCACAAATATATTTTTATAATGCTACTTAAGTAATTAGTAATTATTTTATGTTGAAAAAATTTATATTGAAAAACTTAGTTTATATTAACTTTTTATATTAAAATTAGTTCATATTAAAAAGTATATCATGAAAACCATTTTCATTATTAGTAGAATTTATGACTGAAACATGTAAAATACGTATTTTATTAAGTAAACATAGAAACAGTTTTCGATATATTTACATATTATAAGACAAGCAACTAAAATTGATTGTTTTTCAAAATCAAATCAGTGTTTTCTGCAATAAGATTTTCTATTAGATAATATATAGTGGTTATTCACACAATTAGGTATTATATTTAAAATAAATAGTGTTTTATCTCTCAAAAAATATGTGAAGGATTAACATACATCCAGGATTTAAATCTCTCAAGCTCTGTCTTTTAGTCACATTTGTATTAAAATATATTAGGAAAAATTTTAAATTAAGGATTATATATATATATATATATATATATATATATATATATATATATATATATATATATATATATATATATATATATATATATAACTCAATACTCATATGATTTCACAATCAGCAGAGATATCTTTTCAAACAATTTAGATTATAGAGTACTTTTTGAATCAAATAGGTATCTATAAAAATAGCCTAAAAAACCAGCAATATCTTTTAGAAAATTGTTCTGATTTACGGCATCTTGGCAAATGTATCTGGATATTTTCCAGGAAAAGAAAAAATGTTTCGAGCGTGGAACTTCGAAGTTTTTGCTAAAATAGCTACCTCCAAATATTACCTTTTGGATAAATGAAAAGAATATAAACCTCTATATACAATAAGCAAAAAGGTTAACTACAACAATATTTTCAAGATCTTGTAATTAATTGTTAAGCACTGTGCATATGAAAACAAACAATATATGAAATATATTTTTTTTAATTTGTTCACTACAATTTTTCAAAATATAACACATTTGGCATAAATTTAGGCAAATATCGTATTTAATTTCAGAAATTGTAAAAATTCAGAATTTCAGAAATTTTTCTTACATTTGCATTTTTTCTTACATTGAAATTTTCCCTCTAATTCGCATAAATCATAAAATGAGCCCAGAAATTGAAAATTATCATCAATGATGTCAAGGTTCAAATTCACTGAATTTCTATTCTGTTGTGTACAAACTACAGCAAACAAAAAATATTTCTTGTGTTCTCACAGAATATAAGTATTTATATTTTGATCTAGATACATAAATTTTGAAATAATATTTATTTGGATAGAGAAACGATAAAATTTAAAGCTTCAAATACTCGAGTTTGTTGTAAATATTTTGAAACAAAATAAATGTTTGGATTTATTACCTGTAGCTCCGTTTCCTTTAACAATATTGTATGAATGTATATACATACATATATACATAGTCTATTAAAATTTACCAGACCACTGTTGTATTTTTTAAGAGTTTTCTCTTAAATAATATAAAATTACTTAATTAAATTTATAACTTTATATAAATACTGGAATATGATATACATACATACCTTTTTCAAAATATAGTTAAATATTATAATAATTTTATCAACACTTTTCATATTTTCAATCCAAAAAACTATTTATAAAATTATAAGATCAATACTTAAAATAAATTTTTATAAAATTTTAGCGATGTATTTACATCATTTTTCTAGATAACTTTCTATGCATGATTTTTACTTGAAATAATCAAGCTTGCAAATGAACTCGCAGGAATTTCATCCCAGTTATTAATGTGACAGCAATTTATATTTCCTAAAATCCTGTAAGTTTCTTAAGTTATTCAGGTCTAAAGTACTGGTTGGCCAGTTCATGAAATTGATTCTTTTTCTCTAATAAAAATTTTTAGTTGATTTCATTATATTTCATCTCAATTTATCTAGAGGAAATTTCCACTTCTTAAAATTACATAAAAGGTATAAAAAATCTAAGAAAAACAACCAATTAATTGGTATGATGTTGTTTACATTTCTAAAGCTTTGCTCAACACACAAACAATATCCACTTTATCACAAATTTACTACTTATTTACTCTGAAGTGACCAGGGAAGAAATGTCCAGCTTTTGTTCTTAAATAATACCACAGCTGTAAATAGTATTTCTTAGCTATCTGTTTCCTTCATCAGAGAAATAAATTTTTGCAGGTAACATCTCAGGACATAATATGCTTATCTAGGCGCAGCTTGTCCATTTTTGGATCTTGCGCTATAAAATCCAACCAACCAACCAATTTCATCCAACTTTAATTATAATATTTTTTTTTAAAAAATCATTTTTTTTAGAAAAATACATGCGATTAAATGAGTCAGATTCTCATGTGTAAAGTACTTTAATTGCTTGTGATGTTATTTTACAAATAGATAAGTTCTTTTATTCAGTTATAAGCATAGGAGTTTATATATTACCTTGAACTGATATAGAATATTCGTTTTCCAAAACCTCTTACGCATCTCATTCAAATCTCTTTTATTTAATTATTATCAATAACAGTCTTAGACTGCTTGAATATCTTGCTTATTTATCCTTTCCCATTTTCCTGAATCTATATTAAAGAGTATGAATCTAAACATTATGAATCATCATAATAATTCATAGTTTTTTCATACATTAGCAAAAAAATAAAAATTTGAATTTTCATAGTGAATTATTTATTATACATTAAATAATTCTTTCCCTTTTTCTTGTGCTCTAAAATTATAAGCTAAATAATTTATAAAGAAAAAACAAAATTATTTTCAATAAAATAATAAAAGGTCTTATATTTATGTAGCGCATGGATTTCAGAAAATTGTTTCTGTGTGAAAGAAACTAATTTATTTTTCATTTAATGATATATTTAAGAAGTGTTTCAAAATTATTCTCTCTCTCTCTCTTTCAGTATATATATATATATATATATATATATATATATATATATATATATATATATATATATATATATATACGGATGGACACACAGACATTCATTCATTCATTGATTAACTTTTATTTAGTGTTGCATTGAATGGAATGAAATTTATTCTTCAAGATAAGCTATTTTAAAGTAAAAGTTGTGCTTTATTTTTTTAAAAAAATGTGAGATTACGCAATATATTTTTAATTTAAATTGCAACTAAGAACTCAGATTTAAATCTCCTGTCTCCTCAAACAAATCTCCAAAATTTGTGCTATGCATAGCCGCTGGGAATATGAAAAGGTTTATAAAATAAATCTCTCACTTATTCTACTTTCTCCTGTGGGATTATCATAAAAAATAATGATGATTAAAATTTTTTGATTTCTGTATAAATATTGTTTTTATCTTTCTATTGTACGTATGTACTATTTTTACTACTTGTTACAAATAAGACAAATATATCGGAATATACGGATAATGTGTGTGGAGCCAAATTTAATAATTAAGAACTTCATAACTTAAGGGAATGTCCTAGTGTTTATTTGAAATTTAATTGTATTTGTGTTTTAAACTACTTTACAATTTCCCTATAATTTTAATTTTTAATCTGTTTCCCTCATGTGCAGTATTTGCGTCAAACTATCATTACAAATTTATGGTAAGTTATGCGAATGATTTCAAAAGATTAAATAAAAAGTCTTCGTATATTTAAATTTCGTGTTCTTATAAATTGGAATTTGATAGTTTAATCTATTTTATTTAAAAGTACTTCTAACTCTTTCAATAAATTAAATTAGTAAAAAGCAATTCAGGTTCACTCATGTGGCAGGTAAATATGAAAGTAAAATTTCAGGAAAAAAAAATTAAACTTCAGACATTTAATAAGAATTAATGGGAATGGGACTAAATTTAATTGATTTTCAGAATGCATAGTGGTCAAAAATCTGATTTTTAGTAGAAGGTATGAAAATAATAAGATTTTAATTATAATTTAATTATCATTAAGAGTGATTAATCAAATTTATGATATGCCACACTTCAGAAAATGGAAGAAAATCTTATAACATCAAAAGAAAAAAATGTTCCTTTCGAAAATGCAATTAATAAGCTATATTGACAATTTCTAGTTTACTTCCAAAGTCATCAATCTTTTTATTATTTTTATTAGCAATGTTTACACAAAAATTAATATCTTATTATAATTTTTACTTTAATAAAGTTTGAATTTATTGCCATTTTCCAATGATTTATTTAAAACAGTAATTTGCGCATCGGGAATATCTAAATTAATTCTGTTCAGTTCTTAATTATTTATATATATATTTCGTATTTTATTATTTCAATATTTAGCTTATGAGCAGGTGACTGAACAAGTTCAATTTATAAGTTCCAGATATCTGATGTGTGTGAATCCTTTTAGAAATGTCTTGAATATCTTTGCAATAAATTCTGGTTTACGATGTTCTGGATGTGCTTACAAATGGGCTCATTTCATGATATTTCTTGCACTGAATTTAATCTTAAATAGCATCACACTGATATCCTGAAAAATTGATTATCCCATTTAGAAAAAAGTTCTAAACAAGTTAATTTTTTAAGGAAAAGAGTCCGGTGTGATTTATAAAATTTTTAAAATAAAAAAAGAATAGAATAATTAATGAAAATTCAATAACAAAACACATATATTAACAAAATACATAAAGTTAATTGCTAAAAAATTATAAGTCTCTTGATTTTGACTAAGGGCTAATCTACCGTACACTGACTGAATCCAACGAATAGATAAAAATACTTTCCTTATTTTTATTTTGTTCTTTTCAATGAGCGCCTTATAGCATGTAGCAATTTTTTTTCAATATCTTTGCCTTCATACAATTAAGACTTTCTATATTATAACAATAGATATAAAGGAATAAGTGACATAATAAGTAAAGGAATTAGTATGATAAAGGAGTAAGTAACATGAAAAAGATCATGGTGTCTTGTTACTTAATTTTCAATTTAAATTATCAGCTACAATTATTAATTAATTTTAGTTATCTTCATTATCTATTTCTTAATTTTTTATTCATTTTTGTCTTTGTAACGAATTAATATAATTATTGCTTGTTTTAAATATACCTAAAATTTGAAAAGAAACCACACATAATTTCAAAACATTAAGCTAAAATTAGTGATTAAATTTTATAAGGATACCTGGATCTTAATGTAATTGCGTTTTCCTATAAAAATATTTATTTTATACTGCTCTAAATATCATCCAAAACAAAGATCTATTATAAAAGTTGAAAACTTAAAATGTATGAATTAATTAATTTTTACGTGTCCCATCACAATTGTGCAAAGTTAAAATAAACTTTTTATCCAATAATAGTTTAACTTAATAATAAGTATACCCAAAATCAGTATCAATTTATTGTTCATGTAAATAAACATATCAAGTGATTGTATCTTTATTTCATATATCATGATACAAAATGTGTATTCATTTATTGAAGACAAAGCTATGATTGGAGGAGATATAAATAAGTATTTGGCGATATATAAAGGATTCAATGGCGGATGTTCTGCTGTGGTTTATTATAGCAGAAATGGCGGATGTTCTACTAATTTTTAAGCCAACTCGGAATTATTCTGATATTATTTGAGTTGCTAAATCAGTATGACTCTAGCTTACCATGGTCAATTGTCATTGCAACTCTTTTCAAAGGTAAATACCCGGTTAAAATCCCAACTTCTTTTGAACAATGCAAGATAACTGATGCGCTTCTGTTGAATTCATTTCGTTTGCATGTGTCAGTGTTAGAGAATTTTCTTGGTTTCCTCGTCTGCAATTTCTTGATGCATCTCACTCTCTATGAAAAATACACTAAGAAGGTAATTATCAAGGTGGATATTAAAATATGTTTTCAAGCTATTTGATTGTTTTATCTGGATGTGATTTGGAAATACTTAAATGTTCCTAGAATTATAATTAATTAACTTTAATTTTAATAAGATCGTTATCAATAAAAATGTTTGAGTACGAAGTAGTTTAAATTAACATTGAATACTAAAAATCATTTGAAAATATCCATATAAAATGACACCATGAATATATATTATTTGTAAAAGATTATCTTTAATTAAAAGGTCGTAACAAAATTATTAAATACTTAATTGTATACTTAATTCAATGATTTAAAACAAACTATATATATAAAATGCTAAAATATATAACATTATTTAGTGCATTTAAGTACTTGAATTATGAGTCAAATTTAATATGCTGCCTGCCTAATAACTAATGACAGCTTGAATATTATCAAATTTAATTACATTTTTAACAAAGAATTGGTCAACCGAAAATACGAAGAAAACTTCGAAAATCCGTAAAACATACAATAACAATTGTGTTCTCAAATTAGTGAATAAAACTATTTATTATATTTTAACTTACTTATTCTAAATTTTAGTCTCTAAACTTCAATATATTCTCTTTGAACCATATATCCACTACAACAAAGTGTTGTAAGGGGTTAGGTCCAAAAAACTTCTACGCACCCACCTCTACAGACGAGCATGCAGGAGGCAGAAATGTGGCCTTCATCACTTGTTATTCAACAGTAGCAGGCATCTATCCTAAGACCTTCTACTTCTAATATCACTGCCTTACCACTAGGCTATTTGTTCTAGTCTTGCAAAATGTTACGTTTTAGCAACACAACGCAAGATTATATTACCAGTATATTACGCATATTTCTTGATGTAGATTCACATGGTCTAAGCCAAGTGGTCTATAGGCGTTTTTATTAAAAGAGAGCGTCTCATCAATGACTGCTCGTCATCATACTCCAGTCACTAAAATCATTGAGATATGGCATCATACTGAAACTGTGTCGGCATCTGTACCTGTGCATGAAATCCAATAGCTGTGTTTGACTTCATACATTTAATTGTTATTCTTGCTGGCAAAGTTAGTTTCTCTGCGTACGGTTTTCTCTATTTTCTTTAAAATTCCCTGAAAATCTAAATGCTTGTCATTCCTTGTAAAATATATTTGTCCCATAAAAAAATCATTTTTTTTATTTGCTTTTCTTTTTGGTATAGCAATTTTTGTGCCTAGTATTGTTAATTACTACTTTAAAAGCATATTAAAGAGATTTACATTTGTATGTATAGTTATATAAAATAAACGCAGATTTAACATAATATTTCCATGTCGCAAAAATCTATAAATTATTATGGTATATTTACTCTATCAATTCTTAGAGAGAAATATTTGGAAAATCATATAAACTAAGAAATAATAGTTAAAAAAACATGTTATCTCTATATCAAGTACGAAGATATTACGCTGCATTAATTGTCTGTAAAACTGTATATATATATATATATATATATATATATATATATATATATATATATATATATATATATATATATATATATATATATATATATATATATATATATATATATATATATGTATATAATATATATATATATATATATGTATATAATATATATATATATATATATATATAATATATATATATATATATATATATATATATATATATATATATATATATATATATATATATATATATATATATATATATATATAAGCAATTACTTTAATATTTTATATCCAAGATGCCCCAACATTTAATATCCTTTCCATTTATCGAATATTTGCAAAAATATTACATTTGCTTATAAATATTAACAAAATAAGTTTTAAGAGGAAAATATACTGTTTTCGTATTACATATGAAAACAAATTATACGAATATGGATGGCTTGGGAGGATTAATGCTTAAACTGAAATATCTATCAATAAACAAGCACAACTGAATATCATTATCATAATGTAATGACAAAACACAAATACTCTTCAATATTTTGATGAAATTCTGTGGATTATAATGTATTCTATATGAATAATGTATAAATCCTTTTCACATAAATTGACGAATTTTTCCCAAGTGAATAAATTTGATATTTACAGTTTTTAGCACAATTGTGTAATTTAAAATAAGTTACTTACTGTTTTATTAGAAAGAACATTTAAGCATTTTCTATATTATTGTATGGTCTCAGTTGAAATAAAGTGTTGAATTTGATCTAAATAATTACCTAACAAATACCTAGAGTATGAAATAGTAAATATTTTGAACACTTGAAAGTTGAATTGTTCTTACTTTAAATTTCCTGTTTTGGCCTTCGTTAAAAATGCCTCTCTTTTCTAACATATTATTTCGTTACTGCTTTTGTGTATTTTCTACAAAGAAAACCAACATTTTAAAACATTTAAAAGCATTTTGAATACCATCTCAGCACGATGGCCCAAGACTGTGCAAGTATCCAACCTATTTACCTTATTAACTTATTACATTTCCGAACATTTTACTCTTTTCCAGATTAGGAGCATCGACAGCAGCAAAATTTTCCATAACTTATGAGGTAAATACATAATCGAAAAGGAAATAAAACATTTTAAACATTATCCATTGAAACCTGAATATAAGTATTAAATGGCCTTATTTTAAGGTACTTTGTATTTACGTTTGGTATAGAAATTAAAATAATAAATTCACTGCTCAGTCATAATGCGCATGATAAAATTTAAGTTAAAGTATGTGTTTACAAGTTCAAAAACAGTTTTTTTCAGGAAGAAAACAACTAGTTTTATTTATAGTTATAAAAATCTCGAATTGTTTTAACGAACTGATTACTTTTTGTAGGATGATTTAAGAACTACAAAACAGAGAGAGAGAGAGAGTCAATTGATTAATAAGTTATCCTCAACTTAATGCTTTGAATATCTGGAGTAGAGATCTCGCTAGGATGTTGCATTTAACAGCTACTTCAGAACATCAAAGTAGCGGAAATCAATGGCTGCTATAATGACTTTAGCATATTTTAGGGCCTGCGCCATCCTGCATCCGTTAATTGCTAATTATATTAATAACTATTTGAAAGCTTTCCTCTTATCATCATTTATTTACCATACCATAAGTCTTCTTAGTGACTACTTTTGATGAATTTCGATGTTGGAAATTTGGTTTTTCTCGATGCAAGCTTGAATAATTTATTATACATGTGGGTTACGTTTCCGTTGCAAATCAATAAATTGTAATAAAAAGCAAGTATTCGGTTAACTTTTAATGATCGAACCTGTATCCCATTTTATTGATTCAGCACGTTATAGTACCATATTTGAGTTCAATGAAATAAACATAAAATGAAAATATTATTTAATTGGATATAAATTTTAAATTTTTCACACATTATCAAATTGTATCAAAAATATAAATAATTCGCACTTCTTAGGAAGAACAATTTCATGCAAGTTATGATTCATGTTACTTTAATTATTTTATTTTGTTTAGTTATAGGTAAATTTTAACTAATATTTTCTTTGCATTTGCTGAAAATTTTTCTCTATAGATAATGAATTAAATATTATTCAAAACGATTAATAAGTTTCATTTATTAAATTCCTAAAGCGCATTGAAAGCAATTTATTTTAATTTAGGTTAGTGTGTATAATAGAATTTTGTATTGGACTGATTGTTTGAAAATATTCTGAATTGTACTAAAAGAAAAAGAATCTGAAATAAAAATAAACTGTGTAGAAGATCATTTTTTTTTCAAATAACATGTTATCCTGTAAAAAAAATTATATTATGTCTAAATGAATATAGTTAGTGTAAGGGCAGATTTTTCAATTTGTTTTACTATTAAAGCAATATTTAACAGAAAACTCAAGGAAATACCATGTGAAAATCAAAACATATTTTAAACAACATACATACCTGCATTCTTAAGAAACATATATTCTTGTAGAAGTCTCTTTTCTGAAGCTGTGAATGTAATATGTGTTAAGGGGTATTTGTTTATTGAAGAATCCAAACAGAGTTTAGGAAAAACACAATTTTTCACCACGATGAGACTCGGAAAAATTGTTGTAAAATTAAACTACATTTTAGTTTTATAAGTACATATCCTTATTAAATTTTTCTATGCAGTTTTTGTTCCGTATTGGAATCTAATAAATTATCAAATTAAAGTAAAATCATATTAAAATTAATATTTAATAACATGAAATTGTGTCTTAGTTATGATGGAAACATTATTGAAATTTTTAACTTGCCTTAGAGCTTATTAAAAATACATATTAACAAGTTGCTAACATCATGCATCTAAATAAAAAACTAAAGTCAAACTGTTTATCAATAAATGTAATTAATATTTCGTTATTCAATTTAATTAAATTTTAATGAAATTATATATGCATTTTGAACTAAATCTAAATAACAGAATAGAATTCTGTTTTGAAATTTTCAACAATCATTGTTTTTTTAAGCAAAAATTAAATTCAAATGTTTAATTGACAGTACAGTTATTTCTACAACATCAATGCATAAACTTTAAGGAATATTTCCATTTATTTAAAGCTGAAAGATTACTTTGTGTAATAATTATCTAAAATTGCTTAAATAAGTTAAAATTCTGAAATTGGTACAAAGAACTATAATATTCAACAAAACTAATGTTACAAATAAATATAAACTAACTTTACTTGTGGAATAAATTGAAGTGAAATGTTTTTATAATTGGGCAAATTTACCAACCATATAGAAATGAAACAATTCAATATTTTTTTTAAATGGAGAGTAAAACACACAATCTTGCTTTACTTAACTTTCATAAGTTAATTTAAACATTTTTAATTTTTACAAAAACAGAGAGCAATAATTTATTCAGAAATTCGGAAATGAATCTGAAAAAAACAACTGGTTTTTTTTTTTTTTTTTTTTTTTTTTTTTTTTTTGTAAAATCTAGTTTGAATTACTTTCATATTCAATCTTATTTTTTATTCCTTTTTGAATTTAATTTTGAAATCTAAGATTAATTTAATCGAATTAAATATAAACCTGCTATATTTCTCCTAAATTAAATCTAGTAAGCCATTAGCCGAGCTGTCAGCCAAATAGTTAGAACTCTTGTCTTCAGGTGCCGCTCTTGCTTTCGGTTGAACAGTTCGTGGGTTCAAATCCCACCTTAGACATGAATGTTTGTAGTGGTTCTGAATCCACTTTAAACAATAATTTCCGGTGTAATTAGCCTTCGTATGCAAAAAACGACCGTTGAGCGACAAACAAACAAAAAACTAGTAAGCCATTAAGCGTTTGAAATATTAAATCTTTATTAATTTGATATAATGCTTATAATGCTTCCATAATGTAATATAAATAATTGGATGAAAACTATTAAATTTAAAGTTTTGTTTTTAATTAGTATAGTTTTATGTTAACTTCACAATTGATATTTGCTTTCAATAATCCAAGTACTTGATATATTTAAATATAATAAAATGAGAAATATATATTTATATATAAATATCTTCCAGTATTTAATTTATTTAATACATAGGTTATTTAAATGTTTAGTAATTTTCAGTTAAAATCTATTTAAATATTAAACTTTTATTTAGATTAAAACTATAAATTTATAGTATTGTGTTAATTTTAGTTCCATTACACATTTTCTTTACAAATGGCAAATGTATATAAGTGAAATATATTTAGTAAATCTTAACTTTTTTACTATGAAAAACAAAATGTATATAAAAAAGTTTTTCTTATTGTATCTAGTATGTCGTTTTCCTATATTTTATGATAGTTTGATTCATAATAATTTAAATAAAGGTAAAGCATGCGATAAATACATAAAAATAAATCCATATTTAGTTGAATTAAAATGATAAAGTGTATTATAAATGAATAAAAATAATTCTATATTCCGTTGAACTCAAACGACTTCTTTCTTCAAATAATAAATTCATTGAATGAATAACTTTAAGATGTTTAATAAATGATGTTTTTTATTAAATTTAAATGCATCGCTTAATTAAACTGGAAATAGAATCTGGAAAAGGATTTCTTTTATTAAAGATTTGGAAGCAATGAAAGAAATAGAAATCCCACTTAGTGAAATGATAACTCTTTTGCGTTTTCGAAGCCGTAACTTAAGTATGAAACTCAAGAAACTGCACAAATCATGGCACACTACAATGAGATTACTAAAAGAAGATTAAATGTTGGGCTATCTGAAATAACGAAACTGGAGCGATTTAAAGAAATGAAATAGCTTTTCTGGAACTTTTCCAAAAATCGAAACGGCACTGTCGGGTTTAATCCTAATCTACTCTTTTTATGTAACTAACTTTGCAACAAACATCTCTGATTTTTCTTCCATTCACGCAGCTTTTCAGCACTCCACTAATGATTCAAAAATCTAAGATGCATTTACTTTTGTTAGTAAACTTCTTTAATACAACTTTGTATCAAAATATAAGTTTTAAAGACACTTAATTTGAAATGCAGTTTAATATGCATGCATCCTATAAAAAGATGTATTTTATAACATACTTTCATTTAAAAAGTATTTGTTATATTTTAATTAGTTTCTTGGATTTAGTACAATATTAGAATCAAAAGTATTTATTCTCTCAGTTAAAAGGTAAGAGCTGTTTGCTTGTTGAAAGAAAAAAAAATATTTAATGTAAATAATAAAAACAGTAAAAATATCTTTAAAGTTAAGGCCATATTTTATCTATACAATCGTCATATATTTTAATGTATAATAAGAAATTTGAATAAAACAGACAAATTCAACAATATTTTTTCTTTTAAAATTAGACACCCACAGGAATAAATTACTGTTTTCGACCTTAATTGCATAGCTCAATTTTTTTAATTTCAATTTATTATAATCGAGGAAAACTGTAGCTAATTCTTTCCTATTTATATACAGTTAAAAATAAAGTGTTTTTCATATTTTAAACATAAATCAAATATTTTTAAATAATTAAATGATAATTAGTTTTTATTTAAATTATTTCTGTATCTACAATCTGGTCAACTAACTAATATTAAGAAATTCATTTGGAAAAACTAGATACAAGAAGATATTACAGATATTTTTAAATCAATCGTTAATGAAAAAGCAAAAATAATTACATATCTAATAATAAATAAATCATTAAGCTTATTCAAATTGTAAAGTTTAATATTCCTTTAAAAGCTAAAAAGTTTGAATTATTTTATAAAAAAGTAAATATCGTAATTTGAATTTAAAATAACTGAACAGAAAATTTGGAATGGAAAACAACAACAGAAATCAAAAATCCTACTTGAAAAAAAGAAAATCAGAAATGTTTCCAACAAGAAATTAAGTGTCACAAACAATGAGAATATATTGTGCAAATATTATATTATAAAAAAATCGTATAATTAAGAAGAAGAATTTACTGTTGGAAACCGAGTATATGTTCTCCAGTGTCATTTCTCTATATCAAATATTTTCGAATTATTGAAAATTGCGGACAGATAAGTGCTGCTTGCTTTGATGAAATGCATATTTCTGCTCATTCTGTGATACATAAAGTAAATGTCTGCCAACTCAGCATTTGTAAAACAATTTATGTTAACCTTAAATAGTCAGGTGAAAAATAACATTCTTATAAATATGAATTTTTTTTTTTAATTTTTCTCTTTTAACATCATTCATTGTGAAATTAATCTTTACAAATTCATTATACTAGCATTCTTGTTATGGTTACTCTCTCATAAAAATATATATTCTTCAGATCTAACAAGCATATATATATATATATATATATATATAATAGTTCTGCATGCTCTTAATTTCGCTTACTATGAATTTATTTTCCAATTTCACGCATCATCACGCAGATACATGTCTTCACTAGCAATAATAATAAATTTGTCTGACTTTTCGAAAATAATTTTTACTTTTAAATTTGCTCCAAATTAATTTCATTAATTGAGTTACATAAATAAACTTTTTACCTGAAATTTTAAGTAAGATATAGGATAAAGTTTAAGTAAATCAATGGTATAAATTTGACCCAATTAAAGAGAAATATTTGAGAAAGAAAGCTAAAATTGTATTTTATTATTGAATTTTGTACTTTCATTAATTTAAGTGATTATTTCAGTAAATCTTATATTGAATGCGAATTACAAACATATATAAAAGCTATTAATATCTAGAAACCAAACCATTTTAACTACTAACCATTTGTACAAAGAATTTATAAAAAACAATCTTCAAATATAGCTTCACATCCTTTTGTTTTCTATTAAAACTCTTTAAAAAATTAAAAAAATCTATTTAGAACAACCTATTCGTAGATAGTAAAATGACTGATTAAAAATTGTTTGACTTTTTGTTTTATATTTGTGGAAAAAAATCTGCACTCGAATAAAAATTTATTCCAAAAATCATTGCTTTACTTAATGAGTGTACTTGTTTCCTTGCATTGCATTTAAAAATCTCTGAGCTTATATAAATGTAAAGGTAAAATATTTTTAAATGAATTCAAACTCTTAGCAAACGCCATGGTAGCTTTATTTAATTACTTTATTCGTGCTTCAAACTTCAAATCAAATTAGTGAAATAGAATTTTTTATACTAAATAATTCCCTTTCATTCCTTTATCCATATCACTCTAACTTTTTGTGATATAAGATTTTTATGAATTTTAAATTCTATTACTAAGTTGCATTTGTGTGTGTTGAGAGCCACTATTTTTTGTTTAGTTTCAGTTATGCTTTTCGAAAAGGAAATGATATACGCTGCTGTAATTACAGAAATTCTTTATTGTAAAGCCTGATTTCGGAATTTAAACCATTACCGTTTTGTAATGAAATGTGTTCTTTGAGAGAATGCTGATATTCAAAAGGGAATGAAATATTCAGAGTATTTTTAAATAAATGGGAAGGGAGAATCATTACAAATTCTTCGGGACGTGTTGTTCTTTGAAAAATAATGTATTTTTGAAATTCATTTGCTCATGAAGTACTCTCTTTTACAGTTTCCTTTAGTTAAATTTTCACTTGGTAAAAACGAAATTAATGTAGAATTTTTGTAGCTGCATATTTTAAGTGTTCTATATTGAGAAATTTAATGTATACTGTTAAAAGAGAGTGCGAGGAAACATATTGTCAACAAATATTATAATGGCTATTAATTCTATTTTGGAAACAAAAATTTCGATACGTTTTATTTAAAAGTAGTTTTTTTAATATATAATTTGAGTTATTCTTCATTGCGTTAGAGAGAAAAATTGTAATGATTTTGCAATTTTATTATTCTACTGCATATTTTCACTCTTTAACAATTGCTTTAATACAATGTTCAAAAATAATATAAATATTTTCTTTTATACATGCACTTCTTGCATTAGTTGTAGGAATTTTGAGCAAAATTGTTGCACATTTCTTTCTTTTCACAGAAAGCAATGACTATATGATATTTACTGTATATTTCTTAATTTGGAAAATTTAACGTTTAATGCATGAGATTTCAAACTCCATTTTATCGACCTTTTTATAGAGTACAATTGATTTTGTGAAAGCAGTTTTTTTTAATTATTATTTAATAAATATATATTTGCATGTAAGTTAAAAATAACAATTTTTATTTTGGGTACATTATTTACCATTTAATTTATAATATATTAGTGTCTTAAATTATTTAAAATAAGGTATTACTATTTATTAAACCTTAATATATTTTTTCATTTCCATTCATTTATTTTATCGATTATATTTTGCTTATTTTTCTATTTTCTAATTGAAAAATTTGAAATTTAAAACTTTAATAAAAATAAATAAATACATTAGAATAGTTGATAGTAAAATAAATAAAATATTCTTGTACAATTTATAGAACAAAATACATCGAAAAGACTTAATTATTTCTTAAAATGACCTATTAAACGATTACTGCATAAGTTAGGATTGTCTTAGACCTAGTAATATATTAATACATTTTTTTAGAAATCTGCAAATTAGAGGTAAAATATGCTTTACACTCGAAATTGCCTTTTAATTTATAAACTGCTATTTTACTTCTGTTATTATATTTCTAATCGTTAATTCCAATGCATATGTATTGTAAGTAATCAAAAAAAATTAATAAAATTTTTTACATAATACATCATCAAAATATTCTTTCTGTAGTCTGTATGAAAATAATATTAAATTTAAAAAAAAAATATTATTTTCAGTTGTCAAGGAAATATTTGAAATATTTTCAGATTTTAAGTTCGCACGATTATATTAAACTCTTTACTGAAATTTTTAAAGTATTTTACTAAATGCATGTATTTAAAATATACATATATTTGAATTTTACCTTTTAATAGAAAAATATGTTTTAGCTGAATTTAGAAAGCGAAAGTATTCATGTAAAAATATCATTTATGAAAAAAAGCACCAATACTGAAATCTTATTTAACATGCATTTGATAAAAATTTAATTTTAATAAAACATTTATTCATATCTCTCTCTTTGTATATATATATATATATATATATATATATATATATATATATATATATATATAAATGTATAGATAGATATAAACAAATTCTAAATCAATATATGATAAAATCAAACAATTAGTTTTAACTTTGTAATATATAAAATTAGAAAATAAAATCATTCAATAAAAGTTTAATTTTATAATTAATAAAACTATCCCGCATCGTAAAACCTCAATAAAAATGTTAATTAAAAACAAATTTTTCTAGAAGTTCAAATGTCAAAATATTCAAGACTAATATTGTCCTATAATTATTTTACTTCTGCCTTTGATCTGATATAAAACAGGGAAATTAATATATTTAACAGTTCACAGTAGTTTGCAGTTGCTTTTATCAAATGATGGTTCAGTAAAGAAAATCAAACATATCAATTTATAAATAAACAAAGCAAAATGTATGAAAAATAAATAAAACGTTGACTTACAAGAATATTAGTTTAAAAATGAAAGTATTGTTGGAGCTATCTCATAAAATGACAGATATAAGCCTTTACATATTTTATTGCAAATGATAAAAATAATATGAAGAATTCTATAAAGTATTTAAAAACATTTATTATCCTATTTCTTATTTTATTCTGGGAATTGTGTTATACAATATTGGATGGATATTACTTTAAATCATAACATCCATCCAATTCACTAATGTGTTTTATCTCATTTTCAATATTTAGGAAATAAACGCAAAAATATGTTGTTCTTTCAAGCTTTTGGCGCAGTAAATTTCAGTTGCATTTATGCGTCAGTCACACAATCCTTGCTCATACTCACAAAATAAGGATGGTAAAACAGAAATGAGGCGATATTACGGTAATGGACGAGAAACAGTCTGAGTAACATTCCAAGTTCCTGTCTGAGAAATATTTTAGGAAATTCAATTTTTCTAGAAAATATGAAAGATAATATTTTTATAAAATTTTTATTAAACTCAACACTTATTTTATTAATATAATTATTGAATTAAAATTAAACTTTTTTATATTTGTAAGAACTTAATATTTATTGGGATATTGTTTTCTAATTTTAAATATAAATTCAAGTGTGATTTATATTAATTAATCTTGGATGAAAATATTTCGTAATTTTAGTGCAATATGAGCCCATAATTCACTGAAGCAATTATATATATAGATTATTATTTTCCTCAAATTAACGTATATTATCATATAAATTCAGTCTTTAAGAAACGCTAACAGATATATTTATTATTTGTATAAATTTTTTTATGTATTTTTAATCCTCGAGCTTCTTTGCAAAATAATAACCAATATAAAAATACTTTTGTGTGTATATATATATATATAGTATTGACATTTTATTGTATCTTTTTTCTTTATATAAATAAAGTAAAGGCTGATAGTCTCATGATAGCATAGGAAGATAAATTAATATTCTCTAAATTCTTTCAGATGAGAAAATGACAATTTCAAAGTGCTTACAGTTCCGATTTAATAGCCTTACTAATGTGAATCTCATGCATTCACATTTCAATTTAAATGATTTGCTTAAGAGAAAGTTTGATTTAGAAAAATACTCTTAGCAGAAATTTAATATAGATATCAACATAACTCTATTGAATTCAGAGCGACAAGTATCGTTCTGAACGCAATCTGTTTGCAAGTCAGTTTTAGAGAGCTTTGTCTTTAACTCAGTTAAAGAATGCAAGGCGTCACAAATCTATCGATAACGCTTTAGACGATATAAATAGTGACTCTATGATTCGTAATCGATTATGGTGAGATAATACTTTTCCATCTGAAGGAACTGCTTAAGAAGGCTTTCGATGCAAATGTTTCGAAATATTTCCCATCCAAATATTCAATTTGCCTCGTATTGAAAATGAATACATTCACAAGGAATAAATATAATATATCATATATAATTTAAGATTTAATATAGATATTTTTCTAAATGTTCCCTCCCAATATATTAAGGTAATTAATTTAATTCAATGCGAATTTAAATCTGTCTCATGATTTGTTCTTCAAAGTGAATAAAGTAAATCGCTTAATGCTCATAGATTTCATTTCTAAAATGAATAAAAACTTTAAAAAAAAATACTTTATCAGTAAATTACTTTGTGACCATTTTTTTATTTCACGACTTCAAATTTTATAAGACAAAAATTTGTAATATTACCATTGATGAAAATTTAAAATAAAATTATGTTTCTTTGGTCGAAATATAAATTTAATATGAAGTCTTATCCGAATAGCTCTAATGCATTTAGGTAAAATTTTTAAAAGAAAATTAAAATATTTATTAGAAGCATTTGGCTGCAGTAAAGTAATCAAATCAAATTTTAGAAATAAAAGTTAACAGATTAAATATATATATATATATATATATATATATATATATATAAAGGTTATTTTAACAAGAAACTATACTCGGGAGACAAACGTTTAATTTATACCTATTCTAATAATTTAAGGTAAGTGAAACAATATTTTAAATAAATGAAAACTCACAAATTTTTGGTTGTTTGCTTATCATGCAATTTTTTTTATACAATATGGTATTCTAGACTTAACAAAACTAAATTTAGTTATTTTAGAAAAAAAAGTTTTAAATTTAAATCGCATAAACATTTTTTATGAAGGATGCGAAAAATATGTTTATTAAAATCAATTTCATTTATGATGATGAAAAATCTCTTCTTAATTTTGAAAAATTTTTATTAAAATTTGTCCAATTAAAACACATGAATTTAATTACATGAATTCAAAGGCTTAGCACTGATAAACTGAAAACAGCCTTTTATTCACATACATTACAGTATTACCATCTGGTAAATCTTTCATTTTTGAACTTGATAAATTGTAACTTATTAATATTTTCACGAGTATCAGAAAGGCTTTCTCATATATTTGTATGCCTGTAACAATTAATTAGTTAACAGGAAATTTTAAAAAACTCAACGTAATTGTAAGAAATACAAAGTTGTAAGAATTACAGTAAATGGGAAAATGTTCTCTGGAACAGTTTCAATAAAATATTATTTAATTTTCACAGATTTCACCACTACTTATAATATTTAGCAATGTCATAAAAATTATGATTTTGCGCAACAAAATTAGTATTTAGTTATCCGTTGTTTAAATTCTTGTTATGTAAAATCTGAAAATTGTTCATTAAATAGGATATTGCAAGTTCATTATGATTGTGAAGCTACCCGACATAAAGACAGTATTGCACTTGAATTCTGAAAACATTCATTACATCTACTTAAGTAAACTTTTCTGATTTTCTAGTTAAAAACTTTCTCCTCAGGAAAATTTTAGAACTTACGTTTTACATTTAAATGCTCTTTACCCATGGATGTATCAGATAACTTATTTTATATATAGCTTTTTCTTTAGTAATTATTTTTAAGACAATTTATTATTGTGATTTGATTATCTTCCCATAAACACTTCCAAACTCATTCATATTTAATAAGTTATTTGGGACAATTTTCTGCAGAGTCGTAATAGATTAGTTATCATTACTATTATTATGCTATTTAAAGAAAATTTTAATTAAATTATATTAATAAGCATTCAGTGAAGTTTAATTCATAATCTTAAGACACAAATCTGAGGTTCAATCCTCGGGTTGGGCAAGGCAGACTCTACCTTGTATCCCTTCAGTGGATCGATATGTGCGAACCAAGCATGCTTGGGAACTGTACACTGGGGATTTTACGTTAAGCTGACAATATATATATATATACACTACTGGCCATTAAAATTGCTACACCAAGCAGGCGACATGCTACAGACGTGAAATTTATACGAAAGAAAGAAGGTGCTGTGATATGCAAATGATTACCTTTTCAGCGCATTCAGAAAAAGCAGGTACCAGTAGCGACACCTACATTGTGTTTAAATGAGGAAATTGTTCAGCCGGTTCCTCATACACAAATTACATTTAAACGTTGTTGTCTGGTGAAAAGTTGTTTCGATGACTCGTGTAAGAAGAGAAATGCGTACCAGCACGTTTCTGACTTTGATAAAGGTCGAATTGTAGCGTACCGGGATTGCGGTTTATCTTATCTCAGTATTGCTGCTCGCGTCGGTCGAGATCCAACGACTGCTAGCAGAATATGGAATCGATGGGATCAGGACGGTAATACGGAACGCCATGCGGGATCTCAACGGCCACCTATCACTAGCATCCGAGAAGGCAGGCATATTATCCGCATGGCCGTAATTGATCGTGCAACCGGGTCACGAGCCGTGAATCAAGAAACGGAGTCGTTTGAAAGACAACAAGTGTCTGCACAAATATTTCGACGACGTTTGCAGCAGCATGGACTCTCAACTCGGAGACCATGGCTGCGGCTTCCCTTGACGCTGCGTCATAGACAAGAGCACCTTCAATGGTGTGATCAACGACGAACCTGGGCGCACGAATGGCGAGACGTCATTTTTTCAGATGAATCCAGGTTCTGTGTACAGCATCATGATGGTCGCATCCGAGTTTAGCGGCATCGTGGTGAACGCAAACTGGCAACGTGCATTCGTCATCGTCATACTGGCCCATCACCTGGCGTGATGGTATGAGGTGCCATTGGATACACGTCTCGGTCACCTCTTGTTCGCATTGACGGTGCTTTGAACAGTGCACGTTACATTTCTGGTGTGTTAAGACCCGTGGCTCTACCCTTTATTCGAGCCCTGCCAAACCCTACGTTTCAGCAGGATAATGACCGACCGAATGTTGCCGGTATTGTATGGACCTTCTTTGATACGAAACATGTTCGGCTGTTGCCCTGGCCAGCACGTTCTCCGGATATTTCACCAATAGAAAACGTCTGGTCAGTGGTTGCGGAGCGACTGGCTCGTCACCAAACGCCAGTCACTGCGGTTGATGAACTGTGACATCGTGTTGAAGCCGCATGGGCATCTGTACCTGTACATGCAATCCAATCTCTGTTTGACTCAATGCCCAGGCGTATAACTACTGTTATTTCCGCCAGAGGTGGTTGTTCTGGGTATTGATTTCTCAGGATCTATCCAGCCAAAATTTTTGAAAATTTAATCACTTGTTATTTCTTGTATAATATATTTGTCCAATAAATATCATTTTGTTATCTGCATTTCTTCCTGGTGTAGCAATTTTAATGGCCAGTAGTGTATATATATATATATCAAATAATTAGTTTCATCCCTGTTTCATTACATATTATAGGTTATTTTTGGTTTAGATTTTTAAGCACAACATTTTGCGTGGATGATTAGTTTAATTTTATATTTTGATGCTCTCAAGTAGAGAAATATTAACAGTTTCTTTTTATCGTACTGTGAAATTATGCGTCAAAAAAATTTACAGAATATTTGGAATCATATATTTAAATTTATTGAGAATATATGAATCAATGTTCTTACAACAAAATAATAATTTAAGAATTCCTGTGATCTGCAACTGTATTTATTATAAATTTTTATTATAAGTAATACAGTATGTTATACAATTAACTGAAAAGTATTTCAATAACTTTCACAAAAAGAAAATAAATAATAAGGAATGTAATTCCTACTGAAACATATAGTAAAACAACTTAGACATTTCATAGGACTCAGCTATGACATTTTTAAAGTATTTTACCCAATAGGAATTTATTTTTAAATTGGTCATTTTTATCAACATACGTATAATAACAGACGTAGTTATAGCATTAATTTTCTGTTATAAAATGAAATTTTTTTCAATTATATAACAGAATAAAAATAATTATTTTTGAAAATAAAAACTGAAAAACATTATATAGAATAAATTTATTTTAAACAATAACAACATAATTATGATTTTAACTTAGTAGAGTGTTAAAAATACGTTAACAGTTGAGATAAATCTTTAAATAAATTGCAACATACTTATAAAGTGACTCATGTCTAGAGCTCTGAAGATCAATTTATATCATTACATAAATTTAATTAATAATAGAATATGAATTAAAATTGAAGCCTTAAATATTCAACATAAATTCCAAATATTTTTAGGCACAATTAAATAGAAATATACTTATTAATCGAATTCATTTTCCAGGAATGGTTTATTATATTCGGGATAATTCAATTCTGAGAAGAATTTGAGTTAATATCAAATTAAATTTATTAACAATTTTTGACATAGAGATACATTTTATGAACAAAGATTGAAGTTCTTTATATAGAAATTTATTTTTTCAGCTTACATATATATATATATATATATATATGTGTGTGTGTTTATGTGTGTGTGTGTCAGAGAAAGAGAAAGATAGAGATTTGTATATATATGTGTAAGTACTGAGTACTGATTTGTTTCTAGATTATATTTTTAAAAGCTTTTAAAATGTTTTTAAAGTATATTTTTCAAAAATAATAAATTATTAAAGATTCTGTTATATATAATTAAAATAATTACACATTTACTATATTTATTTAGTAATAAATAAATAATGGCAGATTTATAATCAATTTTTAGTAAATATCATAAAACTGATTCTAAATTTAAGAAAACGTTTTGTCATAAATTGTTTCCTTGAAAATTGCTTCATTTCCCATTAACAGTAATTTACAATTAAATATCGATTTACATAATATAACATAAATTATCAATATAACATACGCAGTATGGAATAAATTACTCAACAATGCTTTCATGTTTCCCTTCACATATGAAAATGTTAATCTAAATCAGTCTGCATATAATTACCGATTTCCAGTTTTTATTAGGCTGTATAATAAATAATTTCAGAATATTAAAGAATAAATATTTTGTAAAGTGTTTTCATCAAATCCCCATGATACTTACTTTATTTTATAAAAGAGTAAAATTGTTTCTTATAATTTATTCTGAGAAAATGTTTCATGTAAAAATAAAAAGACATGTTATTTCAGAAGAGAATAAGGGTAAATAAATATTCAATTTCGCTCTTCTTTAAAATTACCTTCGGATTTTTTTTTTCCATAAAAACGAAAAACGGATTATAAGGATCAATGTGGGAGCAGTGCTTTAATTTTTATTTGTATGATAGATTTCTTAGGTTTATTTGTGTATTAAATTTAATATTTAACTAAATGAATTTATTTGATTCAAAAGTACTAAAATTAGATTTTATTATTGTTCCATTGCAATGGTAAGTATTTGCTGAAGAAGGATATTTCATAATTTAGGAGCAATCGGGTTTATTCATATATCTTTTTTTAATTTACTCAACAATATTATTTATCAAATTTATATTATGATAGTAAAAACTGTGCATATTTAATAAAATAAATTTTCTTAATAATTTAGATTGAATTACTTTTAACTTTTATGAATACAGTTTTCCTCTATAGATGACATTAAAGTTACCTGCATATGACTTTTAAGTTACCTTAACTTAGGGTCCTTAACATAACATTTGAAATATTTAAAATTCCACCATGAGAAAATTTTTTTAGAAATAATTGGTTTTAATCTCATGTCGTAAGAGAGGAAACAGGAAAAACTCAAAAGCTAGTTGATTGGGATTTGTGTCGCTAGGTCCAAAATTATACAAGCTGTCTATGAAACTCAAAGCTATGAAATTAATAGGCAGAAGCGCAAATTAATCCTCCCATAATTAAACTTAATTTGGATTGAACCAGAGACCTTTCATTCCAAACATCATTTCTATTCTCAAAGTTACTAAGTTCCCAGGATGCTTAATTACCTTTAATAATATTTTGCTTACGTGATTAGTTTCATTACTTTCATCGTTTAGCTGATTAAAACAAATTTAATGTATATTTTACTAAATTTATTTTAAAATCTTCAAATATCTATCTTCGATAAACAAATTTTTTTAATAATATTTGGTTTATTTGTTATTATGTTCCATAATAATACTCGAAATATACTTTTTTCTATATATGTACGTATGTATGTGTATAGAAATATTTATTATATTTTTTATAATGGGTCGACCCAATCAAAAAAGTAACTCTCGAAAAATCAAGTTTTGTCATATGAAACTATAACTGAAAAAATAACGTTAAATTAATTTTTCATTTCCTCTGTATAATTCAATTATTTTTTTTAAATTCATATTTTTATGTTTATAAATATATATAAATCTGAAAACAGAAATAAAAATATTTAGTTATTAGTTTTTCTATTTTCAAAATCTGCATTTATTTTAAACAGTTTACGATAGTTTTTCCTCGTACGTAACTCGTACTTCAAAGTAAATTATTTAATATTAAATTAATATTAAAAAAAACATGCACAATATATATATATATATATATATAAATTCACTCATACCCTACATTTACAGTACCCGACTTTTTATTAAAACTCATGATTTTGTAAAGATGGTCCCATAGACAAATTCATAATTTCAATTCTTATTTAAGAACTATAAATTTCAGAAAACTATTTAGCCAATTTATTTTCAGGCATCATCTGTTTGCGATTAATTTTAACAATATATTTTTGAAGTTTTTATTTTGTGGCTGAGAAACTTGAATCTACGCTTTTATTGGAGAATCCAAAATTCTTTGAATTTTTGGCAACGAATTGGTGGTGTTTAAATCACTAGTGTTTTTAATGGCTTTTCTGAGAAATGTCGCCCCTCTTTTAACTTATTCATCCATACATGAGTAGCTTCAATAGCCAATATCTCAAGGTAATTTTTCTAGAATTGACAATAACTTGGATTGTTTAATGAAATAGATATTATTGGGGCGTTCTATACTTATGAATTGTTATTTCGACATTCAGGTTTTATTAAAATAAAAGGAGGCAACCAATATTTATCTGATAACTTTCATTTTAAAAAAGAAACTCCCTTCAACCACAGTTGCATTTTCGAACATTTTATTGTTTATGTAGAAGTAATTTCTTTATAAGAAGTTTTAGATTAATAAAAGGCTGATAACGTAAATAATGAAAATATTTCAAAAATATTTTTAAATATGTAACTTTTAAGCAGAAAAATTAAGTAATTACATTACTTGATTTTTAATCAGCAAAATATTAATAAGAATCGCCTTTGAACACGATTTCATTATACATGTGCATATTAAAGTAATTTTTTTTGGATTATACTTTAATTTTTATGTTTTGGAACTGTGTATGCTTATAGAAAGCGTTACGTTTCACAAAATGGAAACTTGTATACATCATTTTAAAAAGAATGTATTACTGAATTCAATACAAAACACAAAATTCAATAATTTGTAATACAAAAAGTTAAACAATTATATTTATGGATATACATTAGATAGTGTTGATTACAGTCAGTTATCAGTACTTAGTAGAGTAACACTTATTTTTGATTACAGCTTTACACCAATGTTTCATTGAGCTGACAAGAGTTTTAAGCTCTTTTTTCGTTATTACATGATGCCAGGAAACAATTATAGCCTCAATCAGTTCCCTTTTATTTGATGGGCGCCTCATTCGGATAAGGGTTTTCAAACGGTGCCACAAATTTTCGATAGGATTGAAGTCAGGACTGTTTCATGGTCATGGCAACAATTTAATGCTCTTTGTACGAAACCACTCTTTCGATATTTTTGCCGTGTGGCAAGGAGCAGAATCCTGCTGAAAAATAAACGAAGCATTGTTGGAAAAGAAATCTCTGATGGAAGGTAGAAGTTTTGATTCTAGAATAGTGTCAATGTATTTTTTGGCATTCAGTGTCACATCGATGACATGAAGGCTACCAATACCATTTGCTGACTTCCATGACCAAATCATAACACTAACTGGGTTTTTCACAGTTGCTTGAATGCAATCAGGATGTAGTTCTTCTCCTATTCTACGTCTTAATATTTTCGCCCATCACAACCGAATAACGATAGCTTAGTTTCATCACTCTATATAACTTGTGACAACTAATCATCTGTCCAATTAATGTATTCCTTTGTCCACTGTAGTCTTTTTTTCGTTGCTAAAAATTAAAATAAAGCTTTCTTCATGGAATTCTACCTCTCAGTCTAACATCTGTTAATTTTCTCCTGATTGTTCTTGAACTGACAGAAAAACCAGCATCATTCAGATCACTTCTAATGCCCTCTGATTACATTATTCTATCTTGGAGACATTTTTATTCTTCTGTCATCAGTAGATTTGGTGCACCTTTTTCGGCCTTTTCCTTCTTTGTTTTGTATTGAATTTGTCTCCTGATATAGTAAACAAAACTGTTGGACTCCAGATGTAGTCACTGAACCATCGAACTTTCTTGCAATTTCTGCATAGGAAAGACCATTTTCTCGTAACATAATAATATTACATCTCTTTCTAGGTGTCCAATCTTCTCTTTTATTTGATGCCATTGCTTCTTGAATAAATATTAAAAATGTTTACAAAATTCCTACTTGTAATTGCAGTGTATAAAAAACAGGTCCTTCTTTCTACAGAACAAAGCAAATTAATGAATTGTTTCAAGTGTAAAAATGATGTCAGCTTCTACTGCCAGTTACTAACATTTGATTGGTTCTCAGAACAAGAACATTAATTGGGTAGGAAAGTTAGTCATTACAAACCACTTCAAAACTGTGCTTTTTATTTATATTGAAGTACATATAATTTTTTTGTATTTAAAATAATTGAATTTTGTGTTTTGTATTTAATTCAGTAATAAATTCTCTTTAAGAAATGATGTATGCAAATTTCCATTTTGTGAAACATAGCATTTTCTATAAGCATACAAAGCTCAAAAAATTAAAAAATTCCAATAGTGTCTACAAATTTTGGCCACCACTATATATATATATATATATATATATATATATATAATGATGATGTTTCTGAAAAAGTGGAAAAGATCACACACACACACACAAAGGAAATTTAAAAAATATAATAATGATTAAACACACTCTTTATATAACTGAATAAAATAATAATAGAATATATTTCAAATAAATTATGTATAAAATTCCGGTTGAAATTGTCTGATAAATAAGAGGTTCTACTATTTTTCAGTTTGCTGTCAGAAGCTTAGACATTTTTTTTAATAATCTGCTTAGAGAAAATATCTCTTTATACGTAGATACTTAGAACCGCATTGACCTATGGTATATCTGAGTTTTCTAGTTCGCTTTAAGTTGAAACTTTCAAATTCATCAATCATTTTTGGCAACTTTCCACCCGATTATCCAACAGCGCTCTGTATGAATTCACCTATACTATTGGCTCTACCTGAAAGTGACAGTGCTTTTAAAATATCTAATTTTAATGTCACTTAAATCTTTTTAAAATATAATTTTTACGTTATATATTCACTAAGCTTCAACAAATATTTATTATTTTGTAAATTTTAACTTTTACTGCAACTAATATTTTCAAAATAATTTTAGGAAATGTATGTTTTAAACATTTATTTATTCGATGATCTCTCTCTTCTGTGAATTTGAATAAAGCAATTTTCTTACACATTTTTAAAGATTTAGTTAGTTTACCATTAAATCAGTTTTACATTTAAGTCAGCCTAAATTGTTTTTTATAAATATAGTGTATTCAATATAAGTTTAATCGTAATTTTCAAAAAAATTACATTTGTGTAAAAATATATCTTTCACATTGCACGGAAATTAGTGTTCGAAAATTTTTAGCTGCATTTATTAAAATAATGACTCAAAATCTTTGAGCTACAAATGTGTTCATATAGATAATTGGCAACATGTATTGCAAACTAAGATTTGTGTAAGTTTTAAGTTAAATGAAATGGTAAAGAGATGACTTTTTCAAACATTTTTTTAATGTTTATTTTGAATATACAACCATGTCAGAAAGTTATTTGAAATTATAAGGAATTGATCTAGTTAATTTTTGAGAGTCACAGTGAAAACATTCTGTGTCGAAATTATTTTCAATAATAAAAATAAAATGTACTCTACAGATAGTAGTCTCCACAATATTCATGATAGTTTTCCTTTGAATTATTTTAATTGATTGTGATTATATATACGAAGTAAAATATATCAGCTGAATTAGGAATTTTGTGCTATATATATTTGTGAAGTTTAAATTGTGGCTAATAAAATAGAATGCTTGTGATGCACAACAAGCATAAATTTCAGAAGCAATGATCTATTTTGCTTTACTTGATTCTTATTGTATGTATGACACTAATTATATATATATATATATATATATATATATATATATATATATATATATATATATATATATATATATATATATATATATATATATATATATAGTTGTTTGTTATATATAGACCAGAAATGATTCACATAAATATGTTTGTTTGTTCTTGAAAAACTGGGGAACAGTTAATAAGAGAATCACTAATTTTATTCCTTCATATATTGTTTAAATTAAAATAAGTAATTTAGTTTCTAGTATAGAGGTATATCAATTAGCTAAATATTGATATTATGGTTGTGAGTGAATTTTCAATTATTTTATTAATTATAAAATCATGGAAAATCCTGATTTAAATATGTATTTAAAATATCATGGAAATAATATTTTAAATAGAATATAACATTTAAAATTAGAAAGTTAGAATGATTTAGAAATAATTACTTAAACATCATATACATATATATATATATATATATATATATATATATATATATATATATATATATATATATATATATATATATATATATATATATATATATATATATATATATGTCTTTAACATAAATATACAACATATTCGTAATTACCTAATATTATACATTATATATATGGAACAAAGAACGACTTTCTTTTGGAATAATCAAAATAATTATATTTTATACTTTCTCTCAAATTGTTTTATAATATGCTGATAAAATTAATAGGATGTGTATCTAAAATGATGTTGCTAACGCTTGTAAAACTTCTAGTTAAATTTATAAAATTAAATAAATTTAGCTTATGTATTCTAAAGCTTTTTTTGTGAGTTATTAATTACTTAGAAAGAAATTTCACATAATTAAAATAGGTAGAATAAACTGTTAGTTTTATAATCTAAAATATTAAAGTTTCATGTGGATAATTTTAAAAAAATAGCTTAATATAAATACACAGAAAGCACGAATTTTGATTAAATTTGTAAATGTTTTAAACAATATGTAATGTTAAACAAAAAATTATAAACATTTGTTATTTGTTACTACAAATTATTTTAAATGAACATTATTTTATAAGCTCAAATGTATATATATATGTACATATATATATATATATATATATATATATATATATATATATATATATATATATATATATATATATATATATATATATATATATATATATATATATATATATATATATACAGTCAGTCAAAAAAGTATTGGAACACTTGGGATGCGTAACATGTAAAGCTATTTATAAAAATATTTATCACATTAAAAAAAAAATAAAAGTAATCAAGAGGTGCTTTAACATTTGGTTTACACTATATAATTATAATTTTGCTAATATTTTAGCTTTATAATTTGATACAGCTTTTTGAATATAATTTAAAGGCAAACAAGGGTCGAAAATGCATTGGTACACTTTTGAAATAAGCAAGTAAAACAATATATATATGTCACACAAAATAAAATTTAATTTGCTACCACTTGTTTTAGACAATACTTTTCAACATAATTTGTCAATAAAATCGGTTACGTGTAGAGCAATGGCGAAAAAAAAGAGATTTTGATGGATGCGCGAAATCTGGTAATAAGCCATTGGAAAAATGGAAATTCAGCTCGTTGTATAGGACAAATCTTGTAGCTGAGTAAGTATACTGTTTTTAACATTATTCACAGGTTCACGAAAACAAATAGTGTTGAAAAAAATCAGAGATCATGGCTTCTTAGGATGTTTACTAAACGTGAAGAAAGGTTGACTGTGAGTCAAGATCACATTAATCCAAGAACCAGCACGGTAAAAATGACGCTGAGATGTAAAAGTATGTTCGGGAAATCTGTAAATCCTGAAACTTTCAGAAATGTTTTAAGAAAACATAGGTTTCATGATAGAGTACCTCGAAGAAAGCCCAACATCTCCAAAGCAAACTGACAGGAATGACTGGCATTTGCTAAAATGTATGTAAAGTATAGCCACCAGAATTTTGGGAAAATGTAATTTTCCCAAAATTACATTTTCGACGTAGACGAAAGCAAATATAACTGTTTCGGATCAGATGGGAAGCAAAAAGTCTGTTGGGCACCTAATACAAAATTGTATGTCAAAAATTTACTGTCTACTGTTAAGTATGGAGGCCGCAACAAATTAGTCTGGAGCTGCATGGCATGCTCTGGTGTTGGAAACTTGGATTTGATAGATGGTATAATGAATAAATATGTCTATCTTAACATTCCCAAGCGAAATTTAAAGCTAAGTACGAGAAAGTTGGGAATAGCAAGCCATTTGAATTTGTACCATTATAATGACTCAAAACATACTGATCACATTTGAAAGTTATATGCTCTTTACCACTGTCTTGTGTGATTAAAACTCTTGCAAAGAGACCAGATCTTAATTCCATAGAACATGTAGGATGCTATTTGCAGTAAAACTCAATGAACACCACATTTCCAACAACAGGAGCTAGAAAAACATCTGGTTGAAGAATAAGCCAAAATCGACGTGTCTTTTTGTGCAAAACTGGTCAAATTAATGCCAAATCGACTGCTAGAGATCATAAAATACAAAGGTGGTCCAACAAGATATTAACCATCAATTTTTTATTGTTTTTTTATTGGGCAGTGTCCCAATACTTTTTGAGCTCATTTTTTGTCTTGACTTTTTTTCTTTAAATTATAATAATATTCACATTAATATTTGAGTTTTGTTTCAGTCACTGTGATCTGCATTTAACAAAATGTCATATGCATCTTTTTGTTTCATTTGTGTATTTAAGTTATATATTATGATAAAATTTCATTAACTTACATTGTGTCCCAATACTTTTTTGACAGAGTGTATATTAATAAAATTATAGATTTTCATTGATATTAATTAGTATGAATTTTCTCACATTTACAAATTATGTGTATTTTTACACATATCTAATGAATTTGTTTTTAATCCCAATTCAGGTGAAAAGATAATATTAATTTTGATCAAGTGATTGTGAAGAATATTGTAAATTAACAATAAATACAAATATTATTCTTTCTAATCTTTCAACATATACGTATGTGACAACATTTTCCACAACAATATTTTTACACTAAGTTTATCTTCTAAATGAAATCCAAAACTTTAAATATCAAAATAGTTAAAGTATTTAGCAATTTAAATGAATTAATAAGATTCATTATTCTTTTATGTTTTTTAAATATAAAAAATCGGTTTACAGAAAGGAAAAAAAATTCATATGAACAAAGTAAAACTACAAATAATTGAAATAAAATACAACATGAGAATAAATACTTGTAAGGAAATATAAAATTGTTAGAGAATATAATGATATACTTTAAATCTGTAATATATATATATATAACTGCATTTTAGTAAAAATTCAATGAATATTAAATGCAGCATCACTTGTTGCCTTAATGGAATGACACATTATATGGAAAAATATATGAATAACAAACCCTGAATGCAGCAAAAAAAAGTACTTCTGGCAATAGTTTTTCTGAACACCAAAAACGATATTAAAGTTTTTGGAAGCGGAATAACATTCGAATGTGATAAATATTTTATTTATTCTAGTAAGACATCTCCACAATACTTTCGAATTATCAGAAGTAAAATATATAAAAAAAAAATGTTTTTAAATTCTTTTTGCAAGTGATTTCTTTTCGTAAAACGAAACTAAAGTTCCAATTGCTTTTATGACGCCTGAGAATTTTTTTCGAATCCTTTATTTGGCGTAGGAAAACAAATATCAGGGATTTTGTGATAATGAGGTATACAGACATACCAAGTGTACCTATCCCCTTTAGCAGTCTACCATGTAGTACAAAAAAGAAGAGGATATTGAAAATCGATGTTCATCAGCGTCTCCCTATCTGTAGTTGCGAAACGGATTAGCCAATCCGTGTCGTTAATGTTTTTTCATTGTATTTAAGGAATGGCATCCATTGATCTTAAGAATTCCTGTATTCAATCTACACAGTGTAGGCATTCTTGAAAAAATACATCTGTACTCTTGTAGTTTAAGAAATAGAAACGTTATTTTATGGACACAATGTGAGGATACACTTATAAAATTACATACCTATTACTTAAACTACACGTACTTTTTAAAGCAAAATATAAAAGTTCAGTTTTTAATTGGTTCTGCAAAATTTGACCACTTATATTGCTGATAATAACTTATGACTTTTTGCACAATAGTTTAAATTTCTGAAACAATGTTTAGGTTTTTATTAGCGTTTTGAGTATCGTGATTAAAGTATATAATTTCTTTTTCTTGTTTTAAAGATTTGAATTTATAACCAAGTTAAATTTTTTGTATAATACTTATTGCCACATATATAATACAAAAATGTTTATATTTTGTGAGTTATATAAATTAATATTACACTTTTTATAATAATGTGATTTCAAAAGTTTTGAATCAATGTGTATCTTTGAAATTAACATGTGTATCTTTCCTGCGTAATTTTTTAATTCTCTGATTATAATATCCATTAATTTACTTTCAAATTATGCTTTCGATTTGGTAACCAATATTTCAAAATAACTGACTGATTTCAGTTTGTAAAGAATCTTGATATATATATATATATATATATATATATATATATATATATATATATATATATATATATATATATATATATATATATATATATATATATATATATAATTAAAAAAAAATTTTATTTGGTAATTGCATGAATTCTAGTTTAAGTTTCTTATTAATTTTCTACACATTTCATAGGAAAGTATTGCAAATGCATGAGCTATTTATAATGAGACTTAAGTCTTATACATATATATAGGTTTTGCTGAGAAAGAAATTTCTAAAATATCAGCGTAAATTAGAATTAGAGAATATAAAAGACTTTTCAAAAACTAATTAGTATATTCATATAGAATGATATTGACAGAAAAAGTATTGTGCAAGTATTCAAGATTTTTGTACGTTTATTTTAATTGAATAAACTGAATTTATAAAATTCAGTATATTATAAGACGAAAAATCTGCTGCATGAGTATTTTCTCACAGCTAATAGATAAATCATTAAACTAATGATATCGTTAGACTTACCTTACTAGTATTTGTGATAAGTTCGTCTTCGACGATAAGAAATCTTCTAGCACGAAGGAAATTCTCAAAAGAATTCCTAATTCGTAATGTAATAAAACTATGCCATTTAGTACTCAAAAGAATAAATGAGATTTGCTCTCACTGTTTAGCAAAGGCTAGTATCAAATTATTTTGTTGAAGCACAAAAGTGACATCAGGCTTTGTGTTTCGAGAACACTCTTGCATCTAAAAAAAGTTATGTCAATAATAAAAGCGTAAACACATTATGTTTTTCTTAAAGGTGAATATGATTTCCATGATTCATATTATTAAAATATATTTCGGATGTTACGCTTGACAAAAACTTAAAGACGCTAAGCTTAAATCGAAAAGTAAATTAACTGATTTTTGTAAAAGATTTTGGATCAGGAAAAAGATATAGATTGAATAATCAAACAAATGAATATTTTAATAAAAGTTATTATTTTATTGGATAATGTATTATTTAAATTTAAGTAAGATATTACCTGTCGTTCATTGTGATAATTTTCATACTTAATTCATTTTAAATCAAATGTTTAAAACTGCTCAAAATCGATTCTATGTGTCAATTTCCTAACAAAACTGAAATCCGCAAACCTAAACGTAATTAAAATATACAGTCTTTTTAAAATGATACACAAAATTTCCAGAATATTTACCCTTAATTTGTCTTAGCGTATATGCTCATAGAAATTTTAAGAATTAAATTAATTTTCTTATAATAAATCGTTATCAAAGAAAATTGTAAAGCACTTTATGTCTATTACATAAAAAAAAAATGAATTTAATAGAAAATTTTGCAAACAATATATCCTCAATTTGTCAATTATAGTATAATGAATACCTTAATTTTAGTGATAAAATATTTTAATCTTTATTTTCTTACTTAAGTTATTCATAATTATCGTTATGAGAGAAAATTTAATGGTAATGCATATTTTTTAAATATTATATGTATATATATATATATATATATATATATATATATACACTACTGGCCATTAAAATTGCTACACCAAGAAGTCGACATGCTACAGACGTGAAATTTATATGAAAGGAAGAAGGTGCTGTGATATGCAAATGATTAGCTTTTCAGCGCATTCAGACAAAGCATGCGCCAGCAGCGACACATATATTGTGTTTAAATGAGGAAATTGTTCAGCCGGTTCCTTATACACAAATTGCATTTGAAAGTTGTTGCCTGGTGAAAAGTTGTGATGCTTCGTGTAAGAAGGAGAAATACGTACCAGCACGTTTCTGACTTTGATAAAAGTCGAATTTTAGCGTACCGGGATTGCGGTTTATTTTATCGCAGTATTGCTGTTCGCGTCGGTCGAGACCCAATGACTGTTAACAGAATATTGAATCGATGGGTTCAGGGTTGTAATACGGATCGCCATGCGGGATTTAATGGCCACTTATCACTAGCAGCCGAGAAGACAGGCATATTATCCACATGGCCGTAATGGATCGTGCAACCACGTCACGAGCCGTGAGTCAAGAAGCGGTGTCGTTTGGAAGACAAGTGTCTGCACGAACACTTCGACGACGTTTGCAGCAGCATGGACTCTCAGCTCGAAGACCATGGCTGCGGTTTCCCTTGACGCTGCGTCATAGGCAAGAGCGCCTTTAATTGTCTGATCAACGACGAAACTGGGCGCACGAATGGCGAGACGTCATCTTTTCAGATGAATCGAGGTTTTGTGTACAGCATCATGTTGGTCGCATCCGTGTTTGGCGGCTTCGTGGTGAACGCACATCGGCAGCGTGCATTCGTCATCGTCATACTGGCGCTTCATTTGGCTTTATGGTATGGGGTGCCATTAGATACGCGTCTCGGTCACCTCTTGTTCACATTGACGTTGCTTTGAACAGTGCACGTTACATTTCTGTTGTGTTAGAACCCGTGGCTCTATCCTTTATTCGAGAACTGCAAAACCCTACGTTTCAGCACGATAATGCCCGACCGCATGTTGCTGGCATTGTATGGACCTTCTTTGATACGAAACATGTTCGAATGTTGCCCTGGCCAGCACGTTCTCCTGATCTTTCACTAATAGAAAACGTCTGGTCAATGGTTGCCGAGCGACTGGCTCGTCACCAAACGCCAGTCACTACGGTTGATGAACTTTGGCATCGTGTTGAAGCTGCATAGGCATCTGTACCTGTGCATGCAATCCAATCTTTGTTTGACTCACAGCCCAGGCGTATAACTGCTGTTATTACTGTCACAGGTGGTTGATCTGGGTACTGATTTCTCAGGATCTATCCAGCCAAATCTTTTGAAAATTTAATCACTTGTTATTTCTAGTATAATATATTTTCCCAATAAATATCATTTTGTTATCTGCAATTCTTCCTGGTGTAGCATATTTAATGGCCAGTAGTGTATATATATTAAAGTTTATTTTGTCTACTATAATTGTGGTTGTATATAATAACATCTGTAAGAAACGAGTATATTTTTCATAAATATTATATTTTTGCAAGCAAAAATATGTTATAATGTACAAATTATATAATAAAAACTAAAACTTGAATTACTGTATATTTAGAATTACTATACATTGAATAGATGTGACAAAAAGATATTTGTCAATCACTTGAATATCTCGCTGTAAAATGGTTTCATTATTTCGTTAAGATGATGTGATGAAATGCTATTAAGATAATATGTGATTGATACTAAACGCAAGATATTTTTGATATTACAGTTGTTGTTTAACAATTTCAATAAAATTATATATAAGTCGTTGAACATCCTATACGAATACAGGAAAAAAAGAAACAGGAGCCATGGGTTTATGAAAACTATCATTCACAGTGATTGGTATCTTTTCGTTCAAGAATATATTAAATGATATGATACATTATAAAACTAAAGCTTTATTTAACACTAAACACTAAGTAGTGCTAATCTGATATTATATCTAATTATTGGCTTATTATGTACAATGATTAGTGTCAAAATTTAATCCCTTAGCTCGAACTCACAATCTAATATGTCCCCTTAATTACAGGATGTAAATTTAAGCATATTGTTATAAGTCCAACGAAAAAAGTTATATAGAGCAAATATACCATTGAATCTATTTCGCCTTTTAAAGTAATAGTTTGATAAACCTTCCTACTTTTGGCAACTAAAACTATTTGAAGATTAATTCCATTTATCATTATTTCGCATGACCATGGCTTCTACTATTTTTGCACTGTGTTGATGGTCACTTGCTGTTACAATTTATTAGCTAATTTCAAATAGTCTGTCTATGTAAATCCTCCAAATTCAGTATTTTAACTCTACTATAAAATTTTCATAGAACTCTAAAACTGAGCTGATAATTTTGTGGTTTGGCATTTGCTTGGTGATTTGAGATCCACTTCGGTATATGTTGTTTGTAGTGATTCAGAGAACATTGCAAAATATACTGGTCCAAGTAGCCCATGTTTTCAAAAATTGAATATTGAGCGGAAAATTAACAAAAGTATGAAATTTTTATGTTATATTGAAAATTTTATGGTTCTTGTCAGAAACGACTTCTATAAAATACATTTCTGAAAAAAAAATTATCCTTAATTATTTAACGTTTTTAACAGTTTAAAAAGGTGCAATGGCCAATGATAAAAATTTATTAACACTCTCGAAATTTAAGTATATTTATTCTTAGCATGTGTGTGGGGGAGAGAGAGAAAGAGAGAACTAAGCAACTACATTGTAACCTGGTATATTTCTTTTACACGTGCAGGTGTACAAATATATATTTAGGTTTTTTGTGATGAATAAAATAAAAAAATATTTAAATATAATTATATTTATGTCGCATTTGATTGTGATGAATCTCTTTTTACAAGCACCAAAATACTTGTTACATTCAATATTTTAAATTCAGTTAATATAAATATTGAATAGCAAAATATTATGTTGCATGTAATATGCAAATATATAATTCCAGAAGCACAGGGAAATTATAAAACATGAACCAAGCAACGCTAACAATCTGTTTGCCATACAATGTAAAACTTTTAGTTGCTCAATATATATATATATATATATATATATATATATATATGTAGGTAGGTAGGTACAGACATAGATATATATATATATACTTAATTTGCTTAAATAAGCATTTTTCTGTATAAAAAAGTTATATTTCTAGCATTACTGAAATAAATTAATCTATTAAAGCCTATATATAAACCATCACTAAGCGGTAAAACTTAAAGTGACATCAATATTTTTATAATTCAAACAGAAAATATCACAATTCTTTATTAAAATAGTTTTTTTATCTAAACACATTTTCACCAAGGTGCACATGTCATCAAGATGTCCATCAAGTAAAAATGTCTTCATGAAGATTCGATTACTTTTTTGCAAGAACTTTAAACCATTAAGGATTAAACTCGTGAGTAATCTATATGTTCTTATATTTTGTCATAAATGTGTTATCGGCTTATTCGTAAGTAGGCAATCTTCACCTAAAAGCTCGTGATCGATTCAGACAGAGTTAAGATTGGAGCTAAGATATCCCAATATTTGCAGCAGTTTGTAGCATGACTTGATTAATACTCAAGCTTTTACCATTTACAAGACAGGAAAATGTATCGATCTCTGGTGATGATGCTCTGAAATATTCTTCGTACCAGCTTGCCTGATTTCTTTCATAACTCAGTATCTGTGCTCCCTAATCAAAAAGTATTAGTGAAAGTAAGCTATTTTTAATATTAAATAGAAAATATTCGAATTTTATGTATGAAATAAATCTGATAGCAAGATTCAAGGAGAGGTTTAGGTTATGCATTCTAATTCAAAATTATTTATAAAAATTAATGCATATTCAGCAAATTTAACATTTACATTAGTGTCTCTTGCTAAATAAAGCTTATAAAGTTCAAATATACTTAACTCTTCTAAATCAATGATATTTTTGTATTATTTGCCAATAAATAAATAAATATTAATTCCATTCTGGCATTTGTCTTCATTTGCTCATATTCGGAAAACAAAAGTTATTAAACGCAACTACGCATCTGGTAGTTCTGAAAAGAAATTAAATGCTAAGATCAATAAGCCAGTAGGTAAATTCAATTTAAAGTTGCCTTACTTGGGAATTTAGAGTGGGATAAAAATTCTACATTATTCGTGGTATTATTTCTTTTTGCAGAGTAATTTTAGAAAAAGTAACTAAATCAGAAATCAAATATTATGGATGCGAGAACAAAATTTAATCTTACTTTTCCTCTCTCTCTCTGTATATACCTACATACATACAGTATATATATATATATATGTATGTATATATATATATATATATATATATATATATATATATATATATATATATATATATATATATATATATATATATATATATATATATATATATATATATATATATATATATATATATAAAAGTCAGTAAGCCATGATAGTACTATTCATTTTTAAAAAAAAATATTTTATATTTTTTAGTAAGAGAGTACAATAACTAAACTAAAAGATTTTAATATATTTAACAAAGTTTTATTCTGGCATGGGAAAAAAATAATTTTTCTTGAAAAGTGTGTAGTAAAAATATGATATTATATGATATTTCATATTTGACACAATATTGTTGCACCTGTTGTTTGGAAAATAAGACATAAGGAGCAAATCAGTTTGGTTACTCAATGGTCAAAAATGGCTTTGACTGAACTGAAACCATTTTGTTTATTTCATACATAAAATGATTTCAGTTTAGTCAAAGTCATTTTTGAAAAAAATAGTAGATGATTTTTCATTTTTCGCTTTTACCATGACTTTCTTGTGTAGTGGGTGTAACAGACTATTCAAGGTTTTCCCCTTTTTCTGCACATTAATACAGCTTTCGATCAGTGTTTAAATGCGTTATAGTAGCTATATCTCTTAGATTATCATCCACCATATAGTGAATATTTATTTATCTATATCTATTTCTCTGTCTATCTATCTCTATTTATCTTTATATATATATATATATATATATATATATATATATATATATATATATATATATATTCTTAAATTAAAATGATCTCACAGTTATTTTAATTATGTTAAATGAACCGAAGTTCCCTACAAATAAATTTGTAATCACGGTACTTTATTGTTTTCTTTCACAATATCGTTATGTTCTTTAAGTTTAATAAAGAATAACATATCGCGTAGATGAATATTTCATGTAAATTTTGTATACTTATGATTTTAATGAAGAGATATTAACACCATTTTATACAGCATTAATGATTATATTTAGAATTTCTTTAGTGTTGTAAAATTAATTTTTCAGCAATTTCAAAACCGAACAACAAACGAAAAAGAAATGACACTTTGAAAATAAACGTTAATTACTACATTTCTTTTCTTCAGAATATGGTTATGACATAAAATTGAGTTACTATATTATGAAATATAAATACGAGTTATTATGATTTTATGATTTAAACACATTGATTAAAGAAATATCCTATTTACTCCATAAAGTATTGAAACAAAATAGTTTTCTCATTTTGTTGAATATTTTATATTTCTTACGAGAAAACCGATAACATTCTTTTTAAATTACAGGGTTAGGTTGACATGTTTTCGTGCTTTTTTAAATGAAAGTACGCCTTTTCACTTGAAGTGTCATAAAAACTCCACTTAACTCTTAATGCATTTGATAAAGAATTCATGACATAAATATAATATTGAAACCTTTCTCAAATTATTTTCCTAGTGTTTCTAATTTAAGATGCAAATTGCAACTCATTTGCGCTTGATAGGAAATCGAGAATTCTCTTCCTCTTTTTTAAAACATCAGGAGAGAATGATGTAATTTTTAATCTTTTTTAAAAAGTAATGTGTTAGACATATTTTCAAACGTGTTAATTTGTTTCTTTTCTATACACTATCATGATATGACAGTGTCTTTATGATTTAATCAAAAATTTAATCACATAAAAATTTATTATTCGAGAAAATATCTTTACAAAAAACTTATTAGGAAAAATGTTATTGTTTAAAATTAATATGAAATAAGAAAATATTAATTTCTTATGTCAAGTATACTTATGTCACAATGTAGCACAATTTTTATGTGAATTTTATATTTTTATTGTTAAATTTAACATATTTATTTTATTTCTTCATTCTTCTAATTTACGCAATTTCCATAAATTTGTTTTAAAATTATTTCTAGAAGTACAATAGAGGAGTTGATTAAAAACAATGTGTGAGTTATAAAATCAATACCTTAATCCAAGTAAGTATCAGAATTCTCAAAAATTTTGAAATAATTTACTTCTGTTGTTTATAAACTGAAAATATGTTATGTAATACAATATTCATGTTAACTTAAACACGTGTATTTGTATATAAATGGATATAATTAGATGCAGATAGAGATACGTAATGATATGTAATACACTGAATAAAAATTGAATAGAATTGTATGCACAAATGATTCATGAGTTATTCCGATGATCCACCTCATAATCGCATTACCATGATTCCACAATGGTTATGATAATTAACCTTAGGAGATCATTAACGTTGTTTTTCAGCTCTGTTTATGGTTAAGTCCTGTTTTGTGTAGTCAATTGAATATATATTTGTCATGCGATGATCGTGATAATACGTAATATAAAAGTAGCATATTAAATTAACATAACGCAAGCATAAAGTTTTCAACCATTTATACACCCTGTCTTTTTACTAATCACAAATTTATTTTTTAAAAAAAAGTTATATATTTTACAATATTTTTATACGTAATTTCATTCTTTTTGTTTATAATAAAATCAAGCAGATGAAGAAAATATCCATTTATATTCATTCATGCTATTCATCTAATTTACCACTGATTTTTCTTAAGTAGAAAAATGAAATAATTAAGCTATTGTTTTTCAGATTTAGGTATTTATTCAGAATTAAATAAATCAGTTACTAAATCTTTAAAAATAAACTTATATGTTTATATGTTATTTGAAACACTTATTCTATAACTGAAACCTGCTTAAGAAATTTAATTTATAAATTTTAAAGTAAGTAAAATATAAATATTCTAAAAAAAAAAATATGAAAATCCTGAAAAGAAATCAGTTAATTATTTTGTAATATTTTAAATTTGTATTTACAATGTATATTTTGTAAAAATGCTGCATTACAATTTTACTTTCCTGAAATCCATACTGGCTTTTAGAAATTGCTTATTTAATGCATTTGAACCCGTTCTTAAAAACATTCTATGAAGCCTAATCTAATATTTTCTATTTAATTTAACAGGCATTGAAAATTTTCAAATACTATATCAGCATTTCCTCATTCCAAACATTAAAACTACAGTCTGATGTAAAAGCAAATCTTACTGTTCTTTAGCAGTGCGTGCCAAAAATAGCAGGTTGTGTTGCGAATGAAAGATATCGATATTATCTCGCGCATGAAGATAATAGCTAAGATGTTTGATGATGAATGTTCTTCTGACCAGAGAAATCTTTAAATCGATTTTCGAAAAACACTTGTAATAGAAAACTACCTTAAATGCAGTATTCAAGCAAGGTTGATGCTCCAAATGTGGGTGGGGAAAAGATAGATGATAGCGGAGTGTTCAATCGAACGCACGTCACCGGAATTTCAACTCTGATTCGTTTGGAACTGAAACTAACTCATTTTTGTTCTTGAAGTAGCCAAAATGAAATAAAAGGTTTCTTATCTTCAACGGAAAAAGATGAAGTATTATTTGGTAGATTAAATAAAATTTTAACTATCAACAGTGATTTGAAATAATAATTCGAATAAAAATTCATGTAAATACTTCGAAATGAAAATAACAAATTCAAATTTTAACAGCAATCCGTCAAAAGTTTTAAATATACATATATTCTTAAATTTCCAACCTTTTTCATAAAATTTAATCTTCGTAATTCATCTAAATATTTTTAAATGTGTTGAATTATATTACAAATGATTTATACTGATTATATTATAATCGACATATTTAATTTTGAATTATAAATGTACATTATAAATTATAAATTTTATCTGAAATATTTTCTATTTAGTTGTTCTTTCCTCTTTACGGAAGCCCTAGAGATCCGAATGGAAAAGTTGTTGTTCACTTTATACGCAATGCTTTCTTCCAAAATACCAATGCACATTTATAAATAGTTCTTGATTTTTTTTTTTTTTTTTTTTTTTTTTTTTTTTTTTGTTTGCTGAAGTAATTTTAATGGAATAGAGTCAATTTAGATGCTTAAAGTGCCTTTGGAAAAGAAAATCTTAAATGGCATTATTATGAAACATATTTCATGATTTATCTTAGACTATTATTATCCCATTGTTTCATGAAATTTTTTAAAAATGTATCCATTTATAAGTGTAGTGGAGAAGAAAGCGCCAGATCAGTCGTCGACCTAGTTACTTAAACATGATAAAATACTACGAGACGTTTGACTGTTGTCGGTAGCTTCTGTCGGTAGAACTATATTGCTTGATGCATACTGAAATCATACAATTCCTCTTTAACTAAATAAATACAAATGTAAGTCACACCGATTAAAACTGAAAAACTTGACAGATAGATTTCTAAGCACTTTACAAATAAAAATTGTTGAAGAAAATTTAATTAATTTAAACTTGTTTCAACTGTTTTACAATAAACGTATAAGCATATTTTAGTCAGCAAAGTGAAAGTTATGAATAATAAACGAAAACAACGATGGCTCGTGCCTATTAGAGTAATTTTTAATAAAAAAAAATATTCGTTTAAATATGTTTATTAAGTCAATATAATACCATTTGAAGAATGTACATTTTTATTATTCATTCAATTTAATTTATAAATTAATACACTTTAGGGAAATATAATCAGATGTATTATAAAGAAAATTAGCTCATTTAAATGCTTATATATCATAGAATTCAATAATTATCTTTCAGAGATATATTCCTTTTATACATTACATTGTATCTATATATACTGCGTTAAAATTTATATTAAACGAAACCAATCATTTCAGTTTTATAATTCTTCGATGTTTCTTGGAAAATTGATAATGTTATGATTGATAATTAATTTCTCACTATAATTTTTCCCAGCCTGTAACTCCTGGACTGCCTGATTCCTAAGCATACAGTACAAAATTTCAGATTTTCCTCTTACTAAGAGGAGAATTGGAAATTTTGGACTGTAAAAATATATAGTTATATTCGTATGTGATACATAAAATTTTTAAAAGTGTCTTTCCAAATATATGCATGTAATAAATAATAAAATAACTTTATATAATATATCACCTGTTTGAAAATAATAAATGTGGTTTCATGCTAATTAATGCGTGTGCATAGTGGCATTAGCAATTTGCCATATCTAAAAACGAAAGAAGTTTCCAAGTTATCTGATATAAAGCGACACATTCCTTGATAAGATTGTTTTTATAGTTAAAGTTTATAAAATTTTTCAGTGTTTTGCTAATTAATGTGACATGATAAATATCATATATTCTCAAATACAATGAAGAATTACTTTAAACAATTATTAAACAATTACTTAAATAACATATTTTTTAAATGAGCAGTATCAGTAAAATGTGAGCAAACTATAATAATGGAAGTCTGAAACAATTAATTTAAACTAATAACAAGTGCAATAAATTATAATTTAAATTAATAACAAGTTTGTGGTAGGATAAGGCCAGCGTCACTCTTGAAACTTGAAGATTATGGGTTCAATTTTGCCTCTGCTAAAGGTAATCGTGTTGATAGAGTATACATCCTTCAATTATAAAGATTGTCTACTTTCCTAAAACATTGGCTGTTTTGTTTAGAAAGTATTGCTCCTCTCTTTAGATAACATGCACATTATTTGCCCAAATGGTACACAGTATAATTTTTATCTGCATTTTATAATTTCGATTGTTTTGAAATGTATGAAGGATTGAATGCCATGAAATTACTACGATGAAAAATCTAAAAAAATGTGACTATATATTAACAAATATAAATAAAATTTTTCATCTAAAGCAAAATGAGTTAAATTATATTATTGAATCAGATTAACAGCACTGAATAACAATTTATCTTCTTTAAGCTTTAAATAAAAATACAAAATTACATTAAAAGATTATTCTTAAAAATTATAAAATGTTAAATGTTTGATTTGAAACTTTCATTTATTTTACTTAAACAATGAACCAGCTTAGGTCATGCGATTGTTCATAAAAATTTCTCTTTAAAAAATACATACCCACTTGTTCAATTTTTTGCTTATAATATTCAAAACGTAAATAAAATAAATATTGCTTATAGTACCATACAAATGATTGAGTTATTTTCCTAGAACGTATTGAAAAGATTTAAATATAAATTTTTCATGAGCTTTAAAAGGGTTCTTCTTATAAGAAATTAATATTAAAATGTGTTTTCTTATTCATAAACTCGATACATTATATTTATCAATGTGTATACATTAAAATCGAATATCATATACATATATGCAAAATATGTTCTACTTTCTACATATTTAGGTAGTATTTTATTATTTATGAAAAATAAGTAGTACGTAACTTTTTTATGGTTGAAAAACCATATTAATATGTTTTTCATAACATCTTTTATTCTAAGTTTCACGATACTTATAATTCATGAATAACACAAAATATAAATCTTCTTAGATCAATATAAGTTTATGTTAACATAGAAATTTGTATAATTTTCCCGATGTGTTGATAATTTCATGTGTGTGTGTGTGTGAATAATACTTTTTATATCCTTCGTTACTTTATACATATTCTTTTTATGAATTCTTAAAAATAAACTATAAATGTCAAACAGTTTTTCATTTCTTAATTTTATTACACGCAAAAATATTTAATATGTACCAGAGAACTGAATCAAATCTTAAGAAAATCATTAAAAAGAAATATTTTTAAAAGCTCGTATTATATAGTTTATTAAGGTGAATATGTTTATAGTTTATAAAGTATTTAATAAAAAATATGTGTACTAAAATACATTTTATAGTTTTCGTACATTTTTAATACTGACCTTAAATGTAAAGTAGAAGGATATATGTTAATTATACATTTCATTGAAAAAATTATGATTACGGAAATTATAATTTTCCAATTTTGAATAAATATATTAAAAATGATTGAGGTAAATAATTCTATATTACAACATATGTACAAGACAAGTATTATGAGTAGCGGTTGATTTTTTACAAAGATCATTGAAATTTATACCTAATTTTTCTTAAAATTTGCTAAGGTATAAGTTACAATGCCATTTCTGATCCAAGTATCTAGTATTTAAGCACATTCTGAATAACTCAAACATATGTGGAATGCCATTGTTGATCCAGTTTTAACAAAAACTCATACCTACAACGGCGGGAAAAAGAAACAGTTGTAAATACATCTTTCTTAGATATAGATATAAAAATGCTTTTTCAACACTTAATCAAAGTTGGAGAAGCCACGTACTTAATATCAACAAACCCATCGACTTTGGTGACGATTTTCCAATTTTTATTTTTATTAAGAATGACCATTGACCCTTTATTTACTGAAGATTTAAGCAAATTTTTTTTTTATTTTTTTAAAATTTTAAGACTTCCCATTTTCATATGTTACATGCTATTTTCAATGTATGTAATAATAAATCTTTTATTTTTAAATACGCGTGTATAATTTTATAAACATATAAATATAAAAAACACCAATATTTTTTACAGCAACCACTTGAATACATATAATTTTTCTTTTATGTATATGATTTATAATTACCACTCTGCTCATTTCGTTTTTAAGCCATCACCCAATATAGTTTCTCCCCCAGCTTGAGTAAATCGTATATGTTGAACATAGATAAATTCAATTGGTATAAAAGAAAGATATTTTTAAAAAAAGGTAAAAGAAATTGCATATGAAAATGAAGTTCAATGGTTGATCTATGGGTGAAAGAAGTGAAGAATTTATAAAATTGATGTTTTTACTGTTAATACTTTGATGTTGTGAAAGTCAGCTATCATTAAACATAACGACACAAGATGTCATTAAATGTTTTTCCGTTGCAAGGAACGGGCCGTAAAAATTCTCATCTGTTAAAATAATGATGCCTTGTTGCTTGATTATGTTTCCTGTGTTAATTTGCATATTTATCACATTTAATGCCAAATATGAGAAGAATGGTGATAGAAAATATTCGAAACTTTGCTGTAGTCTTCAAAAATCATGGTTTTTGTGCTCAGCTTCCACGAAAGTACACCTTACTTTAAATATTGTGATTAATTTGTAAATATTTTGATCATGTTAAACACCTTATTATCATATAACAGGCGAGATTTTAATTAATGCTCATTAGCGTTACTCTTTTTATTTTCTTATCTTCAGGAAAATGTAATGTATAAAATTTAATTACTAGCAATTTCATTACTTTCCGTGATCCTATTATCAGAGCATGTAATAACTTGATCTTCTAGGATACTTTGCAAAAATCTTTTCATTAATCTGTTAATTAAAACTATCAAAATTATTGAAAGAGAAAATATTTAGAAACTGTTATTTTATCCTAACTGGAAAATTCCAATTTCTAAAATGTTTGATTTTAAATATTTAAGCATTTAGATTTCATATGAGGAAATTAATTTATCAATTAGGAGACAGAAAAACAATATGGAAACAAAGAATATTGATTATCTGTGTATTGTGAAAAAATTTAACAAAATTTCTAGGCATGATAAATACTTACAGGGTCTAATTTCTATGCTTTTATACATATGCGCAAGTACTTATCTTATATTCTTAGCATTACAACTGTTTATTTTAAGAATTAAAACTAGCTTCAAAAATCTCTTGTTTGTAAGACAACATGTTTTTAAATAAAACTTGACACAACATATTAAAAAATATGTCAAAGTAAAAAAATAGAGTTCATCTCTAAAAATTTAAGAAAAAAATTGAAACAAGAAATAATAAATTTTGTATCACAAAAATCTCTGAATGAAAATATATTTTCCTACAGTTATTCAGCGACTGAGTACCAAAGGTGAAATTCACATATAATGCCCACTAAATGTAATCAAATTTCATTAATACCTTAATTTGATTTGTAAATCATATTTACAGTAGTTTGTAATATTAGCCGTATTATTTTAATGCATAGCCGTATTTTTTAAATGCGATGACATACTAATTTTTCGCGAAGCTTAGAGTTTCAGCAAAAATGCTAAGACAATAAGAACTCATGTTTTTGGAAAATAACAAATACATTTTATTTAATGATTTTGCTAAATAACATTTTAATTATTGTTAATCAATGAAATATTTTAAATAAATATAGAATGGCATTCATTTTTGTAATACATATTTTTAAATATGTATTTGTTTCAATATTTTCTTTTCACACATTTGAAAATATTCATAGATATCTTAAGAAAATCAAGTCTTTTTTTAATACAGATCTTAAAATTGTATTACTTAATTTTTTGCGCAATTATGCATTTTGATAATTGTATTTACACTATTTTAAGTAATATATTTTTTAAATTCATTACTTTAATGATAATTTAATGAATCAGCAAGTGTTAAAGTTATTAATGTATATATATATATATATATGTTAATAACTTAATTTACTTAATAACTATGATGTGTAATCCTGTTTAAATATGCTATAGCTTATGGATTTATAAATGCTACTTATGAAAACTACTTTTCCTTCATTTAATTAGAAAATGAATTAAAATGGGTCTTATACAAAATTATTGATAATTTTAAGAATAGTTTTGGCAATTGAAAGACTTTTTATTCAAGCTTAATTTACTGCTAAAGTATTTATACACTTTAACTCGCTGTAATTTTGAAAGATTTTAAAAACATTTAACAAAACAGTGAAAAAAATATACTACACTTATATATATATATATATATATATATATATATATATATATATATATATATATATATATATATATATATATATATATATATATATATATATATATATATATATATATATATATATATATATATATATATATATATATGTGTGTGTGTGTGTACTGAGAGTAGAAAATTATAAAGAGATGCTATCTGTTGTATTATAATTAACAACGGAATTACTTATTTTTGGAAATATTATGTGCAAGTTAGTTCATAAAATAATTTCTTGTAAGTTATGCAACCATTCATATAAATTATTATACATTTGATATTTACTCATATTTTTTCTTGTTCCAAAAACTAATAGTTTCAATGCAAAGAATGTAAAGTAAATAACCGTTTTCAAATATCGCCTTCATGTGCTTAAAAGGATTTTAGAAAAACTAATAATAATATTTTTTAATATTTTAAATTTGTTTTCCTAATTGTTTATCTATACATACAGAGAGATAGACAGAGACAGGTGACAGGGTGGTTAATAATTTACAAAATATTTAATATTTTATGTTGAAAATATTTACAATAAAATCTGTTTCCATTCTAAACAATTTTGATTGTATATTTCTTTTTATTGCCTATAAAATAAAAGTAATATTTTAAATTATTATGTAGATTGTAGAAATTACTCGTTATATTTTATAACTTTTCTTCATGTGAAATATTTAAAATAATTTATAAAATTTAATTATCGATTTTATACATTTTTTTTAATTTGATACGTTATTTTACTTTGATAATTATATTGTTAGTTTTTATTATAAGTATAGTTATTGTGTTTGAAATATAGATAACTTCTTTACCGACACAATATTTTGCTGTGAATTAATTTAAGTTTATTTGAATATCAGATGTCGTAAGAAAGAATTTTTCTTATCACAGTATTTCACTATATGTCCTTCACAATTTTATTAGTCTAAATTATAAAGCAGTAATTCTAGCAATAAATATCAAAAAAAAATCTTTACATTTTAAATAAATATTTTTTGAAGATTTTAATGAAAAAATTCATGTAACAGATAGGTCTATGTGTATTTTATTACCTAGTATTGCAGAGAGGAAGTTCTATATAAACACTTTATATTAATGAATGGAATCAGAAAGTTTCTGCTAAAATCCCTGTGTCGGTAAAATAAATCCATTAACTTATTGTTAAGGAAAGTCTTATTTTCGAAAAATAGTCTCTAATTTGTTGAAAGTTTGGAATAAGATTTGCCGAAAGAAAAGAAAAGAAGAGTTTTTTTTTCTAAAACAATTGTAAAGGAACAGCTAAAATTGAAGGTTTTTGTTAGAATAAATTTCCGTTTCAGAGAACAAACACTATAAAAGGTTTTATTCTCTGTTCTAAGAGGCTTTGCGATTTGTTGACACACTTTTAATCTGAATGTAAATTAGCTTCGAACCTATCTTTAACTATGTACATTATTTAAACAGTTCAAAATATATCATATATTTTCAATGTAAGAGAATTTTTATGATACGTTGCAATTAAAATTTAAAAAGTAAAAAAGTTATAATCTCATTTTTTTGAACAACTACCTTATAAATAAGAATATTTTTATAAATTATTTTTGTAAATATTTACATAGTGACAAAAAATATAAAGCATGTAATGTAAATTTAATGGATATATATATATATATAATTAAATATAATCAAATAGCTACAGCGCTTTTAAATAATCATATTTAAAATTTATTTTTCTACTTTTAACAAGTAAGTAGAGATGTTGAGATGTATATTAATTAAAATCACTTAATAAATTCCTTGCATGCATTAAGAAGTTTGCCGTTTTTCAAGATCAAACGAGATTAAATTATGAATATAAAACTGTTTTAAATACTGAAAATATTTTTTCTCAACAAGTATATTTATATTTAATTTATGAGAATATGAAATATGCATATATAAGCAAACACATCTATATATATATATATATATATATATATATATATATATATATATAATGCAAGAGACAATTTTCTTAAACTGATGGCATACAAAAGAACTCTTATAGACAAAATTATTACTATAATGTACCTATAAATGCATGGGAAAATATGCAACAAATAGAGTAATATGTAACTGAGAATAATTAATAAAATATCAGTGTTACACGGTTAGCTTTAAGAAGAATTGAGCCCAAGATAAGAAAATATACGTGACAAGTCACTGGTAGTGAAATTCAAAATTTTTGTAATGGACATGATCGGATAAAGTTATGAAGAAATTATACATATACTCATGGTGAGTGTAGAATCATCATTGATCTCTTGAGTCATGTATTTAGCACAGTTAACGGCTGATCTAGAATTACTGTTGGAGAGGTTTGATTTCTTTCCAAGCGTATTTTTATTATAAATATTCTAACATGTGTATAACTAGATCTAGATTTTATGACCTTGGACATTATTCAATGAGTTGATAGATACGTTTCCTTTCAATAGCTAGGAGCCAATAACTGAATGATGAGGTATAGACTTGTTGTCTGTGAAGTGTAAATAATAAGCCATATATTCAACATTCCAAAAAATATATACATGAAAAAGGATATATTTGGTACAGCAAGTTGATCATTGACTAAACTTCCTCAGGGGAGTTACGAAGAATGATACAACTCCAAGTTAAAATAACGTCTCTTCCAGACGTGTTCCATTCAATGATGGTGGAAGTGAGGATTCCTTGCTCTCTCTAGAGGAAAAAAATATAGAATTATTGTCAAACTAAATGAGCGTTCAATCTTAAGATGTACTTATGTTTTAATGCTCTTTTCACTAACTTTGGTACTCCTGATACCATAAAAATCACCTACAACGCGATAGTATTTATAGTAAGTCATCCTTATCTCACTTACAGGATTATGTATCAAACAAATCGAACTGATGCAATTATGCGCTTTCACTTGAATTGATGTACACTGTGCGTATGACCTAACAAAAGTACTGAGATTTCATTTTCTACGTGCTTCATAACTTTCCGACACTTGCCCACTACGTCATATTACGTATATAGTTATGTCTTGTCTTGTTTGGCCGCAGTCAATATCCAAATAGATTTTTCGGTCCTTCCGGTCCAATTGTTCCACTGATATGCTTTTCAATGTCATCGCTGATAATGACACCACTTAATATGTGTAAACGTAAACAATATGCAATTTTGCATATGCTTAACAAATATCTTAAAATGCTAGAACTCCACAACACTTACAAAATATTTTGTTTTCCTTAAATTCTATTATACATGTATTGATATTGATTATCATTTTACTAAGAAAACTGGCATATTCCGCATGAAATGCATTATAAACAATCCTTACAGTGAATATTAAGATGTCTTATTCATTATTTATTATACACATTTTATATCGTTACGTATATACGAATTTCTAACATATTAACATTGAAACAATTGTATTATATTTTCTTTAAATCATGGTAAATTTTAAATTGTTACAGATTTTGGATATCTCTATTTGAAATGTATCTAGTTAAAAGTACATCAAATATATATATTAACGAATCACTTGAACTTTTTTAATTTTAAATGAATTGTACTTTATTTTTAATTCCATTCAGGATGGTATATACTTTCCCAATATAGAAATATTTATTATATGTGTAGTGTGAGGTACTTATAGTTTATTGATTAGAGATCAGCTTCATGCATAGTTCTATAAATTAGTTAATATGAGAAGTTGCATGCAAAGTTATTTAATATGTTATTATTTGTTAACAAAAGTGAGGAAAATAAGAATTTAAAGAAATTTAATGTAAGAAATACATATCCGGTATTCTACATTTTATGACCCTAAAAATTATATTTTGGACTATAATCTGTATTATGTTATATTTTTAAATAATTAGAAGTTTATTTTTAAGGATAATCCCTTCAAATTGTATTGTGAAGAAACATTTAATACAAAAATTGAATTTGGTGTTTAAAATAATTTAGTTGTTTTTATATTATCTCTATGATGAGAGCAGTATATATATATATATATATATGTGTGTGTGTGTGTGTGTGTGTGTGTATTTAGAAAATACATTAAAACTAATTGGATTCCTTCATTAAAATTTCTCTCCAAGTTTGAAGTGATTAAGATTAAATTACTCCCATATTATTAATTATTGGCACATTTTATGTTAAGAGATGCATTATCCGTTTTGAAGAGCTACTTATCCTTTATCAGGTGTTCTAACGAAGCAGCCGTATCAATATTATTTATAGCTGCTTTAAGAATAATGTTCAATATCTCAATATATTCTAAAATAATCAGTTAATATTATAACTAATTTGTTAAATATTTAATGTCTTAATTTCCTTTTGTAATAATTTTTCTTAAATATTTGTACAGTAACTATTTGCAATATATTTAAAACACTCAGCAGATAATTCGTTATCTTCATTAAAAGTAGGCTTTTAATTATAATAATATGAGCAAAGCATATTGTAAAGTTAAGCTAATAATTAAAATAATTTTTTTTCATTAGTATTTTCTTTAACTTTATTATTTTTTCTCAATAAAAAATTATTTAATGAAAATTTCTTTATAATCAACCTCATCCACTATTTGGATTTTTCTACCATGCTTCCAAACAATATGAAAATATTATACCTGTGATGTAAAGAAAAACTTTAGATTTAAATGTCTACTTCCAATCAACGCCATGGAGAATTATTATTCAATTTACATTAAACATCTGAAGCGAAACACAATGCTAAGTAATGAGTTGCATATTGGTGATTGCTTAGATATGGTGCAAATAATTTCTGTCAACACTTTTATACGTAGAGTGAAATTTTACACTTCTACGTATCAGTCAAAAAATATCAAATAATTTATTGAGTGAAATACTTTCCCACAAATTACAGGACAATGATATGGAATCAGGAACTTGAATCTTTTAGTGCATTTTGTGTATAAGTAATTTTTTTTTAGTTTTTCTCTCATCAATTGGTCATTAATTTTAAGATCTTCATACATGTGTCATGATAAAATGAATTTAATGGCAATATACCATATAATATAAAGGAAATACTAATGAATACATTTTACATATAGTATTTATTGTTCAGTAAATCTTCATTATTAATAGTTAAATTGATAAGCAAAATTCTCAAAATTATTCAGTAGTTAAATAGAAAAGCAAAATTATTTTTACATGCATTTTTTAAAGTTTGGAATGAAATTAAATTATTTGTGTAAGAAGAATTTTAAATGTATAACTGTATTTTCCTTTTATATTTTGGCTTAAATGGAAACTAATTTTTTGTTCTTTCTAAACATTGTAAATTTTCTTTATTTATGCATTGTAATGTAAAAAATTCATAATTTTCTTAAAAGTTATACATAGTAAGTTCGCATAAGTCTAATTTCGGTAGTAATTCATATTTTACAAGGAATTTCTTTGTTGTATTGGGTACGTGAAATATGGTATGCAAATTAATAATTGAGTTCAAAATTTTCAGCAATGTTTCTTAAAATATAATAAAATAATAATATTACTTAAAATATAATGTTTCACTCATAAACGTATATTTCACGATATTACTACTACGTTGATGGATATAAGATTGAAAATTATAAAATCATATGTTTTAGAGAATAACTATTTAATAGAAAGTCAGTTGCAATTGTAAGCTTAAGCTTGTTAGTACTTGGTTAATATATGAGACCTGATTTAATTTATCTTTTATTCCCAAGAAATTAACAGTACAAAAGTGGTCAAAATGTGTTGATTGCATTAAAAAAAATCTCATATTATTAGTTATTATTATTAATTAATAGTTTATAATTAAAATTAAATTATTGTAGAAAATAATATAATATGATATTTGATATATAGTTTTAGAAAAATTTACTTGTAAATAATTATTAGTTTTAATTTTGCTCTCAGTTTGAAAGAAACAAATAATGACAAGAAATAGCAAAGTGTCTTTAAAAATAAATTATAGATTCTGTGACATGTAACAGCCAGTATTATGATAGCTGTGAGAACAAGTAGTTGTAAAAAGAATCGCTTTAAAAACGCGACGGAAAAAAATAACACGTCTAGAAAGGTGCTCGTTTACAAGTCGTTCAACAATCCTGCTAATTACTACTAATTACACAATCCCTTAAGAGTGAAAAGCTTTCCGTTTCCACATTTCAACAGTGAGGGCAAAATGGATGTCTTTTTTAATTAGCATTCTCAAGAAAGCGCTAGGAATACTTGTATTTATCTTTATACTTTCTTTCAATTGTATTCTTTAAAATACTAATGATGGTTTAATTTTTGATACTCTTTTGTAACCAATAAAGTCTTAGAAGTCAGTTCATTTTTGTTCATTATCATTATGAAATTAGTCATTATCCTTACACCTGCAAATTAAAACATTTTTTTTTAAAAAAAACTAAACTATAAAATTACTTAAATTTTATATTTTTGTTACCGTTATTTCTCTCCCATTTTTCCGAAATTGGAAATGGAGAAATTTTGAAACTCAAGAAGGAAAAAAAAAAAAACTAATTTTTAGTTAGGAACAAAAATTTATTCCTTAATACTTCTAATTTCATATAAGATAAATCATCACTGTATAAATCTTCATTTTTTTACTTTTGATTTAGTATTCTTTTGTGTAATATATGTTTGTTTCTCATTAAAGATTTTTTTTTCAATTTCAAAACCATTTCTCAGTGAAATAATTCAATTGTTTTTCATTTCTTAAATACATTTAATATAAATTCTATACGGAGTTAATATTTTACACAATAAATTGTTTCATTTATAAAAAAAATCCTTTAAGAAAGTAAAATGCATTCTAAAATAGCCTTCAAATATTATTTTAATATTTATGAAAACTTACATTGCAAAACATTTACGTAATAGTAAAATTCATTAAGAAAACTTTAATCAAATAAATAAATCCAAAAATAAAAGTAAAAAAAAATTCTAATCAGTATAGTATCTACTTTTAAGGCACTAAAAAGTGATAGTTAACTAAATGAAAAAAATAATTAATAATATATATTTCATTATATTCATTATGACAAACTCGTACATTAACATGCTTCTCTTAATTACACTGTATATTTATAATTATTTAAAAGAGAATTTTTTTAGAAATAAATTTATTTCGAACATTAAGTGCTTATTGATAAAGGGGACACAATTTTTGATTAACACTTTAAATATAAATGAAAAATCATTATAATCGTTTCCCGTCTTGTGTGGTGTCTTGTCTTTTAAAACATCTACATTTTCATGTTTTTACAAACATCCAAGTGTGAAACCTTAGAGACTACTATAAAATAAAATCATAAAATATATCTTATTTTCATAACTCTTAACTTCTCAATCATATTCATGTTTATTTAAATAATTAAATACATTTAGTTCTAAATACTTTTTGTTAATTTTTCTTTGAATTACATTTCTAACAAAATTTATTATTTTATCTAATTTTTTTATCGCTTTTTTAGTCAATATATGCATTTCAAGAAGTAATAAAATTTATATCGAAGTCTCTAATTAAGTATACTGCATGTTTATATTAATTAATAAATATATTGTATGTATTACCTTGAAGATTTCTATCAAGCATTTGCTACTTAAATATTCAGTAATAGGTTAATAAAATATGTTACAGGAATTTTTTTAATTTATTCAGTTTAATGTAAAGTTCTAGATTAAAGCGTGAAAAATCGGACATAAAAATAAAGTGACATTACATTTTGAAAAATTTTGAAAAGGTTCATTTCTTTTCAAGCAATTTAAAGCTTCGATTTAATTTATTAATAACACTCATTTTAATATTTAAATACATTAAGTTAAGTAAATAGAATACATTTATCAAACGTAATATAAAATTTCATGACTTGTTTCAGTTGTGAAATTGTGAAATAAGAAAAGTTTTACAGGACTGAAAAATTCCAAGACTTTGCATGGAAATGAAAAAAAAGAATTAAACGAAAAAAAAGAACAAAAAAAAAAACGAAAAAAATATTTTTAACAATAGATTAATCGAAAATGTTATATTTTTATTTTAAAACTGAATTATATTGTAAAATAAATATTGAAAAATGAATTTGATTTTTAAAATCTTTTAAATGTATCAGATTGAAAATGATTTTTTTCAAATATTAACTTAATGTATAATTATTAAGAAAAAGTTTGAAGTATATTATATGAAACCACTTAATAAAAATGCAACATTAAATTATAAGCAAGACGTTTTTTTATTTTTGACTTATAAGTATTCTTAAAATTTAAACAGATCTCAAATTTTTAAAACGTCTGAAATGAAAATATAAGAAACCAACTAATAAAAAATGTCACATTAAGATTTAATTAAGGAATTAAATTTCTGATTTAAAAACGCTCCTCAAATTTTTATATTTGAATCAAAATGATTAAATTATTTTAAATGTTTATTTGTTGTTTCTATACTTAAGATCCGCCATTTTAGTCAGGGTCATTTTATTTACTTATAAATAATATTTAATTATTTCAGAATTGTTTTTTTTTTTTTAACTAAGCTAACTTTAGATTATTCTTATCTAAATCCAATTCTTGATTAAAACACAGTGAGTGATCTGGCAGCCGAATACATACATATCTTGTCTTCAGTTCAACTGCTTGTTTGTTTAAATCCTATCTTGGGTATGGATGTTTGTAGCGATTCAGAACCAATTTGAATCTGACTTGCCAGTTTAACTAGCTTTCTTGTACAAGAAATGAATGTCGAGTGACTAAACAAATCAAAACAGTTTGGTTCTGAACTTAAAACTTTCGAATTTGTGAAGCATTATTAGCTAATAAGGATTTAAATAACATATGTGTTTATTAACAAGTAATTTTTAGTATTGCTAAAATCAAAACTTGAGAAGAAAGTAATGAACAAGAAACAGATTATACTGATTTCGAAGAAGCCTATTTTGAAAAGACTAAATTTACAATAGTATTAGTCAAAAAAAAAACTTGCATATTTCTGTGAGGTCTGAAGAAAATCACTAGTTAAAATTTGAAATATCATAAATTCAGATATAAATTTCCAAATTTTATAGGAAGTATTAGTTCAGTGGTGTAGGGTAGGGATTATAAATTCAAAGTTAATATCCAAATTGCATAAAAATGTCACGATTATTCTAGGCAAATGTAGGATTTATTTCTCAATTATTATTGAAGATTTCTTATAAATTAAAATAATTTTTGATTTTTTAAATTCATCCTACAAGTGCTTATTATTCAAGGAATCTATACAAAAATTGTTTCTGATTTTTTCCACAATTAAATACTATCCCCTACTAGCAAAATTTATAATTACAATTAAAACTAAAGTTCCAAAAATTATTTTGGAATAAATGAGTCAGAGAAAGATTAAAAATTTTCTTTTAAAATCGAATAATTGGAAACATTATAAAGGTCCATTCTAGGGTACTGATTAATGAAAAGGTCCGTAGCTCTTATGTGTGTTTTCCTTTGCGATCTTCCCTAAAATAAATCTCCTAATGGCAGATTAACGTTACTGCTAACAATGCTCTCCTATCGAATTTCTACTGGACTTTTTTTGTACCATTTTTACCAGTGCCACTAATTTGATCAGGAATCGCATTACTAACATGGAATGCAACAACACGTCTTTTCATAAAACTCCTTATTATCGTGCTCCCAATTTATTTTTTTATCCCCAATCCTATTTTATGCCGCTAATGACACGGACCCTGTCTCCTCTTGACCACTCGTTCTCTCTCTGCTAATCAATTGGAAGCCTTTCTTCCAGATTCCATCGATTTGTGTCATTAGGATGAGTTAGTTGGTGTCTATCCGGAGGATGGACACGTAGGCGTCCTATTCGAGGAAGATAAAAAAAAAAAAAAAAACAATCTATTTTTTACGCTTTACCGTTTTTATTGAAATATTTAGCATATAATATATTCATTAAATATTTGCATGTTAGAAACATTTACCTATGAGCATATATTTTGATTCTTAACTATTATTTTAAAAGAAATTTTAGAATTATCTAAAAATTTAAATTAAGCTGATGGTTTGAATCGTGTATATTATTAACTAATTATAGTATGAATTTAATAAATTTTATTATTACACTTTACAGAAAATAAGTTATGTATACATTTTATAATCTTTGTTTGAAAAAATAATGTAGAAAAAGATAAAAATGAATAAGAAAAAATTTATATTCGGATTAACCACTAACTCAGAATGTAGCCTAATTTATTTAAATATGTACCATCAATATTACTAATTAGCTATTTGCAAATTTACATTAATAATTTCAGACATTGCTTTGACTTAAAAGTGTTATGAATCACATGAATTGTATAAATTTGTTAATTTACATAAACTGCATTAAGGTTGAAAAAATATTTTAAAAAATTTCTACAGGATAATCTACAAAGGCAAATGATTTACTGAAGTCAAAATTAAATGCTTATTTACCAGACAATCAAACAGAAAAACAACAATCTGTAGGCAATTAAAAACTCTTCATTTATATTAGTCTGAGAATTTAATGTGCGTGTGTAATTTTCTTTCAGAATGTTCTTTTATGATACATCCCAATATATTGTCAAAAGGATAAAGAATAAATTAATAGAAAAATGTGTATGAAGTATTACTTAATATTATTCTATACTTTAAATTTGTATTCCAATACAGCTTTGTAATATTATGAAGTGTAATAAAATATACATAAAAATTATAATAATCACTGTTGATATTTTTTAAATGTAAGTTATTAAACTTAAATTTAATATAGTGTTCACTGTTGAAAATAATTTGCTAAAATTTGTAATCAAACTGTCTGTGCTCATTTAAACAGAAAAAAATTAATTATACTATTCATGAACTCTTTTTCTAATGATATTTGTCATTTAAATTGTATTTTTATTTCTTCAGAAAGTAAGATGATGTTCTTGTTGTTTTCCATTTTTGGACTTTGCGCCATAAAACTCAACCAACCAAACATGTACTTGTCGTTTTATGTTAAAATTTATGATATAAAAATTTAAAACAAGTTTGAAATATATTCTACTCAAAATTAAATATTTCAGGACCTTTTATTACAAAATTAGAAGAGTATGTCAATAAATTCCTAAGAAATATTTATAAAAATACTTAAAATGTTTCATTTGGTTAAAAAGCTGGATGAAGTTTTGCATAATGTTATCAAAAGAAAATTACTTGAAGAATCTAACTCTTTTAAAGCAATAATAAATCATTGTTCTGCTTGTAGTACTTGTATTTGGAATTTTTTCTAAATGAAAGCGTACTCCAAAATATCAAGAATTACTCCAATAACCAAGAAAACTATATTTTGCATTGCTTTGACTGAAAGAAATGGGTGGCTTTCATTTTAATTTCAACATTATAAAAATTCAGTTTAATGTTTCACTTTATAATTTTATAAGAAACAAGAATGCACATCATTCATGTAAAATAGTAAATGCAGTATTATAGCAAATTTAGCTCGTTAGTATATTATTAGCTCAGAGGCTATAGTAGGAAGTCTATTTTTTCTTATTTTCTCTACTTCGAAAACAATAATTGAGTAAATAATATTATCAGCATTGTGAGCACGTAATTATCAGCACATAATTATTTTGTGGTATTTTTGCTATTTTCTTACATAAAGTATTACATACATTTTTCGTATCAAATTAATAAATGAAAATTTTTAAAAATTTATATATTAAAGAAATTGATAATCTCAATTTTTGCTTTTCGTACTTAAGCACTTTTACTTTTAAGTCATTAATGAACCACTTACATCCTTTTTCGAATACTAAATTTAAAATTTCTACTTGTCTTTTAAAAATATATCTCTATATTAGAGTAAACAAACTACGCAAAATGTGAATTGTTATGAAACGTGATATATATTAATATACTTTTGTGTTCAACATTGTAATTACTTTGTTTAAATAAAGTAATCAGGATATTTTGATTTACCTCCAAGCTGTTACAATGTACTTCTACTCCTGGACTTCTTTAAGAGGATTTTCTTGTTTGTTCATTAATTAGACCCGATTATATTTATGGAATATCCTTGTTACCCTGTTTTTTTAGCCTTTTAAGTTCTGATAAATTACTCAAGTAATTAGCTCTCCATTCTTTAAAAAATTTAAATATATAAAATGCTTACAAACTTAAACAAGTCGAGAGAAGATATTTAGATCAGAACTTCAAAACTAATCTACAGACTTGTGGAAAAATTAAAAACATTGCAAGAAAGATTTTTACTTATAAAATTCTCTTTTAAGATATAGAACCTAGAACGGTACATGATTTAAGGTTCAGCAAAACTTTAGTATTAGCTCATAATGCGTAAACATTTTGTCTGGTTTACTATATATTAAACTTATTTCACAAAAAAATCTGATATTATTTTGCTAATAAGAGGTCTTTCAAAGTATTTGTGTCAAAATGTAATACTTCTAAAATATCTTTTGATAAGATAGTGTACTAACTTCTCTTTCTATCATATACTGAACAGCAGGAGCCCGATATTGCCCTGCTTTATCATCTATAAAAACGAAGGCTGTGCCATTACCACTTAGAAACAGACGCAAATGTGAAAGGATCACTTATTTTAAAGAATTGATCTCTAGTTACAGATCTCTTCAGTCAAAAATGTATAATCTAGTCCACCCGTTCAGCATATTGCCTTTTCCAAGGACAGCTATAAGATCAACTTAACAGTCACTTTCAAAAATGTTTCTGGAATGAAACAATGTCTTGAGACTTCTCTCCAAATAAAGTGGACTTGTGAGTCCTTGGTGGCACTGAAATGACTCTCATCTGTAAAGAGAACACGACTTAATTTTATGTTTGTCTAGTTTTTGTGCTCTTCGTATCACTGTTAGCAGTGATGCTCATGACGAACATTCAAAGGGATACGTCATACTCGACGGCAGACGAATTAGCCAAGTTTGTGAAAGCTTTTGAACATCGTCACAATTTTTACCACTTTACTAATTTTAATACTAATCTTTTTACTAATTTTTAAAACTGTATTCCCAAGTAAATTACTAGAACCATCTAAGCAAACATTGAAATAACACTATTCAAAGTAGATAAATCTAATTTAATGGATTTTTCAAGTTTATAATATAAAACATAGACTTAACTTATAAAGCAAAGATAAATATTTTGATCTTGTAATCAATCCTAAATTTTAAATATCTGTTATGCATGTAATAGAGGAATTCAAAAAGTCATTTTTGAATTTCTTTCATATTGAATTCTTGTTATTCGATAATTGAAGTGAAAAATTTCAATAGAAAATAAACTGATAAGCATATTTTTAAGAGAGTTGGCCTAAATCAATGCGAGACAATTATCATGAATTCACTGGATTTCAAATGTCGTTTCAAATATTTGTTTGTCAATATATTTGATATCCCAAATTTTAATTAATATCTTTAAATAAAAATACTAATTTAATATAAACTTTATAAAGGTAATGGAAAAAACGTATGGTAAGGTTATTAAAAAATTGTTAGCAGCATAAAGTTGACTCTATACAATGCATATTATTTATTTTATGATTTAAATGATAACTAGTTTCAAAATGTTTATGGAAGAAAATAAATTGACTCAGGTATTTAAATGCTTGGAAACATTTACAGTTAACAATTTCATCTTTTATGTAAAATTAATGCGATTTTTATAATTTTACAAATTTAATATTTGAAAAAAAAATAAAAGCTTAAATACATGAACTTTAAAAATTTAATAAGATTGAGTTTTCTGATTTTCAACAAATAAATTATTTAAATAAAATATTCAACACTCTGTGTCAAATCAAATTTAAAATGAAATGGAAATTATTTTTATCAGTACAGAAAGTTAGATACTTTAACTCCTAATTTCTTTAGCTCTTAAGTTAGTTTCATAAAATAGAACAAGCATCATAAAACTGAAATGTTATTTAAAATGTTTGATAGAGAAAAAGTTAGGCACATTTTACGGGTAATCAGTAAAATATTTCTTCGTTAGTCATAATTGTACTTGTTTGCCAACTACTTACCCATCTATCTAAATTAAAACTCTCTCTTCAGCAATTTAAATAAACTTTACTCCCCAAAATTTATGTCAGCGGAAAAAGATAGGGAGAACAATTTTTGTATTTACAATCACTGTTTCTACAGGTACTCTCGTATGAGCATTGATTCAGTCAAATCCTCCTGGGATAGCCTTCTAGTCAGTCTAGCACATTCAATTAACTCTAATCCCACCTTAGTTGGTTCGACTCAGAATAAGGTTGTTCGCATTAACTACACCTCTTGGCTTAGGTCTTTTCGTTGACGGACTTTTTATTCACCTTAAAAGAAAGTCGATTTGTGGATAAAACTACGTTTGTACCCTTTTTTGTTTTCATGAGGTTTTTGAAAGTGTTTTCCAGAGTGAAATGGGATAATAAACATTCTTTCTTTTTTTCAAAATTGAATTAAAAAATACAAACTTTAACTCTCCAGAAATTTTCATTTACTTTTAAAATTTTAAACTTATAATGATGATAATAATAGTATCACTATATTATTAATTCCAAAAGATTTATCATAATTAAAAATTGTACATTTTTCAATGTACTTCGTATGCTAATAAAAAGGCATTACTTATGATTCATTTAAGAATAAACATTATTTAAAACTCAATAATATTTAAAAGCAAGGGAATAATATTTCAGTTTCATTATTCAAGAAGCAATTAAAAATTATAAGAAAATAATCATTTTTATGCAATCCTTTTTTATCAGAGATTACATCATTTGAATTTGATTCAAATGCAAATAAATGTTGATTTAAATTGTAATTACTAGGTGAAAGATACCATTAAAAATTTCTAATGAAATAAAATGAAGCGAAATTTTACATACTATTTAAAAGTAATAAATTTCTTTACTTCTGAGAAATGATGGTGCAGTAATTGTGAAGCTCAATAAAAGTTTTTGCTTCTTGTCGGATAGCAATTGGCTTGCTTCTATTTGGAATAAATCAAAAGTCAAAAAATAATATGTAATTGGTTTCATAAATTAAAATTTTAGTTAATTCTCATGCAAATTTAAACATATTTTATTTATCTATCTAAGAAATGTTACGTACAAAAATGTCTATGTTACGTAATAAAATATATTTTTTCCCAACCAGAAATTTTCTCTCCATTTAATGAAAAGAATAGTGCATATTAAACAGTAAAACGAGTGGACATGTAATTTGTTATAAAACTGAAAGAGAAATATTTGCATAAATTTTGTAAGGTTGTAATGAAATAGCAAAAATTGTATAAACTAGTATTTTTTAAATAGACTTTCCTTTTTTTCATATAATATATTATAAATGCTGAAATATAATATGTTTCATCTCAAATATCAAACCTTACATAGTGCAGAAAAACTCAATGTAAAGAAAAAATTACATTTAATAAATAAATGTAAGATTTTTTTCACATGCATTCATGAACAGAAAACTATTTAATCATAAAGTGAAAAACAAAACATTAAAAGCAATTATAGGATTAAAAAATTCCTTTAAAAAACAATTCTGTTTTTCAATAACAGTTCATACATTTTTGAAACGAAGCAAGTAATTAGTTAGATATAATTACCCGTTAGTTTTTAAATACGAAAAAAAAAACATAATTTAAAATACTACTTATAATTTGTAAAATATTAATTATTTGATTATACACATTTTAATTTGCAAGGTAACCAATAAGAACTACTTTATTTGAAATAAATTTTATGCAAATTATAATATTTCAAACGCGTCTTATATACAGCAAAAAATAAGTAGACAAATAAATCAATAATTTATAATCTTGTATTTGTTAACAACGAAAACTCGAAATTGCAGTTAAAAATTTAAAATGATTATTAAAAGTAGCATTTTTTATCTATACCAAATAAACATAATAGTTATGACAACAAAAATTTAACTTTACCATGCTTATATAGTAGTTGAATACACATATTCACGCGCATAAGCATTTTCAAGTTTTATTATTAGGTATTTCCTAACTAGTATATGTCAAAATTACCAATCAAATTAATACGTTTTGTGACAAATTTAAGTATTTTTAAGATATTTCAATAATGTTTTATCCAAATCTATAAGGTTATAAAATGTGATTCTTAAGAAATAACCAAAGAGAAGCAGTGTAATAATAAGAAACAGGCTCATAATTGAAGGTATCTTAACATGCTTGCAAAACTTATCATTACTTAATTTACCTAGATACATTCTATTCAAGAGATTAAGTTTTCAAAGCTTATTTGTAAATATATTTCAATTATGATCAGATACATAAAAAAATTATTTTGAAAGATGTGTTGTCAATATAATCCTTTAATGTAGGTGCTAATAAAGAACATATTTCCCGATTAGAATCCGTAGAAATATCCATTAAAGATCACATATTACAAGTTAATGTGGTACACAATCAGATATCTGTAAGCAGTTAAGCAGATTATGATTATGTTTCAAGACTGCATGTTTTTGAAAACAATACTTATAAATTTTAAAAGCTAATTAGCAAATTTATTAAGAAACATATTCTATATTTAGCCCATTTATATTAAATATCTGAATTTATGTTGCGATATTATTAATACGCAGGCAACTACTGGAAAGTGTTAAGGATTTTTAGTTAATTAAATTCAGTTATAAAGCTAAATTAAAACAACATGGTCTCTTCGACTATGAGGATGAAAGCTTCAATGCAAAAACTTAGTATTATTTCAATAGAACAAAAATCATATGTTATTTTACTCATTTATTATATATGTTTAATTTATTATAGTTTATTTTCAAACTCCTGATATTTTTACTCTATGTCTAAGCAATTTTAAATAATCTTTTAGATAAGACTATCATACAATTATTAATTTCATGTAGTGAATAATATTTAGTCTTGGGGAAAAAAAGAGTTATATTTTATTATCTTTATCTTTTGCAATATATTCTACTGAATATTGTGGAAATAAATTAATTTTTCAATAAAATATACAATTATATATAAAATATATAATAAAATATACAATATAAAGCTTCCATAATAGATACTCATGAAATATTTATCGAATAAAAAGATGAAAATTAATTGCTGTAGAATGTTTACATATAAATAGAATATGAATCACTATATTGCGTTTTTGTTATATGGTAGAAACTAGTTAAAAGTTATCAAGCATTTGCAGAGATTGGGGAAACTAAAAACTGGAATTTCTAATTTAAAGACATCATCCGTTATGTTACTGCGTTAGTTACAAATCTCAGTAAATGTACAGTTCTTGGGAAACATATTATCTAATTTGAAATTATAATGCAGTCAACCCTCCTATTACGTGGTACTCTCAGAACGCGGTTTCCATATAATGCGGAGCTGAAACTGAGACAGCCCTCCTATAACGCGGTTCACTTACAGCGCGGTTTCCATTCAGCAACGTCCCATCAATTCGTTCCGTGTACCCAGTGAATGTTTTAACTGGATATATTTGTATAAGCATTCAAGCTTATGTCTCTTAGCCGCTTACGACATCAGTTTCAGTCGTCTCAGAGCTCTTTCAGAGTATGTCTCGTTAGTGACCAATTCTTTCTAAAATTTTGCCTGTACCATTCATTCGCTTAGCTTTTTGCCACTTAATTTGTGGTTTATAATTGGACAACATTATACAATATTGTAATTGTAAAAAAAAGCTGTACAAATATAATATAATAAAAAAAAACATTGTATGTTAACCGTGTCATCGGCTTGCGTGGAAATTAAACCATCAGGATGTAAGAGAACAAGTACTCGAGGAAGAAACTTTGGATGAGGAAGAACTAATGAAACTAATTGATGCACCCATCTCAAATGCATTGGTAGACGAAAATAAAAAAAAACAAATGGGTGCTAAATCTTGATTTACAAGAGTAGAAAAAGGGCTAAATTTGGCAAAAGACTTAGAACTTCATTTCATTCAAACTGATCTCTCAACAGATTGCAGTGCAAAGCTTAAAAGCGAGTTAAGAAATTGCCCTATAGAGATTTTAGTGGAGTTTGATAAAAGCATCAATCGAAAACCAATGTAAAGATGAACCAAGTGAGGAAGACATTTTACCCGTTAAAAGAAGGCGCGTTAGGTGACTCATATCTGATAGCGAGGATGAGTGTTGAAAGATAATATAATTTTACAAAAGTCTTTCTTGCTTTTATTGGAAAACAGTTTTTTAGTTTAGTTTTTGTTTTATTTTTTATCATTCCTTTACATGAACTCTTCAATTCAATAAAAATAATTTATAATTTATCTTTTGTATTTATTGGTTTCATATAAAGAGATACGAATGTCATTTGTACTAATTCTGAGTTTCTTATAGCATAGTTTCCATACAACACTGTAGACGGTTTCCAAAGAACGCAATAATGGATTTAAAAATGATATTAAAAATGATATTTTCATAAAACTCTGTAATTAAAAATATGATAAATTTTTGTGCCTTATGCGTTAAAATTTACTAAGCACTTGTTCATTCAAATAACCTTCAAAATTGTCTAAAATAAACCATACATATATTCAAGTTCAGCAGAAATTTAACTCTTTATTTGGCAAATGTTACTGAAACCAGTATCTATTGGAAAGAAGATTGAAATAATAGTCAGAAAATAAAGTAGTAGTTGCTGATCGAATTGCATGAAAATCGGCTCATGAACAATAATCTAAAAATAAGACTTAGACTGCAAATTCTTAAAACATTTTACTGGTAGTTTTCTTGGAGTATGTCGCTGAAGAACATTTCTTCAATGCCTTGCTTTATTTATTTTTTTATTCTTTGGTTAAATGAATCCCTTTTAATTTAGGATCTAGTGTCAAGTTTTCATGATTAGTATCACTATGCCAAAAATTCTATGCTTATCAAGTCACATTATTCTAATGCTGACTAAGCATAGATATTCATTAAAGGGAAGACAAGATTAGAGAAATAGCAACATATATTTCAAAATCCAATGCAATATTTATTCAGGAAATTTTTGGAACATCAGAATGATTATCAGGACAAATTTCTTTACAGAAAATTATTGAGTTGAAACATTTGCCCACATGATAAGGCTCAAAAATACTGTTCAAATGCATTTCAGAATTTTTGATTTTGTTGTTTCCCCGATTAATTGTTCAAACAAAATCGATTTCTTTTTACCTATGCAACTACATTCTAATGACATTGGACATTGCGGCTTAAAATTATAAATAACATGCTTGATGACTTATAAGAACAGTGATGAATACGCGGTAATTAATATGCTATAAATAGTAGCGTTACATTATAAAATATGATGAATGTGGTGCTCTTTAATGTATAAATTTCATTAAATTTTAACTTTATGATAACAAATATGCTCAGTGAAATTAAAATTTCAAAACTAAAATTTACTATTATAAATGCTCTTTTCCGTAAAATGATAACACATTTTACAGTAAATATATAAACATTTTTTCCGTAAAAAATCACATAGAAAATAGTGTATATGAATTAGTATGTAATATTATGTAAGTCTAAGGATTATTGTGCAACACTTTAATAGCTTAGTAAAGTAACATCTTGATCAAATTTTAGCGCAACATTATTTTTTATGAAGTACACTTATCACGTAATTTAATAAAAAAATAATTCATAACTGTCTTAGAACTTTTGAATCTTTTCTTCTCAGGAAGTAGAAGTTGCGAAGAATATGAGTATATTATAATAAGGCGTTAAAATAGCAAATGCGAAACTGACACCTCGTTTCCTGGCGTGAAATATTTTCCATTGGGAGGAAGTTTAGAAAATGTGAACGTTGACATACTTCCGGAATTTCTGGCATCATATGACATCTAATTATCTTCTCTAAAGTTTTTTTCATTTCATGGAGTTTAAATGACGTCATCAATGATTTTTAAGTGATTTTTTTCCAAATAACACAATTGTTCCTACCGTGAAAATAATAATACCTAAAAAACATTGAGCAACACACGCATTTCTTTAATGACGCTTTTGTTGATTCGGTATTTACAGTTTTTTCTCCATGATTTCAAATTTTAGTTATGACTAGGTTTGTTATAATCAATTCATAAATTATATCAAAATTTCATAAAATTTACACAGATGTAATTTTTATGACCTAAATTGCTTATTTTAAAATAATATTTGACACTAAAAAGATTAACTACATAAAAATCTAAATATAATCTTATATCTGGGCATTTATAAAATTATATATATATAATATATACCTGTTTGCTTCATCCAGCCAAAGATCCATCATGTTCACTTATAAAGAGTGTGGCAAATACGCTGCTGGACACTGTATATGTAGCACCCTGAAGGAAACATGCAAATAACATGAAATTTACAACATGCAATAGTGGAGATGAGATACGCAAATGAGTAGAATTTCAGCTCAAATGCACATCACGCGCACTTTTAGCGCTACTTCAAAGCTCTATTTAAGGCTTGGAGATTTCGACGATTTTAAGTACGATAATTGTGTTTTTATTGTGATGTTTAAAAAAAAGTGATCAATTACGGCTGGTAGAAAACAACAATCATTTTTGATCAAGTATCAAGTAGTTTGATAGAGGAAGGATTGTGTCCTACCGAGACAGTGGATTCTCTCTCAGGGAAATTGGTTATCGTATTGGACGAAACTAAACAACTGTAATGCGGATATGTGATCGTTGGATGCAAGAGGGTTCAACATGTTTGAAAGCTTCCACCTCGATGCATCAGTTCACGTGATGATAGGCAAACTGTGAGCATTGCAATGATGGATCACACAGCCACATTATGAGCCATAGCACAGCACATTCAGTCTGTAACGTATCATCCAGTGTCTGAGCGTACCATTTGACGTCGTTTACAGCAGAGTGGTCTGTCCGCAAGCAGTTAATCGTCTCGTCTACCGTTAACACAGAGCCACAGACGTCTCCACTACCAATGGTGTGATGAAAGAAGGATGTGAACGGCAGTATGGAAGGAAATTGCCTTTACTGACGAGTAATGTTTTTTCTTTAATACCATGGTCTCATTCGAGTCTGGAGAGACCATGGTGCGAGGATGCTGAACAGCTGCGTTATGCACCCCATACCGATCTTGCACCGGGTATTATGGTATAAGATGGTATTGGGTATCACTCTCGCACTTCTCTAATACGCATTGCCGGTATTTTAAACATTCAGTGTTACATATACGAGGTGTTGGAATCAGCTGTCCTTCCTTACTTTTGGTTCTTTCCCACAGCCCTATTTCAACATGATAATGCACGACAATACCTGGCACACATTGTCCAAGACTTATTTGTCAAATACCAGATTGAATTGCTTCCCTAGCAGGTTTACTCTCCTGAACATTAGCCGATAGGAAACATGTGGTCCATGGTTGCTCAACGACTGACCCACATTACATGACTAACTGCCACACCAGATCAACTTTGGTAACGTGTGGAAGGTGCTTAGTCTGCAGTATCCTAAAACCGTATCCAAATTTTCTTTAACTCAATGCTGAGGCGTGTGATCTCCAACAATGGCGGCTACTCTTGCTACTGATTTTGGAAAGGTACCATACTTTACAAAAGTCTATATATTTAATCATTTGATACTTTGTCTACATGTTATCTACATATTTTTTTTCTCCTGTATTTCTTTGAATTGTAATTTCAGTGGTGAGCAGGGTAGAATTGGGCATCATTTTAATGTTTTCCCTTTGTGCAATGGGTTTTGGAGAAAGCAATTCCAGCCCATATGTTACCCTTATTCCTTGATCATGTTACAAAATTACGTGGCAGTTTTTTATTTTTATCTCCATTTCAGTTGACAAAAATAGACTGCTACAAGTGTATTACAAAGAAATATCTTTGATTCTATTATTTTATAAATTTGTTCGTTTAACTAAACTGCGTTTCCTTATGTCATATTTATAGTGCTTGATCAGCAGTTCGGATAAAAATGATTCACAATTTCTTTCAACTATTCAATTACACCATCTAGAGTTAAAATGCTACTGTTTTATCCAATGTTTTCATATCACATTTGCAAGTGTTATATTAGTATGTGCTTACATGTGAAGGTTACCATATACAATGATTATAACCTATCATGATAAAATTTAGACATCCTCTGATAAAAAGTAAAATTCTCCCAGCCAGCTAGCTAGGTTTGTTCAATTTCTAATATTGGTGAATATTTAATTTTGGTTAAAAATTAGTATTACTTGCATCACTTATACATTTTTCCTTCGTTTAATTTTTGTTAAGTCAATGCAGTTAAAAATAATTTCATTTTTTTTCATTATTATAAAAGCAATGCTGTTAAAAGAAAAGAGATACATTTTTTGGATATATTTCAATTGAAAAATAGGATGACAAGAATAAAATTAGTATTAATGATTACAATATTAACAACTACCAATAAGCACTTTACAATTATTTTTGAACTGCAAAATAAGATGTTGGAATAATTTCCTGAATAAGCCATTTCTCAAAATTCTTCAGATAAAATAAGTATTTTAGAGGGATTCTTTCTAAACTATTGAAGAAATAATAAATTTCTTATATAATAGTACGATGACCTTTAAGGAACCCATTAAGTCTGACTGGATTGATTAGAAAGAAATATGGACGCCCCTTTCTAAAGTGGGGCGCATTACTGTATACTCTTAATAGTAATGAATTTTTTAAATTTATTTTTAAAAAAAAATTATAAAACTTAATTTAAACTGGTAAAATTTCATTGATAATTAATTGATTAAGTTAAAGTTTATAGATACAAAATTTTAAAATAATAGTTATAAAAAATGTATTTTTTAAAATGCTTATATAAATTCCAAAGTGTATTTTGTGAAACGTATTAACCGCAAAATGTTGATGTAATGTCTTTCGCAAAATGTCTTTGTAAAATAACAGAAAATAAAAATTTATACGTTTAAATCGATGGATCCAAAATACATATTTTGCGATTTTTCAGTAATAAGTTTTGAACAACGTCCACATCTTACATGGTGTAAAATTTAAATACAAATTGAAGCATAAAAATTTTTTAACTCATTATAATATTGACATGGCTTAGTAACCTATATTAATTTCAATTTAACGTTCCAATTTGAATTTTGAAAAAAAAAAAAAAAAAAAAAAAAAATTGAATTTTAATCCATGCTATGTTCTAAGTTTACTATTACATAAATTTCCGGAACTTTTATCTACATACTTCATTTATCTATATACAAAGAAATCCGTGCCAATTATGCAGCTTAAATGCTGTACAAGCCCAATTATTTCCATTTTCAAAGAAGTGTAATATGAGAATTAAGTAATTCAATTATTTCAATAAAACAAATATAATAGATTACCTTAGTAATTTTAGTCCAAATTTTCATGCTGATTTGCATGTAACTCAGGCAAAACAGAAGTGCCTTCTATATCAGTGAAAGAACATCAGTTATATTTGCAAATTACTATTTTTCAATTAATTCCATAAAATATTTTTTTAATTTACTTTTTCAGTTTACAATTAAAGTAGCTGGCTAAGAAATGGGGAGAGAAAATACACATCAAAAAAGCTATTACTTCTCGAATTCTATTTTGTACCTGAAAGTTATAAGTTAATACCTAATACAATATAAAATCTATATTCTTAGAAAGATTACATATTATTTTTGGCATTTTTAACGTATTTTCGTTTAGTTTTGTTACTGTCAAATTCAAATTTCCTTTTTGCACAATTTAATAATCAGTCGTTCATAATATAATATTTAGTGTTTGCGTTCTTCCACACAATATTTTCCTTTCTAGAAATTTTATATATGATTTAAAAATGTTAGACCAATTATTCCGCAAAAACATCCATATAAATAATATTCAAATCTCACCAAATACAACCAAATATTTCCAAGTTCGGATTATTTTAGCAAGAGTAAGTTCGAATAATTTCTGAAGCTAGTGATGATCTTTCATTTCAGTAGAAATTCTATTTATTAGGAAGAGTTTCACATATGAAAACCTTTTTGTAAAAGTCTTAAGAAATGGTAATTACATTTAATTTTCTTTAAATGGGTATCTGTTTTGTCTTTACTTTGTTTTTTCAAAATTTTATCAATATTTTCAAAATTTATTTAATAAATAAGATTTCTTACAATGACTTTGATATGTAATTGTATAATAATATATTAACTCTGGCAGTCATCGATAGATTATTAAAGAAGAATGTCCATATTTTAGTTTTCTAGATTTATTCACTATTTCTAAACTAAAGTCTTTCCAAATTTTCATTCTTTTTTTATCATATTAATACTTATTTGATCAGAAGTATCTTATGTGACACATAGTTTACTTAAATTTAAAATATTTTATTCATTTTTCGTAAAATATACGGTTAAAAAATCTTTGATTGGTTTGGTTTTTTTGTTATTTCTTCGCATGTTATAATATATACATACATATATATATATATATATATATATATATATATATATATATATATATATATGTTTGTATGTATGTATGTATGTATGTATGTATGTATGTATATATATTATGATTCCAAAAATGTAATACATTCTTATTTCATATGCTAAAGTATCAAATTAAAAAGTGTTTTTTTGCAATTCATCAGGATGTATTTTTAATATTCCCTGTCATTGTAAGATATAGAAAGAAGTTCAAACATTTTTTAAAATAATTATGCCTTGTTATATGATTTCTTTTGCTATTTGATAGAAAACCTTTGTATATTTTCCAGTGTACCTTACAAATATTGATCTCTTTTGCCTCCAGCATTTTTGTTGAATATTTCAACAATAGCGGTTTATTTTCCCCATTTTATTATAAATTAGTAAGCATTCTTGCCTGGAAGAAATTATTTAGTGTTTTATAGGGCATAAATTCATTGAATGAGTAAATAATCACCAAGATATTTTTTGAGTAAAACCCTTTTTTAATTTTTTGACTCCACGGTATTCAGTTTAATTATAATAAGTATATTCTATGTTAGAAAATCAACTTTTTTTGTTGGAGAACCATAAACTAGGCCGTTTCTTTGTTGTTGTTGTCGTCGTGTGCCAACTAGGCTGGCATTATGGATTGCGCTGCTCCACTTTTACAAATGAACCGTATTTTGGTGGGGATTCCGACTTCCTCAGTACCCACATGCTATAGGTGCTTTTTTACAGTGTAGGCAACCATTCCAAACCCATTAATACGATGAACGGAGAAAGAAAAGGAAGATAGAGGAAGTACACCCATCGCCTAACCGAGATTTGAACTCAGGACCTCGCTATCCGCAGTCAGACACGCTGCCCACTAGACAAGTTGGGTGGCATGCATTTTCTTTAAATCATAAAAATGTCATTTTTACAGTAGAACTTCAATATTATTATCATATGCAATAATATTATATTTTAAATAGTATTAATGAATTTATTCCAAAAGCCATTTTCATCTTAATGGTTGATTCAAAGGTTTTTCTTTCTGTTTTTATGTGAAGAGTAAAATTTTAATTTATATCCATTTAACTCCTTTCAAATATTTTTTCCAATGTTGGACACTTGGGTAGCTAACCCTATGCTACAACAAGGCCAAAAACTGCTACTCATTTTGCCAATACCCAGCGGGCACCTGTGATCCAAGTCACGGAGCCGAGTAGCATCGGCACGCCATTCCACAATAAACCCGTTTATAGAGTGTGCCATAGTCATACATTATCAAAGAAGAAAAGACAGAGAAACACAGAGAGAACAGAGAAAGAAAGTTACATCCATGCATGAACCGGGATTTAAACCCGGGACCCATAGCTCAAGAGTCAGGAATGCTGACCACGCAACCATCGGTCGGCACCCATTTCAAATATATGAATGAGAAAAGAATCTAAAAAAAATCTGAAAAAGAAACTTTCAAAATCACCTAGAAATTTTGAATTACATGTCATAATTATGAAGAAACCCATAGGGAAAAATTATTTCATTTAATAAATTACTGAAGGTATTTTACTGCTTTTAATTTATATGTAATCACAAATGGCATGGAACATATTCGGTATATTTACAGCGTACATTGATGTTGCAAAAATTTGTTTGATTTTATGGAATATTTTGCTCATTTTGAATAATTTATTTATTTTCGTTTCTTTCAGATATTCGTATCATCTATGACATTACAATCCTTGTGGGTATCTTGCGTTCCTTAATGCAAGAAGTTTGTATTCTTAGTGAAAAAATGTTATTTTCCCAGAGAAAATATGATTTTTTTTTAATTCTGAAAATGTAGATCTATCTACAACTGAATATTCAAAATACTTATATTTTAAAAAAAAATATGTATTAAACATTTTGCTAAGTCTATTTCATGGATTTATGTTAAAAAAAGTAATAATAAATTTTTCAATTACGTATGAGCATTTTGTATTACTTTTTATAATTCTTAGAAATCAGGACAACAGAAGATGTTTCAATTTTGGAAGTAAATGGCATTAGTTTGGAGGGGAGTCTCAAGTTTTATTCAAAATTTTTGAAGAAAGACAAATATGTGCAGTTCAAATTTGAAAATAATAAAAAGTAAATTTATAAATAAAAATGAAATAGTATATAGTTGTAAAAATTGTATACATTACTGTTATAGATCATGAAAATGATAATATTTATTTGTATTATTTTATAAAATTATGCATGAATCAATTCTATTTCCAAGAAATTTTCTCATTTATAACTTTAAACTTCTTGATTTTCTTATATGGGGAAAAATTGCAACACAAATACTTTTTTTGTTAATAGATGTGCCAAGAATAAAATAATTAATTTGCAAAAAAAAAATATGAAATAAGTAACAAATTTACTGTGTAAAAAGATTTTAAATGATTTTACTATTGAATTTGTGAGGAGTAAAGAGTGTAGAGATTGCTTAAGACTGATATTCATAAATTAATAAACAGGAAATTGAAGTAAATAATTTCACACACAAAAGGGTTAGATATCAACTTATGAAAAAAACTGGGAAGAAACTATTTCAAGATGATATATTGAAAAAAAATTTCTAAAATAATTTGTTGGATTTAATTATTTGGGAGATATTGCCTATTTTTATAATGACCAAATAGAAAGTTTTGATGATGAGTATGTAAAGCGTAAGAACAGAATCAAAAAATTATTCCAAAAGAGAAATGAGAAAACATCATTCTTATAATTTATTTATTAATGGTGCAAATGTGAAAATGTAATTCATTTGATCATAGATATTTCTATCTGATCTTTTACTTAAAATATATAGTAAAATTTGTAAGAGGAGATAGAATAATAAAACTAAAATAGTAGCTTTATTGAATGAAGGAAATTTTATATGAACTAAATGAATATATTCATATATTAAAACATATTAAAAGACATATTTCAATTCACTTCTTAACATCAAAATGTAAGGATCCACTGATTAGTAAGTCCGATTCTTTTTTAAGCTGACCTACAACCTGACCCTGCCTGACGAAGATGATGTTATGAATTATTACAATAAACCTTCCATCTAACAAGAATACAAAACAAGAATACATCAAGATACCTAAAAACTGGACACCTAATGCGTAGTTAAGAAAAATAGCCTGTTGTGTCTTAGTATATTTTTTCTACAAATGATGAATCGCATGCATTTCTCACTTGTTTGAATCTAATAGAAGATTTCCGCAGGCTGTTATAGAATAACTACAACAATTCTGTTCCTATCAATAAAAAATAATTCTTGGCAAGCCATCTCAGCTAGTTAGACTTGGAAATTATTAATAAAATCCCTAAATTTGGAATTAAGATTTTCTCTGATGACATCAAAAACAATGGTATTGTAGGCAGTGGTATCTACATAGAAAATAAATTTCTTATAAGCAATGTAACCCATATTTTTGCTCCATGTTCAGAAGTGTACTACTGGCAATCCATGTAGGTCTTGAGTCCATTCTTAAATATGGCGAACTTTGGATTCTTACTGATAGCCACAGCTCGATGTAATATCACAATAAATGGATATTCATCAGGAAAAAATGTAACTCTACCCCAAGAAATTAAAGTTCATTTCTTTTCAAGTTGTTTCCAATAGATTACATTCTACCTTAAATCTTTCGGTAAAGAGGATTGTAGTCGCTTAAAATATTTGTCAGAGCTTACGCCCTTCAGAGTACTCCTCCCTCATGCGGCAGGGTCCTGACCATCTAAAATGTTGTCTTACACTTACAAGGGATGAGAAGTCTTCTTCTGCTTGTCTAATATGCAACCACTTCCAGGCATCTGTAAAATCATATCTTTGAATGCTTAAGTCTCCTTTAAGAAGACATTTATTCTTTCCTTCTTCTTGTCTTCAACTTTTAAGAGATAAGTGCATTTGTAGACCAGGTCTAACTTCATCAGACAGAGCTGTAAACTAACAACAACAACAACAACAAAATCAGATACATATAATTTACTGTCTTTATGTATTCGTTTAATTCTAAAGATGAAAATAATTTCAAATATCATAGGCTTTTGCAGTTGATTATAATTTAAGCTTAGAATTTTTTAACTTTAAAGCAAATGAAAATTATATTGATGAATTTAAATAATCAAAATTCCCAAAATGTAATTGGAAGTGTATTAATTTCAAGACTTGAAATAAGATATCCTTCAAATTTTCAATAATTAAAGAATAAATATCCTATATGGATCAATTAATATCAAATATTGTTTTATTAATGTAGGCATTGATCTGTTGCTATCTAATTAATATGAGCCTTCAAGGATAAGACAATATATAAAGAATTAATTACAAAAATTCATATTATTCGTTCCCAAATTTCAAGACCATTGTTAAAGACCTCTATCTTTTTTTATGTTATTCTAAATTTTAAAAAAAAAATCAACAGCTCTAAGATTCAACAAGTTAAAACCATCAGATATTTTTTTGGAAATGAATTCTATGAATCAATCATCATTAGCATTAATGTAACTATTAAGTAGATTCTCCTCTACTACAGCTACTACATTGGTAATAAATTCGGCAATATGAAAAGAGTGAATCAAAACAACATGATGATTAATCATTTTGATATAATAGGTTAGTAGTAATGGTTACTAAACAATGGTTCTAGTTGTAAGCTATAGGCTAAGTTTAAATTAAAAAAAAATATTTTCTGTTATATTAATATTTTAACAGAAATAAGAACTAATTATATATAAAACAGATTTTATAGTAAGTTAATTCTAATAGGCTATACTTTATTTTGCTTTCTCAGTCATAAATAGTTTGCAAAAAAAATTTTTGGGGAAACTTTTAATTATTATGGAAACTAATTTAACGATAGAATTTAAATGAAAGTTAAAACATTTTACACCAATGTATTTTTACTACCTTTTTCAAAGAATGTAACAAATAATATGCGTATATGATTTTTTTTACATAATAATGACAGAGGCACTAAAACATGAACGAAGTAAATATCTCTGTCCCATTTGCTTCAAAATTAAATTATAGAAAGCCTTTTCGATCTTCCGGAATATTGTCCATAAATTAATAAATAATAATTATTCTGATAATCAGAATGAAAATAAAAAATATTATTAGATATTGTTTTACAAAATCAAATGCAGAAATTACTCTTATGCATCTCAACATAAGATAGGAGCCGTTTAGATAATCAAAACAATAAAAAATAGAAATATCATTTGTTTTAGAACAAAAAAATATATATTATAGAGATACAAGGAAGTATCTGGATAAAAATGTTTCAATTTAGAAACAAAGGTGTTTTGTTTATTAACAACAGAGTAATTTTAATATTAAAAATAAAACAAAGCTGTTTAAAAGAACATGTTTCTATAACAAAGAATGAAAAAATATTATTTGAAAACAATGATTTATTTTTCAAAATATGTTTTCAAAATGTGTATGATCTCTCAACCTCGCTGAATTAAGTGGTGCTCTAGCGATAAACATGCAAGTAAAATGACGCAAATTAGCAACAATAATTTTTAAATAGATATAATAAAATATTGTGTGTAATTTTTCAATGATGTTTTTTTTATTTTTTTTTATAATTTTGGGAACATGATATTGATGAATGATTTAAATCCTGTGTGAAATTGTTGAAATAAAGGAATTTGTTGCAGCGATTTCTTCAGTTGTATCAGATTATTGCTATCCTGAAAAAAATTCAATATAATATGTTCTAAATTAACAGCTATTAATATAAAATAAATAACTTTTGTACATCTAACAATAACTAAGTTTCAAAAGTTAAATTACATTGTTTATAAAAATTAAAACTTGTGTAATGTAATAGTACTCTGAAGATGTCCGTAAAATAACTAAATTCACAAAATAATTTGCGTATGAGAAGATGACATTTTATATAAAATGAAAAAAAAAAATATTAATATATTCTAAAGATGATATATTGCATAATGTATAAGGATTGGTTATTATAATTTATACCATTTATTATACGCATGAAAACCGAAATACAATAATTATTTAAAATAAATAGGAAACATTAATTTGATCACATTTTCTGCAAACAATATGTATGAAAATTAAATTAATGTTTTACAAAATTATAGTTGATTAGGCCATGATTTCAAATTATTAAAAACAATTAAGTTTTAATCTAATTTACCTATTTATGTAAACAAATATTTTTATCAGAATTTAAAAGCCAAATCTACATTAATTTCATACATATTCTTATTTATTATATTAAACCTAAATAGAAATTTTTGCAATGTAAATCTGCACAATTGAAAATATTTTATAAATTTTAACCCCAAAAGAAATTTACAGAGCTCAAGATCTTATTTTTCAAACAGTGTGACTGAAATCGTCAACAAATATGTAATCTCTTTTGTTTTAAAGTATAAAAAATAAATAAAGTAAAATTATTTTAATTTCAATTATAAAAATATAAAATAATTTCGATTATAAAATTATAAAAATATAAATGTATTACATATTATGTTTTATATTTTTAAAACTATGTAAAATTAAAAATATTCATTCTATTACAAATGTTATATCTGACAAATGAATACGAATATATTATATTTGATTATTTTAGTATTTCTGTTTTGAAATACGAAATACTGATATAACCATATATTTATATATTTATATATATATATATATATATATATATATATATATATATATATATATATATATATATATATATATATATATATATTAAAAAATAATAAATAAATTGGTCAAAAATAATAATATAATTACAAATAGACAAGTTTTGAGATTAAGTAATTAATAATTTGAAAACATACATATTTACTGTTTCTTAATTCCTTAATACAATTAATTATTTCGCAACATTTTTTGTATAAGCATTTTGTTTTAATTTTCCAAGAGTGTTAGCTACATATAATTTCAGAGATTAGTAAATACCATTAAATTATAAAAAAAATATCTGCTGTAGACTGTTATTATTTTTTTTTAAAATTTGATAATGAATATTAATTAAATTTCTATATGTTCAATATCATTTCGCTCTTGGTCACATACAGTAATAAGATGGTTTACTCTTTTTATTAATGTATTTTACTTATTAGTTTAATTAAATTAATTATAATATATTATATTTATTTAAGCATATCATGTATTTCTTTATTTACCCGTGTAGATAGTGTATTATATAGTTATTTTATTTTGTTTTTGCATTCAAATATTTCTTTTTAAATTTGAACACTTTTTTCATTATATTTCTCATTTATGATATTTTTAAGGTCATAATATTTCCCATTTATGATATTATAAGGTAATGATCAACTGTTTTATTGAAATTCATAAGAATCTTGATTCCTGTTACTATTTTTTCTCTACAATAGACACTATATGTTTATAAAATTTCTTAAATTTTACAAGCGGTGAGGAAGTGCAAAACTTAAATATTTTTCTAAATCCATTTTATTAAAAACAATTATATATAAATATTATTAATTAAAATTAACTATTAAATTCATAAACATTATTAATTTGTTTTAAAAGTTTTCAATAACTTGATATACATTTATGTCAAATATTTTTGGTAAATACAATTTACTGATATTAGAAGATAAAAAAAAATGTATCTGTTTTCTAAAAAGAAATTTTCGTCAAATGTTCTTATGTTAAATAAATCAAACTTAGATTAGTTTGCTCCTTGCAAACTTAGTTTAGTTTACAATATTTTTTCTAAACATCTCTGTAAACATTCTTGTCAATTAAAACTAGGTTGAAGTTTCTTTAACAGGAATTTACGAATATTTTATTGATGTCACTTTTCAAAAATATTAATAAATAGGTACTGTTTAAGTTTCTTTTTTTGCAAACAGAAGCTTTAACACTTTCTGTAAAAATAAAGCATATTAAAATAGTTGTCTAACAACTTATTGTACATCATGCATATTGAAACAGGTATCCTTATTTTCAACCAATGTCTTAGTTCAGTGTATTATTTTAAATATATTTTTGACAAAATTAGATAGATTTTCCAATTTTAGGTTGACATTGTTAAATTCTTTCATTTTTTTAATTCTGAAAGGAATTATGCGTGATCTTTGAGAAACCATCCCCTTGTATTTTTCAAATATCACAATTTTTATAAAAGATTAATACTCTGATTAAACTTTTGAAAAAATATAATATATTTGTATGATCATACCCATCATATTTTATTTCATTTTATCTACTTATTATTTAAATAAAAATCTTCATCAATATGCAAATTTTGTAATTATTTCTTTTTACAAAGGCCCAACACATTTTAACGTAATTCACTATCAAAAGTTTTGTTTTAAAAAATGATGGAAAAATTCCTTATTTCCAGGATTTTGTAGAATATTAATAATTATTTTAATTTTAAATAGTGATGTATTGTCCTTTTTCTTTAAAAGCTAACACTTCTTTAAAAGTGCATAATGGACATCTTACTTTAAAAAAAACAAAAATACATTTATTCATTAAATAAAGGTGATGCTTTTGAACTATGAATATGACAACTATTAATTTATTGTTAATTTATGCAATCCAGATGTCCAATTAATGAAGAAAAAATCGATGATTGCAAATCAAGGGAATTATTTCGTAACTAAAGTTATCAACAGACACAAAAATATTTCGAAAGAAATCGCGTAATCGAAATTAAGACATTTAATAAAATCTTTTTAGGAATAATTCCAATAAAATACAAATCTAACAACATAGAAGAACATTTTGGAAACATTGACATTTTCCTAAGCTATCTGATTAAGAGACACTTTATTACTTAGAATCTACTCTCTCTCTCTCTCTCTCTCTCTCTGTCATTAAAACATTTAACTAAAGATTTATTCCTTCACAGAATGATGCGTACATTCCACATTCAATATAGTGTGAAATATACTTTTCAAATTAGGGGTTATATTTCTATATAGCACTTTTAATTCAGAGTTTGAAAAATTATAATAATAAATACTTTTAATACCTTAATAAAATTATGGTTTGGTGATGAAGTTATTGTTAAAATCGTATATATTATAAGATAATTAAGTATCACAATTCATTAAAGATTGCTTTCCAAGCAAATCTTTGTAAAATGTATATAAAAAATGAGAGAAAAGCAATTAAGTTTTGGAAAAGCAACTTTGTTGCATATACAATACAATATTTTTATAAATTATTGATTACTTGCCCGAAAGAAATACTAATGAGATTGTAAAAATGCATTATTTAATATTTTCTTATTGCTTCTGTACATATATCTAATCCTATTAACATGTATGTATTTAATAATTTATTATTAAAACAATATATTAACATGTAAAAATATTATCTTCTACTGTCCAGTGTTTTGATAGACATTCTTCATATTTTTAATGTTTAATTGTTGGAAAAATCGACTACGAATTTTATATGAAAACTAGTTTTTAGTAAGAAATGGTTTCTTAACAATCTTCTTATTCATTAAATCATATTGAAAATCGTTAATGTAATAACAAAAAGTTAAATTTCATTGTATTTCCTACGTATACTAATAGAAAATTCCATATAAGAAAATGAAATTATAAATTAAGTATCAGACAGTAACATAGTGTAAAAATATTATTGCATTTGAAAGCATTATATGCTTGAAAGATTGTTGTGTTTAAATTCAACTCCAGTATTTAAACTTTTTTTTTCGTAATTAATTTTTAATAAAATTATTTAGTGTACTAATAAAAGTGTTTTAATAAAACAAATTTAAGCATATGTGATTTAAATACAATAATTCTCAGAAATTATTCGGTAAATAAAAAGTAAACTTTTCTTGTTGTTTTTTTTTAAGTTTTATATATAAACTAAACAAATCCATAAAAGTACATCTACATGTCAAGATTACATTAAACCAAATCTGCATGCTGTCTGGTAAATAAAAATTGCTAATTGAAAAATTCCTCCAATTCAGTTTAAATCAGTTTTGTTGTTATTATCAATATTTTTGATCTTTTGAAGGAAAGTTAATGTTAGTTTTAAACAAATTTGCCTTTGGTATTTTCTTATCAAACCCTATGCAGTTTGTGCGTAAAAAGAAAGAGCCACAAGGGAAATTTCTTCAGGATATATTACAGTGTAATTTAAATGTAGTTAACTTTTTTCCTATTAAGAAAGTAGCATCAATTTGCATATTTTGAAGTTATCAGTAAAAAACACTTCAGTATAGAATTTAATAATATGTTTCCATAGTTTCATGCATAATTTTGAAACTTTAAACTTTCATGTGATTTTCTAGTTTCACGATTAATTTACAATGAAATAAAAATATTTTCATATAATATTATTTTGAAAAGCAGAGCTGGACATGAAAAAAAACATTTTTATGATATTTCGGTATCAAAATAAAAATGAAATGATAAAATTAATTTATTTGGATTAGATAATTTAATTTTAAAAAATAAATACAATATTCAGAGATAAAATAGAATAAAAATAAAACAAAATATAGATTACCGAATTTTCATTTTAAAGCTGTACAGTTAATTAATTAATTAATTTTTTGGGTAACTAAATATTTAATAAAATGAAATATATTTACGATCATTTCAGTAAAAAATATAATCTATTATACGCATTTTAATATTTAATTAATTACAAGTTTGAATAAGTAATTATTAATAGATCATTAAATCGTTAATAGGGTTAAATTTTTAAACTACTAAATTTCATGCGATTTTCTAGTTTTACGATTAATTTACAATGAAATAAAAATATTTTAATATAAAATAGTTTTGAAAAGTAGAGATGAATTTGTAAAAAATACTTTTCAATCATGTTTCGGAATCAACATAAAAATAAATGATGGAATTCTTTTATTTGTACTCAAGAATTTAATTTTAAAAAATAAATACAATATTCAGAAGTAAAATAAAATTAAAATAAAGCAAAATATACAATATTGAAGTTTTATTTTAAATTTGTACTGTACATTTTTGGGGGGGCTAACTAAAAATTTAATAAAAAAATATATTTATGACCATTTCGGTAAAAATCATAATCTATTATAAGTATTTTAATATTAAAAAATGTAAGTTTGAATAAGTATTTATTAATAGATCAATTAAGTGATTTTGAAGTTAAGTTAATAAATAAAAAAAATTTCTCGGTAATAATTCTAGTACAAAGAAATAATAGGAAAGCTTTTTTTTTAAGGAAAGTCATTATCATTGAGTTTTGAATTCAGCTATGTTAAGTATTTCTAAAAAAATGTTTGGATGTTGTAGTTTGTTCGCATTTGTAAAATTTAACAGAACAGAACAGTCTACGGAAGATATAATGTTAATTAAAAGAAATCAAAAATGTAAATTTAAATTAAAAAAACAAATTTGTACTAACTGCAATTTTAGTCTGTACTAATCTGAAATTTAATAATATATATAATACATTGCATAAAATCCTACAAAAATTCTTCACTTTTTCATGATTACTAAGATTATTTTTATTTAATCTGTTATTTTAATTTTTAATACTCAAGTTAATTTTCTCTTAAGTTGAAATATATGAGTATGGAGGTCTTATAGTTTTAAGTGGAAAAATAAAGTTATTTACTTTTTTTTGTAGTATTTTATTTCAAATATGTTTACCGCGAAAAGTTTCATATTTATGATGATTTGTTAAATTTTTAAACTATTAAATTATTAATACACAGTGCCAGAAATCTTTATAAAATTTGGTAAATTTATATTCATCAAAAATTCTAAATAACTAATATATTTAAATAAATGTTTAATTAAGCCTAGTAAATAATTGCCATTAACAAGTATTTTATTTCAAATATGTTTACAGCGAAAAGTTTCATATTTATGATGATTTGTTAAATTTTTAAACTATTAAATTATTAATACACAGTGCCAGAAATCTTTATAAAATTTGGTAAATTTATATTCATCAAAAATTCTAAATAACTAATATATTTAAATAAATGTTTAATTAAGCCTAGTAAATAATTGCCATTAACTATCAAAAATTTAATGAAAATAATAAAACTTAAATTTTAAAAATTTAATTATAAAAATAAAATTTAAAAGAATATATATTGCCAAAATAGTTTCACTCCCAATTTGTTAATCGTCATATTTTAAACATCTATTTTATACATCGACTTATTTTAGCATCCTGATACATATGCTTTAGGATGGAAACTACATGTTTTTCAGTGTGAGATCATAAAACATGTTGTTGTCTTGTGCATTATTGCTGGCATTATGGAGTGTGTTGCTCCACTTTTTTAACTAAAATCATATATTGCTGTGGATTCCGATTTCCACAGTAAATGCATGCCAAAGGTACATGTTTATGTAGTTAGAGAACAATTCACAACCCATTCATATAAGGGTCAAAGAGATGATAGACAAAAAGAGATAATGCATCCATGCCCGAACCGGGATTCAAAACCAGGTTCTCCCTATCCTCAGTCAGACTAAGCTGACTACTAGACAGTACGGGTGGCTCTTAAAACATATGCCTTTGCTTAAATTTTTTCAATATAATTTATTTTTCTATAATTTTTTTCAACAGGCATCTTTTTACAAGGCGAAAATGAGGTCGTATGAAATGTGTGCATCATCGTGACCTCGAGGGTAATTGTGCAGTTGTGTAATTTTGAAGCAGAGGCCAAGCATAAGACTCCAAACCCTACCTGGCGCCACCAATTATATGATTTCACTTGAAGGCTATTGAAATCAAAATCTATTTTAAGTGTCTCTGTCATTATTAGTTAACAGGTTGGATTTTCATTTGAGTCGGTATAAAATTTACTATTTCCCGATTTTACAACGATGCCAACACTTTAATATAAAATTACTTACGAATATTACACTTAAATATCAACTTCATTATATTTAAAATTGTAATTTTTAGATTCATCGTTAATTATCTGTCTTTTTCTATATTCTTCATTTCTTAATTTTTAGTATACATTCATATAAAAAATTAAATACGGTATTTCCTCATGTGAGTAAATCATAATCAGTGTTAATATAAAATTTTAACAGAAATAAAAAATGTTTGAAAAATTCAATCCCATTAATTCGTAAATGATTTCAGCTGTGTTCATACAAAATGTGCTTAAAACAATTTATTAAAATGTTAATTAATAAGAAGAATTGAGTAAAATATCGATCATATATATATGAAATGAATATATTAATTACGTATTGTTTATTATCCTACAAAAGCAAATTTTTCAAATGCTATAAAATTCTTTCTTCTCACTTATATATATATATATATATATATATATATATATATATATATATATATATATATATATATATATATATATATATATATATATATATATATATATATATATATATATATATATATATATATATTTACCATACACTTCTTAAGTGGTACTGGAAACAACCGGTTTTCAAAAGAAAAGATTTGCACTTGAATCATAATTTATACACCTTTTCTAATTTAAAATTCCCGAGAATTTCAAGGATAATTATCATACAGATCAAAACGGCTTGTAACATTTCTCCGTTTTCACCTCATTCAGTGCGAAAAGTAATGCGAAAGAGGAAAGCTGAAACATCTTCATTTGTAACGAAGTATCTTCGTTATCTGCGGAATATTGCATTGAATAAACGGAAATCGATTTCTTCCTTAAGATTGTAAAATACTCGGGAAGAAATCTGGTAATCCGTTTAGATATTGATAATGAGCGTGAATTCGATATATTCGTTACCAGTAGTTTTAATAATTATTTCAAAATTTTCCAAAGCACGTATCGCTTATGTATAAATGCAAAGAATATTATATGAATTTTGTAATTCTTGTTTTGTATTATTAAAAAATGCACTTGAATAATAAGGTTCATTTTCATATGTTTTGTTGATTTTCTCTGGATAATGATCATTCCCTAAGTGCCTTTATATTACTTGTACTATTCAAAAGCTTTTAAATTGGAGTCAAGTAAAGGTTGAAGAACACATTAAGAAGCAAGATAAATCAGACATAATAAGGAGCAGCTTAATAATGATACAAATCTTTTGTATTTATTAGGCAATTAGATGTACTTATTGTGGTACAAAATATTTATTTTTTGGCATTTTAAATCTTTTGTATTCAAGCAGTCATTAAAATGTAAATTTAAGTAAAAGATTTTCAGAATTAATGTTTTTGTAATTCATTTGTTCTGATATAAGATATTGTTAACGATGTAAACTACAAATTCACTGAAAAGATTTTAACTTGTAAAATGTCTCTGATATTTTTATTTTTTCAATATGATAACTGTTGTTTTTAGTAATTTATAAATTATTTATTGATCACGAAACTATAGTTTTATTTTATTGTTTCGGAAGGTATTTTTATCATTCGATAGATTCCCCTTAAATAAAAAATAGATGTTACGTATGCAAATAATAAGCAATGTTTTTAAATTTGTTAAAATGAATAACTGTCAATTCATAAAGATCTTATGTGGGATTAATATATATAAAATACATTTAAACTAGCTGAATTTATTTTGAAGTTATGTGTATTAATGGATAAACTAAATTGAAATCAGTATACGTACCTTTGATAAAAAATGGAAATAGTTATTGTTTTGATTTCTAAATTTATGAATTATATTCCCATAAATTCAAAATCATAAACTTATTTTATAACATATAATCTCAAATTAATAAATAATAGTTGCAATGCATATTTTTTAAAATAAATTTTAATTTTTATTCATTGCTTATAAAATTTCCGTCATTTATTCTCCTTTGCAATAGTATACAATATGTAAAATGAAATAAAATTAATAATAACAGTATTTAATTTTAATTTCGGTAATTTATGGGAACATGGAGCTTACACAAATTGCCAAAAAATTTCTTCTGCAGCAGCCAGTGGTTGCTCAAGCATAAGCAACATGTTTTCGATTGGCGGTAGTTTGATATAAAATGAAGGTGATGGAAGCAATTCAATTTGATTAATTGCTTAGTTAATTTTGAACGTTTCTTGCCACGTGTGGTAGCACATTAGCCTTTAGGATGCGCTTAATGTGTAGAAGGACAATGGGACTATGGTAGAAGGACAGTGGGCTGACTTTAAAGGTGTAATGTTGTGTGTTCAGTGTACCCTGAAGGCCTACTGAAATCATATGGAAATGAAATACAATACTATCTGAAAACAATACTAATGAAGGAGGCATGGGGCGATGCATATCACAACATAGTAAATATAGCAATGTAGCAGATTCTTACCACGGTTCTTCCAGACTTGAATAAGAACTGTACTATTTCAAACAGAAAGTGGTATTCTTCAATTATGAGAGCGGAATATCCTTACATTTCTTTGTCCATGTCAATCTTTAATCTCATCTTTGACAGTGGAAATGCCAACAGCGTTGACAGCGATATTTTTTTATGACGGTACAAATGATGATTTGATGGAAGCGTTTATTTGAAGTGCTACAAGAACCTCTGACTATTCTAGAACGATATAATTACCTAGTTTCAGATAATTTAAGCAAGATTTAAATTTTTCAGAATCACAGATAAAACTTAGAAATGTTAGTTTAATATCTGAATATCGCTGTCATTTTCTTAATAATATACGACACTTAAAACTTTTTTAACTGTACTGTTTATTTTAGGATCACATTCTATCATATAATTACAATTCATTAACTCATTTTAAGTTCATTTATTTAAATTATCAGTTACAGTACTTTTAGTATGTTCTTCTTAATATTACATATATAATTGCTTATTCCAGCAATTGAATTTACCATGAAACTATTTTTTTGTACTGTTAAGTATATTCTGTAAATTCTAATAAATTTCATTTTATCAAAATGTAGCAACGAGAAATTTATTAAAATAAAATAAATTTTCGAACATCTCAACTATTTTATTTATATTTATTTTTAATATACTTTAGAAATATGCGACCAATCATCTTAAAGTAGGAAATTAATTAGGAATAAAATATTAAAAGATTTTTAAACCATAAAATGAGAGGTTTTTACTTTACAAAAAAATAAGAATGGCTTAATTGACGCCGTAATTTTTGTGTATTATTTTTCTTCGTATTGTGTTGTTAGAATGATACATTGTGTGATAAGTTCGAAGTAGTGTAATCATAAATTGTTATCACGTACCCTGAATGTAATATATACAGATAATGACAAAGTAAATACTTTAGTATGCTTTATTTTCATAACAAAAGTCACATATATATCATCCAATCAATTATAATCAATGATCAACTGCGGTGCTTTAAAACCTCAGTTACACTAATTATTTTTGACCCTTTGAATAAAAAAGCAATAAAATACATGGTGTCAAATAGTTTAATCACTGTAAAATAATAATTCTAGAACACATTCCACCACATATCACAATTCTAACGCAACACTGGTTTCTTCAGAAAACAGCGTTAGGTTGCCAGAAAACATATTTGAAGGTGCTCTTATAATGTCTTAAAAGAATAACAAAAAAGATGTATTTCTAGCAACATTAACTAATGACCAAATACAAGTTTGTTCAGATATTAATGTTAAATTCAACCACATTGCATTGGTTGGAACAATACAAAATGATAACTGCATGATATCCATACACAACGACAAATTAGACACAAATATATATGTATATTTATAAAAGATGAGCGTCCTCCACATTTTTTGTCCATTTCATCATTGAAAATAAAAAGAAACCAGCTCATTAAAGTACATAGCTTTAGCACAGCAAAGAAAAGAAGAAATACACAATTACAGACACTTCAATGGGAAGACATGAGACGCAAGTGAAAGGGTGAAATAATGTGACCCATCTTATATTTTGAACAAGTAAACGTTTCAACAAAATGGAATTTTCCATTGGGCAATTTGGTTCTGAATCCTTTTATTGGAATGCCTGATTAAGCTTGATTTAAATTAAGAACTCTTAGCTCCTTCTGACTCTTCATGTATCTGACAGTGACAGAAAGCAGCAATTTAATAGAAAATAAGGTACATAGATTATAGTAAAACTCTCTGCTTACAGTAATGCGTTAACAAAATTTTGATAATCTTGGATTTACAAAAAACATCTCAATTCAAATGAAGTTTCTCTATTGCAATAATGAAGTGTTCTCAATATGTAAATTTAATACCATTGCGTTATTATGTCGTTTTTATTTAACTATACTTGCTTCTGCCAGTGAACATTTTAAATATGTTTCATATAAAATCATCTTTGCAATTTCGAGAATAATTGAATAATTTTGATGGCTGCAACAATCAGTTCTGAAATAAATTGACTAACATTAACAATCAATTTAATTGATTTTTTAAATTTGTATATAATGAAAAATTATATTTTAAAACTCTACAAAATAGTTCCGAATTCAAATTTTAACGCAAAATTAGCATTATAACACACATGCTTGGAAAAATTTTATTTCTTCTAGTTTTCATATTTATCTTCGTTAAAGTAATAACACCACGAAAAGTATGAGGTATTTGCTTTCAAAAATTGATGCTCGAAATCCTTTTTATTTTCTGCTTTGATGATCCAATTGATAAACGTATCATTATACATGTAAAACAACGTGTCGTAATAGTGATTTAAGTATTTTAACTCAAAATTTTATTTTTATATTATTTTTAAACGAAATATTATCAAAAAAATCATTTTTACATGAAATTTTGTTCAACTGCTCAAACTGCTATTGCATTCTGAGCTAACAACTTTGACGAATTGCATTATTACTTGTCAAATTAAATGGTTCAATCACAAGACAAAGTTTGTATAATACCGATTATAATTTGAAATGGGAATTAATGCGTTTATTACCGTTTAGAATCTAAAGCTTGTTGTTAAAAAGGCTGGCCTGTGGCATGTAACAACACTTCTAATGAAGTAGCTGTTTTTTTGCTAGAAAAGAACATTACAATGTTTTTAGCAAACAGCGCATATTTTTGTTCTGCTAGTGACAGGAATATTAACTACTGTTGTATGCTTGCAAAATTTTGCTTAAAAGAAGTCGGTGTTCTTGAAGATCAACTGCGGCTGAGTCCTTCTCAGTGGACGGTTAGAAAATACCCAATTCTGGGGTAAGTAAGCTTGCTTCTTAGACACCACATAAATGATGATTTGTAGACATGGTAATGTGTTTATGTTTTCATTATAATATACATGTGGTTTTTTTAATCTGATAGTCAATTAGTATATTTATAAATTTAATATCATTAAAGGAAAATATATGCAGAGTGTTCAATTGCAGCTTATGCTTTTCAAATATCTTTGAGCAACACTATTCATATCCTTGTTTTTTATGAATAGATACTTTAAAAAACAAGGAGAAGATCCTGTGTCTATTATGACGACATATATGAAAACCAGATGAACATTCATTGATCATTTACCATCAGTTATCTTGTGACCAATGGCAAGGAGGAAATAAAAGATTTATTAATAATCTAAATATTTGAGGTAAAAGCGGAATATCTTTAACGGTACTTCATATCACAAATAGATTATTTTTTTAATAAATTAAATGGGGGAAACAACGTGACTTTTGTTTTTAATGTAATCTTAAAATACTTTTTGGGTATTCAGTAATTTGATGACGAAATATAATTATAATACTCAATAAACTACATTGTTTGGATAAAGCGTAGCTCTAATTTGAATGTGTAAGTTCATGAATGCTTTAAAGTATGATTAACTTCTTTCCTCATTTTTTACAGAATCAAAATATTTTTAATTATTTTTATAAAGCTAAAATTTTCTAATCTTAACGAAACTTTATTATAAATATATGCAAATTTAATTAACTAATTGATTGACAAATATTTTTCTTCAATTCCATTATTTATTACAAAATTACTTATAAGTTAAGTCTACTTAAATTTTGTAAGATGTCATTATGAAAAGGTTTCGTTTACCAATAAACTTACTGCTGTAATAGGTATAAGAAAAAATTCATTCAAATATATTCCATTACTATGCATGAAACATTTGAAGAACGCTTAATATTTTCTTATAATTTGCTTTAAAAAAACTTTACTAGCCAATTTTGTGATGATTACAAATTAATAAATACCACATGATTAACCATAAGTATTACTATTGGAGTTTTAATTACTGGAATTTTAATAAGTGTAATTTTTCAATCTTATGTAGCGTGTAGAAACTAAATTAAAACATTCGTAAAAGGAAGAACATTCGTAAATATTTTATATCTAGAATGAATACTTGAGGAATATAGGATAACTCTGAAAAAATAAAAAGAAATTATATCGCTCTATGGATATATCCAGAAATTAAACATTACCATTGTATTTAACATATTTATTGGGTGATAAATTATCAAAAAATGTAAATTGAATTAATTTAACACATTTGTTTATTTATAATTGATGACTTTAATTATTTTTATTTTTAATAAATTTATAAATACGTAACATAAACTTAGAAACGAATGTAATAAATTTAAATTGCGATCCAAAATTTTAATTTATCAACAATTTGCTTTGAATACATATAAAATAGTTTTCTTTTCAAATGGATTTAATTTCAAAAAACATTTTATTTATTAGGTACTCAGCTATTTGCTTCACTTATAAAATTAAAACAAATTGTTTGAACAGACTGTTTCCCTACATATCTTATAAATAGGAATATTTAATTTCTTGATTTTAACTGCAAAATATAATTTGAAAATATTCTGGGTCTCTTTACCCAGAATTTTTTATATGTTATCTTAAAAACTAAATAAACGATGAAATTTGGTCTTGAATAATTACGGGAAATATATTGAAGGAAATTCAATAGATTTATTATGTTAAAATTCATTATAATTTTTTTCATATAAAAATATTTGCTTTTCAAATTATTTCAAAATAATCAGTTAAAATGTTATTTTAACATGCCATTTTTAAAGAATATTATGATCGAAATTATTTATCAGGAATGTCAAACTAGTTCACAGATTATAAATTAAAATATCAGAAATGGAAAATATAAATATTAATGTAACTAAATCACTTTATACAGATAATTTTTAAATATTTATTTTATCAATCTGTAAGATATAATATCCTATAAAAAAAGTTTACCGAAAAACAGTAAATAAAATAAAAACAGTAAATAAGTTTTGGTTCGAGATTTGGGCGATCTTAAGAAATAAAAAAAGGGAAATCAAGTAAAGAGTTTTAGAATGAAATCATAAGTTAACTTTGTATATTTTTAGTATCAAATTTTTACTTTAAGCAAAAAATTGCATGTCGAGATATTATTTATTTAAATATGTCTAAATATGACATAAATGATACTGATAACTCAAAAATGAAACAAAGTTAAGAAATTTAGAGAAAAAATATCCAATATTTCTAGCAATGTACAGACAAAAGCTCACAGGCAATAATTATAATAACAGGTATCGGCAAATACATTTTAGGAATAAGTATGAGTTTTTTTATGGAATAAGTAAAAATGCTTACCCTGGCAGAAAGATCCTAACTTACAACTGATATTTAATGACATAGAAATTATTGAAGCTTTGATTATTTAGGAAAATGTAATCTATTTCATTCATTAAGCATAGCCAAATAGAAACATTTTTCGAGATGACTAGCTTCGGAATATATTTTTCTGTATAGTTCTTTTTTCTATATCTAATATGTTTCACCATTAATATATCTAGTAAAATGTTTTATAAAATACAGAATCATATGCATGCCAAGTATGCATTTATATATTCATACTAATAGAATGTCATCATTCAATCAATTAGTTTTCACTCAAGTTCTTTATTTTCCAAATCTAGAATAATATTGCTGTATGTGTTAAAGAAAATTAGCATGCGTTACTGTCTCTTGTGTTTATTTTATGATTTTGATCGGTCTCTTTGCACACATATTAAAAATTATACTTGAGTTTCTCACACTGAATTAGTATTCATGAAAATATTAAATTAGTTCTTTCCTAAGTCAAATATGCTGACAGAATTTGTTGCATTCGAATTCCTACCATTCTTGATGCCAGTATATAAAATTAAATTCTTATAAATAACCTTGTCTTTATAAATAAAATATTTTATTATATTTTCTAACTCATATTTCAAATTAATATGAAACATTGGCTCATTGAATCAATTTACAAAATTACTTCGTTACTGTCTCTTGTGTTTATTTTATGATTTTGATCGGTCTCTTTGCACACATATTAAAAATTATACTTGAGTTTCTCACACTGAATTAGTATTCATGAAAATATTAAATTAGTTCTTTCCTAAGTCAAATATGCTGACAGAATTTGTTGCATTCGAATTCTTACCATTCTTGATGCCAGTATATAAAATTAAATTCTTATAAATAACCTTGTATTTATAAATAAAATATTTTATTATATTTTCTAACTCATATTTCAAATTAATATGAAACATTGGCTCATTGAATAAATTTACAAAATTAATTATTCAAAATATTTGAAATAAAAGTATTATGAATGCTAACATTTTTGTCTGAAAAAGAGAAAGATTGTATGTCTTTTACTTTGCAGATTTATTTTACTCAACACAAAATGTAGAAACAATAAAATGGTAAATGATTGAAACAAAAAAAATGTCTTTTAATTATCTTTTTTATCTTCCATAAGAAAAAAAAATTCTAGTTATGTTTGGTATATTATGGACAAAAATTGTAAAAGATAACGAGAAAACGTAAATACGAAAATAATTGCTTTAGAGTTTAAATACATGAGGGGTATATGACTTTATTAACTAAATAATAGTCTTAAAGTATGATAAAATAAATTTGAAACTAATCTTAAGAATATTTTTGTGAAAAAAAATGATATTATCATATTCAACATTTAGTTTGAATAGTGTCATTTCTACTCAACATTAATACTTAATGTTCAATATTTTTTGCAACTTTCTTGATAAGATAATTAATTATCTGTATGATTTTAAATTTATGAAGAAATTAAAAGCTTAAAAATAAGTTTCCATGATAGGATTTTCCATAAAAAGCAGAATGCATAAGTTTTGCCTTCATAAGAAAACTTTTAACATAAATATAGGGTCACATTATTTCCTTAAATATTTCCCTTTCTTCTTAAAACGCACCAGATACTTTAAAATAATGACAATTTTATCATTATAAAACACAATACCTCCACTTTAATCATGTAAGTTCTGTGGTTAAAATTAAATTCCCATCAAAAATCTCATAAGTACATTTTTATAGCACACCATTAAACATTAAATATTCTTGATCCACCAAAACTTTCACGTGACAAATGTATCATTTTGCGTGAAAGTATATTATACTTTTTAAACATAATATCAAGGAATGTGTAAACGATAAACAACAGCGAGAACATTCTTCTGGGTCAAAGTTTTGACCCAGTTGAAAAGATTGTGTTCACATCATATCTTCCTTTTGATAAAGTTGTGTTCACACTGGCATCTCCTGGGTTTGGGGTTGAGGTGCCTGGCTTTGAATACCGCAATGGGGCAGCAGTGGCTGGGCTTCGGGCAGGGTGTTCTCAGTTGGAGGTGTTGGGACCATAACCGGCTTAGGGGGAACTTTAGGAGGAAGCATACGCACTCCTTGTTGGGGAGCGTGAAGAATTTGATGATGATGATGAGTGTAATCCGGAGGAAGGGTTGGGGGACAAATTGCCATTGGAGAAGATGCACCTGCAGCGCCTGGCTTGCTTTGAGACGATATGACGATGGCATCATGTTCAGGTCTTCGAACCTTTAAAGTATTGGAGATTATTAACAATTAAATTATTTTAAAATTTTATCTCGGTATTTCTTAAATTTCTGCAATTTAACCTCAAATCCAACTTTGGTTGAATTTAATATATTTTAATATATATATATATATATATATATATATATATATATATATATATATATATATATATATATATATATATATATATATATATAATATTATATTATATTATATTATATATTGAATTACATACTAATGAAACAAGGACAAACAAGAAGTGTAGTCTAACAATAATGCGTTATATTTGCATTTAATGTATAATTGTTATCTCAGTTTTATATATATATATATATATATATATTTATTTATTTATTATTACATAAATCCAAATGACTTATGTGACACTAAAATAAATTTAGAGTTAATGCAATTTTAAAATTTCTCCTTATTAAAACTTATTTGATTAAGATTCGATTATTTGTTCTTAAAAGAAAAGAAAGTAAACTATATTTTATTATATTAAAGCATTTTTATAAAATGATTAATATCAAATGTATGCAACAAAAATTTATTATATAAGAATCTGCTAATAACTATGATTATTCTTCATTTTTCAAATAAAAGAATGTTATTAAATATATCGTTTCAAACGTGTCTACAATTGCTCTGAAATACTGCAGTTACTTTTATTACTTTATGTATCGACAGGATAATGTTTAGAGAAAATTTAAGAGCAATAAAATGTATATATATATATATATATATATATGTGTGTGTGTGTGTGTGTGTGTGTGTGTGTGCGTGCGCATTAACAGTATATTACTGTACATATTAGGTGATTATATTTGTAGTAATATTAGTAATATTTCGGTTGAATGTTACGCTAAAATAAATGATTTATTCTTAAAAGCTTTTATAAACTAATTTTTGTTTAATTATAATACTACCTCTATTATAGTTATATGCTAAAATGCTGTTTCTATGCTTATATTTACGTTTTAATTATAAATATTAAAATTTTACTTCAATAAAGAAATCAAATTCTAAAAAGTTCAGTTTTCATTTCAAAATAATTAATTATACTTTTCTTATATATTAAGGAAAATTTTATCCCTTTAACAGAATAAAAATTACCTTCTCTGCATATTCGAAATACCAGTCCATCTAATCATGATATTTGAAATTTTGGAGTTAAATTGATATCAATGAAACTAGTTTTTACCTCTAGAGGATGAAAGTAAAACTGAAAATTTTAATAGAGTTGCATGGAATATCACAGTATATTTTTGTATAAACTTAAAAATAAATAAACTTGAGCATGCATCATAATAGCATGCAGTATAATTGATTACTATTTTGTACTGACTATGTAAAAAAAATAAATTTTAGTAAAATCTTTACCTCGAATTCCCATAAGTTATATTTGTCTCTATCTAAATTATCCTTATCATCTGCATTTGATTGATGGTGAAAAGATTCTTCATCTCCAGGTTCTTCACCATCATTACCGTATACGTTTCCATCCTGTGATAAAGTTATAAGTTATTAAAAATGGCAAAGCATTTTCATTCTTTAGCAATTTATTAATGAGTTACATAAAGTGAATAAAATACAAGCTAGATATACTTGGTATTGTCAATATGTTAAATAAAATTTCGAAAAGGTAAATAATTTATATAATAATTTCATTGTAAAATAAATACTGTTAACTAATGGAGATTCTATATTTTCATTACAAATAATTTATCGTTAACAATATAATAAGTATTTGGCATATTTTAGTCCAAAATAAATTACGCGCATCCTCTCGTTAAACGAAAAATCTCAGTGTACAATCTATCCATCACAAAACTTATTACATAAGTGGATTTTAAAGGTTTACTTGATATAATACATTTTTTTAAAAAAAATCAGGTGTGGAAAACTGCGTGCCTATAAATGACACACTAAGTTCTTATTATTTTTAATAAATTTTATGTTACTCATAATTTCTAAAAATGAAATATTTAAACTCTTTCGGTTATAATACTTAAATTATATATTTTTAAATGCACTGTATTTTAATGAAATAAGATATAGTAAAATGTTTATCCCATCTTTAATTTAAATAAAAGTAAATAAAGCTAAGGGCTAAGTGTTTTTGTTGAAATAATACTTTCATAATATCTTTTCCTGTTTTATGAAAATGGATATCTTTAAAAATTATTAACTACTTCGCTGATTTCATAAAAACTTAATTAAGCATTATTTCATTTCATTCTTTATAGATAATGAAATGAATTGTGTATTAAAAATTCTAGTGTATAATTTGCAATATTGTTTGTAAAATGTATGGCTTATTAGTAGTTAGATGCACAAATTTATTTAAAAAAAAAAAAAAAAAAAAAAAAAAAAAAAAATATTTCCTTGGTAAATCCTAAAAAATTTGAATTATAATAATGAATTCATTTTACTATTATTATTATATTGTCAGAATATATTTAGTAATTTTAAAAAAAAAATCACATGCTTAAAAAGTATCAAAACTCTTAAATCACAATGATGTCTGGAAATATTTTTCACATAGATATATCTTTAAGACTCATAAACATTTTTACAGAGTACATTTTATCAAGTAATTCATAATTTCTATTAAAATTTTTCTGTAATCTATCTCAAATTTTCAAAATTCCCAATAATTACTTTTAGAGAATATTACTTTTAGAGAATAATATTATATAATGCATTATTTCAACTTAAAACTTTTAATTTTAATATATGTATCTATCTGAAGCTCATAAAATTGTAATGAGCTGGAATGTATGCATGCAGTTATGGTCTGAAGACTACTATGTTAACTGGCGTCTAATTATGATATTCAGCCAACCACTCGTATTAAATGCTCGCGCTTGAATGGGTTCGGGAGGTTATTGTTTTGGAGGGTAGTAACATAATGTTGTGACACGTGATCAATAATCTTTTGCTCTTATTCGTTTCAAAAGCAATCATCAAATCTACAGTCTCTGTTATTGTATGAACATTGTAATTGTTCGAAGATATTTACACTGTATTAACTGAAGAAGTATTTTTTTATAACTATTTTATTTCGATATAAAAGATGGTAAAACATTTCTAATTGCTCTCCTTGTTTATTACTAAAACACAACATATTCGAAAGAAAAGGGAATCATCATGTGTCGAATATATAAATGCATGAAAATATATATTCGCATAAGAAATAAATTTAGATTTTCAAAGTATTTATCTAACTCAGGAAACATTATTGAAACTACAATTAGAAAATTTCATTTGCAAATTTGTTGAAAAATAAAATAATATGTAAGCAATTCTAAACTTTACTAAAAAAATTGCGAGAGTTGTAAAATAATAAATTAAAGCATATTAAAGAAATAGCTTTATAAAGAAACACATGTTTTGATTTTGTGAGCATAATTTTCAATGTTTTTAGATATCATGGAATATCTTAAGTTTGTTTGTTATTGTTTGTTTTTATTCTTTCTTATTATTGTTTGTTATTGTTTTGCTATGTATGTTAGGAAAAAATACTTTGTGCCTCTTAAAAAAAGTCAACTGTAAAATTGTACTTAAGCTCATGGTCACATTAATAACTAAATTTCAGATTAATAAGAACAAAATCATACATTTTAAACTCATATAGGAATATATAATACAATTATAATCATTTTTAAAGCTGATTCATTTTAAAATGTGTTACATTTTTTAAGATAAATACAATTTGAATTTATGTAGAATTGCTAATTAGCTTAAACCATTTTATTAAAATATCCCTTACGTAATAATAATTTTTTTTCTGCTAAAAAAGAATTATCTCATAAATCGGAAATATTTTTTCTCATCAACGGCATCACAAATAATTAAATGCTTATTATGTGATGAATAAATCACTTAGTTGGAAAGAGCTGATGCTTTTATTAAAAATAATAATTGCTAACAAAATGGAGAAAATGTATTTGAATCTGTTTTTCGCAATTACCGTTCTACTTTTATATTTGTTGCTTACAATATTTGTCTCTATGAAACCAGAGCATTGTTACGATAACATTGAGAAATGAATAATTTTCATTCTAAAGATGCCTTAGAGCCATTGTGAATCAAGAGCGAAAATTAAGAGAAAACACAAAACCTAGATCTTAGAATGCATAGTTAAAAGTTGACCTCATGAACCCATCACCCTTTCTCCTTGAAGATCTACTCCAGCTATTCTTTCTTCTTTCTTTACCGTAAGTGGTTAAGACTCAATTTCGACCGGGGAAAATTAGAAGTGTAAAACAAAAGCTGATTTAGTTCCTCTTATTTCCCTTAGGCTTAGGGTTATCTAAATGAGAGGTACTTTAAGTTTTCTGACTTTTAAGTGTCGATGAGGGTAAGATCTGCGATTAGAATTTATTTTCTTGAGTTTAAGACTGAAATCGTTAAACTCTACTTAAGCATCAAGTCTCTGATCCGTAATTCCAGATATTTATTAAAATCATGATAGCTAATATTCAAGAAAAGAAAAATTGAATTTTTTTGAAACTATTAAATTCATACATTTATAACTCTTGATTTAAGGTAAAGAGATAAATTTCCATACTTATTCATACAGGTGTAATTTTTCCATCAAAAGATAGAAGTGTTTCCTCCATTTTAATTTTATCATTTCTTTAAGTAATCATTGCATATAAATACTCTAATTAATCATAGCGTATAATTTGCACCACATTACATTTCTCACTATGTGTTTATTGTTTTTTTATAATTTAAATAAAAATCAAAATGTTTAATTTTGCTTTTATAATTTATTATTATTCATTATTTAATTTTCAAACTAATTAAAAAATATACATAAATAGACAAACAAGTTTTATTGCGATAACCCCTTTCATAAATTGCTTAATCTTAGATACTTTAATAATTTCAAACAACTTTCATTTGTTAACATAAATAAGACTATTTTAAAACAAGGAACTACGAGTATTGTCTATAGGATGGAAATTATGAGCCAATCATAATCATACACATGATAGACATTTGATAGACATGACATACACATGATAGACATGAATATACACATGATAGACATGACATATACATGACACATGATAGACATGACATATACATGACACATGATAGACATGACATATACATGACACATGATAGACATGACATATACATGACACATGATAGACATGACATATACATGACACATGATAGACATGAAATATTAGTTGAAGAACTATATGTATGAGACGTGTATTTTTTTTATTGCTTTCACAAAACCCTTAAAAGATCCATAAAGGAGCAACAAAATGCACTCATAAAAAGGCAAAATATTTTATTTTGTTTACTGAAGCCTTGGACTAAAATGAAAATCGGTGAATGAACCAACGAGCCAAATTATTAGGAATGCTTTGGTGGGATGCATTGTTACACTTAATTCCCGAAATTCAATTCTTCCCAACACCAAATGTGTAGGTTTTGATTATTTTGTTCAGAATATGATAGGCTTATAAAATCTATTATTCTTAGTAAAAAAGATATTAATATTTCTGGATAAATGTTGAAAATACTCATGTTTAGAACACAGAATGATAACTTATACTTTGTCTGAATTCTTTAGACAAAAAAATAATAAATACATTTAAATTAAATTTTAAAAAAAATATACTTAAATTTTCGAGTTTCTCATTCAGTTCGGTAGATTTTTCAATTACTATTTCTGTATTTCCTTTTAATTTTAGTGAAAAATCAGTATAGTAATTATTTTTACCTTGTACTTTAATTTTACATTTTACTATAAATCCTTATATAATTTCGTGCATGGCTTTTAAAAAATTAATAATATATGCTAAATTGGGATGATTGTATTGTATTCATGTTATGGTAAAATCATAAATTACTTATTATTAAATTTGAATTAATTACAAAATAATATTTCTAAATTCCTTAGTTTAGAATACGCATGCCATACAAAAGCTCGTACCATGCATAATTAATAATCCGTTGGACTTCGGTTAAACAAGAAGCGTTTTAAACCATATACGACAAACAATCCATAAAACCTCCAGAAATTCTTTGACAGCCTGCTTTTTTTCCATTTAGCCATCTGTGAATCTTTAAAGAATGTTTAGTTGAGTGTATAAATGAGATTTTTAACTGGTAATTACAGGCAAATTTCAAAAATATTGAATAGGGTAATAATCTGGTAATTAGTAATGTTGAATTATTTACTAGAATAATTCCTAAATTTCCTAATTAATATCTAGCACTAACTTAATTGTATTTAGTCTTGAGTTTTTAACAAAAATATTTTTATCAGCATATGAGAAGTGCATGAAATATTGTATGTCTTCAAAAACTTCATGTAGTCATAATCATTTCACCTTCCAGTTGACTCCTAAATCAAGCACTTAATCAATAAACCAAAATTCAAAGTGAAAATGTCAAGCTATACATTATTTGTTAACAACTTTCAAATTATATTAACTAAATTAATGAAGAGAGCCTTATTCATGACACATTATTAACTGTTAATTTTAAAATTTAAATCAATGAAAAATAGACTTTCTTTTTAAAGTTTTTCAACCAATTATTATTTAGGTTGAGTTCTGCTTCTAAGTTTATTTTACGTTTCAGAATTTCATGAACCTATATTTATTTTGTAATAATATATCACGATAAAAATATATTTTATCAAAATAAATTCATCTCTCCTCACTAAGAGCAGATATTTGAAAATATTTAAACTGTGTTACTAGCTGGTGTTTGAAAGTCAATTCATAGTAAACATTCCCCCTTCTTTACTTTTTCCTTGTCAAATTTGTCATGCTGAGAATTGATTGAGTGAATGAAAATTTTGAACCTTTATAAGCCCCTCACATTTTCTAAGGCTTCGGATTCCCCAACTGCCTCAAGCACTTCTACATCAATAATGAGGCGAGGAGTAGTTTACCAGGTTTCATTTTGAAATATATATTCTATTTTTTGGTGGTAAGGATACAGAGGATTTGTAAATCAAGATTGTACTAGTATATGCTTCAGTAAAAAAATATTATTTTCATGTTTTAGATTGTTATGTTTTTGAATTTATGATGAAAGAAATAAAATGTTTGAAAATTATGTCGAAGGAGTCACTCTGAATCTGTCACATAAGGTAAGTTACTGAAAAATACCTTTTCCTGCCACTGAAATATAATTTAGTATTTTATTAAACTTAATGTTTTATCAAAAAATATATTTATTTGAAATTTCTAGGTTTAAGTCTCATTATTATCGAGTAATCAAAATATTTTGACCGTCAAAAAAAGAAAAAGCAGAAATTTATTTAACAATAGTTTTTTTTCTCAAGAGAAAAGATAAAATTATTTTAATTAAAAATAATGAAAATAATAAAAAATAACACTTTTTGAGAGAAACAGATTCACTTGTATTACACACCAATTGTACAGTAACGTTTGCCATGTAAGCAAAGCAACCTATTCTCAAAATAAGATTATATAAATAAAAAAAAAATTAAAAATTATGCCAACGTATTGGTCAAGTATTTTAAGAAATTTGATTCAACAAGAAATTTATTTAATAACAAAACTATATTGGTTGCATAAATAACTTTCTCATAAATATGTACGAAGTGAAGACTTCCATATAACAATAATCTTACGGATTTTTGCTATCTAAAATCTTAGCAAACTTATATTTGGAACTGAAATGGTTCCATAAAAATATATTTCTGTGCATATAAATAGAATAAAAGTTTACTTTAATTTCTCATCATCATAAAAGCGACTAACTTATATTTGAAAAAGAAATACGATATCCTATGAAACCAAAGCAACAAATAATTTCTTAAAAACACATGAGTGCTTAATAATCAACTAAATAGCACAAATATATTTAACAGACAAGTCAATGACTTCTTTTCAAAATTATTTTCAAAAATGTGACAGAAATTGAAAACAAATAAAAGTAAAGAATAAGGAAAATAGTTCTATATATTAAATATAATGTGGTCTAGAATGCATTTTTATGGGAATTACAAAATTATATACATATTTAAATTTAAAAATAAGATATTGGAATAAACATTTAATAAAGAATGATTAATAATTATTCTTTTAACTCTTTATAAGCAATTTATATTAAAAAACTTTAGCTAACTAAGGAATGTTATTTTATTTATGGGTAAAAATCAAATGCTTAAATATTATCAAAGGTATATACTTTAGAATAAAAATTAAATAGTTTAGAATTTATAAATACTTAATTTTTTGAAATTTTTACTAATTTAAGAATAATTGTCCTTCAAATAGCCATAATGTAGCAAAAATTTATTTAATTTGTCTTTGAAGCCAATTTATATATATATATATATATATATATATATATATATATATATATATATATATATATATATATATATATATATATATATATATATATATATATATATATATATATATATATATATATAAATTTCTATGTAAATCAAATAAATCTTATTTAGGAATTTCGTTAAATTACTTGGAATGCTAAAGATATTGTTCGATATAATTTATATTCTTTAATTGATATGGTAAATTTGTCATTTTTAGGAATTTTATTTTTCTATATTTTGATGACTTTTTTATGAGGAAGATTTTAAATGTGGTGAAAATAGCTTTTAAAACTTTATCGAAATTATGCAGTACTTCAAGTTTCTGGGCAACATATTCAAAATTTGTGATAAGTACATATTATAACATAAATGGAGTCCTCCATCAAATTTGCTTATCAAATTAAAGGAAAATTTCAATCTCAAACAAAAGTTTTTTTTTAAGGAATATTTAAAAGAAACACTTGCTACTTAAATATTAACTCCATACTTACGGTAACCAAGTTATTCAGGGAAAATCTTTGTAATTAATTAATTTTACTTTTTTTTAGTTGAATGACTTTTTTACTTCAAAATTATACTATTAAAGGTTAAAAGAAATTTTAGAAAATTAGATTATTACCTCAGTAAATATTACAAAGCTTGTATTTTTGTTCCACTGTAAAATTTTCATTTTCATAAAAAAATGGTGTTAAGAATATGTTTCGACAATTGCATTCAATACCTGATTAAAATTGCAGATTATTTTAGCTCAAGCATGACGTCCTAAAACAGGAAAACATTTTTTCTCAAATTAGTAATTAACACTTTAATTTTCAAAAGGCGAAATAAATAAAAATACTACAACTTAAACTCATTACTTGCAAATAATATTTTTGTTTTTCTGAAATGCTTTCCAAAAACGTTCAAAATTTTATAAAATTAGGTAATATAAAAATATATTTAATTAAACTTATCATTAAATTAAAATTATTATGTAAAACTAAATGTTAAATTATTTGATGAAAACAACTCATGTGGTTCATTTATTTATGCATAAGTCTTACATTTTATTCATTACATTCTATAATAAAAAAATACATTCATTTGAAGCATTCACAAATTTCAAACATGTATTCACAAATTTCAAACAAATGAGTTAGATTTAAAATTAAAAGAAAATGCTATTTGTTTTGCATTCTTTAATCATTTTCACTCGTGCTTTTTTATTAACTTTTTGTAAATGAGGTTCATAATTTTATTTTAAGAAATCAGATTTTATAGTTAAATTTAAATATTTTATTCTTAGTTGTAATATAACAAAGCACGGAAGAGAAAAGCAGAAACTTAAATTTTGTCTTATTAATAACTCGTCAAGAATTATTGAAACTAGAAATTTACGATAATTATATTTTTATTATATATTTTATGTCTAAACATTTGTTTTAATTAAAGATGGTGTTGATTGAAAAAATATATTATCAACTTATCCTTTGATTTAGGAGATTAAGTAACAATTTTTGTAAGATGTAATAATAACATCTTGTTAACAAACACTTCATCTTTTTTTTATCTAATTATGATAGTGTTATCCATCCTTAGCAATTGTCCAGCAGTGTATATTATATAAAGATGGATATACATATTTACTACACATTATACTATACAATACGAAATATGACACTTTAGAGGTGTAAGCCATTAAATTTTAAATAAATATATTTAAGTATATTATAGTTTTAAATTATTCTATGTGAACTATTTTATAATTAAATGGATTAGTTATAAGATTTTAACTATGATATTTTTAACCATTTTCTACTGTAATATATTTGTAAAATATATTGTATCAGTTTCAAATATATAATTTATATTTAAGACTGTAGTTACAGCATAATATTATGTTGGAAATTTCTTCAAATTTTCATAGTTCTTAGATATAGTTTTTTTAAAAGTATTATGTAGTTAACAAAATTTTAAAAAAGCAATGACTTTGTTCCCTTGCTAAAGAAAAAATATCATAAATAAAAAGCCATTAAAATAAAAAATAATATAGAAACTGTTTAAAATATTCCTTCGTCTTTAAAAATGACATTTCAATAATTTTTATTAAGTCTCATCGGTATAATAACGTTTTAAATGTATGTATAAAATCTCTCATCTTATTTAAGTGAATTGATCATGTGGAATAGTAAAAATAAACAATCGCTTCAATTCAATTGATGTCAGAATTTACATAACGTCTCTGTCGCTTAAATGAAATGTATGTGATGATATTTATTGCAAGATTATTAAATTAAATTGTGGGAATAAAACTTTGGCATGGGAATGTTTCCATTTAATTTTAAGTGTGGCTGAGTATTTTAAAAAACAATTTTTACGTGGAAAAAAAATATTATTTTATTAAAGTTAAGGGCTGCGTTTTAGAAGAATTAGATTTAGTTTTGCAGTTTTTTATACTTCAGATGTAACATGTAAATTGATATTAAGTGAGGCGATTAGAACATCAAGGCATTTTCACACAGATATCACTTGTATAAACGAATAATATTTCAGAAACATTTGAATGAATTTAAGCTTTTTTAATTTTATTATATTATCTCTTCTCTAGAATAAAATTATTTTGAATAACTTGTAGATTCTTTAGTAAATTTCCATAATTTCAAATATAATTCATGAAATAATTTTTAGTAAGCAAGAATTTGTAGATTGTAAATAGCAATATGTTTGAAGTTTCCAAATTTTACACTTGATTGACATTGATCCTAAAAATTTATATTATAATTTTTTACTTAATTTAAACAGGTATTATATTCATTTCCAAATTTTTTTTTTAAATTGGAAAAGCTCCTTAAAACCAATATTGGTCAAATTTGCATAAGAATTTATATACCGATTTCAAAATATCGTTTTTACAAAATTTGTACAAGTCCAGTGATACAAATATTATATATTGCCTAAAGTGACATTTTAATCTTTCGGTGATAAAATTTAAATATTACGCACATTTACTGTGAAAATTTGAATGCATATAGAGTTTAAAAAGAATAAGTGAGTGAAAATATTATAAAATGAAATATTTGAAGGTTTAAAATTGTTATTCAAATATCTTTAAATTTGCAGATATACTATTAAGAATATACTTGTAAAATTTCAGAGAATATGAAAGCATGGTGTATAATGTATATGTTTTCTGCAACTCATAGATGAACAATTCATATTTGGGGAATAAGTTAAAGTTACAAATTTAAATTTTAGTATAGTTGTGTATTGTTAAGAAATCTAAAAACATGAGAATAATGTATATCATTTTGGCTTCCATGATAAGTTTATTAAATTAGCTATAAAAATACTTATGATAAATTAATTTTTAACAAATATGAATCTGGCATTGAAATAAAACATTTCAAATAACTGAAAAAAATGCTATGAAATAATTTTCTTTAATGATCTTATACATATATATATATATATATATATATATCTTACGTATATATACATATATACATCTTACATATATATATATATATATATATATAAATAATAAATAAATATATATATATATATATATATATAAATAAATAAATATATATATATATATATATATATATATATATATATATATATATATATATATATATATATATATATATATATATATATATATATATATATATATATATATATATATATATATATATATATATATATATATATATATATATATATATATATATATATATATATATATATATATATATATATATATATATATATATATATATATATATATATATATATATATATATATAATAGAAATTGCTTTCAGAATTTTCTTGAAATTATATTTTTGAATTAGAGAAATGCTTGAAAGTATATTAGTCATTAAAGTCTGTACATTTTAAAAATTTATTTAAATAAAGCAGCAATTCTTGATTTGTTCATTTAAATTCGATTGCTAAAGATGCAATCAAAAAAAGAATGTTTTAAAAATAAGTCAATTTAAATTTAATAACATTAATTACTTTATTTATATTTTAAAATGCTTATGTACCAATTAAAGGAGAAAGATATTTGAAAATTCAAATTAACGGGAACTGAGCAAAACTTTCATTCATTCAATCAAAATGAGAGGAAATAGGTTTATCTGAATTCTTAAAGTGTTATTAAATTCATGTATATATATACGCACAGTTTTTGTCACTTGCTCATTAGCTTTATTAGTATGTAAAATGTTTTCTTCTAGTTGAATATTATTATTATTTTTAACTCAGTATAGCAATTGAAACGTAAGTGCAATTTGAATATGAAAGGAAATGATTTTGCTAAGAGGGCTTCCCTTATATCTGATGCGAAACAAACATGTTCGTTTACTCTAGTTTATGCACGACTTGCTATTTATAAATATTTAGGTTATTCACTATTCTCCGTTATTGGCTCGTACATCAAGATGTATTTGTATAAAGGAAAAATATATGATTCAATAGGTTGAAGTTCCACCACGTGCTTTATTTATACATTCAGTACTCTCGAGTATAATTTAGAAGGATATTTATACGCAGCTTAATTTACATGTGTCTGTTCTTGAATATAAAAATGTTGCCAGCTCAATTGTATATTTAATATTTTTTACTTTATTTGTTTTTTCAGCAATTTAAAGAAATTCAAAATTTTAGAAAGTACATATTATACATATACATATAAATACTACGGATTTTCGAAGATTATATATATTATTGTCTTAAAACGCCCTGTATTATTTCATAAAAATAGCTAAACATGATATTAAAATAATTAAAATGAAAAGATAAAATGTCATAACTACGATAAAATTATTTTATTTTGAAAAATGAAATCGATATAAAAATTATTTACCTTATAGTTTCTCTTTGCAATATTCATTTCCATTCTATTTTTATCACGTTGATAATAAACTCCAGCAAATATGAGAATATTGAGTACTAACAAAGAAACCCCCACAGCAATAGTAATACTTAAAGCTGTGTTGTAGTTTGGATCATCTTTTTGCTTCAAATGATCTGTGTGATTTTTAGATGGATCAGGTGTTGAACCTGTCATCGTTTTAGAGGTTCCCAATGAAGGATCAATTGTTGTGTAGTCTACGGTGCTAGTCAGGGTGAGATTTTTTGCCGTGGTTTCAGGTGTAGACGTGGAAGTCTGAACTCCGCCCATGAGTGGACCTGACAATGTTGCAGAATCTCCTTCACCATCTGTTAATGGCCTGACATATCCATCATATGTGAGAGGATTATTGTGATCATCTAATAAATGATGCTGTGGTATAACTGACGCTGTACCAGGACGGTGCAGTTGTGGAATGAGATTAAGCCAGAATGAAAGACGATGAGCTCGGTAATGATCCCGAAGTTTAGGCTTCATTCCTACACCAAAAGAATGCAAATCAGATAAGTGATTGGAGTTCTGTTAAAGCATTTTTAAATGGATATGTATATATAAGTAAATATGTAGCACATTATTAAGGAGGGAACATTTATTTAACAAAAATATCTACATGGTGATATACAGTGTTTGGAATGACCTGTTGCGCGATTTGATAGACGAAATGGCATCTAATTGGTATTTAGACTAATCAAGACATAAGAAAATGGATTCCATGGAAAACATTTACCTCGAAAATTCACCAGTAGGGCATTTTGTGGTGCTGCTGTAGCTTATAATAACGAGAATTAGCATAAAACACAGGCATCAAAGAAAAATGCAAATTTTGTGAAATGGCAGTGCCAGTAATAAGGACTATAAAATCAAGCAGTAGACAGATAATCTCAGTTGAAGTTAAAGAGCTCCAGTGGCCATACCTCACACGTTACCAGAACGTGCGTTTATGTTGGGAAAGTATCAAATATGTCTTTTCTAAAGGACAACATGACAAAGATGGTGAGGAATATTCTTCGTGATATGTTATGCACGGCTGGGGAGAACGCTGTGCACAGATTGCACATTTTTATTTCTGAGGACGGTGCTCACATTGAATGTGGTCTATTTCCTCTCCGGTTAAGTTCATGTAGTAAATAAACACATTAATGATTTAACTGTACGATGGTATGTTTTAATATTTTTCTTTTCTCACATTTTATACATTGTCAAGTGCCACAAAATGTAATAGAGGTGATATTTGGAACTAAAACGTTTTCACGGAATCCTTTTTCCCGTGTCTTGATTGGTATAAATATCAAGTTTTGTGCCATTTCAGCTATTAGATCGCGCTACAGGGTGGTGCAAATACTGTCACTTTAAAAAAGATCACACTGTATATCAGTCAATCTAAATGTTAGAATAAAAGCCATCTTAACGAAACTAAATCTTAATATCATAAAATGAATTTTTTAAGTGTATAATTTCTTAATGAAAACATTTCATTTAATATTTATACACAATATAATAATAAAAACCCTTTATAAATACCTATAACATATTAAACAATATTTTGTATATTAAATAATACATAAGAGAATCATATACACAAAAATATTTATATACTTACCAACTAACAAATATCTCTGATGAACGGTTTCATATTGGGACCACACGAGTTTTTCAAATCGCCCTCTGGAACGATCAGAAGCTAAGCTCTCTATTTCTTGATGAGGAGTTATATTTGGATCACTATAAGAAAATATTCTCTTAAGGGAATTCTCATTTTTAAAATTTTGTTTCATTTACATATTCAAAGTTACATATGTAGGATAAACAATGTGTCAAAATAATCATTATAAGTTTCATTTCGTGAGCATGAGAAACGCAAACACATATTTGCGAAATTAGTCATATTAATTACTTAACAAATATATAACTTATTCCAAAACTTATTGCACAGAATTCTTCATGATATTTTCAGATTCAAATAATTTAAATATTGTTAAAACTTAGATTAATGTATAATTATATAAGTCAAGTTTTTTTCCTTAAAAAAAATATTTCTCGAATGAAGAATATTCGTATTTAAAATATTCATTAGGGTGTTTTAATTTTTGTAATGTAAAACTTGCTGAGATATAATTAAATTTTAATCTATATTTTATAAGTCGTAGTGAATTTGGAAGAACTTTGTTATTTTTTCTTACTCTTAAAATAAATTTATTTTAATTAAATAATCAAAATATATTATGCCCTTATAAGTATGTCGTAAAAATTAGCACCTAAAACATTAACAAAATTTTTGGCCATGGAGCACTTTAGTAGACACTGCGTATACTAGCGATAACAAAGTAATTGGGTAAAATTATAATTTCATGCATAATAACATCATCTCTCTAAGGTATAGTTATGAGTTACGCCCGACAGGTTATAAGCTGTAGAGAAGAGTGAAGTTTTAATCTTATCGCCTTCGTGTTTAGCAGTGCTATTCGCCCTTCCCGGATGTTACTAATGTTGTTGTGCGAAAGAGTTACCAGATATTGTCAAGAGTGAGTTATAAAAGTTATTTTCTTGGTACACTGGTTGAATTGCGAACAAGGGTATTTAAAGAAACAACGTCGAGATGATATCTACATATATTATAATAAAAGTGTTTTACATCATTTCACATGACCATATTTATAAGATAATTAACTTGAGTTGCACGTATACTGCTTTTATTTTCAGATTAATTATTTTTAGAGGAAGTCAAAACTTGCCATTTTAACTATGGAATTTCAACTTGCGATTTTAATTTCCAATCAGATAACCTGATATGAAAACCTGTACATATATATATATATATATATATATATATATATATATATATATATATATATATATATATATATATATATATATATATATATATATATATATATATATATATATATATATATATATATATATATATATATATATATATATATATTGTTGCTGCTCGTTAAATGAAACGTTTCTTTTTAAAGTAATGTTCTTCTACTTTAAATTGACGATCATTTTACTGAAAAATACTAAATACTGTACTGGTTAAGAAAAGGCAGCACTCCCATAAAACACTAGATCAATATTTTCGAAAAACGTTTTACGTAAGCAATAGGAAATTTTCTGTGTATTGCTTTTTTCCAAGATCATTTCTAACACAGATGAAAAAGAATGTAGTAATAAATGCAAATCGAGCATTTTCTGATAAACTTTTGAAATGAAATGAAGTAAATATTTTTCAACTAATAAAATCTCTACAGCATGGTTCGTAACTAAATATGATGCTCTTACTCTAATTTTGTCAATTCACATGAAACTCCTCTCTCTCTCCTCTCTCTATAGTTATACATAATTAACAGTTAATTTAATAGTATATAAGCAAATTTCCTGCAGTAAATATCGTTAACATAATACATTTCTTGCAAAGAAATTTACATTTTACACTGTTATTATATTATTTTGAAAGTGACTGGAATTCTATTAATTTTGCCACATTATAATAACATCAATACATAAATTAATTTCATATTAAGTAAAATAACATGTTAAAATTGAATTTTTTGTTGTAAATTTCCTTGAAAATGATAAGGAGTATTTCAAAAACGGAACTTTTTCAAAAGTATTCGAAAATATAAACATTGAGATATTTCTACTTCTGATTTTTTCAATGTATTTAAATTAAGTTAAATTAATGAACAAAAAAATTAAATTAAATCCATAATTCCTAAAATAATTACAATATATAATTTTTTTGATATTTCATTTTTTATTTCATAAATATCTTTTATATATATATACATGCACGTATGTGTGTAGAAATATGTAAAACTAATTTATTAATTTAAAATATGCAATTTTTTTGGATTAAATCTAAAAAATATTGATAAAGGAGTTTTTCAGAAATGAGCATATTTCTCACGGCCATTTATATATTGATATCAGCAGCTCTCTCAGGCTGACTTCTTTGTTGCCTTTATTTGTCTTCAAAGGATAATAGTTACCTCGACCAAACATCTCAAGTAAAGTAAATAACTAAATAAATAGGGGACGCCATATATCGATATGGACACCCTAGAGGCTCACCGTAAATGACATTCCGTGACAATATCAAGCAACTCTTCCCTCATAGCAAGATGCTGCAGCTAAAAATATCACGAATAACAACCAGACTCTCTCACCAAACATTCTCAAAGAAAATAAATCTTGCCAAAAGCTTCACTTCAAGGATTTTTAGTGTTTTTTGGCGCTTGGCATCTAGTGGGTATTGGAAGCTTCAGTTTCCCATGAGTAAAGAGAGAATGATACCAGCAAAGAGTCGCGCAGGCTTACGGTAAAGTACGGTGGCCGTATCCATGCTATTCCAAAATTTATCTTTTTGAAAGTTGGCAGTTTGTTATGCCAAATCGGCTATCAAGAGGGCGAGACATTTTTCTAGAGAAATAAAATCTTATCACTTAACCATTTTCAAATGAGTTCTTTTAAATTTAAAATCTATAGATTAAGACATATTCTCAGTTTGTAATGCTATGGAAATCTTTTATTTCAACAATATCATTAGTCTTATTTTGTTTTATTGATTATATGTTTTCTTAGTTATGAAAAAAATGAGAAATAATACATACAGAAATTTCACTACTAAGAATAATTATGTAATTAATATCTTGGACTTAATCCAAAATCATTATAAAATACGTTATATAAAGTAACCTTCAAAGGAAGTAAGTTTGACCTCGATTAAATGTTAGACATCAGTTTTCTCTATGATGACATAATTCCTAAGTTATGAGATTTAATTTAATCCCCATCTATAAATTTTGATGTTAAAATGCCAAATTTTTAAATATTTACCATACCGAGAAGTTACTCATCAGTAAAATTGAATAATTATTGAATGGATATGTTTTGCTAAAAATAATTAACATTAAGTACACACTGGGGATTTATGCTGCTGTAAAATAATAGTGTTGTTTCTGGGTAACATTTTCAAACAATTTAATCAACATTTAACGTCTTTTTTTCTGAAAGATATTTGGATTGCTTTTCTCTAAGTTTAATTCTCTTTTCAATTAAACGTTTTTAGTAAAACTATGAATAAAACAATAAAATGCTTAATTGAAGCATTTAAGTTTACATAATCTCCTATAATTTTTAATTAACTATCCTACCTGTATTATTATTATTTTTAAAGGACAAGGTTTATGCATCCAACACAGCTAAATATATCTGAATTACATTTTTTTATACATTTTTCATAACAAACACATGTGAATGTAAGATTTTAAAAATGCAAAACATTATTAATATTAATATGCTTTTCAAATTAAGGAAACCTTTTATCATCTAATATTTATTTCCAATTTTAAAATAGAACATTTAAACAACATTTCAGTAATAATAACAATGATACAATTTTGCCATCCACTTAAATTTTAAAAGAAACATTTTCCCAGAGTTTTCGAAATTAAAATATTTACTGTTTATTTATAAAAAAAATGTTCCCCAAGAGAGAATAAATTTTATGACATTTATTTATCTTCGTATAATAGCTCTTTTAAACTAGCTAAATAAAAATGGTCACTTGATTTGCAGAAAATTATATATATATATATATATATATATATATTCCAAAAACAGATATTAATTTAGTGACACCAAAATTCAAATAAAATAGATTCACACTTCACACAACAAAATATTATTTTTATGAAATATTAATAATTGTATTTAATCTAATATAGCTACTTATGTTATAACTGTGATTTTAATTATTGAAAGTTTACATTCATTTTTGTAGATATCATTTATATATTCAATTTGATTAAAATTTCTTGTAAATCTGATGGCATGTTTTACTATATTAACAAGCGATAATTTCGATTTCATTGTATACATTATCATAAAATCCTATAGTTTAAAAGAATAAATTACAATTTTAATTTTTTGCAAATTTTATTCCGCAATGCAGTAAATTAAAAACTACAATATTTTTCTTAAGTAATCTTTATGCGAGCAAGTCCCTGTATCGAAATATAAGTATCTAATTGTGTATATATGAGAAGAAAATTCACTTTTTTCAGTAACTCATGAGTATACTACACAATGGATTGAGTATGTTTAAAATAGCATTTGGTTTACCAGGTATGAGTAATGGAATAATAGTTTCGTTACCAAATTGGAAACCATGAATTCATTGTTCATATCTGGCAGTGAATCTAGACAGCAAATATTATCTGCATAATTGGATCATTGCGTAATTGTTTATATTTAATTTCCGAATTGCGTGTGATTTCTATTTTGTAGCTGCACAGTGATCAAAATTAATTTATTGATCATATCTCCTAACAATATCTGCTGATCCTATGATAAAATCCCTCAACATTTATTTACTCGCATGAATATTTAAATTAACATTGCAGTTAACTCACTTGATCAGACATTAATATCTGATTTTTTCCCCATGTAAGAAATACGTATTGTATGAATGCATATCTCTTATATTAATTCACTAGAAGTAGTAAGTATTCATCAATTTTATTATAAGAATAATTTTTTAAAGCAGAATAACTTGCATTTAAATGTATCAGTTTATTGCAACAAAATGTTGCGTTTCTTATCACTGTTAATTAAATAATATAATAAAAAGCCTCTTGCGTGCACGAGAACTTTACTTTCTTTATCAGCATTTACAAATTCAATAAACCGTGACAAGAATTCTTAACATGTCATGGCTCAAAATTTCAAATTTTTTCATAAAATTTGCTTATAAACATAACCAATAATTTTTTGTCAACATTTCCTCGGATAACTTAAATTATTGCAGTGATACAAGAAGTGTAAACACATATAATTAGGTTTGTATATAATTTTTTGGGGTTTTTGTGAGGGACGATTAGGAGAGCAAAAACATCGACGCTGCTCTGATAAAAATGCACTTTCATCAATAAATACTCTTCTAACCATCGATTCACCACGCAGTATAAATTTTATCTTTTTAGATTTGTAGATTTGAACTGTAGTTCTAAACTTTCCTTGACTCACAGACTCTATCTACATCATCAAGAAATCTACATCAATTTAATTGATACGTCTTCCCAATGCTCTTTTGTAAACTAAAAAAAATGTATCAACGTCATATATTCAATTGATATAAGTTATAATTTTAATTTTTAATTTGAAATAAATAAAATTTATAAACATGTGAATATGTTTTAAAACAAATTTATGATATTTATAAATCTGTAGTTACAGATTTCATACAAGAAAATCCTTTAGAAAATTCAACACCATATTTTAAAAATTTAAGCAAATGAAGAGTATTATTTTTATGAAACAATATTAAGCATATTGAAACAAATGTATGTAATTTTTATAACATATAGTATGATACTTTATAAAATTAGTTTTAATTTTAAGTTGTTCGAATTATATTTATGCATCTCATAATTTTATTTTGATAAAATGAAGTTATTTTGAAAATAAAATGCATTATATAACATGTTTATGTCAGCTATAATATACTAGAAAGCGTTTTATGTATATATATATATATATATAATAAATTTTATTTGATTAAATATAAAATAACACTTAAAAATATGTGTAAAATATCCTACTTTACATAGGTGTGAGAATTAGATTATTTTAATGACACTCCTCTATTAAGAATTTTTATTTTCAAACGACTTAATGTTATAGAGCTTTTTCACACGAAATTTCTGAGTTTAAAGCTTTCAACTTCTTGTTGGCTGTTCTTTCCATTGCGTGTTTCGAAAACTGCATGGATGAATGTTTGACACACACATGAATGTTCTAGATCACTGGCTAGCATTAAAGTTTTGAATGTAACGGGCAAACACAATTGGCTCTCATCTCCTCTCTCCCCTACAATAGATCATTAGAAATTCTAATTCGATCGGCCCGCATTCTGATCGTTTGCTTGATGCCTTAATGTGGAGCAGTGGATGAATCAGATAGAACTGAACAACTTACTGGCATCTTTTCAAGTAGAGAGGAAAACTTTATTTCCTTATCAACTAATGGCATCTAGGTACTTGTAAGGATGCATTTCTTCTCTCAAACAAAAGAAATTCGGTTGCGTGAAATTTCTCTCACGAATGTGTACGTTGTTGATTCGAAAAATTTCATTTTCGTAATCATTTCGAGCAGTGCAAAATATAATTCGATTTATTCACTACTACTAACATTCAGTATGTTGTGCGCTTCTTGGGAAAGTACAATTTATAAAATAAAACAAACAAAAAAATTCGTTGCTTTTGCATACGGGTAGCATGGATTTGCAAGGAAAACTTGAATCTATGCAAAGAAAAATTTGAAAAAACGCAGATGATTTTTGTTTTAGGCTAGTATGAATATTTGAAGCATTTCAGAATATAAATAAAATCGTTTATATTAGGACATAGCTACCACCAAAATAATATTACTTTCATTCATGTAATATGTAGACCCTTATACTGTTTTGATAATAAACTACTTAAACTGATTAAAGATGCACGAAATTATGATACAGCTTTATATCATGAATAAGTGAAATTATTTTAGATCATAACAATTTACTAATCATTTCCATGACGATATTTGAAAACTGTACTAAATTAATTTTTTCTCTTCCAGAAATCTCGTAAAAATAGTATGGCATACCAGTAATATGAAAGTCAAACTTACTAAAAGAGGATATAGATTTACAAAGCAATCTAATGTTTAGAATATGTCTGAGATGAATGCTTAGAAAAATGAATGTTTTTCCTTTTTATGAGAAAAAATTTCTTTATTTCCACTTTCCGTTTCTTAAATATGTACAAAAAAGCAATAAATAATATAGTTATTGTTATATGTGCAACTAAGCATATATATAATTATGCATATAGAGTAGCAATATGGACAGCAAGCGCAATAAAAATTGAGTTAAGTTTTCTTAAAGTAAGTATTTGCATATTTTGTAAACTTGTATCAATATCAAGATTGAAATTTAAAATTAATGATTATTATTAATTAAGATAGTATAATCTGCAAGATTCTGGGAAAATATATCCATGTGTAACTAAGTATTAAAAGCAAATTTTATGAAGTTGTAATGTTGATAAATTTAAAGATATATATTTTTTTAAATATTGAAGATATTAATTTTGATTCATAAAATAACTTCATAGTTTATCGTTAATAACATAAAAGGTTTTAAATTAAAAATACTTAAAATTATACATAATCTGAGATTTTCCAAATTTTACTTCACATGTTTCTTCCTTTTATTTGAATTTTATTATATAATTGATTGAATATCCATGTACAGATGAATCAATTTTAAATATCTAATGTTTAGTTTTAGCAAAAAATATTAGTTTTATAGCTTTAACATAAAACTTTTATTATATTAAACTATGAATGTAATGAGCAATATATCAGTTAAAATAATATAGTGTGCATAAGAGTTAAATTAATTTTTACGAAAAATGAATTTCTCAACCAAAGTAAAATTTTCAGAAAACGGGCCTCAGACAATTAAATTTTTTTTTCGGAATGTATTCTAAAATGCTATTCATTTTTTTATATTTTACCTATAACCAATTTTTAAAAAGTTGCTTCAAATTGTTAAAAGATCATCCATTATAATTTTCTTTGGATTTTTGTAAATTAAGAATTACTTTTATTCACACATAAATCATGCATGAATTTGGTAATGTATTAAGATGAATGAATGAATAAAATATTTCTTTAGGGACGTTGCTTCATTGACAAATTATTTCGCATTTAAGGAATAATCTTTTATGTCGCATGAATTAAATTTAAACTTTTTATCAAAATTAAGGAGAACAAAAATGAGTTTACAAATTGTAAGTGTGGAATAAGGCATTTCTTCAGAAAAAAAAGCGTTTTAATGTAAGTTTTAACTCTTTTAAGCTACTTTACCACATGAGCTGTTAAGGAAAACTTTGCTCTCTTATGAGACAGTCCCAGAGGCTATATAACAGAGTGAAACTCTATTATTCTGTAAAGACTGCTTTAGATTTTTACAATTTTACCTTCGAATTGTTATTTTAAGTGCAAGCGATGAAGGTGAAGTGAAAATGTTTACTTTCAAGGGATACTTTGAACTTCCATTACTTCCATTAAGTACCGTTTGAAAGAATATAGACATTGCATTAATCGTTTTAATGTTCATAGGTTTTGTGCGACATAATATAATAATGTATTTACTCCAATAGAACTAAGCATTTATTGCTGAAATTTGCTTTGCGTTAAACAAATATTAGATTTTCCTGACAATGATAAATGGGATATAATATCATAAAAGATAGAAATTTACTAATATTAGCGCTGTTTCAACTAAACAAATTATAATTAATTTTCCCTTTTATATTTTTTTATGATGGAATTGTATTGTTTAAATAAATTATACGTAATTTATAGGGGTGTATACATTTGATACGTTGTACTTTTTCGATAAATATATACATGATTTGCAATAGACTTCGTAAGAATCAACTGTATTGTATAAGTTTTACTTATTTTATTTGAATTTAAAATATTTTTTTTTATAATTAATACTTTTACTAAACAAATGGTTGATTATTTGTATAAAAATAAATTCTTTCACATATATTTTAAGCTACTCACTTTGTATACATTTCTATACTAAGTGAGTTAGTACAATTAGTATTCGTGCTTCGTATTGGCATATTTCAACCTTGAAGTTTAAAGTTGATTTGAAAATAGAATAATTAACAGAAATATGTCGCTTCTTAGATTTTGCATATATAGTTTAAAACTTTGGGTTTGTGCGTGATCGCGGATGTGTGTATTCATTTTATCATATTCTAATTTATGCCTGTTTTTTTTTAATTTTAATTCTTTAAAATTATTATTACTATCAGGACGTCAGCAATCCATATTAATTTTTTTTAACTAAGTTTGCATTATTTTTTATAAATTTAACTAAGCTTGTATGGTGTTATAACATTATGATTGAGAGGTTTATATTTTTATCAGTGGAGGTAATGGTATAATATTTTTGCTTCAAAATATATGTTTCTTAAGTCTTAAAATCTATGAAGCCAATTGTATATATGTAAGTACTTACATACATATATATATACATATATGCATACACATATATATGTGTGCATATATACATACATACATACATACATACATATTATATATATATATATATATATATATATATATATATATATATATATATATATATATATATATATATATATATATATATATATATATATTATGTATATATATATTGTTTTTAAATAAAAAAACTTCCCATGAAAACCAAGATTTTAAAATTACTGTTTTAAAAAAGCATTGAAATTGAAAAAAAAATTTTTAATTAATAGGAATTTCTACCTATTTGATTTAATATTTCATTTTTCTGATTGAAAAGTGTTTTACTAACAATGAGGCTTGGCAGTTTTATTTAACAGATCTCTCTTTCTTTATATATATATATATATATATATATATATATATATATATATATATATATATATATATATATACTATAACATGAATTATATCGCAATAAATTGTTATTATATTAAAGAAATTTACATAACATTCCAATCAAACATTACCGATAATAATTGACTGTTTAGGCTACAAATTTTAGTGATGAATTGCATCATGAAAATATTAAATGAATTGCGATATATTAATAATTATTTAAATTTACATTCCTTAGAAACTTAGTTAATCAATATTCGATCTTAGAGAGGTAAACAAGGACAATTTTAATCATCCACAATTAATTTTGTAAATAATCACTTTTTCTTTTAAAACAAATGTGTGTGATAGTTTTATGATTAAATTCATCTGTAATGTAACTTTAAGAAAAGGGAAAGAAAGAAATTTTAATTATAATATTTTTTTCTTCTTGCATGTGTATTTTGAAATAAATTTAGAATCCAAAATAAAATTTACATTCGACATTTTTTTTAAAGTTTTGTTCAGGATAGTTTTCAAAATAAGTGGATTAAAATGTTTTGAATCCATTCACACCCAAGAGAAATAGAGAAGGTTTTATCACTAACTATTGAGTTCAAAATATTCACCTGAAATGTTACTTTGATCAATAGGAAATTTATAAACATTTTATAAAATATTTTAGATTGATTAATAGTGGCTCTTCTGAAAATTCTGAAATGCACATTTTAGGATACAAATTTAGCTCTGTTATGTATAAGTTCACACGCATTTATTTTTCAGTATAACAAACTACTATTTATGATTGAAAATATTGAATTTTCAATATATTATAGCCTCATTTAATCCATAAAACACATATTTTGTACAAAATGACCAGAAAAATTTGAGATGGTTTTTTGGCTGAAAAATACATCCATTTGAATGCTTACATTGTAAAACTAATACTTTGCTTCAATAAGCTAGTTTCGAGCTGAATGTATACCTCTTTCAAATTTTCGATATTCAATAAATATGCCCTAAGCACATAGCATTTAGAACAAAGTTTTAAATAATTCCTTAAAAATATGTCACTTCTATTGAATGGCATAATATTTCTTCACACAAATTTTAAAGATTATATATTTAGCTAGTAGAACAAATACATTTAAAGTCATATTCACATTTCAAACACAATGAAAGGTATTATTCAAATATAAAAGGAGGATTTAATTGAAAGAGGTTCGACTAGAAATAATGGAATAATTTTGAACTTAGAAATACTAAATACGCTTTAAGTAGAGATTAGCAACACATCAAGCATAACATATTATTATAAATAATTCAAATACTGTTTAAATCATGCTCCCGCTGCTTATTTGGAATCTAATCTAAGTTAAAGCATTGAATAAAGAGCACATTCCTTTCAGGTAAAATCGTTTAAACTCCCTACGAGTTCTATAGAAAGTTATTACCATGCTTTATTTTGATATTTTTACAGTTAGTTTCATTTAAAATTTCTCTGGATTCTAATTGGTTGAGTTATTCAGGTTGAATTATAATTATTAATTTTAGAATAGCGAATAGTTTTTCTTAAATAATTTCATATGATTGTTTCTAAATGTTTAAGTTCATTTGTTAAAGGATAATATCATTTGTTTTTTAATGATTAGTGTAACTATTAAGATCTCTTGAATTTAAAAATATAATGACAATTTCTTTAGTAATGTAATTTTCTTTACTTTTCTATTAGTTTTAACTTTTCCTAGATTACAATCATATTTAGCCATTTTAAATTATTATATAATCAAAACTTTACTAACATTAATTAATATATCCCAATGTATATGGTATATGCATGTATAAATAAAATAAAAATCAAATTAAATAAAAATTTCCTAGTAAAAAGCAATACTATACTTATAATTTTATGAATGAAGTAGGGTAATTTTTAAATGCTTTGTTGGCTTTTATTGTTTAAAATGTGTTAATATTATTTAATAATATTATATATTCTTTGAAAACAAGATATCTAGTCAACAAAATTGCTTACAAATGTCATATGAAGTTGAGTTAAAATGTGTTTTGATTTGTATTAGAACTTTTCTGCTTTGTGAGATGATTACCAAATTTTTTGTCTTTAATCAAACACTTTAGAATATTTGTAATTTTTAAGAAAAAAGAAATGGGAAAATTATTGTTAATTTTGAATCGTTATGCTTTTTTTTTATTAAAATTTATAACACTGAAAACAGCATTCATTCAAAAAACAAATAAGCATAGGATCCAACTTTCCCATAACAAAGAAAGTGTCAATAATAATTTATTTCTTTATATTACATTTTTTTAAAAACACAACTTCTAATTTATATTTTCCAATTACGCATTATAGGCTAACATTAACTGAATAAATAAAAGTAAATAAAGATAATTTTGTTAACAAATAAAAGTTATTTTTAATAGTTAAATAAGAATAACAATTGAAAATACTTTATATTGAATGAAAATAAAAATTGCGCTTTAAAAACCATTTATATAAAAAATTTGTGCATTAATTAGAAGCAGTTTCTAAAGAATATTCAAAAATCCGTATATTCCATTTGCAAATTTTTTATATATATGTTTCCAAAATCCTATTCGATAACGCTAGTTCCATTTAAATGTATGATACATGAAACAGCATTTAAGCTTTAAATTAATTGTAAAAAATATTTAACTTTTAAACTATTTAAATGACATAAAAATGAAATGTATACTGCTGATAAATTAAATTTTGGAACTAATCTTCTTTAGTGTCTTTTAAAGTGTTTCTTAAGCCAAGGAAGTCATTAAATCCTTATAATTTAATAAGTTAAAAACGCATTCACATATGCACATTCCATTATAATTACCTAAAGTAAGAATATGACATTTGATGTATTTAATAAAAATTAACAGATTGAAATTTTGCACCACATTATAAAATTAAAATACTCCTCACAAAATAAATATTCTTATAAAATTTCAGCCCATTCTTAAGGAGTTTGCGAAATATGGTTAGCATTCTTAAATAAAATTTAATACCAAAATACTCATAAGCACCAGGTACATTAGAAACTTTTATGAATGTTTTCTCTTAATTTTTTTTTTTTTAGCTAAGATGATTATTAAATATATTTTTAATAGTATTTAGTAACATTTTTCTTGTATATCAATAATTAAACATCAACTAATGTAAATAATATTAATACAAATTTATATATATATATATTTATATATATATATATATATATATATATATATATATATTAGATAATTATTATTTCATTATATACATTAAATTGATAAAATAAAAAAAAATCAGTTATAATTTTATTTTAAATAAATTTAAATCTATAAACATGGATTTTAATTGCGATTTAACTTTAAAGTATATTTGAATTGAGAAGATTTAAACTATGCATTTTCAAATTATAATGATTTCTTAAAAGTAAAGATAATGTTTTCATTTTCCTTTCATGTTTATTAATTTCAAAATTATTAATTTCATATGAATATAATGATCATATTTATTTTTTTCTCTTATTTTACTGTAGTCTTCAATATGAGTTTTGTAGCAATATTAAGGGAAATGTTTCATTAATTAAATGTTAATCAAGGCGAGTTGAGTTATATCTTATAAAAATTTTTAGAAACAGTTAGAAAAATTTGCCTGACTTATTTAATATTCGCATTTCATGATGTAAGAACTAAACAATTAAAAAACATGCTTCTGAAATAAAATTTAAAATAAATAAATTGAATTTTGATTTTGTTATTTAAATTTTGATGACTTATAATATCAAAAACATGGATAAATTTAAGTTCTTAGAATTGCTTTGGTAAGTATTAATTGGATTTTTTGAAATAACATACGCTAAATTCTTCATTTCTCCAAAAAAGTTGATTAGTTGAATAATGTTGGAAGGAATTTTGCATTTACATTGTATTTTCTTAGAAATTTTTTTAATGTGTAATTACAGACTCAATTTTTTTTATCAGTTACCCTGACATACATGTTGGATCATTATAACAATTTATTTTTATCTTTTGTTAACAATTAAAATTCTTTGTTTGTATGTTGTTTCGCTTATCGCATTCTTTACTTTAATTGTTATTTTTTATCACATTCAGCTGGCATTGATTTCGTGAATTAGAATTAGATTTGCAAATAAATGCTTTCATTTTTTTATCTAAATAAATATTTAAAATACTAGGATCCTATATTAATTTTAATATTAGATATAAATTATAGTATTAGATAAACTTAAAGTATTTGTCAAAGAACTGCTTTAAATAATTTTAATCTGCTATTCTTGCGACAAAATATACTAATATTAAATATTTTAAGACACTAAACATAAATAAATTTTTTAAATATTTTATTGTGTTACGTGGAGTTAGTATGGTATCTTTCTTCTCATATATTAACTATAATTTAATTTACAGTGTTAAGTAATTTATTGTAAAATACACAGGCATCCATAAATTAATTATAATCCACACAAAAACACACTTAAATCGTATGTGAAAGCAAAAGTGCCACGTGCAGGAATATCACTGAACGGATCAAGCATTGTGCGAAAATTAAAGGATATCAATTGATGACGCCATGTGTATGCCACATGGAATGGAGCTTAAAAGGGGAGTCTATATGGACCTGTCGCAAAGAAGGAAACGTGTACTCATTCAGTCTGTTCGGCTCTCAGTGCTAACACAGAAGACGCATGTGGTAGATGTTTCACGTGTTAGAATTATCAGTCACCTGAAATGTGAGTGTACTCAGATGGCAGTTGCCGAGAAACTCGGTATCGCCCAAAGTCTCTAGAGTGTGGCAAAGATTGCAAGGTGATGGAAATGTCAGTAGGCATTACACTACAGGCAACTCCCGAGGGACAACACCGAATGACGACCAGTTTTGAGAGAAACTGCCAAAAAAGAGATGGAACATAGTAGAGGGCCTGTCGGATCAGTTATTGTCAGTCACAGGTTCTACTGTTTCAATGCAAACAGTGAACAATGTTTAAGACAGTGTAGTCTTAATGTTTACAAGCTTGCCAGTTGTGTTCTGCTCACGGAAACTTACCTGCCAGTGGTTAGCAGGGAATAGAGAACATGCAATATAGACACAGGCCCAATACGATTGTGATATATTTCCTGAAGAGTAGAGGTTTAGATTGCAGTCCGATTCACTTAGGACTTTCATATGGAGAACAGCAGGTACCCAGTACCATCAAGACCACATCATTGAACGTCAATGTTACGGTGGCACAGGAATGCTGGTTGAGGTGGCATTATACTGTGATCCAGAACAGATTTGCATGTTCAGATTGAAGCTATGGCAGGCCAAATTTATCATGACAATTCTGGAACAATATTATCAACCTTTTTCTGGAACCACGTGTTCGTTGTTTAGAAGTGCTGTGGTTGTTGAGTTTGTGCTTATGTATGGCAATTCCAGTCCTCACTGTTCAAATATATTCAACAACTCTTCAAATGGAGGACATTACCCTTCTGGATGGGTCAGCAATCTTATCTGATTTGAATCCGATAGATCATGTGCGGGATATACTTGATTGGTGAATCGCAGTCTGTCAGACACTTCCTACATCTCGGAAGAACATCCATTGAAGAACATTGCTTGCTGAATAAGTTTCTCTCAATTTAATAACGCGATCGTCAGCATGCCTTACAATTGTTCGGACTATATTTCCTCGTTTGAGAGATATGATGTACGAGAGATACGATCAACCGTCATATCAACAACGTAGTGCTCAGTTGTTGTATAAGGCGATATATGGTGTAAGAGTGTTCAAGGAAACTATAAAGTCGTAGTTTGTGTATGGTTGATATTATACACATTATATCTTTTGTTAAGCCTCATTTGTTTAATACATGGGCTTGATAAATAAATCCCCTTTGGTTTCTTTCTGCATTTTGTGGTCCTGGAATTATCCTGAATTTATTGAGATGTGTGTATTAAAAGAAGTTTGTAATGCAGCTTGGTTTTCATCAGAAATTAACGTATATAGCAATATTAAACTATTACATATTTACTAAACATATTCAACGTTTTGGGTTGAAGATTTTTTCCCTTTGAAATTTAACATAGAAGTTTAGTAAAAAAGTAGTTTAGCAAAATAAGTAATAAATCTCAATTTTTAAATGTGTATATCACACAAAAATATTATATTTAAAATGTGTTTCTATTGTAAAAGAACATGTTTAAAAAGTATGGTTATATGTTATTTTGTTCATTAATAATTCATTTAATGATATTTTTTCCTAGTTTTAATTTTCAGATATATTGAGCATACTCTCGATGTCTCTCTGCATAATTTTTAAGCAATTTTATCCTTATATTTAGAAACTTTTTCTAAGGAAGTAACAAAAGTAATGAGAATCATTCTTGAGAAAAACTGTTTATCGGAAAATACAAAATGATTGCTTTCTATCGATAATGACTTGACAATTATTCAACGTTTAAATTTCAAATTATCCAATAAATGTATGTTTGATGTCTGTATACGTCTATTATTTATTAAAAGGAAAAGCAGATATTCTTTACATATAACATTTTGTAAGGTTATAAAGTGCCTGTAATGACGCTAAGAATGTCCCTCTAAAGATATCTTGTTGCCTCGTAAATTGTGCTCAGGGTGTTTAAGTGCGCAATAAAATTAAAAAGTATTAAGGCAATCTCTTCTCCTGCGAGCCATTATCGAAAAGTAAATCTTAGCGTGGCATTATGGCAGTAAGGCATTGCAAAGCAGTATCATTATAGAAATGATAGACATTCGGAAATAACGCACGGCACATGGCATATGGAGGAGCAATTTACTCGATTTGCAAATGATGGGTTATTATCTCGTTCACGGTAAAGGTATCACTGAGAATGAATTAGTTTGCTCATATATAGAAAGTCTTTTCAGATTCTTATATCACCATTTATAATAAAACAAGTATTAAATATTTTACTGTATGATTACAATATTGAAAACTATTCTCGTATGTATAAAACTGTTTTGCTTATATAATTGTACAGTAAAAACATTACATATTATTTTACGCTTTCTTTTTAATTTTCAAATAATTTATTATATTAAAATAACTTTACAAAAATCTCAAAATTGTTTAATTATTTTAAGTTAATTTGGAATTTGCAAATTAAAGTTCTAGCTCAGTGTTTTTGTCAATCAGTATAATCAGTCAATTTCTTGATGTTTGATTTTGTAAGGAAAATATATACTATATATATATATATATATATATATATATATATATATATATTTAATATGTGTGCGTGGTGAATGAATAATTTATATGTAAGCATTTTTGTCTATTTTAATATGTAACCAGTCTCAGTCTCATTTGCATATTTATTTTCATATTTGAAATAAAAAGAATTAAATATTTTAGAAAATTAACATTAGAAAAAATATATATTGATCTTTTTAATATATTTCATCGAAATAAAGTTATATATGATGTCATATATAACAAACATTACTGATAAACTAAAATAAATAACTGAATTTATTTTCATTAAATTTCAGTTTCATTTAATTGCAATTCTGTCATTCCAGAACACTAAAATATATATTTTTTATAATATTTAAATTTTTGCTTAATAATATTTAATATTTTTATTCTAATATTCATTTGCCAACAAGAATTTGTGCATAATATTTAGCAGGGAAAAACTAAATTGAAACTCACCCAGACTTTGCAAAATTTATCCAGTATGACATCACTGCTTCAGACAATGCTGCTTCTGCTTTAGTGTAATTTTTTGAAAAATGAGATAAAGTTCCCACTAGAGGGGCTCCAAATAAATAAGCTAAATCTTCACCATGAATGCAACCATGCCTTTGTGGATAATCGCCATTTTCCGTCTGATATCCAAAAACATAGAAATATGTTTTAGATTTTGTTTTTGAATGAAAGTTTCCAGTTCTGATCAATGGAGCTACTGTAAGACCATCTCCTAACGCTTCAATTGTGGAATCCAGAATGCTTACAGGATGTTGAACTGGCCGAGTCCAGTCTGTATACTCATTGACAATGGTCAGGAATATTTCCTGCATATGATAGCTAAATAGGTTCCTAACTAAGGTTCTCAACAATCTATCCCTTCTATCTGGATCAATGCCATGTTTTTCTTCATGTGACGAAAACTGATAAAAGTTTTCGGTTCTTGTTACGCCAAAAAGTAGATCATATTGGCCAAATATACTTTCTTTCTCCTGCATGGGTGTTAAAGGATCTACAGGAATGACAATCCCATCTACAGTTGGCCCAAAAGCTGAAAGATGCTCTGGAACCATAAGCTGTACTTTCATGATATCAGCCAAAGGCCTTTGTCTCATACAATCAAGCATTGGACCACTTTCTTCCGTTGGACATTTCAAAGTTTTGCTTACTTGTCGACCGTAAGTTAATGCATCATGGGCTATTGCCCAAGGGCTTAATGCTGAACCGCTTTGCATGATAGCTCTCTGGAACAAGCCTAGGAAAAAATGGGACATTTTTAATTAATTTAGAACATGTTATGCAATTTTAAGATTTTAAAAGCAATGCTATAAATCCATAATTAATAACTTTAGTATTCTGAGAAGAAATAAAAAATCACTTCGCTCTATTTACATAAATACTTGAATGCATATATATTTTAAATAAATTATTAATTAAGAATATTAAATATTTTTAAACATTTTTCAATTTTATTTTTTATGTTATTTTATTAACTATTAATTGAGAGTTTCTCTGAAACATTTATGAAAGCATAAAAATTAATAAGGGCATAATACATTTTTAAAGAATACTTTTTTAACTTGCAAATAATGAAATATATTTTAAATTCATATAATACATGACAAATTCTTAATAATTTTGCTTAGCATTGTACTCTTAAAACTACGTCAATCATAAAATGAAAACATTTCCTCCTCATACATTTTCATTTATATTTGTAAAATATCTTATATTGAATGATATTTTATGATATATATTTCTTATATTTTTTATAATGGAAATTTTCGTATATTTTTTATATAAACTGTGTATAAATTGTTCTAAAAACTGCTTACTTGTAATATAGTTTTCTAACTCTTTTTTCTTATTTTAACACACACATAGATACACGCACACACACACACACAAAATAACACACAGATATATATATGCATATAATATATATATATATATATATATATATATATATATATAATTCGTACATATTACACCTAAATATTTTCTCTTTGTTAATATTTTTTTGTAGAGGTATTATAACTGAAGTTCTAATTTAATTAAAATTTTATTATTTTTATTATATTGATATTTTATATTTTCAGTTTTATAAAAAATATAAAACTTGGTTTGGTTTGCAAAAATATTTGATAAAAATAACGTGGTTTTCTCGTTGAATAAAATATATTTCCACGCTGAACATAATCAAAGTGAACATCACACTTGATACTCATTTTTTTTTACACATGTCTCCGAACAAAAAGAATTTTTCGTTCAAAAGACCAATGTAAGTCATTCATCTGCGAAATTTTAATGATGGCTAAGCATTTTTTTCGCTTAGAAGCATATTTAATAGCTGACATTTCTTGAGATATTTATAATATATATAATGGCATATTGTAAGAAAGTTTACATGAATAATTAAGAAAAAAACTATTTTACCACTTCACAGAACATGCTCTTTAGCAAGAATTTAGCTTTTTAGAATTAGAGCATTTGCAGTATATTTCATTATCAATACAAAGGAAACATTATATTATAACATTCAATGAGTAAAACGAATTAAGATACGTCGAGTGGGAAAAATAAATACATAAAATCAACCAGACATTCCTTGTATCTATACATTTTTCTTTCTTCGAAAAATTTATCACTTGTGTCAGTTATGTAGAATTGTCCTTAAACTGTTCATAAATTATTAGTTGATTGCATTTTCTTTCTCTCGGTAAAGTAAATATTTGATTTAAAAAGACGTATATAATATCTGCTTAATTAATTTAATTAAATACTCAACACTTAAAGGATAAACTTAATAACATATATGTATCAAAAAACTGTTTATTTATTTAATACTTAAAATTCTCTAATTTAAATTATTAAGTGACAAATTTAAAAGAAATATGCATTAAGTTTAAAATAAGAAAACAAACTGAATGGTTATTCTTGGTTTTTACTAAGTAATTTGTTTTAATGTTTAATCATTTTAATGCTTTTAATTTATGAAAAATATGCAATATATTTTTATAATTTTCATTGTAACAGTCAGATTAGCAATATTATTTATTAATGACGTGAAATCTCAAGACAAAAAATAGTTTACCTGAAATTGTTGCTCTAAAGTTTAATTAATGTTTATAAAAATCAGTGTCCTAAACATTTTTAATATTTCAAAAGAAATAAATTGTTATAAGATTTCTTTAATAACATATATTTTTAGATAAGATATGCGAGTTCTTTTTTCATTTAATTTAACTTATTTTGCATTATTTTATGTTATTAAACAAAAGAGAGTTAATTATTTAACTAATGAGAGAATTCTAAAGTTTCGCTCTTACCACGGGCCATCGGAGATATCATTAGAAAATTAACAAATGCTGCTCCATGTCCTTGTCCTATAATTGTCACATTTTTTGGATCTCCACCAAATTCAGCAATATTTTCTTGAACCCAATGCAAAGCTGCAACTTGATCCATCAAACCATAGTTACCCCTAGCAGAGCCTTCTGTTGCAGGAAGAAATCCTAACAAGTAAAGTGGGACATTAAATTTCATTAAAAATATAATGAATTAAACACTTTTTTTTTATATAAATTCGATTATTAATCATTGAATTAGCACCTGAAATAAACTTAACTTATACTGCGCTAATATATTAAGGATATTTAGGGTTTATGATTTCTAACTAACTTTTAAAGAAAACACTGTACCATTGCAGAAATTTTGAATCTTACCCATTTAATTTTAAATAATATTTTAGAATTTTAAGTTTTGCATGCTTACAGTTTTAAATATAAATGAAAATTGAAATTCAAACATTCGATTTTGTTATTCTAATATTCCGATATAAATTCATATGAATACGATGATTTTATAAAAAATAATTTCCTAACTTAAGTCCAAAAGATAAAGAGGAAGATTTTCAATTACTAAATTTAAAACTATTACTCAAGTCCAGTAATTTTCTTTAATGAGGTAAGCGTTTTATTTTATTCATACTTTTTAATTTACGAAAGAGATAAAATTATGAATATTGTCACTGTAATGAGAATTGGAAAAACATAATTACAGTAAAAAATGTTGATAAAATACGTTTATTATAAATCATTTAAAACATTTCATACAAAGTATATACTTAAGATTATACAAAGTATATACTATAAGATATTATACAAAGTATATACTATAAGATTTCAATATTAATAACAAGTTTGATATACATTTATTTGTTAATGCATTGTTTAAATCGGTGAAAATTGAAAATGTTAATTTTATTTTAACATACACATTTTATAGCAGAATTCGAATATTTTCTCCACCATTCACTATAAATCCTATCATAAAATTGTTTCAAAATATTTGAAGATGTATTAGATGCTTCACCATTGTTAAGAACTACCATTAAGGGAACTTGAATAAAGTTTCTTTGAATAAAATGTATCTCTAATGTCGTAAAAAAAACTAGTACTATTATTTCTCTCTGTCTCATGGGAACCCTATCTATGGCTGAAGTAACCTGCTACCTTTCTCTTTTTCTTCCCAGTTCTTATTTTACTATACCTTTTGGACAAATTTTGGATTCATGAACCTCGAATATAAATTTTTCTTTAAGATGAATAGTCTCTTCTTAATGTATATCATTTAACTGCACATTCTAGTAAAAATAAAGAATCCTATTAACTTTTAAATATTTACAATTGATAAGCAAAGCAATCTTCAATTCAAGCATAAAAATTAAAGGATAAGTACTTTAGAATTTACAACCATTAAATTCTTTGTTTACTAAATATATAACATGTGGGTTAGAATTATTAATCATGTATAAAAATTTAGAAATAGTTACATTTTTCTATATTGCTTTGGTGAAAATGTTAAAGCGTTTTCCCAATTTTACTTTCCCGCTTCAGTTTTTCTAATTAGTTTTATTAAATCAATGATTAAAAGAAAGGATTACATTTTTTACGAATTAAAAAAAATATACAATTTTCTAAGATCAATTTTTTTTTATAGAAGCTTTAAACAAAAATATTTTCCAACACACTATTAAATGAATTATTAAAAGGAGCAAATGGACATATATATATATATATATATATTTATATATATATATATATATATATATATATATATATATATATATATATATATATATATATATATATATATATATATATATATATATATATATATATATATATATATATATATATATATATATATATACATATATATATATAATGTACTTTATTTTTAATAAATATATTTAAGCTGTAAAAATATGTTAATAATGATATTACTGATTGAAAGAAAAGTTTTCAAAAACTAAGAATTTAATTTAAAAGGTATCTAGTATAAATGGAAAATAGGTTAGTAGAGGATGAAATTTCATGATCGATAAAAGTAATTTAGTTTAAAGTTGGTATTCTGAATTAAAAAATAATCTGATGAAGAAGCACTGGAAAGTTAAAGAATACTTAAATTTTATGATAAAATATATAGTTAAAAGAACTAATCTTCCGTTTAATTAAAAAGTTAAGCTTAGATTGGAATTTTTTGTTTTCATATTAAGGAATTCTAATAGTTCAATTGAATGTATGTTTTTTAAAGTTCGTATTAATTGAAATAAATTTTAATGTATGCTCAGTTTTTATTTTTGAGCATTAACATTGAAGTCAAAAAATGCAATAGAAGATTCGTAGAGAAATATTTTAATTTACGGTATCTCATTGTCTTCCTCACTAACTTTAAAGAAAATAAGTAATTGTGGCGAACATATTTTCAAAATTCACTTTACTTTCTTAAGTACTCACATTATAATGCTAAAATTGAACTTATTTCCAAGCAAAGGCAATGCGAAGTAAATAACAATTAAGGGATTATTTGGATAAAAATGTTTAAGTATTATATTTATTACATATATAAACAAGTCTGAACAAAAACAACATTAACTGGAACTGAAATGGAAAATTGACTACTTCTTCAAAGGACAAATTAATGTAAAGGTTCTTTTGAAGGCATGTGATAAGCTCAAAGTGTTTCATACTAACTTTAAATTCACTCAAAGTTTTACAGAACATGGCAATTTTAAAAGTTATTTATTTCACTTTCAAGGAAAATATCATGCAAATACTTTATACTGGTCATAACTACTGTCATGTAAATTAATTTCTTAATAAAGAATCCACGCAAATGCATCATTTTTCAGATTTGTTTAGGGAAAAATTTTCTTTTTCTACTAAAATATTATGCACAAGATAGTTTAAATATTTAATTTATATTTTTTCTTAAATTTGTGTACATTATAATTTCTCATTGAGCTTGTATATTATTAGCTCCTGTGTAATATTTAGTGGTACACAGAAACTTATATTTTGGTTTTGCACATTATGAAAATTGTTATATGTGCTTCTGCTGAGGATGCAATTATTTATAATGGTTTACTAAGAATAATATGTTGACATCAATAAAATATTATTTTTTGAGCAATAGTATATATATATATATATATATATATATATATATATATAGAAAAAATATGACAAAGCATTTAATATCGTGAGAGTTAAAATAAATTTGCTGAATTTACAGTCACATTTTAATTTATAGTGTTTTAAATTTTCCTGAAAGGAATCAAATATTTTTAATCTGCTAGTAGTATTCCAATTTTTCAATTAATTCATGGTAAATATGTAGGAAGATTTCGGTTTGCATTTAAATCTCTTAAATGTAATCAATTGATTAGAAAATATGGCGTTTTAAGAACTATCTGAACAATAAGTATTCTATTAAAACAAGAGTAATTCTTGAACTCGAAAAACAAATAATTAAATTTCAGGTTAAATGATTATATTTTTATTTATGAAAATGCAGTATAACATACAATTTGTAATTTTCAATAGATGCTTAAGGTTAAAAACATTTCTAAATTTTATATACGAATCGAAATCTCATACAAAAGCGCTTTGTTGAATATATAATGTACTCCATTTTTAATTCATAAAATCTTTAAACATATCGAGAGTGACATTTATAAATATTTTATTACCACCTAATTTTTGTATATATAACGTCAACAGTACATTATTTAGATATTTTAAAAAGAAATCAACGGATGTTACGGATCAAAGTGTTACTGAGTACTTTGAAAATACTATTTTTTAAATAAATGTATTTTTATTTACAGCTTATAAACATAGATCTATTTTAAAGAAAATCAACTTCATATTTCATAAAGTTATTCAATAATATTTCAATAAAATAATTTTAGAAATTGTAAAGTTTTAAAAAGTATATTCCTATAAAATCATAAAATGGATATGTTTCTTATTCGCCAATTCGCATTAATGAATTGGCGAACAAAAAACATATAAAAATGCAAAACATAATAAGTAATTATTAATATAAAGATACTTAAAGTATTCTTCTCAATTATTGAATAAGTATATTTATATAATTTGCAAAATATATTATTTTTGTAATAAACATAAAATTTTCTTACGACACAAATTTGGAAATTAAAAAATTTTATATATCTCTTTCTGCCAAAATTGAGTATTTTTTTAGCAAAGTAATAACTTCTTTTAAAATTATTTTTTTTAGGAAATAGGTATTTACAATATATTGTATTTTCCACATTGAATCAAATGAGATTCTTGTTACACAGCAAAACTACCTATTATAAGCGGAAAACACTGAAGCATTTTTATTTTGTAATTTGACAACAATATGGATTGATATTGTTTCCAAATGTATAACTTCTTTACTAACATTTAAAATATTATATTGGTATTAGGTTGACATAGAATATTTTTGAAAACCCGATTAGTGCATCATATATGCTATTGAAGTATATTTCGCTTAAGAGCTGGATAAAATTTGAATTATTTTACGTTTTGAATAAAATTATTCAAGGTGGATTTAAGCAAATAAGCAGTTTGTTAAAAATTAATATAATATATTCAAATTTATTCATAACATTAGTGATTATCTTCATGTAATATAATTTATTTTAGTATATATCTTCTGGATAAAATAACATTTTAATCACCTATTTCTTATTTATATCAAAATAAATAAAAGATTAAGAAATCAAATAAATATATTTACGTTATTATATGAATTAGGACAGGATTTATCATTATTATTCATGGCATGAGTTTCATATTATTTGTTTTAAATTTTATATTACATATTAAGCGATAATAATTGATTAATTTTACTTCCATATTTAAGTATTTAAATTCATTTCAATACTTTCATTTAAATAAATTGATACTATAAGTAAATATTCCTGAGACATTTCTTTAAAATTAAGAAAAAGAATATTCTATTGTGGTACAAATGAAACACATGCAACACTTGAATTTTTATAATGATAGATATGTTTACATAAGTTACAAAATAATTTAATATTTTTATTACGTTAAATGTAAGATATAAAGAGTGTTTACATACGTGCTCTATTCTCAGAAAATATTTTATTTTAAACGAACAAAGTTTACTTTAAGAGATAATTTATTTGGTCATGCAACAAATTAAAAAGTACTGATTGTAATTCTTGAGTATTTAAAGTTTTATAAGCAGAGCTTTAGAATCTTCACAAAATTATTTACTTAACAATAAATGGTGTTAAAGAGAATTACAGAAGTTAATAATATCATTTAATACAAGATCATTTTAAAAATATTTAACGTTATTTCTGTACATAAAAAAATATTTGTAACCTTTTGTAAATGATTGTTTGAACACATAGAAAGTATGGCAACAGGTAATATTTTACAAATTAAAAATAAAAATTAATTCATGAAAAATCCTTTTTCGATGTTCTAATTTAATGAATTATTATTAAATTAAATTTACTAAAATTACTGCATTTTTAGTCTCATTATTTGGATGCACATTATTTGCTCGTCATTAAACAATTATGTTATTTAAAAATGCATAAAAATTTTTCTAATTTATCTTAACTTGAAGATAACTGCCTTGTTATTCATTTGTCATAAACAAATGTATTTGACTACAAATTTTATGATGAATTTACAATTAGTATGATTTGACCGTCTATGTTTCTGATAAAATAGATATTTAGGAATATTTTATATTTTTCAACCGATTATTTTGATGCTAACAATAACCAAGAAATATCAATATGTCTGGAAGATATTAAATCGTAAAATAATGCAGTAAAGTTATAATTTCTACCAAGTTTTTAGTTCTAAGATAATTTAAATCAGAGAAATTGGGACTCGTTTTTCTAAAAAAATCATCATTTAACGTAGGTTATTTTTCAAGCAATATATTTGCCAGCAATATAATATATATATCACCCATATATAATGACTTAGCTTTATTTAATGGACAAGTAAATAAAATTTTGTAATACCCTAGATGGAATTGCATATTTTTTTTTGTAAATAGTTCTGCTACAATTTGACCACATCAATTGTGATCATATGATGTCAGAATTCACTGCATATACTCGAAAGGCCTGGAAGTAATTTTTTTGTTGTAAAGATACTTTTAACAGATATAAGATATTATGTTTGCTGATTATAAATAACAACTAATAATGGAGGAACATTTGAAATTAATTTACATTCTAAATGCTTTTATTTTTTGTCAAAAATGTTGCATCATTTTTCCGTGCAAGAGCTAATACTTGCCATTATATATACTTTTATATACTGAGTCCTCCATACAAAATTATGATTCTGATAAAATGCTAATTAGTTTATTATAATATTTTAATCGTTCAGTTATTTTTTATTTGGAGTGATTCATATAATTCGTTTATTTGATGAAACATTAGTTTAGCTAAAATGTGAACTATATTAGTTGTAAAATTTGTTTTCTTATCTTATCATCAATATTTCAGTTGTTGTTCTACAAGAATACTATTTTTAACCAAAATAATCTTATGATATAGAAAGATGATTTTTCTGAATTGTCTCATAATTTTATGTAATCTTTCCCAAATCATACGTTATTAAACCTCAAACTCATTAAAATGAATCTTTTTAGTTATGTGTAAAAATAATAAGTACTTACTATCGTTCTGTAAATATATCAGTGTTTCTTTTGCCAGTCTTACATTTCAAATTGCGTGTTTCTTTAATTGTAGTCCAAAAAGTAAATAAAGGACCCTACATTTTGTATTATATTCCAATATACCATTGTTTGTGGAATGCATTTAAAATATTATTGGAAAATATTCAGGGTAATTAAAATATAAGCCAAATGAGATATTAAAACATTATATTTATAATAACTATCTCCTGTATACTTGTAAGAGAAAATTTATATTATTTATTGCACAAAGAATCAATTGTTTTAAGGATGGAATACGTGAGAAGATATGAAAGTGTCTAGGTATTAATAAATAGAACATTTTTAACATATGTATTAGATTTAAAAATTAATATTTTTTTTCATTCATTTTAGATATTTGAAACGGAAAACAATTTTTTTGCAAACTGTAGATTTTTAGAACTATATATTTCAAAATATTAAATTTGAAATATATAGTATTTTGTATTTTGTATTTGATGTATGATAGTATTTGAAATACATAGGATTTTGGTGCTACATTTGAATACTTTCACTATTTACATATTTTAGATTAATCAAAAGGAATATTTTTCTTTTGATATCGTGGAAATTACTTAAAATATAAATTTTCTTGAAAGATAAAAGGAAATCTACATTTCTATCAGCCCAAAATGCAACATATTAAACAAAGCATATGTACTCAGTGAAATTTCGATATACATTTCCAACTATGGGAGTTGCAATTTATTAGCAATGCTCATCAAGGGTGACTGCAATAGTATTTTTAATCTCTATAAAAAGAGAGAAGGAACTGCAGTTGGAAGAATAGCTATTGTCTTTTATGCTTTCTTTACAAAGTTTGTTTATTGATACTTTGCCGAAAACATCTAGCGAGCAAGCTCCTGAGTTCGTCTGTAGGTTAATAATCGAGAGATACAAGAGAGATCAGTCATACCAGCAACGTTGTATTATTGTCATGAGATAACTAGCATAATGTGTGCATGGTAGTAATGAATCACTCAGTCATATCATAAACCGCAGCATAGGGGATTCCGTCTTTTACATATCACTCACTGTCTGCCCATACTATTTAACATTATGGTACAGGTGCCGTATTATCCAGGATGCTAAATTCTGAATTTGGTGATTTTTTGTTGGATTTTCTTATGTATCTGCCAACTTCGTTTTTATTACGCCCTTTAAATGGAGACCTGTAAGAATTATGCAATAAATTCTATTTTGGTAACCCCAGTATTTACGTCATCGCGCACGTCACGATATTTCATCTTGGCAACATTTCTTCATTGCGAAAAAAATACAAAATTAGGTCCTGTATGATACGGCACCTGTACCAACGTTATTTGCTACTAAGTGGAGTATGCGTATGGAGCTCAGAGTTTTGTTTACCTTTGATTCACATCCGCAAGTGCTTGTGCACAAATGGTGTGAAGAACAATGGACATGGATAACGATATAGAACGACATTGTCTTTAATGACGAATCCTGCATATATATGATTTGCGAATACGAGTAGCGCCTTAGAGAGCGATGGCTGAGCTGTAGCGCTATGCATCACTACATACATCCTGCACCCAGTATCATGGCATGGGGTGGCTTAACAGTTCAACCTCACATCCCTTAAATATGCATTGGTGGTATACTGAATAACTAAAAGTACACCTCTAAAGTTTTGGTTATTCGTCTGACAACTGTTTTAGTAAAAAATGATGGCTAAACTAACTACTGATTTTGTAGTTACTCACATTTCTCAAGAAGTTGCAATTTTAAATAATGCGCGCGTGCTATCCTTTAAATATATAAATAATACTTTAATATCTCTGATTACTTTTGGATTGCCGGGTAGTGTGTTAAAATATTTTAGGAAGTAAAGAATATACTGTAATATTCCTACTTTTTAAAAGTATATGGAATGAGTAATAACTTATCCAACATAAGACTAGTAAGCAATATTCAAGTATAATATGAGAAGTTTATGTAAAGAATAAAAATTAAAAGTTATTTTAAAAATATCACGGTAATTTTCATTCACAGTCTAAAGTAATGACATTTAATTTTGTGTTCGGATGTCTACAATCTTACATATCGTCACAGTGTATCTTTGATAAAACAAAATGCATAAACTATTTCAAACCATTTTAAATAGTTATTATGTGTGTTTCTAACTTATAAAAATAAATCAATTCTAACCAGCTGGGAAAGGATCAATCAAGCATTATTTGTTGCAGAATCATACACACAATGTTGACAATTGCTCTCACTAATTAACCTATCAAAATAGTTTTACTTTAAAAGCGATTTTTTGATAAACATAGTTACATGACAATAAGTAAGATTTCAATCAATTGTAAGAAATACTCCCATAAAATTTATAATATTCCATTATTAGTTTCTCTTTAAATTTGTTACATACATAAAAGTAGCAAAGTTTTGTTTTAAAAAGTATAATTGATTCAAATTCGAGAAAAGAACAATTTCATTTTATTAAACTGTTCGAAAAATGTAAAAGGAAACGCTAAAACACATGTTCCATTTTGGAAAGATATATATAATTTTAAATGAACTGAATCAGAAATCTATATTTTGCGTGGGGCACTTTATATTCCAGTAATTCACTTCTCATCCTTTGTGACTGTGTATGAATTTTCCTCCCAAAATCTGATAAAATATTTCAAAAATACGATAGTATATTGAATTATGCTAAAATGCCATTCGGCGTTTTTCCTTATGGAAATAGCAATAAATTGAAGAAATATCGTTGATACATAAGCTTGCAACAGCCGTTGCATTGCGATAACAAATCTTATTGATTTCAAAACTAAGTACATCGTTATATATTGGACAAGAATTTTCGAATGTTTGTCTTTTGAAATTGAGTTTTGACATTTTGTTCAAAGAGATATATCTACTAAATGAACTAAACAAGCATCGGAGAAAGACATAGATCGCAGTTTTTAACAAATAAATTCTGTAAAATTAGTAATTAATGATTTACTTGAGTTGTATGCTATTTTAATTTCTTCCCCTGCAACTAAAACTGTGATGCTCAGTTCAAAATATTTTTATATTTAATGTCTTAATTTGTGTTTTCTTCGATAATTGGAAAACTGTAATAATTTACATTGTAAATTTATTACATATTTTTCTTCGATTATTATCGTAAAAACACAAATAACCATATTTGCTTTTATCAATACCATATCTGTAAATTTTCATAAGAAAACAAAATTAAAAAATGTTCATATTTTTTTTTAAATAATTCGATACTATTTATAAAAATTTCACATAAAAAAAGCTTTAATGATATTAAAATAAAGCTTCTGTATTGTCAGATTTTAGGATCTTACAAAATTTTTGTATAAATCGATGTTTTCTTATTTTAAATGTGTAACGGATATTTTATGTTCATTAATTCTCCGCACAACTTACTACCCACTATTATCCCTGATATCCTATTTTAATCAATAAAATATGCATGCACTTATCAATTAATCATATAATTATTACATACTCTGTCTATCATTATTTATTAAATTATTTAAAGTATTGATGTACATTTGTAAAAACATTTTTTGAAATATATTTTTTTTCGAAATGTTTGAAAACATTTCTTAAGACTAAAAATATTTCATTTGATAAATATAAACTAACTTGTATATTTTTATTAATATATAGATATCAGGACAAAAATCACATAATAACTTAAAATTTTAATACCACACAATTTAATTCTTAATATTAAAAATATCTATTTGCTCATATTTATAATGAATAATCTCAGCATAAATAAAATGTAAAATGAATATTGCGCATAATATCAGCAACGAAAAATATAATTATAACTTCCTTCAATTGTTGAAATTAAATAAAAATTTAATTTTTTAATGCGTAGTAAAGCTCCTAACATGTAAGTGAATTAAATAAATCCACTCATAAAATTTTATTGTTTTTGAAAAAGATGCTAGATTTAAAATTGATTCACAAAATATACGATCTTAAAATCAATCATTAAAATAATTTAATAGGAAATTTGCAAGAAAAGTATATGAAATTATTTGCAATTTTAAGCAAGTATTTTTCTTCCTTTTTCCTTTTCTTTTTTTTTTTTTAAATGCCCTTTTAAGAAAAAATTAGGACTGACTCCAGATCAAATAACATTATCTCGATTAGTATTATTTTGTAATTTGTTTCTTCATTAAGATCTCAGTGAATTGATGAAAAGAATGTGATAAGATTCCATGTTATGCATCAGGGGAACATTGAAAATTAATAGGAATATTAAAGAATATTACATTAAATTATTTGCTAAGTAAATTATGAAAGTATTTTACTATACTCTCAAACAATGATCTGGACCAAATACTAATTAAAGTAAAGCATAAAAAATTTTTCTCTTATGAAAATTAACAGCTTCGGATGTAATATTAGGCTGAGTAATATTAAAATTATTACTTGGCTTTTGTCAAAAATATTATGATTCACTAATGAGCTAAGTGAAAGAGGTATTTTAAAAGTTTAAATAAAAAGAATGGTTCGGCAATTCTAAAAAAAATGAAGCAATATTTATTTTTTACCAATGGCTTTAGTTAAACTGAAATTTTTTCGAATTGTATTAACGGAATTAACAATATTTCACTTTTAAAAATATTTATAGGTGCTAAGCATATCAGCTGTGTGTGTGTGTGTGTAAAGCTAAATAAAATAGTTGTAATTAACTCAGTTTAATAAAATAGAACATTTGTGAGGCTTAAATAAAAGCACTGACATAAAAAGATTGCTTAATAATTTCAAAAACTTCACTTGTGCTCACACACACATTAATTCAATTATTTTAAAGGAGTCCTTAGGTAAAAAAAAAAAATCTATTCATATTGTGTATCTTTTTGTAAAAAGTATATTTTAAGAAATAATTTGTTTAATTTGAATCATCATTAATAATTTCTAAAAATTAAGAAGTACTAGAGAGTTTTCTTCAAAAACTACGAGATTTTGCATTTACTTGAAGTAAATTTTAAAGTAAAATTTCTCCTTGAACTATTCAATTTTATTATTTATTTACTTTATTTTCCATTAAATATTCTCTTATCGACATCATTATTTTACTTCCAAAAGAAACAGATCTGAAAAAAAGTCCCGCTATTATACTTTAGAGATCTTCAGTGCTATTTAGCGCTGCCAACTTTTCTCTTTCTGGTTGATTTTATTCTAAGGAAGGATGTGTAGTGCTGAATCACGAATTCGACCTGATTTGACTTAGCTACACGAGCCTTAGCTTCCATTTGCCGTAACGGGTCTTCATGGTAGCAGGTCTCCCTAATTTAATTTAGAATCATGCTTTTGTCTTTAGGCTTTCGAGAAATCGTCGTTTCGCTTCTTCAGTATTTCTTTTTGGATTTTTTATTTTATTCTCTTTTCTTTACAGTTTGATCTCACTTCGCGTTTAGTTTTTCAAGTCATTCTTTATGTTCGCTTGCCTTGTGTTTTGTTTTCTTCACTCTCTTTTTTATTTTTTTCACATTCAAGACGATATTGTCATTGAAACATAAACAAAAAAGAAAAAAAGAGACGTTGTTAACTGTTGGTGGATGTTGCTTATTCTCTAGAGAGTTATATCCAAATGTAAGTTTAAGAAGAAAGTGTTATTCTTTTTACATCGAGAATGTTTGAAAAAAATCGGCAAAACTGAGTATGGGGTCAAATTTAACAAAATGTGTTGTGAATATAAGACTTTTGTTTTGCAATGCTTTAGTTTATTTTCAAAAAACAATTTATGCTACAACCATAAGAATGAATATCTGAACTAATAGGAAAAAACTGATAACTTTGTTTTCTAAAGCCCATTTTTTTTCTTCAGTTTTATTTATCTTAATAATAATGCTTTTAGAAGTAATTTTAACAATATTTTAAGTTGTTTTGAAAACCCTTTTGTTACAAAGAATGTTGTTGAAAACATTCTTAATATATTTGAAGATTGGTAAAATTTATAAATCAAAAAGACGATAAAGTTAAAGTTCAAGATGAAATCATAATCAACTGCAAAAATAATAAAGCTAAAATTTGACTGTGAATGGAACTAATAGTATTCAATCGAAGAAATGTTATTTTGATATCAGGCATTATTACTTGTATCATGTGTTACTCTTACAGATAACTACAAATGCTTACAATAAAGTAACTAAAATTAAGCCTTAGATTACTTGAAGTTCGTCTTTCCTGCTCTCGTCATGTTGATAATTTTTATCATACAGAGTGATAAAAATTGCCATTTTTGACTATTTAACGTTCCCAGCAAACAAATGAATGCATTATTTAGGTATAGATTTCCTTGATATTCTAATTTTAGTCCAATTTACACAATTCATCAGAGAAAATATCTTGTTGAAAATCACAGACAAAGAAATTTTGACATTTCAAATTCTAGAGAAACATGATATCGTTAGTAAAAAATATCTACTTTTAACGTGTAATAAGCATTTACAGATATTTATCTAAAAATGTAACATTAAATCAAAACAAATAATATTAGAAAAAGTGCTTGTTGCTATCAAATTGCATACATTTATTTGAACACAATCATATTATCATAAATTGCATATGATCATACATAGCTTCAAATGGCATTGGCCACGATTCTTTTTTCAAATAGTTCAGTGAAACATTTTGATTTAATTTAGAAAAAAAAAAGCTAGAAGAAATATTCTCTTCTATTACATAACTTTCATCATTTATGCACGAAGAGTCTTAAATCACTATATAAATAATATAGTTTAATCTCAAATGAATGTAAGCTAAATATTTGATTATAGTGCTAAATTTTAAACTTAACCATTAAAGGAAGCATTTAAGCTTTCAAATTTCGAATTTTTATGTATGAGATATATAGTACACTAGTAATACTTTAAATGAATCAAATACTTTATGCTAATAATAAGAAAATATTAGCTTATATACATGAAGTATTAATTTCATTAACTTAAAATATACAATTTAAATAATCATAAAGATTCCGATTGATTACAGATAATATAATAAATCATACTTTATATTTCCGTAAAATAAACTACTTAAAACATCCAATTGAAAACTTGTATAATGCCAAAAAATTTAGATAAATCCATAACTATCAATCTTTTTGATTTCAAATTTAATAGACGAGAAGAAAAAAAAAAACTGAACACTTCTTACTAAATATTAAAAATGCATTTTATCAAATGTAGCTACTATTAAAATCAAATGCACCTATGCTTTTTTGAAAAATTGTTCGCAGTATCAAAAGCAATAGAGAGATATACTTTTCAACATGACAAATAACAAATACGTTGAATATATTACGACAAATATACATTGTCATCATCTAAATGCATATTTCAAAAAATGTTGTTCAATTATTCGGAACATAATCAACTTAAGATTAAAAATTCTAACAAATTACTTATCACGGTGAAAATGATTGAGTATTAAAAATCTCATTTAGAAACGCTTCCAAAAATAAATTGTCACTTAAATAGTAAAAGAAGATCTAAATATATGTGAATTATCTTCCCTTTCCTATACTTTGTGATCATTTCAGTCAATTATGGATGCAAATGACATTTTCAATTGAAACAAAAAAATTTTGAACAATGGCATAAAATTTTACTCTAGAAAATAGTTTTATTCAAATAAAGTATTTTCAAAATGTAATTACTTTCATTTATTAAATTTTAATGAATAAATTTTATAAAGTAGAATTAAACATTTATTAAAGTAGTATCATATGATTTAGGAATTATATTAAGCTAATACTTTCCAAAAAAAGCAAAATAAAAGGGTGGATATTTCATTTGAGAATTATAATTTTGAGGGCATAAAATTTTTATTTATTTCAATAAAAGTACGATATTTCTCTGGATGAAAGTACATATACGCATAAATTTTCAAAGAATAAATTTATTTGCTTTAAATATTTATTAATAATATTTTATGATCACTTACTAAAAATATTTTAAAAATAATGTATTCTTTTTAATTTAAAATTAAATGTATCAATATATTACTTTCATTTGTATCCCCTGTTATTTTAATTTTTAATGTAACCATTGTTTTGATTAATACGCTATGGTTAATTTGTGATAATCTGGCATCATCCCCTTTATATCATACAGATAAACACTCTTAAATGCCTCATAGAGTTCTTAATTTAGTAAATTAATTTTATATTATTAATAGTGAATTCGGAATTCAATTTATTAAATTAATGTATTATTTTAATCAATTTTGTATTTTGTATAATGTATTATTTTAATCAATTTTGTAAATTGATGTATTATTTTAATCAATTTATAAAATTGACTAAATAAATGTAAATATTGTTATAATTGAAGTACAACTACTTAATTCTGTATACATATGTTAAAATAACTTAACTAAACTAGGAAATTAAAAGTACTAGCAATTACTCGAAATTAATTTTTCGCATATTTTTAGGAATAAAAATTCATGGTTCTTATTAGTTTAATTTAGAATAACATGAGATTAAGTGAGTAAAATGTTACATATATATTTCCAACAATCTACTCTGAAAACAAATATCTAAATAGGGAAGTAAAGCAATTATAATTTCGAATAATTAGAAGGTATTAAAAAGTAATGTCTCAAAAAATCACAAGTAAATAATGCTCATTATGTTTCAAATAGGTAATATATTGATCTTAGAATTGAAGATATTTCATTCCGTTTTCTTTAAATTAAAAATATACAGTAATACTTTGCCAAACGCTTTAAAATCAAGTGATAAAAAATGTAAAATAAGAATTTATATTGTTTTTTATACTCTTGAAAACATTCAGTATTTTTAAAATGAAATTGTTTGTTCAGAATTTTACTTAAAAATTAACTTTATTTCAATACATTTTACTTGATACCTTATATGCTGTGATATTTAATGAGACCCAATGGTTTCGACAGTGAAGTATGATAAACTCTTCAAAAATAAGCATGAAACATAGTATGTATTGTATACGAAGCATATTTGAACTAGAAAATATGATCAATAATATATAGAGAGGAATTGATCAATAATATCATAGAAATCCATATTTAAATTCAGTATTGGTTATGTGATCTCAATTATTTAATTAAATATTATTCATGAATAAAAAAATTAGGCTTAAAATCATAAAGTATTTAAAAATAGTTATGTATACAATTAAATTATTACTGTTAATTACGACCAATATTACAAAATTATTCTGTGGCATAAAAACAATCATTTTTGCGATGAAAACTTTATTGGAAAATTGTAAACTAAAAGATGAAAATGTTAATCTTTAATATAAATTTTACGTGAAATTCGAGTCCTAGAATAATTTACCTTTAATTATAATGAGAATTCTGTTTATCATATTTAAACATACTGTGTGATAAAGTGATTTATGTATTCCCTAATATTATTGCATTATATTTGAAATTTTGCACATGGTTAATGAAAATAATCTTCATATTTAGAAATATTTAATGTCATTTTTATCCATACACATGATATAATTGCTTCATTGTTTTAAAATTAAAGGATTTAAAATGACTCTATTGTCAATTATGATGAAAATGTCCACATACACATGCACACACGCTCGCGCACGAACGCTCGCGCATGTATATAATATGTTGATTAAATACGTGCTTTATTCTTATATAACTGACACACACACAAATAATCTGTAGAATTAGAAAATTATCTATAAGTATTTTAAGGAAAATTTTACAGAAAATGTAAAATAATTGAAAAAAAATTATGTATTCACTCTTTTCAATTAATGAAATATAAAAGATTAAGAAAGCACGATAAAACAGGTATGAAAATAAAATAATCAAACTTCTCATATTTTAAAACATAACACATCATAAAAGTTCAGAGTTTTAGTTATATTCACTTTAAATTAGGAAACGAAACCTTTTACACAACAATAGATATTTAAGTAAAAATTTATAATTGTATAATACTGTTCATAAAAAGTATTACGAAGTCTTTAAAAATAAGTGCAAAAGTTATTTAGGAAATTTTCAATTTTAATGAGGAATTAATAGACATTCTCTTCAAACATTTTTAATTTAAATCACATTCGTTTATTAAATGTATTAAAAAAATATTTTCTCAAATATATTTCAAACATAATTACCACAGCAATCTTTTAAATCTTGTTTGTTTTAATTCAATTTTATTACAAGTTTACACTAACATATTGAAATCTGTTTTATATCCGTGCACTTCAATTTAATTAGATAGTTCCTTGGTATATTTTTATTTATTCATTTATTTTTGATATTTGAATATATTAAACAAATAAATACTTCAAAATAAGATGCTTTTGGCATTGAGAAATAAAAATGAGATACAAGTGTTTCAATAATTGGAATTTTTAAACATATAATCAACAAATTCCAGAAATTAAGCAAAATAATAGAAGCATTCTAAAGATGAAGAGGATTAAAGTAGGAGATCTCTAAAGAGGATTTCATGATAGAAAAAAAATCAATTCCAGCGTAAAGCAAAAGAAAGCTTGCTCAAATTAATCTTGCTGTCCAGAAAAGATACTATGGCAATTTCTCATGAATTTAGTCTTTTATATTTCTAGTCACAATGGAAACTGATTATTTAAATGGTCATGCTTAAAAAGATTTATCGTCTTCTAAATTAAAAAAAAAATCAATATTAAATAAATCTTAATCCTCCAAATTACATAAGAAAAATGTTCTCCTACAAGTATTTTTATTTAATAATACAATTTAAATTTTTATGGTATTTCATGCAGAATACTTTTAAATAAACATAAATTATTTTTAACATTTATTTTAAATAATAGGGTGAAATTTCAGGTATTTAAGTTCTCTGTGTTTCCTAGTATGTTAAGACCTTTTCTAAAAACATTTGTATCAATTATATTCAAAAGAATGCATTGAAGGGTTACACATTTCAGTTATCTCAAAATATATACGATATTACGATGAAATATCATGGAAAAATATAAGTAAAATATTATGTATGCTTAGAGCACATAATCATTCAAATTTAATATAAAAGTTTCTAGATGCCTGGAGTTTAGTTTGGTGGATGATCTTTTTTTATCGAAAAAGTTGACTATACTGCAATTTACGATTTTCAGTGAATTCTATACCTCTAAAAAAATTCCCGCTTCAAACGACAAACAAAATCGTGAGTTTTTGAGACTAGTACCTAAATACTAAACATTTTGTTGCCACTTAGACACAGAAATAGGGCCATTCAGTCGTATTTAGAAATAAATTCCAATCAAAAGTAATGTCAGTGCATTTTTAATCAAGACTAACAAACATATATCAATATTACAGATAAATATACTAAGCTACTACTGAGATGGCTGTTATATGATTTCAAACCATTGTATAGTACTTAAGTCAACGTCTGAATTGTTATTTACACCACAATATCATCCCAATAAACGAACAGTGAGTGTTTCTATATATAGATAATTCTAACATAAGAATTTATGACTCATCATAATAATTCCTTATTTTGACAATCAGTTCACCTTTTAAAACCGTTAGTCATAGGATAAAGAGTTGGTATTGATAATTTCGCATAAATATTACCATTAGCCCCATTGAAACTATAATTATCAGTTTTAATAATTATTTCTGCTTTAAAAATTTTAATCAAATAATTGCTTACTTTAATAAATTAGAAGAATGTAAATTAGTTCGTATGCACAAAATGTGAGTTAATTTAACTACATATCGAATGATTTTATGGAACATTTTATTTCAGAAATTTTTAATTTTTGGATATAATATTATGAAATATCTGAGAAATTATCAGTTAATACATATCATTATCACTTATTTGAGAAATGCTTATTTTAGAACCAAATAGCATCCATGCATATAATTTTTAATGAACAAAATAATTTACAGCAAATTAGAAAACTATTAAAATTTATAATTAATTAGAATATGTTAGGCTTTATAAAACTAGGGATTTTGTGAAAAGACAGCTTAATAACCCATTACGAGGAATTTCTAAACTTAAGAAATACTTTATACCAATTATTGCCTTAATTATAATTTACTTATTCAATATTGCTAGTTATTATTTGCTAAAATTTACTTCTTCAATTAAATTTATATTATTTATGTAAATTTATATAATTAAATTTTATATATTATTATTATTATCCATTAAATAAAAATTTGCATAATTATTCATAGAGATGAATGTTTAGGTAAGTATATTCGACAAAGTTATGTGCTTTTTTTTGGTTGTAGTTTATTACAGAAATAACAGATGGTATATAAAGAAGCAATGAAAAGTGATGTTAAAGAAGGCTTAGGTCACCATCCTAAAGAATACGATGGGATAATCATGCAATCAGAAGGGGAGCCAGATCTTAATCTGCAGTGTCATAATTTTTTCGATGTCAATTTTCGGTTTACATAGATATTGTAAAATTAAGGATACCTTAAATGAACAAATTTATTACTCTGATTTTTAAAATCATGACGCATACTTTAATATTTGTCATTAATGTAACACGAAGTGTATGTCGTCTAGATTTTTGACAATATTGAGCAACCTGAATACCGTCAGATTGAAAATATATTTTGATCGGAAAACCTAATATTTTTCCCATGCTGATAACTATGATCTTATATGATTGCAGCCAAAACACTCTAGCGCTTGTTTAAAGGCAAATACTCGTAACCCCTGTTCTGACTATATGGGGACGATTTAATAAGACAACTCATCATTTTTAGTTATGCAAGATGCAATACACTTTTTTGACATATATACATATGTAATGAATATGAAGAGATTATAATTATAAATGAGAAATCATTCACTCAGATTTATATTAAAATGTAGCATACTAATAAACAACTAAATGGTTAGAGATGTATATACTTTCAGAATTAGTCATTTGAGTTAATTAAATAGGTATTTTCTTTATATATTATTGAATTTAACATACATTTATTTCTACCTAAGCAAAACAGATGAATCAATACATTTGTTTTTTTATCTTAAATGATTTTAATAGAATAAATCTGTTTTGATTAAGTATGAACATGCATTAATTCAGTATATTATATTTATATACTTTCGGATTAAAACTCATATACTAAGTTGTTTGATTATAAAGATGATGGTTTAATTGGCACTTTAATATTTACTTGTAAAAATTCCGATGGAAATAAATACATTTTTGTATAAACTCTGTTGATAATCTATTTTAAAATTATCTACTGAGACAATTGCTGTCTCTCTCTCTTATTCATTAACTGAGGATATTTGGATTAGCTGCGCATCAAAATTTCAAGCATTAATTATAATAACTCTAAACTCATTTATCGTAAAATGCATGCAATTAATTATTTAAATTATTTTTAAGAAATAAAATTAATTCAAGTAATGTTAAACAATCCACTCGAAAAATATTTTTTTGAGAACTGAGTCTCAATTTCGATATACTTCAACATAAAAATTAGTATTAAGACACAAATATTACTATTTAAAATAAACGTGCAATGCCATACTTATTTTATAAACAGCATCCCCTGTAATAAACTCAATTAAATTTATGTGATACGTATACTATATATAAATGTAATCCAAAAGCTTAGTTATATTTTCGAATGCAGAGATTTTTTAAATATACTATACTCAAAATACTTTACACGTAATATACCCGTATTAAATTTAATTAATGCTAAAGTATTAGTTGCTATTTTTATTCAAATATTCAGTATACATAATCACCTAAATGGGACACCCGCACATGAAATGCTTTGTTTCCTTTTAATATGAATGATAATTATGGAAATATTTTTAATTTATACTGGATGTAGAATATTCCTAGATAATAATATTCATAAAAACTTTTACATTAGTTTTCCCAAGAAATGCATTCGATTTCCCATTTCCATTTCATGGATTAATCCTATACCGCTTAAGCTGTTCTATGTCCTATATAAATACTGCCTTAAGCTAAAAATATCAGAACTAAGTGCAACAATTGTAAGTAATAATGTTTAAGTTTATAAAAATAGTGAAGATATCGGGTGGAATGATTGAAGAGATATATAATTGAAATTAAATCTACATGTTTTGTTTCAAAATGCTAAAATAATTAATTACTCGTATATAAATTTTTGTTGTTGTTATTCATAAACATGATTAAAATATATGCATGTAAAAGGAAGGTTCATCTTTAATGAAATAGTACTGTAGAATTATTTTAATTTGATTTGCCCATACTATATATTAAAATACTTTATTTAAAAAGATATATTTGTATAATAATTATATGAAAATCTCAAACACAATCTTTAGCTTTTAACTAAATTCCATATATGTTAATTTAAGAGTTATGATTGAAGAGTAATATTCTATTCACCATTTTTCTATTTTTCCATTAAAAATGCTTAATAACAAGTATCTGAATTCTCATTTTAAGCCCATATTGTATAAATAAGTGAGCATTTTTAAAATTATAAGGGAAATGGTGATATTGCTAATTCAGATTTTCAAAACACAATGTTATAAAAATGGTATTACTTTCATTTTATCATTAAAACGTTTTGAAGACATTCTTTAAGTGTTATTTCAGTTACTGTGATTTATACTTTTTATATTATTTGTAAGATTTAAATAAAAGGCAAAAAACATTACTTAAATTTAAGAATAATGTTCATATTAGAAACTTTAAACATTAGTTTTAAATTTTTAACCACCATGTGTCTGAAATATTTTGCTATTGATTATGCTAAATAATTTTCCTCGTGCATCCATATTGTCCCCAGCTGAGACTTCACTGAATTATCTCTATGATTTTGTCTCAGTATTAAAATTTTAGTCATAAATAATCTATAATTTTGGAGGAATGTAAATTGAAGTTTTGAAAATATGAAACATAAATGTTTACGCAGCATATAAATATATATCCTGGGTACATAGAGTCCACAAGAATATAAATTTGTAGAATGTTAGATTTTGAATTTTAATCCATCACACAGATTACGGATAAAATAAATCAATAAAACCACATGCTATTTTCCTCAGAGAATGAATGTATTTATTATTAGATGAAAATCATAGTGTATGATGTTTCTATTCATGCAAATGATGTAATTAAATGACAAAAACTCAAAAATTATTGAACTCAAAATTTGTAGTTAGATTTCTAATGTTACACACTCAAAAATTTTATGCATGCGATAAAAAGAGTTAATTGATGCATAATTTTAAAGATAAACCTGTTATATGATCATCGATTTAAAAGCAGAAACAGTTACAAAAGAGAAAGAAACAAATCGATACAAAGTATAAGCAATGTGTGAATAACCAATCGGAGTTGCGATAATTTAAAACAAATTTTATACTGATAACTGAATTATTTTCTCCTTTCTGTAAATCTGTGAACACATGAATAAGAAGTTTAAGGGTTGGAAATAGGAAGCATAATGCGCAAAGAATAAATTCAAACCTCATATTTCATTATTTTAATTAATTTCAGGAAACGTGTCACTTAAATCCTTAATTCCAGAGTAAAAATTAATATGGTCGGTGAAATGTGTTCAGCAGTTCGCACATTTCTAAAAGTATGGGGAAATTTCTAATTCTGAAAGTTTGAAATCCAAATATTGCTGGTAACTACTAGCCTTATCCTTTTATCCGAGTACCAGCCAAGGAAATCAGCTTATAGATGATGTATATTTTCATAAAATTATTCTGCACATTTTGATAAGGAAATTTTCCTATTTTCTCCATTATGTATAGTGATTACTTCTTGAAGTACAAATGCTTTGTATAATAATTAAAACGATTCACGAAAGAGTATTGTATCTCAGGGCATGAATATATTTTGTATAATCCTAATTTATATAAAATAAACTAGTTATTCACTTATTCAAAATATTATTTTTCTAAAAAAAGCAAAATTGTTTTAACGGAAGAGGATATAAAAACAAATAGAATTATATTCCCATTTCGGTATATATTTTTTCAATTTCATACTTAAAATGGAAAATTATACCACGTCAAATCTATTTGAAATTTAACTCTGGAAATGTACAGTTTTATCTTTTGTTCTATTTCGCAAACCTATGCATTTATTCTGCTTCGCAATTTTAAATGGATCGCAATGTTAATAATAACACGATGTGCATGAAACATTGCCAATTACTTATAACATTTTAGAAGTATTACGAAAGAAAACAAATTAATTGAGGTGTTTTGAGTAATGATCACCGTTTTAGAAAGAGTAATTTTCTAATCAAAGTATTTGAAATTTTATTAGAAAACTGTTTCCTCTTCGTGCAAAGGTTCTCTGTAAATCATAATACACTTTTTAAACATAATTTTCTCATTTTGTTGCCTTATTGGAATCAACGAAGCGTATTAATGGAATATCTAAATTGATATTAGAAAGCAGGCATTTTCCATTTAATGTTCCAATTTATATTTTAACAGCATTTTCTTTGGTATAATTGGTATTTCAGATAAGACAATCCTTGATCTATTATCATTTGTTATTTTCCTGCCTATGCTTGAAAAAGAAACGCGGCTCTTATTTGATTTGCATATGCAATTTAGATCTGCAACGATGTATATGACTGAGTAATGGATTTGTAAAGAACACAAATTGAAAAGTAAATTATACTTTTATTAAAATGTTTCAACAACACTTATCAATTAAGAATAGTGAAATTAAATTAATTTGGCTAGTTATATAATAAATTGCTTGATAATACATCATAAGCATTTCTTTCAGAGAATGCATTTTTACTTCAGTTAATGGGATGACAATTTTATTTAATATAAGTTCACATTTTGACATTAGAATGTTATTTATATGTAAACCAAAACTGACTGCTTATGAAATAATGACCCAACATTTGAAATTTTTAAAACATGACTCCGCTGTTGCTAAATATTAGGATTTCGGAAATTTTGATAAAATAATATTTTCTGAGATTATATGCTAAAGTTTATAAAATATCTACCACTTTTATAATAGGATTTTATCGTTTTAGACTATTTTAAAATTTATCTTTTTTACTTAAAATTATTTTAAACAATATATGTTAGATGCTCTTAACTTTTATTTATTGAAATTTTAACAAAGTGTAAAATGACATACGGCAATAATGAAAATTTAAAAAATAACGAAAAACGATGTCTCGAATTTTGATGAAACAATAAGTATACGAATAAGAATGTAATATGCAATGATTTCGTAAAAGAAACTTAATTTATCTGCCTTAAAATTAAAAAGTGAGCTTCTATGTTTTCTATGTGTAACTAATTATATGATTAAAACGTTTTATAATGGCATCTCATTTGCAATAGGAATTAATAATCAAACTTAATTTTCTATTCAAATAATTTCCCGGTTTTATAGTGTTAATTATACAGCTTCAATATAAAACTGTTTACCAATTAAAAAACGTATCTATGCAAATTATTTCTACATCTATTATCGTTAATTTGAAAAATTAATAAGAACTGCAAAAATTTAAAAGCTTAAGTAGTTATTTGCATTTTATATTCATTAAATCTTATTTGCTTAATGTGTACCTGCTTTTGCATAATCGCTTGAATTAATTAATAAAATAAAGTGGATCTAAAGGACTTATAAGAGCTGGTATTTTAAGAATGATGGCTGAAATTATAAAAGTATTTTAACTTACCAAGTATACCAAGTCGAAAGTTAATTGTAACGACCACCACATTTCCTAAGCTCGAAAGTATGCTTCCATCGTAGGGGTTTCCAGCGTTCCAATCATAGGATTCTCCATGAATAAAAAGAATAACTGGAAGTTTCAGTGGATCACGACCAGCTGCAAAATAATGAATGGAAATTAAAGAATGTTACGGTTAATAGTTCATGCATTCAATTCTATGAAATATATTTTTTAAAAATGTAATACTAAATTCGAAACTTAAATTGTAGAACATCAAAATTGTGTGTGTGAGCAAAAATTTTAAAATACATATAAAATATCTGGATTAAAATTCTCAAATTTTATTATTCATTTTCTACTTTATATATATATATATATATATATATATATATATATATATATATATATATATATATTATTTATTGTATATATATTGAATTTATTTATAATTAAATACAAATTTTATTGTCAATAACTTAAGATATTTACTGGAAAATTAAATTGCCTTAAAAATTAATAATAGAAAGAGTTTATCAGTATACGGATACCAGTTATATTCTTCATTATTCTGATTAATTTACTTCTTTCTCCACTTAATTATAAGAATATTACAAGAGAGATTGAAGACGTGTGTGTATTAACTAATACATCAAGCTTTGAGATATTAAATATTAGGTTTCATTTCTGTCAACTTTTGAAAGGAAAAAATCTGAATGTATATCTCCAAAATCATCAAACACTCTATTATGATTTCATTGTTCCATGAAACAGATTACTTTTATATTTTTTTGTTGTTTTGGAGATCATTCATCATTTTTAAACAGATGAACTTATGCTGTTTTCTAGACGTTTGCCTAAAACATGTTACACGTAAAAACGTAAAGATAAATAAAATAATTAGCTTGTTCTAATCAATATATGAATTGCTCAAGAACCGTGGCAGTAGTCAAAAAATAAAAATTGAAATAATGTTTTCAATGTATTAATTTTTAAAATTTTCTGTTTATTAATTTGTTTAAAAATGTAAATAGAATATTTTTCTGTGTTTTGAAATGAAGCAATGATTTAATGAGTAATGATTTGTTCCTTTAAAATACACGGAGATAAAATAATTCTCAAAAAAATATATAATTAACTGCTTTGTCTTGTGAAGGATTCAGATAAATTAAATTTTGCCCTTTTACTGTAAAAAATTGTATAAATGTATGTACATATACTTTAAAATAGCAAAACTCCATTGTGATCGTTACATTTTTTGAAATTTTCTTCTTTTTACATTTTTTAGAATTGGTATATACAGGGTGATTCTAAACTTATCGTACAAATTTCACGGAGAGGTAGGGAATACGTCAGAAAACCGATTTTTTTCACATAGGAAAGTATGTCCGCAAGCGTCATCTGCATGAGCAAAGTGGAGAACATAAGAAATGAGTACAATTAAATGGTAAGGAATGTGACTTTTATTACAAATGAGTACAATTAAGTGGTAAGGAATGGGACTTTTATTACAGCAAAGATATAAAGTAGTTCAAATTAAGTGCTCAAAGTTGAGACCATTTACACGAACACAGACTTCACAGCGCCGTGGCATTGACCACCGAATATTTTCAAAAACGCTCCCAGCATTTCACGGACAGTGCCTGCGACGGCCATTATTCGTACAACAAGGTCCATTTCAATGCTCATGGGTCTCATGCTCAAGGTCTTTCATTGGTCCTCCAAAAAAAGAAATCCATGGGCATTAAATCAGGTGACCGAGCTGGCCAAACCCAAACATGTAAATTGTGTGTATTGAACACACCTTCACGAATGAATGAAGCTTCATTTGTAAAAAAGCTGGAAAAATAGGATCCATGGGACCTTTCTGCATGAGCCCTTGTGCAAATTCCACACGCTTCGAATAATCGTCGGATTTCAGTAACTGCACTATTTTCAGATGGTAAGGATGCATACGTTCCTCGTACTATCCACCACACTGATGACTGAGAGATCCCAAGATAATGAGTAACAGCTCGTGTGCTGGTATTCCGATTATCTTTGATGGACAGTAGTATTTGTTCTGCAACGTTGATAGACCACCTCAGTCATCTTCTCCCCGTATCCTGCATGATGCTTCCTAGTGAACCACTGTCGCACAGATTGAGATGCCCTCGTGCAAACATTTCATGCTGCGGTATTCTTCTGTTGGGGTATCGGTCTTCGTAAACTTGCCTAGCTCGGCGGCCGCTTTCGTCAGTTGCCCCAAATGTGAGACGCATATCAGCTAGTTCTTGATACGTGAAACGATTCATCTTACAACTTGCAAGTCATCTTCTACACTGATGACAGCATGTGCGGTCGGCGAGCTGGTTGTCTACACACAGTGCCCTCTACATATGCATGCGTACTTTTAAGCATATACTTTCGTAGGTGAAAAATAGGTTTGCTGCCGTATTCCCTATCTCTCCATGAAATTTGTACGACACGTTTTGAATCACCCTGTATAAGAAACGTTTATGGATATATTTAAAATAACGATATTAATTTATAATGATATGTCACATTATTTCCGTTTATGAATTGCAATAAAAATGGAAATTCGGCCTTAAACAATAATTTTAAGTCAAGTAATAAAAAATCAAATCACTTATAAAAAAATTACATTGATAATAAAAGAATATATATTTTGTTGGTCGCTCATTGGTCATGTGTGTGTGCGTGTTTGCACACAAGGTTTAATTAGATCGGGAACTATGGCTTCAATTCGATTCCGAACCATTACAAGAATTTCAGCCAGAAGTGGGATTCAAACCATTGATCAGTTAAATTGAAGTCTAGAGCCAACCATCAGTTAGCTTGGCACAAAAGTTATTACAAAATTTATTAATGAATTAATATTTATTAATAAAAATATAAATATGTTCCATTAAGAAATCGTTGTTTTATATCAATTTCGTAATGAATTGAAATATTTAAAAAACTTTGGAAAATAATAGATTATAAACTATTCATCTGCTGTTACAATAACAGCATTTAAATTAACGTTTCTGAAATATTTATATTTTTATTTTATTTTTCAATTTATTTATCAATTTTTTTTGAAAAATAATGCGTCATTAAAACGTTTACAAATAATTTACAAACGGTTTTGATCTTTAATATATTCATGAAAGTAAGTATTTTCTTTTGAAGTATTGTGTGAATTATGTAAACAAAATAAAAAGCTATAATGAGTTAAATGTTGATAAATGAAATGTACTTTTACAAATATTTTGCAATTTTATTTAACTTGAAAAACAAATTTTTAAAACAATTGATGATTTTGAAATTTGAATAAATGATTCTAAGTATTTAAATTAAAAGTAAAATAAAAATATTGGAAGCAAAATGTGTAAATAAAGTAACGAATATAGCTAAACATTTGGCGGAAACTTGCATATAATGTATGATGCAGTCTTTTAAATACACACATACACGCACACAAGTTCTATTATTTTAACGGCGCATGATAATTTTGATAATTTATGATATAATATTGATAAGTTAAATTTTGAATTGTGTAAATCTCTGACTTCTGTACTTAAAATATTTATGGTTATTTATTTATGAGGAAAAATAAATAGTAACAAATAACGAAAATGTATGCAGATATTTATACAGAAAAAAGATGAATACATTTACATTTAGCATTTAAATGTAAAACAAAATAATAGCTATTATTTCGTCAAAGAAACTTGGAGAAAATTTTTATTCTGAACTTGTGTATATATTGAGTTACACGTTTAATTTTTGCCTATAATTTTACTGTTCTAACAGTATAGTTCTTATATAAAAGTATATTTTGAATTTACTTATAACAGATATATAATTCAAGAAAATGATATAACTCCATTCAATCTGAAGAAAGATTACACTATACATTATAAGTAATAATGCTATAGAAAATCATAAATACTTTATACAAATTTTCATTTAAAAGGAATATAAACATGCTTTATACAAAATGCCTATCTTTTTCACAAATTGTAGCTTCAAAGTTTTCACCACGAATCGAAAAAATTAAGTACGTATAAAATAAATATAAGAGGAAAGAAATTCTATATAAATAATTATAAGACATAGTAAATTTTGCGCATAAAAATATTTTTCACTATTTTGAATTTTAAATTGGAACAATGAAGTACGATTAACAACAATTTTGTTATTTGTGTAAAGATTTTGTTAAAAAAATTCGATTAAAGTTAATTTATCAGAATTATGTGTACATGATTTTATGCAATATGTAACTAAATGTATTAATAAAAGTATTATTTGTGTAATATTACTATATTTAAAAAAATGTATATTTATTATTTACTCTAACAATGAAAAACACTGAGTTGCATTTTATGAGAATAAATGATGTGTAATATAAATTGATATGTGTGACGTATCTATAAATCAATTCAACTTTTTATTTTACATTTTGTCACAAAAAATGGAAATGACGGATTTAATTTGGTTTTCATTAATACAAACAGAATTTTAAAATATAAACGATTTTTGAGCTATTGGCTTATATAAAAACACATATTTTTACTATAATAAGTTATTTAAAAATTAATTTCAAGATATGCTTTGAATTTCTCAAAAAACTCTGTAATGTGCATTTGAAAAAATTCAAAAAAATTTAATAGATTAACAGGGATAATATCATATTTTCTGACATGGACAGATCATTTAAGTAAAGAAGTATTATAAAATGTGTAAAATACATTTTTTTTATCATTTCTATAATTTAAGTAAGACTCTTGTACCCAACCAATGATAAAGAAGAAATTACTAACATATTAGCATATCTATCTACATTCATAGGAATAGCTACGTCATTAAAAGGCAAGCATTTAAACATTTCAAATATATAATTATGCTTATTACAAGTGCTTGCAACGTAATGCCTTTTATAACTTAATTTTCTATTTCAACTTATCAATCTTGAATATATTATCTCTTTCATGACTGCACTAGAAGAAATCTATCATTACAATAAATATATTTTACATCATTGAAATCATCTGAATTCCTAAATGATGTATTAATCGTTAAGTCTGAGATGCATTGTTTTTATTTTTAACATCTGCCATAAAGTAAAAAACAAAACATTTTATGAGCCACTGCTGAATTGTCTTTTCACTAGCTGGTTAAACAGCAAATTGAAATTGTTGTATTATGAACATGCTTTTGGAGCGATAATATGAGAAAACGAAAAAGACGATAAATTTTTTTCAACTGGCCGATTATTGCCTGTAGTTATAGAGGGCAGATCGGTGACAGCTTTTGATGCTAACATTTTTATATCTTTATTGATTAAATATAAAGGTTTACACAGCTACGTGGAGCATTTATACCTTGAGGTGGTATGGCTATGTTATCATTGAAGACCGAGAGCATTTATGAGTAATGCAATTTTTTCTGTGTTTGAAGACTTGTCCGATAAGAAATCTGCAGACAGTTTTGATTTTATTTATTTACTTTTGATTTTTCCACAAACGTGAAATATTTTTTTCCTTGAAATCAAAAGCATTTTATTGTAATGCTTTTTTTCACTTTTATATATTAAAGATTAATTATAAACATGAAATACCTTTAACTGATTTCTTTGAATATGTGATATTGTATTTAATAATCGATTGGTTTCAAGTCATAAACACCCATACTATATATATCAAATTTAATGAATTTTATTCTGTATGAAATTGCTTTGATGAATGCAGCTTTTGGGGTTATTGTTTGTGGCATAAATGCGCATTTCTTTGAGAATTATATAAAAGCTCCTTTTCTTAAGAAAATAATTAAAAAAATAGATAAATATATTTTGTTTGCTTTTCATTTTTTAAAGTTCACTTAACTTACACAAAGCAGGGGATTTTTTTAATTTCTCAATATTTTGAATTTTTGATCTGTAACGTGTTTTTTTTTCATAGCAAATACTTAACTTAGCAGAGTATTTCTAATTAAATTACTTGAATGAATCAATAATAGTGAATGCAATTAACCACAGAACGAAACACTCAGTAATCTTAATTTCAGTGTATGGTAATCAATCATTAAATTCACTTTAAAATAAAGAGAAACAAACATTTCAGTTCCTCAATAAGTTCACTCACCCATAAAAGAAATATGATTTTAAAAGTTTTAAAGAAAATCCTTAATAAAGAAATTCACGGTCCATGATCTTGTCTAATTACATAAACCTAAATTTCATTTAATTTGAGTTAAGTAATTTATTTACTTTTCTCTCTTACAAAAGAGTACACTTTAACTACGTTAAGGAGTTAGAAAATGTCACAAACTCTCCATATAACTGTTTGTGGCTGCCTAGCTAAAAGCTTACAGTCTACTTACTTCTGAGACTTAAAGAAATTTTTCTGAGTCTAATGTCTTCTTTGATCTTTATCACCATCTTTTGATTTTGTGTAATCAATTTAAGGAGGGGTGTGTAACTCTTAAAGGAGGAAGTCGCGCCTTTCTGCAGCCACTACTATCTCTCGCATATCTCCGCAAAGAATGAGCGGAAAAGGAGGTAACGTTAATGAGGTTTCCTCGATATTTCCTCCCCCCAATTCTCTGCGACTTTTTACGTCCTCGTTCAGTTCTACTCCTTGGAGATTAAATGATTTCAGAATAAAAAAATTGTTCTCCATTAATTGGAAGAAATATCCCTAGGGCAATAACTACGGCTTGTTTTACGGTGAGAAAAAAATTCCAAAATTTATTATATTCCTTGAGCTAGGAGATAAATGTCTTTGATGCAGCAATCGTATTTGATAAATGTTCCACAAGGCTGAAAAAATGAGGAAAAAAGAATTGAAAGGGGAACATTTATTAAGATTGAATAATCCTCTTATGTTGAATGCATAAAATAGTTTAATGACCTTAAAATCTTAACAGAAAACTTAATTTCTTAAGTCGAATTACATAATAGTTTAAAATAATTGAGTGTATTTGTCAAACATTTTCGCAAGACATTTTAACCAGAGATTCAGAAAATGAGAAAATGTATGTTTACCATATATGTTTCAAAACTTCTCTTCTTCAGAATTCAATTATTTACTGTATTAAGTTTAAATTGAGATGAGTTTTATAGCTAAATGGAATAGTTAATGACGACCGTAGTTAAAGATTTAAGGAAGACATGTAAGTTAGCTTCTGTAGATTTAGAAAAAAATCATACAATAATGCAATTTTACAAATAAAAATGTTGTATATCAACGATATACTACATGAAACATGATGTATCAAGTTGTGACAACATTTTATAAGCTTCTAATTGCTACTACATAGATTTCTTAATACTCATTTCATGTTTTTATGATAAATTTGATTCCAACTATAAAATGTTAACTAAAATAAGAAGAGTGAAAGTGTGAAGTGTTTTTTAATAAGGAAACTTTGTAAATAAGCAAAATAGTTTACTTAACAAAGCATTGCATAAGTATGTCAAAGTCGCAGAACATGAAGCACTAAGTTCGCTGTTCATGCTATATGTTCCTAAACATAAACTATACTCACAAATTCAATATTCACACTTATATGTGTATATATTATTTTAAAGATAAAATCTTTCTTTGATTTCTTTATTAAATTACATTCATAATAAAGAATTAGGCTAAAAAATGTTTTGTTCAGAAACAATACGTTGAAACGTAATATCATATCAATATAATCCTAAAGGCTTATGTAAAATCAAACGTAAGGATAAAATATGACTACACATTTTGCAAAATATTTAAACGAACAGTACTCTTGCAATCTTGTGAACGTTTCATAGTTTTTATTTCAAATTTCCTAAATTTGATATAATCTGATCAAATGCAATTAAGTTATTTAATCAAATATAAATTAAATATCAGTTCACTTGGAGTGTGTTTGCTTCTAAATCTTTACGTAAATTACTCATTAAATTTGTAAGGAAAATAGTTTTAGAACGAAATATCAGAAACTATATCCTGTAATTTGTGATATACCTGATTAACCCTTATATTATATAATATATTATAAAATCTTTAAAATGTTTCGTAAATAAATCATTCTTTGCATTTTAATAATTATTTCTTTATTAATCTCATGACCTTTATTTTTCATTTCAATACACCTAATATAGATAAAATTCTATAGCTTGCAAAATTAATTTTGATGAGTAAAAAGTTTCCAGATTTGCAGTTTCCAATGAAAAATATTTTTATTTCTTATCATTATAAAGCTCGGATACTATCTTTTCTATCTTTTCAGAACTACAAATGGTGTAAGTGAGAACACTTTTTCCTATGGGGCCCCCATTGGATGTGCCCCTTCAACCCTTAAAGTGTCTTCCTGCTTATAAGCAGGGACCAAACAGAAAACTCCCAGATATGACCTGACACATCCACAGGTATTATTTCCCAAAGAAAACATTGCGATATTGTGTAAGCCACCATTAACGAACATAACAGATCGTCAATTTGATCGGGAGAGAGATTCAATATCACCTTCCAATAAGAAGAAGGAATGCCCTAACAAGCCTAGCGATCACTGCCAGTTTTTATTCACATTATGTATTATTCTTTAATATTTATTTATTAAATAAATTTACAAATTATTTGTGAGAAACTGTCAAGAAAGGTATTGTTAAATCTTGAAATAATTCATGAATATGGAATAGAGATCAGTTTAGTTATTAAAACACTTTCTCTCACCATTTTTATACTTTTATGAAGGTATAACACGATTGCCTATTTTGATGCGTTTAATAAGATCAGAATAAATTTAAAAAATAGGTATTTAATTTTTCATTGCTTACACCATTCTAGTAAATGCTTAATTGTGTTAAACTAAACATATCGAAATTTGAACGATTCATTAAATTAAATGTATGGGATTCTACTGTTTCTATTTACCATTTAAAATATATTTTATTTAATATATATTATTTTTGTTTGGAGTGTTAGTGGAAATATGCATGTTAACAAGTTCTACTGTCTATTTTAAAACTGAAAATTATATAAAAATGCTTTGTAAATAATTATATAAGCAATGAAATTGAAAACTTCTTTTAGGTTCAAACACTATATAATATTTAGCAAAAAATTATCAATTTATTCTACTAAATTTTTTAAAATTTAAATTTAAACAATATTTTGGAAAAAAATAAAATAAAAAATAGCTAGTGTTTTAAAAATAAAGTTTAAAAATTTTATTTTAATATTTTACAATTACTCATGATTTGTTATGTCAAACGTTTTCTTCAAAGCTATTTCTTACTATAAGAGATATATCATTAAATAAGAATTTATTTAAAAATTACTTAAATATTTAGTAAAATAAGATGTGTGAAAACTTTTCAGTTTATTTTTATTTACTTAAATATCTTCATGGACAAAAGTAATATCATTTTTCGAACGATAATTATGACAGATTTGGGTAAATAAAAATGCATTTATACACATTTATTTACATTGTAAAAATTAAGTTTTACATTTTTATGCTTTTTTATTTGTGACTTCATTAATAACGTCAGTAAAAAAACATTTAATGAAGTTAAACTGCAAACTTTATTTTTCGCAAATTTAATTATTACAAGAGAGTACAAATAATATTTTAAAGAATGAATAATTATATATAAACACATTGGAAAGTTTATTTATGTAATAAATAATTTAAAGGAAAAAAGGTTTTTATCAAAAGATGAAAGAAGTTTTTTGGGAATTCTTGAAATACCATAAATTTGTATCCAAGTTCTTATACAGTGAAAATTTTTTCCAATAATCTATCTATAAACTTGCATTAAGTGAAAACGTAAACTATTTCTTATAATTTCCCAACTCACATGAAAATTGTAAATGCTATATTTAAAATAAATCCTGAAAAACTGATGTTAATCGCTATATGGAAAATGCATAAAACAAAGTTGATTTAAGAAAATGAAAATGCAAAAATAAAAGAATACCATTAGGTGAGAAAAAATTGAACAAGAAAATAAGAATAAAAAGTTTGAACAAGGAATGGAAGAAAAATACATTTCTTCAAACACTTTTTTACATCGAACAAAGAAAATGTTGATGAATGACGTTATGTTCTTTACTTAACAGAAATTTTAGGAGATATGTTTAGAAAATGTGCTTTTTTGCTCCATTTGACACAATGTATGACACTTTAGGAAATATTCATTTTTATCCGTAAGTTAGTTGATTCAAGCACATTTCTTTTAGAATAATTTGTGCAGGCATTGACTGCAACAATGTCCTTTTATCTTGCGTGCCATGAATTGAAATGAGAAAATATTTATATTAAACACAAGAAGACAAGTTATAGTCTCATCTCAAATAAAGAGAAATTGCAGAAAATGTTCAAATAACAAATAAACGTTTCTTTTCGTATATCATGTAGAATTAGATTTTATTTTTATTTTTGCTGATTTGAAAAACTGCATCTTTCATATCATAAATCTACGCCTTTATTTTGAACAAAAGAATTCTGTTAGATTATTACCATATCTACTTTTTAATTTGTCGTGACATCTATTTTGATGATAATATATTAAAAAACAATGAAAATCATTATTTAGGATATATAAATTCGTGTAGAGGAATGTTTTTTTTACGCATACATGGTTTTATTTTTGTTTTATTATTCATACAACGTTTTTCAAAACGTGCAGAAAAATTATTCGAATTAAATAGTTCTGTGATAGATCTGAGTAAAATTCAAAAGACAGTGTGTTAATGTCTAGTATTTTATAAAAAATATATTACTTTTTTATCTTTTTCTTTATTTAAGAAAAAGATAAAAAAAAGTAATGTATTAAGAAAAATTACCATAAATGCAAAGTAAACCGTTCAATTTTTAATATTCACCGAATTACAAAAATGTATTTTTGCAACACACTAAGAATATGAATTTATATTTAACAGTAACTTCAAAAAATAATCATGAAGTAAATTGTGAATGTTAGTGAATAGAGAGCAAAGAGGAAAACGATTTATATCATTTTGATTTCATTCACTTCAAATAAGAGCAATTAAATTAATTATATATAAAATCCGTAAAATATTTAGGAAAAAAAATTATTATTTTGTTTTAAGAATGTTGCAATTTGTTAAAAAAATTAAGTTTTATTGAATGTATGACATATTTTGCTTCAAAATAAATGCCAACATATGTTTGTTACAGAGACAAATGGAACAAAGACAGTATGAAGAGAAGTATACATAAAAAGACGTAATTGTAAAATACCATCGATTTACAAGTTTATGGTAATAAAATTTAATTTCAAGAACTCCATTTACTTGTTCCAATGTACTTAGTAGAAACAAATTGATTTTATAGTCATAAATAACTTTTTAAGTATAAGATTCACATAACATAGTCACAAAAAATAATCCTTTAATGTTTTTAGACTTTTTGAGGGTTAATAATCCCATGAACCTTGCCTAACAATTGCTAGAATGGAAGATACGAAAAAACAACAATATATATATATATATATATATATATACATATATATATATATATATTTAAAAATTATTACATTTATAAACATACATGCACTTAACTTTATACAAACATATGTATATTAACTTTCCGCATAAACTCATCTAATTTAAGTACCATTTACTAAAATAGCCTTAAGCGCGCTAGCAAGTAAAATTTTTTTGTTTTTAAAAATTATAAATTAATTTATTTTAAAATTGACTAAATTTATAAAATACTATTGAAAACTATTGTTTTACGAAAATAATTTATCCGTTTTTATTATATTAGCTTAAACATTGCCTAAAAGTGGTTTTATGTTGAATTATTTACTGAAAATGTTATTTTTCTCTTAGGTAACTCTATTTTTCTTTATTATGTAAACAGTCTGTAACAGAGTGCATAAAAAGAAAGATTTTCGTTATATTAATGTAAAAACATACCTTGTAATTAAATAATCTATGTTTATAAGCAAATAAATTTTAATGTTTTATTTATGTATTTATTTCATATTTAATTGCCTTAAAATATTTCTATTTAAAAAAACTACCAATTTATAAATGAGCCATATATTGTAAATTAAAAAATTCATTCAGCAAAGTTTTAAAATAACTTTAAAAAATTGCATTTCTTTAATTCTTTTTTTTTTTAAAAAAAGTTACACTAAACATAGAACAATTTATATTTTGGTTTAATATTATATATGAAGTCACCTAATTAATACTAAATTTCTAAACTATAAATTTATAAATTTGCTCGTTTAAAAAGATATGAATAAATTTTCTTATTAAAATTATTTCAATGTATAGAACACTATTGGCTTAGCAACGAGACACATTTTTGTTTCTTATGAAGAATTAATTTAAAAAATATATATATATTTTAGGAAATTATTTATATCTGCATTTTCTATGCACAGATTTATAATAGCATTAGTACTTTTCTGGTTAGAACTACATAGTTTGAAATAAAATATCCTAAAACCATATTATATTCATTTAGAAATTATTTTCATGCATTCAGAAAAGGATAATATTATATTACATTTTTAAGCTTCATTAATAAAAATAAATGTTGCATAAATTAAGATGTTTGGAATTTCTTTTATGAAAATGTATAATCATCATTATCTATCAAATAAATAATCCAATCTTTTTATACAGATGTTAACATATTATCAAGTGATCTTACTTCTATTTCTTTTCAGTGGGAATCAATCCTTACAAATTGGTTTAGGTACTAAAGAGGTCTCTATACACTGCTTAAAAGTCACGTGTAATCACTTGCACTTCATTCAAAGCTGAAAAGGAAATGTTCTTGTAATACCAGAAACCATTCCGAATACCACGTAATATCTGGGTCACAGCTACAAGACGAAAGATCTGTGGCGCCGTGTGTCAATTCTAAACATGAACTCCATGAGAAATGTACAGAACTTAGTGCGTCGCAGTTAGGTTTTATCCGGAAACCAGAAAAGAATATCGTGATAAATGGTTGAAATGCAATGAAAGCAGAAGGGAACGAAATTTTAACGCTATTCCTAAGAACCTCTTCGGTCTTGGAATGAAATTATTCTGAAGATCATTTTCCTCCCATTCCTTGATTTTAAATTCATGTCCTGCTTAAGAAAATTGCTATCATTGCTTTAAAATAACGAGGGATTTTTTTTTTATTTCTTTCTTTTGAATTCAGCGCTAGGGTTAATAACCAATACATAAAAAGGAAGAAATAGTTTTCTGAAAAAATGCTTATAGATCTTTTATGTTTTTATCTATTTAGAAAATTTAAAGAAATCAAAGTATTTCTGCATCATTTTTTCCTTCTAAAGTATCATAATTTCATTTATTAATTTTTAATGTATTTATTTCTTTACTGTTTTAGTCTAAGCTAATTAACGTAATGTCTACAATAATATAATGAATTGAAGTAGCCTTTACATTCACTTTGATAAAGAGAATAAAGCTATTTGAAGCACAATTACTTAGGATGAAAGTGTTAAAGTAGACGAGATCACTATCAAAATTTTTTAACACCTTATATTAGTTCTTTTTTGACATCTTATGTGTTAAACATAGTGATTGGTTTTGAAAAAGTTATTAAATTCCTCTACGTTAATTAATGGCGAAGTTAATCTAGTAACAACATAAGCAGGGGATTATTTTTCTCAAGTTTCTCAGCTTATATTCGCCAACATTTAACGAGCGTCTTGTCATAAAGCTATTTTTTCTGCACACTTTCGATCACTCTTTCAGCGATGAAGATAAAACGAAGTACGTCTCGCTCTCTACATGATGTCAGAATATTAATTTTGAGAAATAAATTTTTCCTTCTTATATTTTTATGGTCAACTAATTGGTTTGCTGCCGAGAAAATAAGAAGGCAATCATAGATTCAACCACCCTTTTCTTTCAAAGTAATAAGAAAAAAATGTAACAAGCTACAGCAAACAGAACTGATGTTTTAATATTGGCAGTAAACCGTTTAGCGTATTAGGAACGGGAAAAGTTTTAAGTAACTTGACACTATTTAATTACATTCTATTACCGCGAGCGAAAGATAAAAGCAATTAGAATATTCAAGATGTGAAAATTAATGAAAAAAAGTTGACTAGAGAGAGAGGAAGAATGAATAGATTTACATAATTAGTCAAAGTTGACGATTACTGTTATCAACAAGACAGCTATTGTACACGCTTTTTGATCAGTTACGATACAGCATTGAAAGTCAAAATTTTCAGTAAAATATTTTCTTGCTGTCATTACACAGAATTTCAGATTAATTAATTAAGTAGCTGAAAAACTAATTGCATTTCCTCTCAAGAATAATTCACAAAAAAAAGCCAAGTAACATCTTAATTCATTTGAAAATAAGGAAGAAAATTATGATTTTTTAAATAATTTTTCCGCAGATACTGCAAAAACATGGAAAATTTTGACATTATTGGATTCATAAAATGGTTTCTGAAATAATTTAAATTTATTCTCTTTTATACGTTGCACAATGTATGTAAATATTTTGTAAATTTTCAAAAAAGATTATAAAATGTTGTTGAAAGTTATGTTTCTTACATTTTTGATGTTTAGTAAATTTTAAACAAAAATATAATTTTGTTTGGTAAGTATAAAAATTATGATCATCAAAATAAATATTTTTAGAGAAATCATTTTGATATATTTTTATTTTAGAATATTTTTATTTAAATTTTAAATAGTTACACACAGTTAATATTTTCAAATTTAGGAATTAATTTTTAATTAAAAAATAAACTTAATTCTAACATTTATCAGAAATAGAATTTCTTTAAGGTTATGAAATCATAAACAAATTGAAATTAAGAATCAATTTTAAATATAAATTATAATCAAAAGCATCATATGAGAAAAACGTTTTTAATCATTTTAAAAAATTACTAGGCAATTGCATTTACTCAATTAAATGTGTACAATTTACGAATATTCTTATTATAATGGAGTTGCTACTTCACGTTCGCAACCAGTAAGAAAATTTTTATGACATCAAAGAGAATTTTTCCTTTTAACTGTTAAGGAGCACTGTTTTAGTTGTAAACGGTCCAACGAAATTTATTCCAAATACTAAATTGGTAATGGAATCACGGAATCATATTTAAAAACTAAACTTAAAGGAGATCATTTAATTTAATTTAATTAACATCACATTTTTCAAAATATTTCCCGCAAATTAATCACAAGGGAGTAAATGGCTGGCTGCAATATTGTTCTTTCCTTACACTATAGACATATTTGCTTGAAAATTAAATTGATTTCCCTTAGATATGAAATAAAATAAAATTATTATTTACATAAACGCAGTTGTATTGATAGGTAGCTAAAAGTATCCTTAAAAAATTATAATATACATATTTCTTTTGTAATTTAATTTTTCATTTGTAAAAATGTCACGTATTGAACAAATATTCACCAAACTATGAGCATTTGTTTTAATTAATACCATTTTCGTAATATTCCTCTAAAATAAGTAATCAAATATGTCTAAAACACATCGAATTCAATTCAAAGAAAAATATAAACTATTTATTTTTGTTGTAGAATGTTTTGCTTTAAATGAATTCCAGTTGTATGTATATAAATTAATTTGATTACATTTTACATGTTTTACTGGTATTTAATTGACAACGGAAAACATTTTATACTCTTATCTATATATTTTATGCTGTAAGCATTTCCATTCAAATTATCATTATTTAAAAAAAAAAACAAAAAAAAATTGTTATAATAAGCATATCTATTATTTTTAAACATATATTCTTTGAAGTTCGAAAAGTTAATCAATAAAATGATATTTGAAAATTTTAAAACGCTGAATAATTGAAGATGAAGAATCAGTTCCCTAGAAACTGATGAAAACATTCTAGCTTCATTAAAATAACTTACTATTTAATAACATGCAGTTTTACTGTGATTCCAAAACATAATATTTAATAACTTTTGTAATGTATAATTATCATCATTACAGTTGCATTTATAACTTTCCTAAAATATTATTGTTTACTTATCGATTACCAAACTATTGTACGTTAACTATAATAGAATCTAAAATATTATCCGAAATATTGAATACTCTCATCTCATTCAATGTTGTCTGTAAGTCTATTGGGCAGCAGCGCCATCTACTGTCAATATTGTTAATATGTGTCTGTTACAGTATATATATCTGTATGAGAAATTTGAAAGTAAACACTTATGTTAAAATGTCCATGTTAAAAAAAATAAAGGATATGATATGGTAAAAATCACATAGAATTTTACTTGATTGTGTTGTATTGTTTTAATGCAAATAAATAGTTTAAGAACTAAAATAGGTATAATATGACATATTTTTGAGATTTCGTATGTATAAAAACAGCATTTATAAATAGATTTTATAATTCTTCGCATACTACTATATTAAATACTTTCTAAATATAACAAATTAAAGTATGGTTTTTATATGAACATTTTCAGATTTTTAAGCATTAAAATTAAGCAACTTACGTATACGAATTCAATACAGTAAATTATTGAGATATTTATGCTCAAAATCTGCTTAAAAATGAGAAGGGTTGCTTACCATTATCTGCTGATCCACAAGTGAAAGGTTTGCTGCAGTAATAATTTCAATATAATTACCTAGTTCATAATTAGCTTTATTTTAGTTTTTTCCTTGCTTAATCGATTTCTCCACTCTAAACATCTAAGGTCATATGCAACCCTTCGCATTTCTAACCAATAAAAATGTTTGCTTAAAATAAACTTACGTGAGATGTTTTCTCTTGACATTAAATTTTGAATTGCATCAAGGGTATCCAAGCTAGATATAAAATATGACTCTTTGCTATAAGAAATCTGACCACGTAATCACCATTTTCAGGTTTTTATTTTTTTGTTCTTTGTGAATGTCAATTCGAGCACTTCAATCTTGGTTTAATTAATTTTGACACATATGATAGACAACAATCTTCATAAGATCTCTTGAACTCGTTTTATATTCAGGCATGAATTTTAAATCAATATTCCAATGATGTCATCTTACTATTGTCTGAATTTCTTTTGAATACAATGATGTAAGGCTGACGACGGAAAGGCCATAGGCGTTTTCTGCAACAATAAATTCTGTTAATATTGGTATTTCCAATAAGTTTCTTCTGGATTTATTGAGAAGAGATCACGAACCTGCATAGAATCTTTAGTAATATGCCTTCTTCCAGAGAGTTTTGTACTTTTTCAAACATAAGTATTTTAAAAAACTAAGTTTTTCTCGTTAAAAACGGTTTTAGATCAATAATATGCACTTACCTTCTAATCATAAAACAGCAGGAAAAACATGACTTTTAAAAAAAATATTTTAAAAAGTGATTCACATTTTTTTTAAAACATATAGTCGAATGATGTCTATTAAAAAAATATTTCAAATGTTCTAACAAGTGTAATTAATTTGATTTGCAAATGTACCATAAAATATATTATATGATATTTTGCACCAGTGAATATTTTATCATTAAACAATGATTTTGATTCAGTAATTATTTATATAAATAAATAACTTCATTTATTTTGATTGACTTTATGACATTCATTGGAATCTTCCATGAAGTTCTAAAGCATTAATGCAGTATTACAAATGTTCCTCTTCACCCAGAATAGACTATCTTTTAATTTCTGGACATAACTCTTTTTAGTTTCCTGGGACTGTTGAAAGGAAGAATCAGTCACTCGCACGTCGGATTCAAAGAAACAACCATATACGCCATGCAGCTAGAATGCGGTCTGGTTTCCGTCATTTTGTTCTGTTGAATGTACAAACTTTTGTAATGTCATTTCCTTATATATAGTATATAGTTGCATAATAGAAGTTTTTATTTAAGATTGCCATTCACTGAAATTCACACTACATCGCAACAACAAAAACTAGCTGAAAACGATGCAGTTCAAATGCTGATGTTTTTGTAAAATACTATAATAAGAGGAGAGTATAAATTAAATAACTAAATTTTTCTAAACATACCTTTTTATATGTTCTGAACCAGCTTCATATAATGCATTATGATGACTTGCTAATATGAATAACAAACACATATTTTCAGAGCATCAACACTCTTGAATTCTTAAATGGGCAATAAATTATGCTCAAAATCGAATATGTAACTAGTTTGTTACAATATTGTTTACAAAAAAGTGTATTTTTATGTTTTATCTTGAAAAAGAGATGGATTATTTATATTTTTAATCCATTAGAGCCAGGAATAAATTGGGAGTAATTGAAAACAATTAAAATGTGTTACCTATGAAATTAAAGTTATTCGTATTTTCTGAGTCACTGTAAGGTATCTCGTCTAAAACTAGCTTTCAGTATTTGACAATTGTGGTGGAAGGAAATCAAACATCTCTATTTAAATGTTCCTAAAATTTTAATTTCAGCTAATCTTTCATCAGTTAAACTCTTGATTAGTCTTAAAGAATTAAAAAGTTATCAGACTAAGATTCAGATTCATTCTCGAGATTCAGTGAATTTAGAAGGTCTAGTTATTGTTAACAATTGTTGACAAATTCTAGATATAGCTCAAAAATACCAAAACAAGATTTTGCAATAAATTTTAAATTGAGGTAATAAAAATTTGAACGAAAAAAAATGAATAAAATAATATCTTGAAAAAATATGTTAATGATTTTACCGTTATCAAATTCAAAGGTATTCCAGTATTTCTCAATTTGTTCAAGAATAATAGACAGTCTGGTTAATACTAAAACATAATGCTATTGTGGAAAATATAATTATTTTTACTAAAATAACATTCCAATTTTTTTATATTATGATATAACAACAATTTATTAATTATCCAATACCAGTTGAATGGCATTTTTTGAAACAATTGATTTTCAATCTTAAGATAAATAGTAATACTTATCATTGCATCGCAGAATTTTAATAAATGAAAATTTGTCATTTACTTTTTAAATACCAAACTACAAAACAATACATAAAAAAATAACGGAATTTTCTATGATCCGAAAGTGTTAACATCACATTCTTAAAAGATCAAGGTTAAGTTCAATAAAAATGTTTAAAGTAAGAAAATAAGGAATCTAATATGGATATCCCTGTGTTTTAGTTGCTTTTGAAATGTATAAATAAAATGCAATAATTATTTGAAAATAATTACACTCTTTATTTTTGTGTAGATTCGTAGGCATATCCTCATATTTTAAACATCTTATCAAATAATCAATATTAAAGTATAAACTGACACAATTTTAATATTTTATTATTATTATTTAAACACACTACAATTTTAATATTTAAAAACATAGATCAAGAGTACAATGCAGAGTTTTAAATCATTTGCTTATTATGATTCTAAAATATTTAGAGTTATATTTAAATTACATTTGAAAAAAATTCCTAAAACCTTATGCATTTTTTAACAATAAACTAGAACTGAAAAAAGCCAAAAAGCCTACTTGATTGGCTATAAATAATTAATTATATAAATACTCAAAAATAAAAGTTGTTTTTAATGCAGTTTGTGTTTAGAAATCGAAAAATTTATTTACATCTGCAAGTCCTCAAATATGTGCAAGAGAACTATTTTACTCCTAAAATACACCAATTTATTTTTCAACTGACAGCAAATCAGGTAGACAAATTTGCCCTTTAAATATTTCTTAAAGGAGTTCTCTATTTTATATTTAACTCATTTTTCTACCACTTTGAACCTAATATTTGTCTTTTTTTTTTCCATAAGCTTCAAAAAGATTTTATGAAAGAAATTCTACAATTGCTTCAATATTCTTTGAAAAGGTGAAATGCTTAAAAATATTTTTTTCAAATTGTCCCAAATGGAGTTATTCACTTTTATAAATAAAGCTCTATTCCATCCTTTCAGAAAAGAAAAACATTTATCAGAAAGAAACCATTTATCTGTATAAAGTATTTCCTTTAATTATAGTGAAATAATTCTTCGAAAATTTTTCCCGTTATTAAACGCAAATAATTTATTTTCGTACAGCTACAAATATTTAAAACCTAATTTGTCAAAATCATAATTTTTAGATCAGAGAAATAAATTATTAATCTAGGAAATAAAAAATGTAATGCTTTGAATCTAAATTTATTAGAAAAGAAATTTATTAATGTATTTTAACAAGAATTTCGCTGTTGATATAAACATATCAGTAACTGAAATAAAGATGAACCATACCTTATGTTACTTAGAAACAGATGCTGTTTCCTTTGGTTTCTTGGAAGATATCAGTTCAAAAGGTATTGACGAATTCCTTGTCAATACCTTTGATATATGTCTTAGATATAATATAACTTACTCGAAATATACAGAATTACTTCAATAGTTTAATATTGTGGCAAATAAATAAATTTTAAATTTAAATATTCTTCGAAAATATTTTCCTTTGTGGTTATGTTTTTAATATATATAACATCCGAACATCAAAGGTTCTTAATTCAATTCTCAAAAATATGCTTTGAAGGATAATGATTTTCCAATAAGCTATGCATTTCACTAATGTGTTTTGACTTCATATCAATCATTTTCTTAGAATCCGGGCTGTGTTTTATTATATGTGTGTTGCCAAAATTATTTAATATTAATCAAATTCGAACATCAAAAACTCTTCCGCTAATTCTCGCAACTGGATCTTTATAGGATAATGTATTTTTGAAATTTTACGTTCTTGTTTGAAAATAAAGACATTTATAAAAATATTATTAAGAGCATATATAGAGTAAGTATGTAGCCGATGCATAATTATAAATGTTGAAATATATATTTAAAATTATTTAGTATAAAGATTTTTAAAAAAAAATGTTTTTGCTTTGATCCTAACTTTATATTTACGTAAAATAATTCATTTCTTGGAGAATAATAATATTTGATTTTAAAATCAAATATTATTATTTGATTTTAAAATCAAATTTTATATTAATAACTAATAGAATGGGAAATTTTTATTAATAGTTTAAAATATATCTTACCTTTCAATCTTTGTTTTGATTTATTTAATTATATTACAATCAATTACTTAAAAAGACCTTTTTTATTTATGCGGATACATGAATAATTATTTTTAAAATGTGTATTTTGTATTCATAATTTACTTATATTTAAGCAATTCTTCACGCATATTTCAGGAAGAATCAAAGCTTGCCTTGCAAAGCTAGCATTGCAAGGCATTGAGAAATATGACCAGACTTATATGGTATTGTAGGTATTATGCTTATTAGTATCGGAAGTGAGGATTTGTATTCCATCCAACACAACTTGAGTCCTTTGATAATTCATGGCAGAACCATCATAAAAGCCTTTATAACCAAATTACCATTCACTTTGTGCCATTATAAGAGACATTGGCTGAAGGGGATCGGAACAGAATTGTACTGTTGATGTTTCTCTAGTAATGGTTTCTACCTTAGGTGTATCTCATATCTAAACCTGAATTCAATCATTTACTATAACAGCTACAAACCACTACAAGAAATAATAATAATAAATTATGATGTGTGTTGTAAACATTAAGTTTACATGGCTGTTCCGTATTACAATATTGTGAGACTTTATAAGCAAATATATTCCTGTAATGAATAAATACTTATTATAATTCTGAATTAGAATTTATTATGTGTAAACCTTTTTTTTTTTAAATATAAGTTAAATTAAATAGATAACTTGTATATATTTAGATTTATGAGATTAATTTTTTTTTTTCATCCAAAATATAGTATGTATTTTAAGGAAGCGAGAAAACAATAAAAAGAGTAATTATATTAGATATAAAATGCTATATATAATTATTGAGAATTTTACACTTTTTTTAGGAAATAAGCTTAAAAAGCAAATTTAAGATATATTTTTATTCATTAATTTTATTCTGTGTCGATAATTTAAAATAAAATTTATGAATGATATTAGTAAATTAATAAAATTTATGAATGATGTTAGTAAATAAAATTAATAATTATAAACTAGTTATTTTATTCCGATAGATGACTCTATAAAGTGAAAACATATCAAATGAGCAAACTATATAAATATTGTGTAAATTTGATCATTTTTACAAGTGCAGATACATATTTTTCAAAATTAAATAGTTCCGTGAGCAATAATTTTATATATGACTTAAATGTTTTTCATATTAAATCTAAATATAATTTATGAAATAATTTTTATTTTAGTACTTAAAAGTTACATTTATTACAAAATCATCAAAAATGGATCTCATAAATGTCCATCATTTCCTTTTGCAGTTTTAAAATCTATTAGAAAAAAATGCCACAGGAAGTACATGGATTTCTGTGTTCAATTCTTTTAAATTTGGATTTTTTATGATTTCAGAGTTTCAAAAATATTGTATCGATTTTGGTATTCTGAAATAAGTACTATAAATTTAAAAATATTTCTAATGATTTTTATCAACAAAAATAAATGCTTAAATATGTTTTACTAGAAGAAATTTAAATTTTGCTTATATTTAAAGTTATTAAATAACTTTAGGATAAATCTTAACTGATGTCTACAAAAAATATTTTTTAAATATTATTGACATTTCTTTTTATTTTTACTACTGCAAATTAATTTATGTCAAATCTTAATTATTGGAATTATTTTATATAAGATAATGTTATATTTCCCTCTTTCTTTTTTAAATAGGGTAATTAATATACTTTTACTTAAATAGGGTAATAAAGTAAAATTTTTGCACACACATACACACAATAAAAATATTTATTAATATTTATTAAAAATCAAAATAACCTTTAAATGTGAGTAACTACAACTAAGAATCATACTTTCACTAAAAATGCAACTCATTTGCTTTAATTTAAATTTCATAAAATTGCGAAAATAGCGTCGAGTGCTCATTAATGTTCATTCGCTAAATGTTTTAATCTTTAAGAATAGCAGTACGAATATACATAATGAATGCTTTTATAAACTACAAGCATACCTCTTATTTTATGTTCCAATTAAATAGATTATTTGCTTTGAGCCTTATAAAAGCAAGTGTAAGGAAAATAGCGCTTATTTTCTCACCATTTTCACTTCAACAATACTATTGGACCATTCAATCAAAACAACACACTTTTACTGCATTTGAAGCTATTTTACACCATTTTAACATTAATATTCTTTCTAAATTAAAATAAATTTCCAAGATATGATTCTTTTTGAGTGGCAACATGCGATTAAGCGTTAATTTTTACCTGCATAATGCTATGCATGAGGTATATCCTGATATTGTAATATCATTAAAAATATTGTTTTACGCATTAAATTATAAAGCATAAAGAACTTTAATAAGAATTAAAATGCATTAAATTGAAGAAAATGTGTATAATTTCTCATTCAACTAAATATATTTTCCATTTTAATCGATAAAAAACATAGTAAATGTGTGAGTTAAAGATACATTACAAATATTTTACAGCTTCATTTCTCAATTTATAACTATGTGATGTTTAGTTGTTTTCCAGTCTGTCTGAACAACTTGGCAGCTGTGAGCGTTGGAAGTAGAAGTTACAGAAAACTTGTTTTACTATTAGGACATAGCGTGTTTCTGTCTCCTTCCTTTCTGTTCTCCTATAACAACTCGAGTCAGGTTCAATTTTCTTGAGCGGCCGACTTATCGATTTATTGGATAAAACATTTCATCATTGATGTTTCATATCAAGAATTTCTACCATTTAGTTTTCAACTGATGACTCTTTTTTATATTAAATATAAGATGAAAAATTTACTTTGTCAATACTAACTTTACAGAGAAAAGTACATCCTTCCTTCTATGTTTATAAAAAAATAGCAAGGTATATAGGAATGTTTCAATCATTTTAAAATATTAAGAAATATCTTGATATTTTAATATTTCATGTATTCCTTAAGTTATAATTTTGTATTTTAATTATATTATTTAAAATTAAACATTAACCATTCACATATTAAAAGATTTTTAGTAACCTAAAAATGTTAAAATATTTTTATAGTTTGGAAATGTGATACTTATTGTATTTCTATTTTAGTTTAAAATTACATTTATCTATTAAAAAAATGTTTAATAATTTCTCAAGATATTCAGTTGACAGTCTTATGCTCGGATAATTATTTATCTTATGCATTTATTGTATAAGATAAATGATTTTATTTTATTGATAATCACCAGTCCTTTGACTATATTTTAATTAAAAATATGGCATTTATGTCATTCAACTGATATAAATATTGAATTAAATTTGGGTAATTAAATTGCTATTTATTTATTATCAGGAAAACATCTGAGCTCTAATTATAACTGAGTAATATCATATAAATATTTAAAATTTAAATTTATATGTTCCTTTCCTATGCTTTCTAATCATATATGGATAATATTCAAAACATTTTTTTCTGTCTTAAAAATGAATATCATATAAGAAATACAGTGAATTTAATTATTCTAAATACTTATAACACATGTTGTTTGTTTAATACAAATTAAAGATCAATATGAAAACATTTAAGGTACCCGAAAACGCTCAGAACACTTTTTTTAATACACTGCATACATACATTGTAACTATTTTTTCTTATTTCACTTTACAAAACATTAATATTGAGCTTCTAAAATTTGATATATTCCAATATTATTCTTCAGAAATGTTAAATTATGAATACAATTTTAAAACTTTAAAAACTGCTACATCAAAAACTATTAAACATATTTGAAAAAAAATAATACCAAATAAGTCATATGTTGTTATGTAGAGAATGTACTAAAATTTAAAATTTTTTTTTAAAAATAAAAAAATACGGCCAGTTGAATATTTATACTGAAATTTTAGCTAAAATTTCTATGCAATTATTCGAATAACAGGCCATAATTTGAGAAATATTTTAGTTATAAAATTTCTTTTAGTACATTCCTTAGAAAAAAATATACAAATCACGCTCATGAAATTCCATAGTGATATTATAAAAATATTTTTGAGTTATCGTTTTTGAAGCTTGCCAATTATGGGTAAAAAGGCCAGTTCTGAGAAAGTCGCATTTAAAGATTAAAATGTTGTGTCTTTATAAGAAATTCTCATATTTGCTAATTAATATTTTCATTTGATTTTCTGATTGATTTCCGGAACAGTAATTATTTTATGAATCTTTTAAAAGCTGACTAGATTTATATTTCAAAATAAAACACAGTTTAATTTAATATTTAACATCATTCAGGCCCTTTAAACATCTACTTCATGTCCTTTAAATATGTCCAATTTTGATTTCCTTATCTTTACGAAATATAATTAACGTAGAGAAAAAAACAAACCTGTTTTAGTAGAATACTATTTAAATTCCTTATTTAACGAAAGAATAAAATAAATTTATCATTTTTGGTTGAAATTGACGTTTTCAACATGTACGGGTACCTTAATCATTTTCATATCAAAACTAGTCATTGTATTTTATCAATTAATCTTAAAAGCAAAATTATTGGTTATTATGATCTAATATTTTAAATAACAAATGACAATTGATTACAAAATTGTCCGTAGAATTGCCTATGTAAATTATCTACCGGAAAAATTTATATTGATTTCCCATGCTATATATATATATATATTCGACAGTCTTAAGTGAATACTGTATAAGATATATCATATAACTTTATTAGTAATTACCTGCCTTTTAAAGTTATGTGATTTAAAAATATGGCATTTGTGTCACTTATCCGATACCAATGTTGAATTATATTTTGAGTAATTAAATCACCATTTATTTATTATGTGAAAAACATCTGGGTGTTAATTATTATTGAATGATGTTATATATATACACAACTGGCCATTAAAATTGCTAAACCAAGAAGGCGACATGCTACAAACGTGAAGTTTATACGAAAGGAAGAAGGTGCTGTGATATGCAAATGATTAGCTTTTCATCGCATTCAGACAAAGCAGGCGCCAGTAGCGACACCTTCATTGTGTTTAAATGAGGAAATTGTTCATCCGGTTCCTCATAAACAAATTGCATTTGAACGTTGTTGCCTGGTGAAAAGTTGTTGTGATGCCTCGTGTAAGAAGGAGAAATACGTACGAGCACGTTTCTGACTTTGATAAAGGTCGAATTGTAGCGTACCGGGATTGCGGTTTATCTTATCGCAGTATTGCTGCTCGCGTCGGTCGAGATCCAATGACTGTTAGCAGAATATGGAAGCGATGGGTTCAGGACGGTAATACGGAATGCCATGTGGGATCTCAACGCCCACCTATCAATAGCAGCCGAGAAGACAGGCAGATTATCCGCATGGCCGTAATGGATCGTGCAACCACGTCACGAGCCGTGAGTCAAGAATCGGGGTCGTTTGGAAGACAACAAGTGTCTGCACGAACAGTTCGACGACGTTTGCAGCAGCATGGACTCTCAGCTCGGAGACCATGGCTGCGGCTTCCCTTAACGCTGCGTCATAGTAAAGAGCGCCTTCAATGGTGTGATCAACGACGAACCTGGGCGTACGAATAGCGAGACGCCATCATTTCAGAACGCACACTGGCAGCATGCATTCGTCATCGTCATACTGGCCCATCACATGGCGTGATGGTATGGGGTGCCATTGGATACACGTCTCGGTCACTTGATACGGAACATGTTCGGCTGTTACCCTGACCAGCACGTTCTCCAGATCTTTCACTAATAGGAAACGTCTGGTCAATGGTTCCTGAGCGACTGGTTCGTCACCAAACGCCAGTCACTACGTTTGATGAACTGTAGCATCGTGTTGAAGCCGCATGGGCATCTGTACCTGTACATGCAATCCAATCTCTGTTTGACTCAATGCCCAGGCGTATAACTGCTGTTATTACTGCCAGAGGTGGTACTGTTCTGGGTACTGATTTCTCAGGATCTATCCAGCCAAAATTTTTGAAAATTTAATCACTTGTTTTTTCTAGTGTAATATATTTGTCCAACAAATATCATTTTGTTATCTGCATTTCTTCCTGGTGTAGCAATTTTAATGTCCAGTAGTGTATTATTTAAAAATAAACTTACTTTCTTTTCCTATGTTTTCTAATCATATGTGAATATCATTTTAAAACATTTTTATTTATCTCTTAAAAATAGGTATCACATAGCAAATACAATAAATTTAATTATTCTAAATACCTATCACAAATTACAATTGAATTTTAAATTTGTTTTTTAAGTTTTTAATAACAATTTGTTACAAAACAATATACTTTCCATAAACAAGATCATCTGTAAAATTATGTGGGTTTACTTTATTAAGAAAAAATATTTTTAACTTAAGTTTGCTTTAAACTCATTAAACATAAAAACTTTTCAATTATTAATTATGAAGAATAAGTAATGTAAATGCGTGTGTCATTAGACTTCATTTAATTTATTTAACGATTTTCAATTCAAATTTCAAAAGGAAAATATGCAAAGTATTTCCCATTAATCCTTATATAAGGTTAACTTAATTAACTAAGTTAAATATTTAAATTCATTCAGATAATTAAACTTCTTAACTAACAATTTTAATACTTTGACATAATGTAATCGAAAAATACAACTAATAGTTATTACAAAATATGTTAAAAAATTTATTGAAACTGGGGTATGAAATTCCTATTTGAATTTTGTATATACAAGTTCTTTTAGAATCAATTATTATGTAATTTTTGCATAATCTAAAATTTTATTATTTTTATTAAAATTATTCTCTACAAGACACAAATAAGCAAATCATTACAAATAGCAAAATTTATTAACTGAAAACACTTTTTTAAAGATAAAGTATACACACTAGGATATTTCTTTTAACATATGAAATATAACTTTAACTGAAACCTTATGAAAGAAAATGCAATAAAGTAAAAAATCTCCAAGGTATTCAACACATTGTATTGAAGCTGCTTTCTAAATAATTATTTTAACAATCTTTGAACTCTTATGAGTAACCCGTGAAATCGACACATTTTGTAAACTTTTCAAAAGTTAAGAACGAAGTACATAAAATTTCGTTTAGAAAAGCTTCGAGCTTTTCTATCCAGAGAAATAAATGATAGGAAACCATTGATCACTAAATTTGTTTAAAGGAAGTTGTACTAGATTTTTTAGCATCGCTTCAATACTTACAGAATGTTTTGATGCAAAATCAATATCCTTACAGATGGTGTTGGCACCTGAGTACAAAGGCTAGGTCTTGACGCCCGTTGCTCTAATCTATCAAATAACAAAATGAAAAGTTTCCTCAAAATCTGCGGTAAAACTCTCGGAAATTTGAAAAAGCTTGAACTGAAGAATTAAAAGCTCACAATACTCGCTGTATTGGATTTTTTTTTATCGGTTACTTTAGAATCTGTTAACATTGCAAATATTGCTATCAATTCGTAGCGAAATACCAAGTCAGGAAGGAAGAAATTTTCTTTATTTTGCTTATGTTTGTAAAATAATAGATTTTCGTTTAAAAAATAACGTAATGGCGAAACTCTAAATATGCATTCTGAATCTAGACACATTTCAGTAATTGAATCAACTAAAAGTCACATAAACATTTTTTTAATCGAAGTGGTTAACTTTTTATTCAGTATCGATTCAAACGTAGCTTAAATTTGCATAGTATTAAATAAAATATTTGTTTCATTCTATAGAAAAATAATTTTTGAATATTATTCACGCTGTTTTTAAATTCTTATATAACTGAATCATCATACATATTAATCCTATTTAGAAGCACCATTGACATGATTAAAATAAAATTAATTAACATTGTTAACAATAAATTTCTGTTACTTCTTTCTTACTGTATTAAAAATAATTATGACACACTAACTCAAATTTAGTATATCATTTATGAAAAATGAAATAAATAACATTAGTTAAGGAAATTTTAATTAATTTTATTATTTTTTTATTTTTTAAAATATCATTTACCGTGATGAAAATGATACAAATCTTAAAAAGTTAGCATACTATTCTAACTTACAGGTTTATTACTAAGCGTTTTTCGTTCAGAGAAAAATCGTATAAAATATTATAAATTTTATACTAATTCTCCATGACCAATAGAAAAGCAAGGAATAATACAAAAATTCTTAACATGCGTTGCAGAAATCTATGAAGGCAATGGTTTTGGAATCCCAAATATTTATTGATGATACTACGCCATATCTAATGATATTAAACTGGAAGAGAATATTCAAACTGAAACATCATTTCTTGAGAGGAAATACTTAACACCAGGCAATAAATGATACATATTCATTCATTTTTTGGAGTAATTTGTTCACCTTTCTTCATTTACGTTAGGCAATTGTCCTTCCGTTATCAGATAGGTTTTCAAAGTGAAATGTGCATGGGTTAGTGAAAGTTCCCTTTCTTTCTTTTATTAACAAGCTAAATAGGGGCGAACTGCAAACATTATGTTTAAAGACCAGTAATCGAGGGAGATAAAAGGATAGTAGGGGAACAAGGAAATCGAGCGATTTCCGAAACCGAAACAATTAGCAAGGCAAATGTATGCTTGTTTTACGGTCTATCGAACATGATCTGAACAGAAGGAGAATACTTTTAATGGTAGGAAAGTAACAGCAAAGAATTTCAATGCAGTGTTGGGTTATTCAGACAAAGAGATGGCTCATCGTAAGATGGAATATATTAAACAAATGCAATCTAATTGCATCATATTAGTAATATGTTATTTTGAATAATCACAATTTTCCTTTCTCGGAGAAGCTCATTGTTGTGCAAAATAAAATAATTGGAGAAAAAATATTACAGTCATGTCTTGTGGTAAGTTTATTCTGCACTGAAATAAATTAGTAATAAAGCAGTAATTTCCTTCAATCTCGAACATACTATTTTACATATACTTAAATATATTCATTTTTGAAGAAAATTTTAAAAAGTAAAAGAGCAAATAAATTTTTTTCTGTAAAATAATTTTTTATTTTTACTTTAAAGCAGTTTTAAATAAAAATGTTTATGATTTTATCATCATTATAACTTAATTTTGACGCATAAAATCTCTTTGTCTTTCTTATTATAGTTAAAATATCTTTCTCTCCCTTTCAAAACTGAATATTTCTAAGAAATTTCCTTTACATATGATTAATTTTTTTTCCATATCAGAAATTTAAATCTTGTTAATTTATGGTAAATAATACACGAATCATAAATATATTTTGTACACTTCGTAATTTAAAATTCTGAAATGTTTTGGTTTACATATAATCAAATTGGGATATTTCATCATTTTTGCTGAAAAATCGAATTGAAAACATATTCTATCTCAGACATTATGCAATTCTACTACGTAACAAAGAAATTAAATAATGTAGTTCAGTTGCATAAAAATGTTACATAAAAATAAAGCACATGTTTTTACTTTAAGAGATCAGTAGGGAAAATCTTAGCAACAAATGTCAATAATACGAAATTGATTTCAATTGAAAGCGTGAGTAAGGAAAATGATGCTCGTGTACTAGACAACCTATATGATTGCTATATTTCCCCACAGGGGAAATATAAAATATTCAGAAAGTTGCATTCAGCATATTCGCATTCCTCCTGCAGGAATATGGAGCATGTTTTCCTCTTTTCCCAACTAGTTTTGAGTGACGCTTTGGAGAGGAGTTCTCTTTATTCCACTATTCCTAGACTTCTGTTTTAAGACATGAAAAAAAAATGAAAAAAGGAAACGGAATGTTGACATGAGAGGCTTTGTTACAAGTGGGCTATAGGGAAAAATAAATATTTCAAGCTCCTAAAATACGAAAATGGAGCAGTTTTAGTTTTATGAGAGAAAAGCAATAAAGTTTCAACCAAAAGAGTTGAGAAAATTGTAAAACCACTTGAAATAAAGTTTTTCAAGAAAAAAAGTATATTTATGTATAGTAATAAAGTGTGCTCTTTAAAGACCAATATCGATATTTTTCTTCTTTGATACTTATATATTTAATTATAATAAATCCAATATTAAATATATAGATAAGAATTTTATATTGAACTGATGATTAATCATCAATAATAGATTTAATATTAATAAGATTATATATTGCAGATAATTATTAAATATTTTTAATGAAATGTAATGCTAGATGCAACACATATAGTATTAAGTATCAAATGTATCATATAGTATTAAGCTATAATTTTATATTGATTTTTACACACGCATAAGAATATATATATAGTGTATGATAATGTGTGAGCTGGTAAATACATATGTGCAATAAAAATACTCATTTTTGATGTGTTTTTAAGTTTTCATATGTTGAAGAAATAAATGCTTCAAATTCATGAAAGTCATTTATTACGATATTCAAATAATAGAGACTAGTTACTGGATTAAAATTTTACCAGAAATTGTTTTATATTTCTCAAAAATTTAGATATTTTGAAAAGATTTTGAAGTTATTCATCCTCTACTAAGAAATGAATTTGTGGCAAATTTATCAGAAATATATCATTTATCTAGCTTCCCCAATACACCGTCTAAATGATTCAGAGAAAAATGAAATTTGCTCATATCTAAATCAGCCCTCTTAGTCATTTGTTATTTCTTTGATTACAAGCATACTCGACAATACAATTAACTCTACCGCATAATTATCGCACAGGCTGCATGAATCGCGACATTCATAATTTAGCCTATGACAGTTAAAACGCGTAGTAATTCCCTGGAGGAAGGAAATGAAACTGAAGCAGCTGAAGCATCCAAATTGACGTACATGTCTCAAGACTTTTCCCAGTTCTCTCTTCTCATGGCACCTTGTTTAAGTCGGAAGACTAATAACCATTGCGTAATTAAATGTCACGTGGCATATTTTGAGTTATCACTTAGTTCTTAAGAAATATTTCAGCTCTAGAGAGTACGGAAACTTCCGTATCTTATAACAAATAACTACTATTATGATTAAGCATTATTGGTTCTTGGATATTTTACCGTTCTTTCTAAAGAATGTAGGTTCGATGTTTCATAACATACAATCATTATTTTCATTTAATAACAGTCTCCGAAATGGAATATTTACAATTATAATTTAAAATTATCATCACCAACTTTGAATTTAGGAGTCTCTGGGTAGTGAAATATTTTCATTTTGTTAATTTAAGGACATTCAATCAATTACTACAGGAAAGTAAAAGATAATTATTTATAATGGAAGTTCTCTTACGAAGAACATGTGAGAATGAGATAACGAATAATTACTTGAATGCTGTTTAGAAGTATTATTTGATTCGAAAACTAATTAAAAGATTTACATAAATACATTAAACTAATAACACCCTAAATTATAATGCGGCGGACGTAATTTATAGGAATATATTACAGGTATTTTGTGATCTAGCAAAGTTATGAGAAAAATACATTCATTTTAAACTTTTGAAACACTTTAATATATAAATAAATCATTTGATTTAACTAAAATAGTATCGTATATTCAAAATAAGGAAATTAAATTTTGTACTGCAACTAACTGAATAAGAACATTTTAGAATCTGAGTGTTTGAATTATGTGTGAAAACTAAATATAACAAATAGAAAAGCACTATTTAAAATGGAAAGGCAAATATGTAAAAAATAGAAAATTATAAACTGATAAATCATTTTTGTTTAATTATTTTTATGAGTATACAATATCGACAAAATAGAATAGTATAAATCAACTGTCGAATATTCCTCTCTGAAAGTATTCATAATACAATTTTTTTTATTATTGCAATCAGGAAAATCATTTATAATTATACTATATATATATATATATATATATATATATATATATATATATATAAAACATTATATATATATATATATATATATAAACATTTGAAATGTATTATCTAAACTAACAGATATTTTAGTAATAAATGTTTGTTTTCACATTCAGTATATATATATATATATATATGGTCATTTTACCCATACAAAATATTTTTAATTTCAAATGAGTTGCCATGAAAGGCTTAAAATATTTAACATAAATAGGTGTTTTGATTTTTCTTATTCTTTATTAAAATAATTACCAATAAATTTCATTCTATAATAAATTTTCCTTTATATGGTTCGTATTTTCATGTTTTTCAATTAAAATTTACTTTCTATTACAATTTCGTAAAATTTATTGTCACTTTTTAAGTATACATGGACATTTTTGTGGAATCAACAATGTTTACAAGGATTTAAAAAATGAAAAGCATTTATTCATATTAATGTCACCTAAAAAATGTTTGTAATGAAAACTGTAGTGCATTTAAAAAGTACTGTATTGATACAGTGAAGGAAAAAAAATTTAAATGAAAGAATTTTTAAATAGTTAATGCTGTACCCATGGAAATACCTTGGTATGAGGAACTTAAATAAACCTAAATTATACAGTGAATCTGGATAATCAATGGTTAAAGTAAACTGAAATAGAGACATTTTTGGGAAATTCTTTCTCTTCCTCTCATAAATTGTGATTTTTTTTTTCTATCTGCATATGACAGTATTCATATGATATTGTTCAAATAGCAGCTTATTTTCTTATATAAAATTTTGTACATTTTTCAATAAATTCAAAAATTATGTGGCTGTTTTGGCAATTGTAAAACAAATAATTTAAAAATGAAATCAGAATTTTTATCACAGGCTTTATTCACATCTGTGCAGGGTTTTAATACGATATATTAATTGTTATTAAATAATATTCAAAATTGTTTCGTCACAATAGTGTGGATGATTATTAACTTTTTAATATAATAAAATATAGTTATAAAAGACGCTATCAGTCTTATACATCCTATTCATATAATTTATTTTACCTTTATCTCTATGTAAAATAGTTTTATAAAGCTTTGGTTGACATGAAAATTCCATATCACATATGACTAATGTGCTCAATCAAGTAAAAATGTTAAATTAACATAATTGTAACTGAAAGATAAATTAAATACAATCATTAATTTGAAATTATTTTATCATTCAATGTGTGTTGAGTTGTAAAATTAAAATTCCACAAAAATTAGAAACTATGTTACTCAGAATTTCTAATCAAATAATATTTTCAAGAAAAATAAATTATGGAATTGATGCGTCATGATGGGAAAATGCTATATTTCTCGAACCTTAAACTAACCAAACGAATATATTTCTCCTTCTAGCATATCTTCTTCCCGCAGCAAAGAACAGAGTACCCTTTTCTTTCTTTACGTATCACATTTCTACCCGATCATTTATTTAGAATTTCTTTGTTGCGTGGAAGAGTATGGCAGAGATAGATTAATGCAGTTTGAAGTTGTTCGGGGTCAGCTTTCAAGTTAAGTGATGAAGTTGTTTCAAGATTTTTAAATCTTCTAACAGAAACATTAAACTATAACTTTGAAAGACAACAATTTTTTTTTGTATTTTTAAAATGTGCATTTAAATAAAAGTATTACACTAAATATATATATTTTATGTATACAAATACATTTTCTCTGCATAAATATATTTATTCATATATCTTTTTATTTAATTTTTATTCTTACCCAATAGACTTATTCAACTTATTTATTTTTAAGAAAATAAGTAGAAAATATGATATAAATATATTTTTTATCTTGTACATTTAAGCAATTTCCATAGAATAAGAGAAGGTGTTAGAATAACTTTATGTTTATTGGAAAAGTTGCTCGAAATTAATTATCATTTTTTCGATGATTTTTCAAATTTATTGATTTTCAAAACGAAATATTACAAAATCACTAGATTTTATTATAGATTTTTTTTATTAAATTACACAATAATGCTTAATGGCATTAGTTATTTAATTTATCCTAAAAAATGCTCAAACTTAACGAAAATCTTTATTTCTTTATTTTTAAGAATTATGAATGAGAACGTTACAGATTCATAACCTTCTTTGACGTTGACCTAATTTCTAAAATTTAAATGCTAATGAAAACATTTCTTAATTTATTAAGGTTATAAATTTCAGATTCATTTGTCAGAATGATTAAATCTATAAAATAAGTTGACATCGTTGGCCAAATTCTTTACATTTCTCTTTCTTATAAATATGCTTGGAAATGAACGTTGCGATGAAATAGATAGTAAATCAATATATATATTTGAAATACATTTATAAATGATTATTGTTAAAATATTGCATATTGAACAGGGATTCACATTTCTCTCCTTCAAAATTACAGAAAATATAATAATGAAGATTGATTCAAAATTTCTCATCAGAGAGTACAAATTATTGAATTTGTCATGCAAAATTGCATGTCTTTTTGAATTATTTAGAAATTATCAAAAATAAAAAAATGAATTACAAAAAAATGCAGTTTTAGTGAGTCATTTGTTAGGCATGTTTTATTGCTAATTCACTTCTTTTTTGCAAAACAAATTCTCGATACAAATGCTAATTTGACTTTTAAAAAGTCTTTTCAACTCTAGTGTGATAAATATTAAAACGATGATGATTTAATACATATATTGGTAGAGATTGCTTTTACATTATAAATACAAGAAGTTTAGCCTTCATGTAAATAAATAAATTAAAACCTAGTTTTGTGAAAAAAATATTTGCAAATTAAGTGAACGTTTAGATTCCTGTTCAATGCAAAGACCGCTTCTTCATTATGGGCGCAGATGTTTCTCTGCTGTTTTTATTACTGGATCCTCTTTCCGTTGTTCATGTAACTACTTTCAAAACAGTTTCTCTAATAGGATGAAAACGTTTTGTTGTGTTCCAAGACAGATTCATCTCTTTCTGTCTTTCTTTACCCCCAATTTGCCTGTTTAAGATGACCGCTTTCAAAAGAATTAGGAATATTTTTCTTTGTTTCTAAAAACCGAATGTGAAACACGCATTCTTTTGTTTATTCTCGATAGAAATTGCTGTAAAAGATATTTTATTTTTATTTTGAAAACATTTAAAATCAAAAAAGAACATAGTGTAGCATTTAAAACACGGGATCCAATTTATTTTTTTCAGTTCCTCAGGTTGAATTTACAAGTAAATTTTTAGTGTAAAGATTTTATATTTGTAGCATTTGCAAACAAATCTAAAATCTCATTACATTAAAGACTTTTGATTATTAAATTAAAAATTTTAAGTTTATTTATGAGGAATTTAAATTATTATTTTTTCTTTAACAATAATAAAAAGTTTCTACAACTTTAATTATATGGAATTTTTAATTTATCTAGCATCTGGTTAGGATGATCTGATTTTAGAGAGCTAATCAATATGCCCAATAATCTACAAGGAAATGCTAAATGTTAAGCACTATTTTATAAAATATTTTATGCATTGTATTTAGAATATAAAAATAGTTAAAATGCCACACTTTACTCTGAAAATATTCGCATTTATAATGGATCGTTCAGAAGATAATTTCGTTTTTCATTAAAATGAGAAACGTATAACGAATAAATATCGCATTGCATTTGCATATTGTCCATTATAGTCCAATAGCTTTTACCATCTTTCTGGTAGTGGCGCGATTTCATACACCTAAAGTGGATGGTTTTTATTAGCAAAAGCTGATCCAGGTGAGAAAAATGAAATGACTTTCCAAACAACCCAAAAATTGCAGTACATAATTCACTTCTCAATATATTAAGAAGGAAAATAACTTTAATTAAAATAAAGATAAGAAATTAAATGTTCATATTAAGCAGCTTTTTACTAGGTAACAAATATAAATTATGTGGCACATTGTTAAGCAATAATTGTATGTTTTTTTTTTTTTTTTTTTTTTTTTTAAATAGTGAATCGTTAAGTTATTCTTCGAAGATGAACAAAATCTTTAATAAGTAATTTAATTTCAGAAACACAAGCGCACACATTTTAACAGTACAAAATCTTATTCAATTAAAATGTTATAGGTGAAAAACAATTATTAAAAGTTCACTTTAACTTCAAACAAAATTTAAAAAAGATAAAAATGTTTAGTTAAAAATATTGAGTATACATAATAATCATTTCCAAATTTTAAATTTTACACTTTTCAATGTTTTAGATAAAATTAAAATACCAAAATATTGTGCTTAGTTACTTAAACTAAGCAAAATCTTTACTGGCAACTAAAAGTTTATTTAGCAGCCTATTTAATGTATAAATAAAAAATGGAGAAATAAGCAAATATCTTCATTGATAATTCTAATATTATTTTGGTTACAAATGTAATTTGAAACAATAACATATTCAAAATTATTTTTATAAAAACTCTCCTTGTGAAAACTCATTTTATATGAACGGTATCACTTAAAATAAATGATGTTCTTAGTATATGAAAATTCACTTCAAGAGCAATTTGTGATCATTTTCTTTTTGAAGAGCTTATTGAGAAATAATCTTAACAAAAGTTCAGTACTTATTTTCTCTACAAATTCAAAAGTAATGGTAAACATGTGGTAAGCAGCCGGTGAAGTAATTAATAGAAAATTGCTTTCCGTGTTGAGGTTATTAAATAGTTATTTAATGACAAGAAGTTTTTGTTCGAAAGAATTATTGCTACTGTTAATATTCTGATGACTCTACAATTACACAATCTCTGTATTTAAAAGGAATGATATCCTCATACAGAGTAATTATTCAATTAGTTTTCCGTTAATACTTTTATAATTGGGGTAAAACAATTAAAATATTATTGAAATACTTATTGAATATTAAAACATATTTTTAGAGTAATTTTTCTTAGATTATCCATTTGCGGTTTTGTTTATATTTTTGTTCTTTTTCTTTTTTTGTAAACAAAATTATATTAGTATATTATATTACATTCGCTTTATAGGTGTTTTGATATCTTTGCTCTGTTTGATTATCAGGTTGTGGCATTGAATAAAAAATGCTTAAAACAATTTATCAAAAAATCTAATTATATCGAATGCTTGTTCCTTGATTTTATATTATAAGATATTATTTCAAACATCTTGTTAAATTATGCCATATTTATATAAACACAAAAATAATAAAAAAATCATTTCTTATTTAATTTCTATTAAATTACATTTTTTTTTTTTTATTTAGAAGATCTATTCATCGTTGAACTTTAGACTTGAAAATATGAAATATAAAATAATGCTAAAAATAAATTTGTGAAAATATTTGCCTACCGTTGGCTTAACCAAACAGGAAATAAAAAGAAATCAAAGCTTGGTGATTTTTCTTGTCATTTTCTTCTTTACAGCTTACTGACTGTTTTTTTTTTTTTTTTTCCGTATTTGTTTAAAGTTGATTCTTCCTATCAAAGCTTTTAATGTGAAAGGAGTTTCTTTTGAGAGTGGCACGTATATTTTTTTCATTTTAATTTTTTTTTCTTTAAAAGTCTTATTTACCTGGTGGAAAAGGAGCTCATTCACTTTGATCGGAGTGTCGTCTGCGTAAACTAAATCGATAACTTATACCAAAGTGGAAGTTTTTACTTTACTTTTGAATCTGCGTTCAGTAACTAAAATAAATTATTCAAGTTCGTATTTTTTTGAAAAATTAAATGTTAATATTATATCATAGTTCTTTTAAAACATATTAACATTATCAGAAAATGAAATAGATCGAAACAAAAATCTAATCAGTTCTTATTGTTATTCATTTCTAAAATGTTTAAATTTTCATAATAATTGAATAAACAGAATATTCTAATAATATTTAAATTTTTTTACGTTACTCAGATGCGATAAATTTCAAAACAACATATTAAAACAGAAATCTAATCAGTTCTTTTTTTCATTCATTTCTAAAATATTTAAATTTTCAGAATAATTGAATAAACAGAATATATATATATATATATTCTAACAATATTAAATTTTTTTTACGTTACTCAGATGCGAAAAATTTCATGTATTTATTGATTTTAAAATTTGTTTTTGGTTTGTGATATTTCAAGTGAGTTATACTTCAAAATAAACTCAATTTTATACGTGGGATCATTACTGCAATTATTTATTAGCTTCAGAACTTTCTGTCGTCATAAAATTAAATATTCATTTTTTTAAAACAAAAAAAAAAATAATAATAATATCTTTATTTTTCCAAATGAATTTTTAAGAGATTATAAATTTAAAGAATTATATATTCATAGAAATTTTACTTGTCAAATTTTAAAACTAATATATTGAGTTAAAATCAAAACTAGAATGTTCCATATTAATTTCAAAATAAATAAAACTAGACTAGATTCAGTGGCATGACAGCTTCATGAGGGGTAAAGTTCTACAGTTTCCATATTTGTTTTCTTGACTAAGGATACTGCGGTGAGAAACGTATGTCGCATTATGCGAAACCCCCACTGCTTATATTCTAAGTATTCTTTCTATTACACTTTATCGACTCACAGAAGAAAGGAAAGGCTGAGTTGATCTTTTTCAGCTCGAGGATCAGGCTTCAGACATGATCCTTGTAATCACAATAACTGGCCATTGTACTAATACAACACATATGTAACATTAGTTTTTAAATTTATATAAAAAAACAAAAAATGTATATCATTAAAATTCACTTTATAAATGGATAATGTATATTATAACTGCAACTGAAATTTTATTACTCAAATAATTATAACTGAAATAATTTTATACATGTTTTTAATGATTGTAGAGAGTATATATAAATTAATTATAATATAATTATTATTAATAAATTATTAATTATAATATAATTATTATTTTTATTATAATATAATTAATTAATATTTTTTCTTTACAAATTTGTAAGAGTTTATAAAAATGATGAATTTGTGATGTATTATTTTAAGTAAATGCCTCGTCTAAATTAATATATTATCTCAAACGACTGAACAAAGCACAAAACGTCAACTAAATCGTTCAACTCCGCTCGAAAGACCACCGATCGGTAAGTAAAATGGCGTCATCAACTCTAATCACTAAACATGATGCGATACATCTAGCAGTGTCTCGCAACCTAAAGTAGAACTACGTGAGTCGAAAACTAATAGTGTAGTCAAAGTTTTGGAAAAGATATTTCTAGCTTTTGTTTTGAAGCGTTCGTTTAACTGAAGTGTAACTGTGGCGCCTGTAATTAATCTGTTAGCGGGTATTTCTCGTGAGTCACTTATTTTAGGAAATTGGAAAAGCGGCTGTTGGTCTCTGTGAAATATGACACGGAAGACATTTAAGTGAAATTCTCTCGAAATTTTGGGCTTAATGAACAGTACACGAATCTGAGTTCAGCTTTTGGATTTAGGTGCAAATTTTAAATGAGGATTTAGGCTTACGTGAGACTAAGGATTTTGATTCTGTAATGAGTTTGAATCAGATTCGAAATAGTAAAAATATTTTGTCATTTGTATTCTGCGGAATAACAAACCATATCAAGATTTAAACATTTCTGAATATTAAGTGCCGAGCTGGCAGCCGAATGGTTAGCGCCCTTGCCTTCGGTTCAACAGATTGTGGGTTCGAATCCCACCTTGGGCATGGATGTTTGTAGTGGTTCGGAATCCACTTTAAGCCGTAGGTCCCGGTCTAATTAGCCCTCGTGTGCAAAAAATGACCGTTGAGCGACAAACAAACAAACAAACTGAATTTTAAGTCATAAATATTTAGAATGTGAAAAGGTAATTAATGTAATTTACATAATGTAAATTAAAATTAATTATTTAATATAAATTCATTAATGTGCTATACCTCATTTGACTCAACATTTTTAAATAAAAACTTATATTTTTTTAACAATGAAAATAAGATTTTTGAGTATGGAAATCTGACATTTTAGTTAAATATTTTTTATAATTATTTTCAATATTATCATAGGAATACCTTTAAAATTTTATTTAAAAACAAAATGTTAACTTTTTTTTATGTTACTTAGCGTTTTAAAAGGTTTTGAAAATCTTAATCTTCCTGCATATCTTAGAAACAAATCTTTATCTGTTTAAAAATATATATTCATGATTTTAACCAAAAATATATCAGAAAAATGATATAATATTTGTATGTCAATTAAAAAGAATGAATAAAAATGCTTATAAATATTTTAATTAAAGAAATTAATTTCATTTACGATATCACATTATTTGCAAATTAAGGATACAATGGAATACAATCCCAAAGGATAAAATGGGTACTTAAAATGAAAATATAAACCAAATTTTAGGCGTTAATTTTCATGGTTACCTGTTGTTGGTCCTCCGTAAAAATCGTTTACCAATACATAAAAATATTTAGAAACCCGAAGATTTGATTTTAAGATTTCTCTCTTTAATCATACAATTCGCATAGTTGAATAAACAAAATTTCTGTTTCTGAAATATTTGCTTAAATAAATGTTTATCCCGTTAAAATGATATAAATTTTTGGCCCTTTCTGTATACCATTTATCATACATCAATTCATATGCTTTTAAATTAGGAATTAAAGTCAGTGAAAGTATAGTTCTGATAATTTTATACTTTATAAGAAATTAAAGTGTCAGTTTATGTAAAATCTAATAATAATTTGCCTGCAGTGTAATAGTTTAATTTAGAAATAAGATACAAATATTTATAATAATACAACAAGTATAATGAAATTATATTTCTGTGCTGCATCATTAGAAATTAAAATCATATTTTTATTAAAAATCTTAATTATTTTGTAAAAGAATCTATAAATTAAATGTAGTTATTATTTCTAATTAAATTTTATTTATGTCTTGTAAATAAAATTATTTTAACTACAAATGAAGATATGAGTAATTAAAATGCATTGTACTAAAGCTTTATAATTAATGTCTTTTTTGTCGAGAGTTTCTCTTTTAGAATTATTCAAGCAATAATTTCATAAGTTATCTTCAAAAGAAAATGAAAAAATCAATAATAGGAGAGAAAGATAAATATTCAAGAAACAGAATAAGAAGTAAAAAACTAGTGATTAATTGGGAAGTTATTGGTTTTATGGAAAGGGAAAGAATACGAAGCGCGAATAATCATAGATTCGTCTTATCGGCTATTCTGGTCTTCTTGGCCTGGTCATTTCTTTGATTTATTGGTCCTTTAAAAGAGAAAAAAGAACTGGATTGATTTTTGAAACTGAGTGAAAGGAGAAGGGAGGGAAAGTCAAGATCCCATGAGTTACTCCAATGATAGCCTTTCAATGTCACATGATCACTTCTTAAGATTCTTTGGCCTGAAACTGAGAATATCATTTCGAAGAAGTAAACCAATTCCAGATATTAATTACATCAAATAAATTAAAAGTGGATACTACGATAATTATCATAAATTATTTAAATTTTATTCAATTTCTTCATCACTTGTCTTTTACTAACACAAGAGTTCGTTTTTATATACATTCAAATATATATTAGTTTTAAAATGTAGAAAGAAACGTTTTTAGAAATGCGAAAACACAAAAAAGAACTTGCATATTTACATGTGATGTAATTTACATTTGTATGAAAAATAAAATAATAATAGACATTTTACTACTTAAAAATTAATTAATAAAGCAGTTACAAAAAAATCCTAAATTATTTTATCTAATATTTTCCTAAAACTTTTAATAACTGTTTCGTATATTTTACAGTGCATTAATAATGAATTGAAAAATAATACTGAGTTGATTAAAATTGATTATAGCGACTTAAATAGGATTTGATAAAGAGTTATTAAACACACAGAAAATACTTGATTTATATAAAAATGTAAGAGAAAGTTATAAATGACCAAATAAAATTAATTATGTTCATAAATTTTGTTGATTACATATAAACGCCATTTTAAAATACATTAAAAATACAATATATATATATATATATATATATATATATATATATATATATATATATATATATATATATATATATATATATATATATATATATATATATATATATATATATATATATATATATATATATATATATATATATATATATATATATATATATATATATATATATATATATATATATTGAAAAAATAAATATATATATATATATAATAGTGTTGATTATTTACTCAAAATGCGAATTGCATATTTTAGTGATTAATTATCCCTAACTATAAATTTAAGTCATAAATTATTTAAGTAATAAACTGTTTCACATTATCTTTCGTGTAAAATCTTCATAAAAGTTAATCATTTCAGAGACGAAAAGAATTTCATAAATTTAAATTTTGATGGAATAAAATTCGGAATTCCTGTATGCAAATACACACGCATATATAGTACGTGGGTGTATGTTTATTAAGATATTTTCTGGATATTTTAAGGAAATATTAAGTAATTTACAAGCTTGTAATTCGTAAATAAATAACATAGTTGTCAGATAATATTAAAGCTTAAAATTTAGTTCCCTTAAAATGTGACACAATATCAATTAATGTACAATTTAGATCCATTAGAGATTCCTGAATTTAAACTTAAACTTTAATCTGCATTTTGCATATTACAATAAAAAATGTGCACTGTTTCTAGTGTGAGTTTAAGTCACTGTTTCTAGTGTATTTCTAGTGATTTTAAACTGAAAATATTAAAAAATTATAGCATCCAAGCATTTTTTAAGAATTAATTTGAGAGCTTCACTTTGTTCAGATTCAACTGTTTTAATTTCATTGATATTTCAATATTAAAGTTATTTTCTTTTTTATCTTATTCAAGTGTATATGTTGTGCTTAATACCAGACATCTTTTATATTCAAGAGAGAAAGAAAGAAATGCATACACAAATTACTAACACTGAAGTTGTTCAATAACAGACATGAAGTATGTTGAAAAAATAAATATTTTGATTCAAAAACTATTAAGTATTAAAAAAATTCTTTACTCCTAGTTTATATATTCATACGAATTAAAAATATAAAAATATGTAATAGTACATGCGTTAATTAGTTTGATGTTGCGTGAATACTGTGAAAAGAAGTGTAATATATATTCAAAGCACACATTTTCTTTTAATTTTCACAAGAAATCAATCGTCTAGTTTCAGTATTAAAAGAATGAAGGTAAAAGAAGGAGATAAGAGTGTGCCTTGTTGTATTTGGTGACCAAAGAGAAACTTTAAGACTGAAGAAAGTAAGAAAGGAATACGGGGAGGGTAAAAGTCATGGGAAATGAGGGAAATAAAGGAGAGGGGGCGGGCGCAGGTGCTATTTGAAGAGCCGCCGTTAGAAGGGCTCAATGATTGGTTTCTGAATGACCCGCTCAGAACAACTCAACCGTATCCAGATATTCGGAAGGTAAATGTGCTTCAGAACTTAGCAATAAAAGTTGATGCCTTGAAAAAGAAAAGAAAAGTTGGTAAAAGTAGAGAGGTAAAAAAGTAGTGTCACCTACATCAGGACACCATTAGGTATTCAATAGCGCTTAAAACTGAATAGTAGAGCAACTATAGGTGGGAATATTGCTTCGTCATATGACGTCTTGCTCTTCCAATTTTTAAAGGAAATGAAAAGTAACTCTAAAGAACTATAAAATTATGCAGTGCTGTATTTTTTTAATTTTATCAAAAATAAAAGTTTTTTCTAGTTTATGAAGAAGAGGTAAAAAATATCTACAATAAACCACATTTATAAATTTGCTAAGTTATCAGTTTATTTTTTTTTTGAATGCTAATTTTATTTTCTTGAATTTTCTTAAAGCAATTGGAAAAAAGTAAGATATAATTTATAAACTCCCAAAACTATGCATACACTCACACATATAGAGAGACAGCAGATATATATATATGAGTATGTGTGTGATATCATTCCCAAAAAATAAATTTATGAATAGTTTTAGAAATAAGCAGATCATTGCAGATGAAATTATTAAGCTTATTAAAAAAATTTACTCTGAATTTCAAGCATAAGCAATGAGATATTTAAATATCATATTGGTATTTTCAATTATTATCCCACACAGTATTAATATTATTAATATAATCTGAGCTTAAATATTTTAAATTTTTGTTACATAATCAGTTTGATAACAGACTTTTATATTTATCGTTAGTTGATGATATTTAATATTATGCAATGCCTAGGGTTTCATAAATCTCGCATTTAAATGATCATGTGTAACTTAAAGTAAAAACATTTAAATGTATATATATATAATTAAAGTTTTCTGGAGAAGTAAAGTTTTAACTAAATTTAAAAAAATGATCATTTCTTCAATCTATCTTTGAAAGGTATTAAGATTGAAATTTATTATTTTTGAAAAGTTATTAAGATAGCCAAAATATGTTATTAAGATTTTAATAAAAATCTTAATAACATATTTTGCAAAACACATTCAGATTTAATTATGTTATTTAAATTTATTTGATTAGAAAATTTCTTAATTTTGTTATTTGATTCTCAAACAAAGCGAATAATAAACAGTTTCAGTAAACAAATATTTGATCTCAGATGATGCTTAAGGTTCAATAAAAAGGAGAGTATTTGGAGTAAAGGACTAAGAACAAATATGAACTTTTTCTCATCTCCAAATAAGTCAAGCAAATTTAATTAATTTTATGCTAAGGTTGCTATAAAATAAAATAAATCCAAGGAAATAAGTGCAACCAGTGTATTGAAATTACATTTGTGTAATTAATATGCGATAAAAGTATCGAAAACATTTCCTTGAAAAATTGTTTACTTGGACTATATCATTGTAAAAATCTTTTCAGTGAATTAGAAAGATATATATGTGTATGTATATATACTTTTACATATATAATATTAGCAAGCTGTGATTTCCATAAATGAAAGTTTTAGAGAATTGATTTACAAGATTTAAAACTTAAATTTGAAATTAGTAAGATGCTTAATGAGTTTTTGTTTCTGTAAATTGATTTTTATTGAAAAAAAATAAAGAGCTTTAAGAAAGGAATTCATTTAATGAGGTAGATGCCAGTGGTTCTCAATCACACCGAATTTCATTAATGTAAACACAGCAAATATAATGTTTGTAAAATTAAATATATTAAGCAAGATCTGAATTTGTATAGAATTGTTAAAATTGCAACGTAATTTATTTATATATTTTTAACTTTTTGTTTTTCTTAAATGTAAAAGTTTAAAATTATGATATTTCTCCAACTGATGATTTAATTTAATTATACCATTGAATAAATAAATGGTTAGCGATTCAATTTAAGCAATAAATACATTCAAATTGTTTTTTTAATGTTTTTAATAAAAGTTTTATTAAAGTATTTATATATCTACATGGATATCTAATTGTATAATCTTAATCAAAAATCAAAATTTTTACTCAATGTGATTTTTACTTTATTGTTTCAATGTGTGTTTATCTTTTTGTGTTTAATGTCTAAACGTAATCTGAAATCAATGAAAATTTTAAAACGAATAATTAATAAAAGGCATAAGTTAAATATTAATCAGACTACAAACTTAATAAATGTAATAAATATTCATATAATTGTGTTTAATGAGTTTGTGAACTAATTATTTTTTATTATTTTCTTATATTAATCTTCAACAAAATAAGTTGCATTTTTACACATTTTTATATAATAAAATTTATACATCAATTTCGCTTATTATAAAATAAGCACTTTTAGTTTCTTTTATATATTTAATATCTAATATTCTTATTAACATGTTTTGCTGTATTTTTATCTTGTTATTAGCATTGATGTGAAAGAATATTTTTTTTCTAGCAGATAAAATACTTAGTGTGGCACGACAGTTTATTAAGACCATCAAGAGAGAGAACTCAGAAATGAGTCTCTCATCCACTGGTCTTACGCGATGTTTCCTTTACTTTTGTTACTTCGTATGCTACTGCATGATTTTTTCTGTAGAAGTTGACGAGAGTTTCGTTGACAGGATAAAAACAATGGTTACAAAGAGAACAAAAAAGATAATCCACATGGTTTCAGATTGACCAAAGTCAACTACTTGCACCATTGGGAGAAAATCAATCAGTTCTTCAGAGACCATCCCCAAAGGCTTATAAATCAAGTGGAAGCGAAAGCAATAAGATTCGATAAAACACAAAACACTTTCACCCGATTTAATATGAAAGTTCAAATGTGATGATTTGTTCATTTATAACAAATTTGCTTCTGCCTCACTTTAAAAAAAAAAAAAAAAAAAAATTAAGTGAATCTGGTTAATTTTGCCTTTTTTTTTTCATAATATAAGTGAAAAAAAATGTTTTGCTATAACATTAGATTTGATACCTTTAATGTAATTGTCATTTTAAAACTGCAGAAACATATTTAGTATTACTGAGAATTATATTAAATTGAGATGACTCTGAAATTTTATTTTTAAAAAGTTGTCTTTACGTTTCATTGAATGCAAAAATTTCAGAAAAATTTTATTGAGATTTTAATAATTCTGATTAATTTTTGTTATAATAAGGATACATTTTTGTTGACGCAAATTACTTTTAAAGTAATTACTAACTGAATTTTAAAAAAAAATGTAATTAAAAGGGAACATGGCGAAAAATATTTCAGAAAATAAAAACTTTGTTATGAATTAATATAAGTTTTTTTTAAACGGATGAATGAATGCAGCAAATAATTTATTTACTGTTGTAGATACATAAGTAGCTGATACATGTAATAAGATTACTGTATAAAGTTTGTATATATTATTGTAAAATGTGAGAAATAATTTTCGTGTAAAAAGTATTGATAAACTTAAAAATAAATAAAAAATATTTATGAAAGCCGAGTTCTTAAAATTAATGAGAAATGCTGATAAGTAGTTATTCAATTCTGCATTTTTATGGTTTATTTTTTATAGAAATTGTGTTTATAAGAGCAAATGCAAACATTTTGAGAAGAAAAAATAATTTCGAAAGTAACTTATTCTATATTTATTATAATTATATAAACTTGCTACAAAAAAAACTTTACGGGCATAATTCACTAAAATGTTACAAATTGTTGAATATTCAGCGAATAAAGTAAATAATTATTAAATATTTTTGCAATCTTATATTAACTAGTTTAACTTAAAATTTTTAGCTTTAGAAATATATGTATACATACATAATTCAGATATGGATTGATTGTTTAGCATATTGATTATATACTATCAAATATAATATCGTATACTATTACTCACGTATAAGACAATCTATCTAGAAATGTTATTAATTTGAGAAATTTTCTAACATATGTTAAATACTTAATTGAATTCATCATTTTAATTCAAATATACATTTAATACAAATTAAATATATATTCAATGCAAAACAAGCCAAATTAGTAACATAATTATGTTGCGAAATATGTAATGAAGGATTCATTCATTTAAATGCACAGGCATTAACATAATTTAATAAAACAAGCAAGAATTACACACGTTTTTAGAAATATATAAAAGTAACAAATATAAAAACTAAATAACTAAATTTTTTATCGAAAATGTAAAAATTTTATATACCCTTTGTTGTTTATTGAAATCTTAAAATTATTCTAAGTCATTAACATTAAGGAATGTATTAAGCTGAAAATGAGAAATACATAAGCACCTTAAAAAAACATTTAATACTTCCTTCACTGGCGTGCTAATTTCCATTTTTATGGAATCTCAACAAAATATTGTATATTTTAGGCCAAAATCCGAACGAAGAAATTCCAATTTCAACATTTACCTCTATGACAAGAAAAAAAAAACACCCGGTTTTTTCCGTGTTCTCCGTATCAGACCATCACCTTTCTTTAAAAGAAAATCTAAAAAAATACGAAACAAATAACCGAAAATGAAAATCGAACTAAGTTGCTTGGATCAGGAAAAAAGTGAAACTGCAACATTTTTCGGAATCAGTATTCCGAATTCGCATTTTTTTAGCCAGCATAACTGAGGATATTTTTGAGGCGAGGGTGTGTGTATATATGTGTGAAAAGCTTTTGCGGTGAATAGTTTATTTCAGTGCCTTCAAAGAATTTCCATGACAATTGGCCCCGGGTCGCAGCTGAGTCGAATATTGATCTCGTTGAAAGAGTCCTTGCTTTTTATGGATGCAAATCGAGGGAGTCGGAGAATTCCTCAAAAACGAGTAAGTACCTCATTCCGTACTCTAGATTGGGCATCACCTTGTTTGCAGATATGTACTAGACATCAGAGTTTTCCTTCCGTAAGCGTCATGTGTATGGGGAGGACATGTGTCACATGCATTGGCAATTTTGTTTCAGTTTCTTCTTTTTTTGTCGGAGAATCAAAACAAATCTTTTATTCACAAAGTTTGTCTTTAAGGTAAATTTATGAATGACCTAAATAAACGAACGAGAAGAATGTCTTATGTATCCAGCTTCATTACAATAAGACAATAAGATTTTCTTTTGATAATATCTTTGTATATGTTTCTCTATTACATATTTATTTATATTTTTATCTCTCTCTCTCTGTATATATATATATATATATATATATATATATATATATATATATATATATATATATAATGTATGTATAGGAGATTACCATAATTATAAAAGAAAAAAATAAGTTAGCTACACTAATAACCGAAATTCCAATGAATCATTTTATTATATAAGGCAAATATTGCATTTTCTTCTATAAATTGTGAACCATTATTTCATTTAAAGATTATAGACATTTTCCAGAAAACAATTCTAAAAACTTTAGTTTATTTCTCAACTTAATTACTAAATTTTCTAATTAATTAATTGATATCTGAACTCAGGGTCATTAAATATACACAGTCACGAAGTTTAAAATATGTTATAAATCAATCTACTTTAAAAGCAATTGCACAATATCGAAACTTGAAAAGAAATCAATTAACTATATTGATAAGTACCTTTTATATTCATATGAATATTAAGTTTATGATTTTACACGTTTGTTGAGTAATCGAAACCACCCTAATTTGAAATATCTAAAATGTATGTAAATAATTTTTTATTGCAAATTATTTTACATCTTTTGTAACTAATTTGTGAAGTAAAAAATAAATTAAAACAACTTAGAAACAAGAATTTAATAAATTTTCACATCCATCAATCTTTTCTAACACTTTAAACAAGCATGAATTTGTATCTCTCATTTCTTTTTCCCAAGCCACTCTTTTCTTAAGCTATGTTTTCGAAAGGAAAAGAAATATTGACTCGGAAACAAATATTAGTTGAGAGAACTTAAGCAAATTTTGATTTTTTAACAAGTAGAATTTTCAAGATTCATCAATTTTTAAATATCTCCCTTGGGATTCAAGAAGCTCTATTCATAAGAATAATGTGTGAGATTTTTTTTTTTTTTTTGCTTAGAAAAAGAGAGGATAAATCGATTCAGCCACTGCATATTGAACAATATATTATTCATGCATTCCTTAGGGGGAAATTAAAACTCTGATACGCATACCCTGCTGGGCAATACTGAATTCAACGCCATAATTTATCTCCTAGGTATTTGCATTCTCTTGGGTTTCATTATCATGCGTATCCTGCCGAAGAAGACAGTCTATTGCGAGTCTGAGTACCTGTTATAACAATGTTGAAATAAGCTGATCGCAAATTCCCAGGAGGATGACATTTTAATCGATGAATTTCCGGAATTTATGTCAGTTGTTCACATAATTCAGCATGTTAAAGTAAATCATGAATGAAGAATGACATATTGCTTAAGAAGAAGGAATCAAAAACGAAGAAAATAAATCTTATTATATACCTGTTTGTTTTTTCGAATAATTATTATGTATTGCGTTTAATTAAGAATACTAACTTTTGATCTTTATCAACATAAAACTTAATACAATTTTTAATAATTCACTAAAAAAATTTTTAAACCGAACTCAAAATGATTTTCAAAATGTTGATTATAGTCTTATAGATTTTTAATAAGACTAATATTTTCTGATTCTATCAACTTAACTATATACTAAACACAATCCAATTTTACAATTAAATTTAAATTGAGTTTCACATCTAAAAAAGTAAATTTATCAAATTTGATTAGTCAGGCTATAAATGCTTAAAAATTGTTTTAATATGTTAAAATAGTTCCAAATTTTTCAATATTAATATTCACTTCCATGTTAGAAAAAGATTAAATAACTAAAACATTTTCGTCAGTGTGAAAATTAATGCGGTATTTGTTTTATTATGATCATAAGTATTATTTTATTTTTATAAATAGTATTGAAGCTATTTAAAATTAAAGTTTATATAATTAACTTCAATATACTATTTATAGAAATAAAATGATACTTATGTGTGTAAGTATTATTTTATTTCTATAAATAGTATTGAAGTTTTAAAAAAATATTATAAATTTGAATTATTTTGAATATATGTTTTGTTTCACAAATAATTCAAAAATGAGAAGCCAATGTAAATATAAATTTAATAATATTTCTATCTGAAGTCACGTCATTTGTATTTTTTATCAATTTGTAACCTAGAAATAATAAAATTAATCGAGTAATTAAAAATTCACATTTGAAAAACATAGTTCTTTTAGATATTTTATATTTCAGGTGCATGGAAATTCGAAGTATAAGTTCAGTTTGTATTTTGAAAGCATAACTGCTGTACGTCAGTAGGGAGTTCATGATAATATTCAAATTAATTTCTCGGTATTTTTGTAATTCAATTTTCCTATTTTTTCTATAGAATTATATATTTTTTTGCAAAAAAATGTAAGTACATAGATCATTTAAAAAAACGAACCTGTTTAGAGAAAAAAAGTAATCATTGAAAAATAAGTTACTCTTTGATAAAAGAGAGACTATCTTAATTTTTTTCTCAACACCTGCATTTTTAAGAACAATTTTTACTCTATTTCCTTAAAGTATACTTTATTTTCATTAACATTAATGACGCGAAAACTGCCAAGAATATCATTAAGAGAGGCATTTCCGTCAGACTTTATCTTGAAGCTGCAATTTAAGCTCTTGGTAAATTAATTTTATTCCGATAAACATCTAATCGATGACATAAAGGATGATACAAACATCCTTTATGTCATCGATTAGATAAAAAAAAAATGCAAGATTCTAAAAAGCTTCCATAAGCTATGAAACGGGGAATATGATTTCAATTCTACCTTTCTTAGTTTACTATAGATAATTTACTTTGCGAGAACTGTGTGTGTATCAAAACTACTGAACTCAGAAGAAACTATTTATCATTTATATCGAATTTTCAATATCAGAAAATGAAGTATTGACATCAGCCAGTCGTTTATAATGAAGCAAAAGCAGTTCCCTTTTCAAATTTACTTTTACAGATCGTTCAAGTTAAATTAAGAAGCAATTTCTTCCAGGAAATTTCAAAAATCATGATAAATAAACAATCTAAAGCAATATATCTTATTCAGTAAACAAAGGTCTCTTCTGCCTGTAATTTGTTCAGAGCAGTAATGTGTTAAGATCATCCTTTAAATAAATTGATTAGATTTATTCAATATTTGTATTTCTGCATAAATTGTCTTAAATTTATTGTACGAATTTTTATACCCGATCAACCATTTTAATTAAGTACAAAGTTAAAAATTTGAAGTTTGTTATAAATTTAAAAATATACTGTGAAAACTCTAATAAATATTTTAAGAAAGAGAATTCTTTGAGGAAATAAATTTTTCAATTAAGTATAAAAATGAGTATCAGGATAACATTTATGACTATTATTTATATAATATATTTATCAATACTTAATTGACTGCAGATGGGGAGGTCATGGGTTCGAAGCCCGGTTCAGGCATGGATGTACTTTCTCTCTCAATCTAACCTGTCTTTGTCCTTTTCTTGTGTGAATGTTTGCCTACCCTATAAACTGGTTCCTGTGGCATGTGTGTGTACTGAAGAAGTCATACTCCACACCAAATACGGTTCAGTTGGAAAAGTGGAGAAGTGCACCTCAATTTGCCAGCCTAGCTGGCACACGAGAACAACAACAATATCAATATTTATTAATATTTACACATTATGAGAAAGTATAAAATAATTTAATGGAAAAATCAAACAAAATTGTTTTGATTTTGTTGAAAAATAAATTCCTTATATTTACAGATTTTTATTTTTAACTTAATAATATATCAGCAATCTTACTCTCTATATATGTGCAATATTTAAAATAAATTTCTTAGGATTAATATAGAAAATTATTCGGATAAAAAATACTTAATCTACGAATTATATCAAAATACTTATTTCCATTGAGATTCTTTAAAAAGCAATATTGTATTTTAGTATCATAAAATTACGACATTTTAGTAATTATTTTTAATAAAAAATATCTAATGTTATATTTTATGCATTTTGTGTAGCAAATAAAATGACAGTGTCAAAATGAATTAGCTAAGTTTTACAAATGTAATAAAGGGTTTAATTATTTTTTATTAATTTAATTTATTATTATACTAATATTATATATATACACACACACTCACACAGACACACACACACACATATATATATATATATATATATATATATATATATAATATTATAATAATAAAATAATTAAATTCAATTTAAAAGAATTTAACAAATGTGAAAATGGAGAGTGTTTAAAAGGAATAAATGTGTTAAATTTTAATGTTATCAAAAAGGCAAATTTTGTTAATAATTGATATTATTGAAAGCATTTTCCAACAAGACAAAATATGTTAAATTGAGTATATATTTCTTAATTTTAGGAGTATCTTTTAGTCTTCTAATTTATGCCTAGTTGTTTAAAAAGTATATATCAGTTGGATCACACCAGACAAAATACTCTAGCATGGATTTTCTGCTTAATGTATTTAGAAAATGGGGATTAAGGTAGAAAATTGGATTCATGAAAGAAACCCCTACAAAACGTTAATCTTGTAATACAGTATTCCTTACTTTCCATAAGGTTCAAATTAAAATTTTGGTGCTTTGATATTTTGCTTTAATAATATCAACGGAAATTTCACAACAATCGATTAAAACTAATGAGATAATTTATTCAAAATCTTATTTTTTAATATAGCTGTTTTAAATTGTATATCAGTTTAGAAGCAAAACATATTAAATTAATATTTGCACAGCAACCTGAGGTATTATAAGTAGATAACAACTTAAAGCACACACACACAAAAACCTTTGAGAATAGCAAATTATCACCAAAGCTTAAGATTTAGCTTAGTTAGAATAATAAGCTCAATCACGTCCAATGACATCATAAAATGACAGTGTCAATCGCTTATAACAATAGTGTTAATCGCTTTATAACAATTTTAGTCAGTTATATACTGTCTGGCTACTAGGATTTCTACTTCACGACACTACAAGAGGCAAAAGTGATGGCATTTCACATAATGGGACACAGTTCGGGTGTACCATCGCAATTCAGAAAGTGAGTATTTGTAATTTAGCCACAATGACCAACCTGAAAACCAAAAGACTTTGCCTACCATATACAAAGGTATTATTTCACATGAAGGATATTGTAACCGTGATACAGTTAACGTTTCCCAGCCTCCTTTAACGATCACGACAGATCTTCAATTGCATTGGGATTTGAACTTGATATCTTAAGATAACGAACACCTTAACCAACCAGGTCACTAAGGGCTCCTTTATGATTACAATTTTAGAATAATAAAGTGTCAAAATAATTGAATTCTTTTGCATTACTTTAAGATAAAAGTCACATTATTTTCCATCTCTTATGAATTAAAAACGCGCTTAAGTAAAAATTAAATTACGATGAATACTTATCCAAAATATTATTTTCTCTCTTGAGAACTATGCATATTATTTAAATGTCAAAACGTGATTCATTCTTCAGTCAACTATGTAAGTCTCATGTGAAGAAATAAAAAAATAAAATGTTTAAATTGCATACTTGATCAGTTTTGCTTTCAAATTTTTGAAGAGAATAAGGAATAATGTTGAGTAATATCAGGTCGTGTGAGTGCGTATCTGAAATGACAATAACTGGAACTTTCTTGGAAATAAAGAAGCGAACAGACAATTCAAGAATACCGGAATAATTGATTGGTATTTGTGTATATGTAAAGAAATTAATTTTTAAAATCAATTATGCTGAATAATTCCGGCCAATTTTCCGATCAATTATGCAATTTAAGCATTAATAAAAAATAAAATGTTTAAATTGCATAATTGATCAGTTTTGCTTTCAAATTTTTGAAGAGAATAAGGAATGATGTTGAGTAATATCAAGTCGTGTGAGTGCGTATCTGAAAGGGCAATAACTGGAACTTTCTTGGAAATAAAGAAGCGAACAGACAATTCAAGAAGGCCGGAAAACTCGGTTTTCTATCTCAATGCGCAACTGGTTCTTTTGTTCTGCTTGAAATATGCGTCTTTCGTAGAATTCAAGTCATTGATCCGAAGAATCGAAGAAGGGACTGATTGTAGGTTGCTCCAATTGAAGAAAGCTTGCATGAAAAGCGAGAAAGCATAACTCACTTTGTGAAATCGGAATAGAACTCGAGAGTAATATGCATTTACACTGATTTTTCATAAACTGAATAACCTTTTTGTAATTTAATAGCAATCAAACTCTTCAGTATGTTTGGCATGCTTTCATAAAATTCTACGTCATAAGGTATTAAACTAAATGAGTTTGCAGACACATAATGATTTGAGTTATTGACAAGAGTTATTTTTGTTTGAAGTTGTGTCATTAAACAAATAACTTCAGAGAAATACGGATATTTAATCCTATAAGCACAATTAATATAATTGTTGACTATTAAAAAGTTGACTATAACAATTTAAGAAATATATAAATTGTTATATATATATACACAAGTATATATATATATATATATATTCTTTACATATACACAAATATATATATATATATATATACATATATATTTATGTATATGTAAAGAAATTAATTGTTAAAATATTTTAAAAGTTTATACTTTTTTCTCTGACACAGTTTCTAAGATTATTTTTTTTTAATTTGAATCTTACGTACAACATTAGTAGTATTTGCTTTGAAAATTGTTCATTTCTATGTTAAGGTAACAAGATATTTCTGTTTTGTCAAAAAGCATGATTATTTCCACTCTGATATTTAAAATTTCTTAAAACTTTTATACTTAAACAAAGAATTTATCTCTTTTGAAAATTAATTTCCGAAAATTTTTAAATATTTCTATTATTACGCTGAGAAATTGTTATTTGAACATTACATACATTGTTATTTGAACATACATTAAGTCTCGTACGTAAGTATGAATTTTTAACTGAAAAAGATATGCTAAATCCGTCTAGAATAATACCTTAATTATATGTTCAAAGACGTCAATTTATATCTAATTGATACTCTAAAGACTTATATTTAAAAGAATAAAGACTATTACTAAGCATGTACTTCAAAAGAAATTTACATGCTTTCTGAAAGTGTTTTAAATAAATTATTAAATTTGACTAAATTTTACAATTTTCGAAAAAAAATTATATTACAAATGAATTCATTGTAGTTGCTTTGCTGCTAAATGCTGGTGTATTTTACAAATGCTTATCCAAACACATAAAAAATGTAAATGAACAATAAATTAAATAAATATGTTATAAAAGGAAAAAAACTTATTAATACGTCAATTGATAATTTAAAATATATATAAACAGTTAAAAAAATATGAGAACCGTGAATTAGCTTGCAACAAGAACTTAATTCTATAAAAGTTCTCTGTTCGTATTTTGAAAAGCAAATAATATTCTCTAAATAGAGCATCAGCTTCACAGTCTATTAAAATTGATTTATTTAAAAACAACGAATTGATTTCAATGGAATAAATTCTTTGACTTAAGCACATAATATAATGGTTGAATATATTTTGATTGTTTTTTCAATAATTGGATAGTCAGATGAAAAGATTTAGTGTACATTATCATGACACACACAAATAAATTAAGTATTAAAGATTTAATACAATACACTTATAATCTCATGTGTTTAACAATTTAACATTATATTTCCATAAAAATCCTAATAAATTTATTGATAAAATTCATTCCTAAAATGTTTATAATAATAACAAAATGATATCTAATTAGAATTAAATCGTCTAAGATGCAGATAATAATTTAGTTTTCTATGTGCATCAATCATAGAATTTATTTCTCTTTTTTTTGTAAAATACGATATTTATTTCTAAAATTTTACTGAACACTACATTAACATATCATTTCCTCTAATTTAATAATTTTATAATTTTTTTTCCATTTGTAATAACACTTGATAATTTTGAGAAAGTTATTTTGGTCTTTTAAGAGATTTATTTTTTTATTTTACTAAAACACACATATTAATGGTATTTCTGTAATGACATTGCGATAAAAGTCATTTCTACAATGTTTGATATTTTATTGGTATAATTTTAAAACTTGTTCACTGAAAAAAAATCAAATACAACAGTAATGAATTTTAAGAAAAAAAAAAACCTTAATATGCTGAAAAATATGTTGCATAGCAATAAGCAAAATACTTAATTATATACAAAAAAATATCATTACATTGAAAAAACCTTGGTAGTTGGAAATATTATCATCAATTTGTTGCCTCAGTTTTGCTCATAAATAAGCCACATAAGTTTTTCATTCTGAATAATTAGCACATTTCTCTAGTAAGGGAATCGATGAAAATCTTTCATCATCATCGATTGATATATAAGCTAAATTAACTTTATTATTTTTTAATACTCTCCTAATGATCCAGCCCAAACGCCCCGGTAAGAGTTTTGTTTTTCGATTTTTTTTTTCGATTTTTTTCTATCAGCAGTTAGCATTTTTCATATATTACTCCTTGACATCAAATTGAGCCTAGTTAAAAATGGAGCATAAAAAAATACTCATACATCGTTAATGACATATCGATCCATCCAGAAACATTTAATTCTGATTACTCAACTCATCAAACTTGACCCCACAAATTTTCTTTTAATTAACTTTAATGAAATATTAGCACTACCTATCGCAAACTTATCGTTAATGTTTCAGTTGTATTCACAAGGGGGAGATAATTTAGTTTTCGAACAAAATCTTTGATGAAAGGAAAAAAAAACAATAAATAAACCATTGTAAGTTGTCATCAGTGTTTGTATCTAATTAATTTCCCGAGTTTTTATTGATCCAAGATAATATTTAAAAATATGAATAAAAAAGATTATTTTCTGAATAAATATCAATTCAGAAAATGAGTCTTTATTAAGGTTACTTCTTTTTGACAAAGTTTTTTAAGATTAAGTTTTTATTTTAATCTTGCGCTACAGATGATCTAAAATGTATGAGTCTCTTGACATTCAGATTTATTTTTAATCACAAAAAATTACTTATTTTAAAGTTTCTAAACTATATTTCTTATTTCCTTTTCAAAAAATCTTTAAATGATACATCAAAAAAAATTTAATCATAAATAATTACAATTTACTAAGATATTTTTCTATTATAATTCTATGTTCATTCCATCATTTTTACTTAAAGATATGGAACAAATAATGAAATGAATTATTTTTATTATCAATACGCATTAAGTAAGTTGTTAGGTACATTTTTTTTTATTTTACAGGATATAAGAATTCATTATAACTGTATTCGAATTTTAGTTTTATTTTTATGTTATACATGTTTATAAAATTGAGTTTAATGTCGCTTTACTTTACAGAACTTAATGCTTAAACATCAAGTTGAAGTATATATATAAATGAGTATTATTATATAACATACTTATATACATCATTATTCTTAATTATAAACTATAAAATCCTTCGTGTAGCAAATTAAATCATTTGAGGAAATGATTATTTTTTTAAATAATGTGAAATGTTAATATTATTTGTACTAAAATACTTTTAATGAAAATTTTAATGATTGAACTTTCAATTTTACTTTAAATTTCCTTCTTTTCTTTGGGATACTTTTAATTCTCTGGGGATTTATTATATTTTTTTATTTCTTTCACACGATTCATTTGTTTTGAAGTCAGAATTCTGATAATTATAGGTTTGCTAACTAATTTTGTAGTTACAAAATCACATTAAGTCTTACAAAAAACTGGAAAATTTCACATAAAGTATCCTTAAATCCTTTTGTTGTACTTCCTAAAAAAATCTTGAGTAATCCCGTGATTTCTGAGTAAATTTATCATAAATGATGTAAAATTAACTTTTTTACATTATTTATGTGAAGAAGCATTTTTATGCTAAAATTTTAATTTATTCTATTATTTGGTGTTTCCAATTTGTTGAAAATTATATTAACTATTAACTTGGAATGCGTAATTCTATTGGTTATATATATATATATATATATATATATATATATATATATATATATATATATATATATATATATATATATATATATATATATATATATATATATATATATATATATATATATATATATATATATATATATATATAACAGTATTTTTATATTATAGATTATATATCTCATGAAAGTAGTACATAAATTAACTTTTGAAATATAATGAACATTATTTATTAATAACTAAATAAAAATTTTTAGTTGTTTGTTAGAGAATTAATAATCAACTATGAATGATACTGTGATTTAGCTTAGAAGATTGATTTATAATAAGAGTTTGAATACCTGAGTTAATTTCGTCTTAGAATTAGAATATTTAATGGATATTACAAGGAGTTTTTACTGGTATTACAATCCTACTAACCGATTTTACTAACTATTACATAGGCAGACTTCGAAAACTCAAACGAAACTAAATATTTCGTTAAACATTTGTAATCCGATTTATAATTTATTTCAGGAGCTACTTAGTTTAAATCCTGTTTCTTGACGAAAATTCTTTTTTTTTAAATAGCAGGCATCATGGTGTTGATCTTTCGTAATTTTGCAAAATTTGCAGCAAATAAACTTATTTCAAAAATTACAACTATTTAATTTCTAATATTGCAAGTTGATTAGAAAACTGGATTTTTTTTTAATTACAAGATGTTAAAATTCCTCTTTTTATATTTAAAAGTCTGCGCCCAATTATTTGGCGATTTACCTTTCAAATATACTTAATTTATAATTAAAATCTTAATAAAAAATTACTTCTCAAAATAACATTTTAGTAAATGTAAATTTTAAACACATCTACATGATATGATTGGCACTTATTCCAAAATGTTTTACAAATATAATTTTCATTGCATTCTTATTTGATTCCATTACTAAGCAATTTAAAATAAAATAAATTTTATTTACTTTAATTTCTCTAAATAGCATTTACAACATATATATTAATGAATCACAAAGTATGTATTCCAATAAATAACTGTATAAGTATTCAGATATAAATAGTTATTGAAATATGTACAGGATATTGATTATAAAACTTATTTCAATACAAAAATTTATACAGTTAAATGCAAAAGAATAATTCAATCAATGCAAAAGAAAGTCTTTATTATGTGGCGTTCATAATCCCGTGCTATAAAGAGTGCAATGAAAAGAAAACATTAAATGATCAGAAAAGCTTATAAAAGGCGCTATTAGTTTCAGGCGTACAGGAAATATTATTGATACGGAAGGAACGAAACACTAGTGGAAATGAAAAGAATCTTAGGTAACATGTCCAGGAAGAATAGCCTGATAAATGCCTTTCCGGTACCATTACTTACGGTCTCCGAGCACAATTCTCTGTTTTTCTTTATTGTTCCGCAGGCACTTATCAATTTGTAATTGATGTTGTCCTTTTAGTTATTCTTCATTAACACTGTCGCTCTCTACATGAATTCCCGTCCATAAAATCAACTAGAATAATATCTAAAACACGAATTTCTCCTAGATAAATGTTAAGAAGTACAAAATGAAAGTTAAATTATTAATTTATAGTATTTTCTGACAATACTTCAGTTCGCTCATTTTATTAAGTGAATAAAATGATAAATACCCATTATGTATCTTTTTGTGCTAAATTTTGGAAATTAGAAACCGATATGTAAATATGAGTATCTAATTAATCAATATTTTTCAAAATATTTTAATATTTTCTGAAATATTTGAAACTTTATAACAAACATAATTATTTCATATCAACATCATTTATTATCAACCCTAAAATAACATGGCTTAAAGTTTTGACAAATAAAAAATCAAAATATAATCAATCCTAAATAATAAATTTAAATAAATTTTTCCGTGAAGTTTCCTTATATAAAAATTTTTTTCCAAATGTCAATAACCTGTTATATTTTTATTAACTGATATTATATTTAATTATAGTTATACACTCAATTACTATGATTTTAAATCCTTAAAATTTACTATAAATATATTTACATATTATTTTAGAAATTATTAAAGTTTTATTTTGAAATTCAACGTAATGCTAAAGTTCCTCTTCTACAAGAATTTCTTTCACAGCTGATCCCGTAATGCCATGGATGAAAGACAATCCTTAAAAGAACTAGTATGTCTCTATGGATAAAGTAACATAATATATAAGTTAACAACTTTCTTGAATTTATTTCAGTTTTTTTAACACATTTCCATCATTTTATAAATTGTAACTTAACACTCACTTTTGTGTTCATTCCTCAAGAGAATGAATGTTTCTTTTTATCAAAGGCTTTCTTTTTCTTATAAACTTGATACAAAAATATGTTGAATGCATTCTTACAGCACTTGTTATTTTTAAGAGACAGTGTAATTTGGGTTAGCATTTTTTGAAACATGATTTTGATTCTGAAATTATTACTAAAAGTAACTGGTGCTGCAGTAAAATATATTTTTATCAAAAATTTAACATATTTAAAATGAACTTTATTATAGTAATTTATACAATATAAGAAAGTTAAAATATAAATGTTTTTTTTAAATTTTTATTTTCAGGTTAAATAGGCTATAAATGCTTAGAAATATGAATAAAAACACTTAATAGTACTTTACAAATTAATATGAATATAATATTTGAATTCATCAAACTGATAAAATTAGGGAAAATATTAATTTACATTAAATATTCATTCTTATCATTTTCCTAAAAATTAAATCTAATTCAGTTCCAATCATGTGACAATTCTCTTTTATTTTGACTAAACGATTTGAAGTTTTAAAGATGTATGCGTTTAAAAAAAGTATTTATTATGCCTTAACTGATAATATAAATCTATGTCAAGCTAAAAATATATCATGGATAACATTTACATCGAATATTAAGATACTTTAAGTTATTGTATAATATTCCATGAAAGCAAAAATTTCAATAAGAAAGTGTTCTCATCTAATTCAGCAATAGTTTAATTTTTTATTTCATGATCATTTTAAATTTTAAAAAAAATTTGAATTTACTCATTCAGGTTATTTGTTCATAATAATGTGTGAAATAATGTGTTTGATTATTTCATTTAGCTTCGTGTAGTTTTATGATGCATATTGCCTTTACTTTTATAAAATTTATGAATAACTAATTATTAAACAATACACTTAAATTTTTATTAAAATTGCACAATGTAATATTTTTAAATTATTTATATTTTTACTGAATAATAATATTTTAGAGTAAAAAGCATTCTTTTAATAAACAAAGCTATCACAGAAATTAAAGTTTGTTTTCGAATTAATTTTATAATAAATCGTCAAAGAAAAGTTTTTTCTCAAATTACAGCTCTTACATACATAACATACATAGAAAACCTAAAAATATTTGTAGGCCCCAAATTTATAGATGAGAAGTAAGTATTTTGTTTGTAGTTTGCAAAAAAAAGAGTATCTCAAAGAAATGTCATTTTAACAATATAAAATACAGAATACACACGTAGGTCTTTAATAGGCAAAATTTCACAAAGAGAAATATTTTCTTAAGCAAGTATTCTTTGAAACATTTGATATGTTGCAAAGAATATTGCGAATAATGTGTTAAAATAATACTTTATTTTAAAATTTTTCCAAAAATAAATTATTCTTTGCTATATAAGGAATACTACGATAACAATTGCATAAAACGTTCTTCAAATTGTTCATCTATGCTTATCTAATGAAAGTATCTTATGGATACAGTAAACTGGTTAAAATGTCAAAATCTATTTGATTTTTTATTTAATTATATTAAATTGAAGAAATGATAGGGACTTAGTATAAGCACGATCTAAAATTTTCTAGAAAATTTTTAATAAAATGGAAGCAAATATTTTTTACAGGAAATGTTATGGTCAAAAAGCATGATCTTCAAGCTAATTACAAATCAAAAATATTTGTAAATGACTAAATAAATTATTTTCCTTGAAACAGGGTGTAATTGATTCATCTTTGTTCTGTAAAATGTTGATAAAATGTTAGGGAATTCTAGTTAAGTATTAAATATTAGTACATTATTCCCACTTTAGTTGATCTATTAGAGATTAATTGCAGAAGAAGCTATCTATTGTGTCTGTGTGTGTTCTGTGTGTCAGTATGTGTGTGTGTTACATTAATATTGGTTATATGGATCAATAACTGAGACAAAAATCCATTTCTCAATTTTTCTCTAGAATTCATGCTAACACGATATTTATTTCTTTTATGGTTTTAAATTAACTGTTTTTATTTTCATTGAAAATGTGTATGAGCTATTTTTTAACTCATTACTTTTGTTTTTAAATGTATTTACGTCTACAATTGCTTAAATTTTTAAAACTATTACATAGCATGTAAGAATAAATTTCCTTTCCATTTTTTAAATATGACAGTACATGAAATGAATGAATATATAACGGCAAAAAATACTGATACATTTAATGAGATTAATATATTCCACACAGCATAAATTTCAGGTAGAAAATTACTCTAAGATAATTTATCTTTGTGTGCGTAAATTTCTTATAATTTATCTTAAAGTTAAAAAAATTAATGAATTATTATTATTTGAAAAATAAAATCGTTTCATTCCATCATCTTAGTGAATGCAGCATTATAAAAGTTACGTTTTCTGCATAAACATTATTTTAACAAACAAGAAATTATATTTAAAATACATGAACTATAACAAACTCAACAGTACTGACATTCAGCAATTAGCTTTAAGGCATATTTGTTAACGAATTATTTAATTCAAAATAAGAACTCACAAAAAGTAACCGAAAATGTTTCTTATTCAGATAAATGAAATATTTGAATATTTATTTAAGCACTACATACCTACTTAAATTAACTTTGATGGCAAAATTTGAGAATTATAAAACAACTTTGAAAAATCTTGAAGATATCACACTGACAATGTAAAATATGATGGAATATAAGTAAGTAATGAAATATATTTAAACTAAATTTTATTTCTCTCAGAAACACATGGAAAATGCAACAGAAAACGTAAAAGCGATCCATTTGAATAGGATCGGTAATTTCATTACCATGAATTGAAATAAGAAAGGAATCGAGGAGGTCTCTAATAAATAATTCAGAAGGTATTTAATGATTTTCTCACATCAGTTTCTATAGGTAAGAAATGGCGTCTGTAATTGCTAATGTTTAAGCTGAATGAATGCATGAGTCTTTCCATTAGAATCAAGATTAATTATACAAGAAGTACTTAATCTATATAAAATTAAGTTTCCATTTTTGTGTCAGAAACACATGAAAAATCAAGATAAATCTCATTGATATTATTTATTATAGATTATATAAACCCAAATATATTAATTCTATTGTTGCAATGTACTGAAAAAAAATATAAATTATATAATATATAACAATATTATATACCTATATATATATATATGTGTGTGTGTGTGTATTTGATGAAGTATAAACTCCTTCTTCGTCGATAATTGTTAATTTATAAATGCAGCTCAAATTCACATATCAAATGGACACAGCACATGTGTTTTAAATTATTGTACATTGACTACAAGTATAGGGTATCCATCTCATTATGAATAATCCTCAGTACTTATTGATTAGTAACACTAAGCATTGAAAAGTTAGTAATAATTTTTAAGAAAATTATTAATATTTCTTTCTTGATCTCTATCGATCTTTTCTTTAAGTAGCTTCATCTTATAAGCTCAGTCTACGTAGGTGCTTTCTTTTTTCTTTTCTGATAGTGGTATTTCCAGATCAGTTGCTCTATGATTTAATATGGAAGTAATGAACCGTATTGGCTTTTAAAAACTCCTCTTTATTCTGTTTTCACCATGAAGACAGTAAAAAAAATATTGAAAATCTCTATAAAAGTTTCTTTTGGAAAAAAAAAACTAAGCTTGTCTATCCAAAATGATCCTAGAAATTCAATTAAATGAAAAAAGTATCAAAAATGAATTGAAAAATTTTGTATTATACTTCAAGTCCTAATATGACATTTTTTGTATACTCTCACAAATAAATATACAGAAATTAAGAGCAGAGATGTTCAGCTTGGTACATATTTATTAGTAAATTATAATAGCTTATTTTACAAAACTGTTAAAAAGAAATCATGTTACATTTTACATATTTCATAGAGGGACTTAAATATTTTGAAATCTTATAATTAAATTTTTATACTGGTGTATATCAAAATAGCTGAAATTCCAGTAAGTTATAGTATATATAACAAAATTATTATTTAATGTTTACTTCTTAAGTAATGCTTCAAAATATTGAAAACTGGCTACCAATTATTTCAATGGCAAAACGAAGTAACTTCAATAAAAATTTAGAAAATTATGTTATTTTTGTAAAAAGTCATAGATTTTCAATAAAAACAAATTTTAGCATCTTTACTTGTTCAAACTAAGTTTCAGGATATTTATTTAACTAAAACATAAATTATTGAAATATCTCAACTTTAAGGCATTTTTAAAAGAACCATACTTCAAATTATAACGGCGTAAATACAGCACTGTAAAATTTGGAAAAGAAAAATGGTAGAGAAAGGAAGAAGCTAAACGAAAGAGATCGACGAGTATTGAAGCAGACTCCAATATCTGGAAACGAAACAATTGCATTAAATTTGACCTCAGAGCTCAGTGAACCTCTAGAATCACGATTGTTATAAATTAAAATTGAATGATTGTTCAGAATGTGAAATTTTAAGGTACAGCATCATTCCCAACCCCCATGTGAGAAAATGTTAATGCCAAATATCGTCTGCAATGGTACCAAAACCTCAAACTTGGGTTGATTGGTAAGTTGAAGATATTTGTTAAAAAAAATGAACTGAATGAATGCAAAAGTGAAGTGAAACATCTACTTTGTCCCGCTTAGTTTTCCGCTCTCAATAGAATGAAACCAATATAATACATTTTAGAGCGTTCAATCAAGAATCGATATCCGTCACACATATCTCTTCCGAAGCTTTGATAAGATCTCCAAGAGCAATAGTTCAATTCCCTTAAACACCATTCAGCACGTGTATAATTATATTATATGTGAATCTAAGCACTATGACATATAAAATGTGATTCTATATCTTACTTTTAAAAACGTAACAATTTCAAAATAATTTTAACATATTTTATTTAATTTTAATTAATTCCTTTACTTAATAAAAATTATTATAGGATTTACTTAAAATTACATGATGACATCAAAAACTGTCAAAATTACAAAAATATTTTATAATAGAAAAAAACTTATTGTTTTCTTCATAAAAATATTAAATAAAAATCATTAAGGAATTTAATTTCAATTTACATTTTTCAGAAAAAATTCCTTAATGGTTTACTTTTTTGAATAAAACTCGAGAAATGCAAACTAAATTATAATAAACGTTACATACATATATATATATATATATATATATATATATATATATATATATATATATATATATATATATGTGTGTGTGTGTGTGTGTGTGTGTGTGTATATGAATGTATATACACAGACAGGTGGTTATTAAAATTATGGAAACACACAGCTTTAATTTATAAAGAATCATTTATTAAGACTGGTTTTGGTATGTAATGCAACTTATATTTGTCAAGAAGCTGATTTATACAAATAATGTAATGAACAATTACTAGAGAATTATTGTACCATTCTTCATGGAGTAAGATTTGTGAAAGATTGGAATGTTCTGGGAAAGATGTTAGTAGATGATATGAATCCCGCAATGAACGCTTTAAAATATAATATGATGTTTCTATTGCATTGGAATCGTTAATGATTGTGTGGGCCAAGGTAGAAATATTTAACTTATTTTTAATATTCATTAAATCATTATAAGCCCAATCCCACAGCATGAATAAATGCATTTTCATCATAGAATACTTTTTCTGCTTGAAACGAAATTTGTACTATATAATATGTACCAGTACAGCTAAAGTTTCTTTTTTCGTCTACCTAGTGATCTTTCCTTCAAGGGTTTCGATTGATTACTTTCAGATACACAGCTGCCCATATCATGACAGATGCACCTCCATGCTTGCCTGTAGGAAAGCGATAATCACGATAATGTGCTTTTTACATGTATCCTTCTACCGTGAACCCGTCCTGTTACAGTGAAAAGTGTGGAAGAAGATTCGTCAAACCCTATTACTCATTTTCATTTATCAATCTACCAAGTATTGTGAGTCTGACATCACTGTATTTGGCCTTAATATCAGCTACAAGTGGCTTAAGAATTGCTCCTGTTTCAAAAGTGTTCTGTTTATGATGTTCTGCTTATACCTTCGACTTTTAATCAATGTGACTGAAGATTCCAGTTGCTGATTGAACTCTCAAGCTACTGTTGTTGCAACCCTACTTCAATACCCATTGTTCTCTTAATTGAGCTTCTTTTTTCGTCAATCATTCTATTTTGCCAAACTTGTCTTTCTGAGCTCTGTGTATATTGCCATGACTTTAACACCGTATTTCAAGAAACATCTAAGCGTTGGGATGTTTTAGAAACATTTCCTTCAGTTAGATGGGTTCTTACAATTTAACCGCATTGAAAATTGGACAAGTCAAACACTTCAAGTTATTGAACAAATCCAAGATCTAAAGAACTTCAATAAAGCTACAACATCCAACCAGAAGATTATTAATATTTATAAAAAAAAAAAAAACAAATAGATAATATAATATTTTAATGCTTACGGAGTGCATTTATAAATGCCACTTTTTTATTCACAGGTGTTTTTACTATTTTAATAACCATCTGTATATATATTCATCACATAATATTAAACATTTTATAGGGAATTTAAAACACACAAATTTATACGAAATTTTAAGAAATGTAGATCTGTTTAATTCCTTATATCACGAAATTTATTAGGTAAGGATTTTTTTAATCTGATAAATTACACTCATAAATTTTGTGAAATTTCTATTATAACTATTCGCATATATATAAATCCTTAACTCAAATTCCTATGTAGCTTATGATAAAATATTCTCACAGACATATTTTGTTATTTCATACTTTTTTTTTAAATTTAAACCATTTCTACCAAATAAGAATTTCATAAAGTAAACCGAAAAAATTCACTGCTTAAAAATAAAAGTTATTTCTATAAAGCAAATGATCTCAAATTTTTTTCCTAGCAATTAAGTACATTTAATGTTTATTAATCTTTTGCTGGAAATAAATATCTTGTGTAAGAATCATATACACAAAAGACATGCATTCAAAGATATAATTTTACTGTTTATATTTATAAATATATATAGTGTGTCCATCTATTAAAATCATTTACATGCATATTACTCTAAAACATTTAATATTATTTTCTATATTGTTTTCTGAGTGTCATTATGTGATAAATTTTCATCTGTCAAGAAAATTTTCAGTTGTTAACTTAACTTGCATAACTTTGACTTTATGCTTTCTTTAGTTCTTAGAAAACTCATAATAACTTAAATAAAAGAATAAGCATTATTCATTGGATGGAGAAAAAGCATATTGGACAATTTTTATGCACTATTTATATATATATATATATATATATATATATATATATATATATATATTAGAAAAAAATTAATTTCTTCAGTTATGAAAGAATCAATTGTCAGAATCTTAATTATTCATTAAATATTAAGCTTGAGCTATCAAAGCCGCTTGTTATAATATTCACTCGTGCAGAATGATTCATTTTTTTTAAATTAAAAAGTAAAACAATTTATAGTTATTCTTAATTGAATTCATGTGAAATTTATTCGTTACATACGTGTATTTTTAAAAGTCCTCTCTCGGCTCAATTAATTGCTTAATTCTTCGATGAATTAAATATGTACAAAAAAGCAGAATAAAAGAAAAATAAAACATTAATTTTCTTTCACAGACTTTGTAACTTTGGACACATTCCAAATAAATGTCGATTAGTTTCTTTGAATGTCTAATTTCTCATATTATGGCATATTCTTTAAGCTCATGAATAATAACGTGAACAATGGAAATCAAATAAGTAATATTTCTTTTCAAGTGAAAAAAAGTATATTTCTCCAAAAAAACGGCAACCGGATGTTACATTAATTTTTCTTGGATTAATTTTTATTGAAGATTTAGAAGATCATTGATGATTATATTATTTTATTATTTTCATTCATATTTCATAAATTTATATATAATTAATGCAGCATTGTATTCATGCTATAAATGTCTAAGAATAATTTCTAAATCCCTCATTTTCTGCCAACAACTTTCATTTTATTATCAGTCGTTTTTTTGCGTAACATTGATTCATGTTTTATACCAAAATACCAAATGTCAAAATGAATTAAGACTGCTCAGTTGGCCAAAGAAATTCTCATTAGAAGAATTTTTTAAATTTATTTTATCGTCCGATAAAAAGTAAAGGGCTTTAAAATTACAGATTTATGTACTTTATTAGTTCATTTAAAAGTCTTTATTTTCATTTGTGAAATACAAAACGGAAATTTCTGCTACTTATTTTAACATACCTAAAAAAATTTTAAAGGCACACTAATAAACCCAATATAAAACTCAATAATTATTGTACTCATGTGATTTGCCACTCAAAACTTTTGAATCATATCAAAATTATATTCGTTGTAATATTTTAATCATACAGCATTTATTTTTGTGTTTATATTATAACTGAATAATTTTAAATAATTATACACTTAATAATAAAAACTTCACATTATGAGTGCTTCAGCAATCACGACTTATAGCCGTATTGTAAATTAATATATTTTGGAAATTGACAATGATTGATAGATGACACCAAAAATCACAATATCAAACAATACAAGTTTAAATAAAATATCTTACTTTTTTTTCCAAATCTAAAAAAAAAAAAAAAAATACGAAATCGTGATTAAATGCAAGTAGTTGAAGAACATAAATAAATATTTTTATTTTACATTTTTTGAAAAAGATACGTTATTTTGTTAAGGTCAGTTATTTTGTTAAGGTCAAAATAAATCAAGATGAGATCTATTTTGACAGTGTCAAAATTCACGAAACAATTTTAAATATGCATCAAGTTCTCTTTATTATTTCTTTGATAAAGCCATAACTTCATTAAATTAGGCCACTGAATGAATGAGTGCAGAAAAAAAATTGGATAAAACATTTAATTACATGGGAACCGAATACATGGGTAATTTATACGATAAAACTTTTTCTTCTTTTTGGATAAAAAAAATGTTGCTCCGTTCTAACATATAATCAAGAAGTCACAAGATATATTCTTCTGTTAAATTTTTAAGAATAATCTTCAAAGCCTTCTTTTTACTGAAAGTCAGTTACTTGAATGTAAACATGTGGTACTCTAAACGTTGTTTGAAACAAAAAGTGAAATTTTTCTGTTAAAAATGGAAGTGTTAGTTTTATTTGCAATAAATAATCAACAATGATTCATAAAACTTATGTAAAAGATGATTTCATAGAAGAGATACTTCTGTATTTTTTATACACACCCAACAAAGTAAAATTGAAAGTTGTTCGTAATTAATGTTTTTAAATTTCTGCCAAAATACATCTTTTTTTTCTAAAGTGACTTATAAGAAATATTATTTTCAAAAACATTTAGTTCTATACAAATTCACAAAATAAATTCTTAGTTCAAGTTAGATTCATATTAATGTTATATGAGTAATATTCTATTATATTTATAATAATCAGTTGGAAATTGTTCAGCTGTAACAGTTTTAAGGAATAATTGATGTGACTTTCTTTTTAAATAATTTTTAACTTTTGTATTTAAACAGTTGTTAATTTCAATGATTTCGCGCTAAACTACAAAAATTTGGTCAGTTAATATCATTTTGTAACATGTAGATATATTATTAAAAAAAATTTCACACACATCCAATTTTTCTAAAACATAAAGGAGGAAGAATTCACCACATTCAATCTATGAAAATAAAAGTGGTATGCGTTCATTAATAAACACCAGAACAATGCAACAAAAAGTATAGCATTGGTGACTAATATTTGTTATAAAATGCACACATATTTCGGTTTTAAGTAAGAATTGACTCAAAGAATTACGATCACAGTCTAAATGTGTGAGAGTTTTTATATATCTATCAAAAAATATTGAATCAGGGAACAAAATGAAATTAATGTGTAAATTTTTTAAATAAAATTTACATCCTTTGCATTGGTGGTTATAACCATTGGTTACTCTTCATTCTTTGTCTCACACTTCCATTCATTTCGCAAAACTAGTTGAAGGAAGTGGGTTACTAAAATGCAAAATATTCGACAATCCACTCAGCTGGCTATTTCTCGATAACTTCATTGCCAGAAGCATAGCTTCTAAATCAGATTTCTTGTGTTAAAGTTATCTTATACAGTATCCTAGGGGCTTGTACATCAAAATATACCTAATAATCTTTAATTACAATATGAAATTATCAATTTATATGATACAATAACTTTCTCTTAGAGTTAATAAATCATTACAATTTGCATACCATTAAAAACTAATTAAAATAATTTTTTCTTGTGAAATTTAAAAATAACATGGTTTAAGTAGCATATTTTTAAATGAATTTTTTTCGTGCAAATGTATCATTTTAAATAGTACATATAGGAATATATTTCCAAAATTTTAAAAACAATAAAGTTACCTAAATCAAATATATTCTACACTTGAAGAAATAATTAAATATGTGTGATCTGATTATATTTACCTGCATATTTCATAGCATGATAGAAATAAATGAAGCAAATTTTTAAGCAAACGCTCCCAAAATTAATTTCTAATTGCAAGAAGTACCCTATTTACAACTTCTTTCATGAGAAATTTTATAATTTAGTGATTATTTTGTTTTTAAATCCAAAACGTGTACGTAAATCAATCATTAAATCTTATACGTTACATCTATTTTAGCCCTTGGTATTATTGATGGTTCGTATCATCTACACTCTATAAGAAAAAAACCAACGTACCAAGAAGGAATTATTTGATGTAGACAAAAAGTGTTTTGATGAGACAATTATGTACACAATAGAAAATGATTAACTTTTCTAAAAAAATTTAATAATATACTTTAGAATTACGTAATTGCAAAGTAATGAGTTCAATAAGGTGTACACCCAACACTATCCTAACTGTAAGCTGCCACACGGTATGAAATCTACTGATAAAGCTTTCGGATGGTGCCTTTTGCTATTTCTGGCTACATTTACACTAATTGTCTGGTTAGGTCATCAACAGTCTCCGATAGATGCAGACGTCTTTCCATCATATTCCAGACATGCTCTATGGGAGAAAGATCTAACGATCTGACTGATCAAGGAAATTCTTCAAATTATCAAGCTATAAGATACTTCATGACAACACGTGCAATATATGGTCTAGTATTATTTGGCTCCTACATAAGGGCAGAGTACAAAAACGTAAACGGTACCAAAATAGGTGTCTGAATGTTATCGTATAGTGTGCTGTAGTTGTGCCTGTAATGATGACCAAAGGGGTCTGGCAATCAAAGAAAATGGAACCCCAGACCACAACTCATGGTTGAGGACTTATGTGGCGTGAAATAGTGAAAGTAAGATCTGACGCAGACCTGAGCATGTCTAAACACGTCTTTGATGATCGTCTAAACGCATTCAGAGACGGGTTTCTTCTCTAAACACTATATATATCGAATCAGAATCCTTACCTGATCGAGTAAATAACCCTATAATATGGCTCAATAGTGGGTACGCGTAAGTAGCAGTGAACGCAATGGTCAGTACGAACGTAAATTTAGTTCTGTTTTTCCTGCGTAATGGGTTCTTTTGGACCCTTGTATATGGGTCACAATTCTGAGGTTGAAAGCGATGAATCATGGGCTGTGTTTGCTGATCTGATAAAATTTTGGTCTTCTATATCTATAGTGGACCTATGACAAACACTAATAAGGTACAATCGTCATTGCCCACCCTTTTTTTCCAACATCTTTCAATTGCTGCATCGATTTTACCCATACTTTCCTCTTTCAATCCAATCAACTGAATTCTTTCAATCTACGGCAGTTGCTTGCAGTGAGCTTGAACCTTGCGGCGAGGCATTTCTTCAGGCATTGAAAAGTTTCCTAAATCACAATGAAACTATGAATTTTTTAACAGTAATTCAAGAACAGCTCCTTATATCAGTGATTCTCAACCTGTGGAGTGCCCCCCCAATGGAACGCGAGCATATCCAAGAGAAAATGTGTTTAAAAAAATTATTAAGTGACTGAAAAGAAACAACACACATACAAAACAAAATACATTTCGACATATTTAATGATTAATTTATTAAATTTAAAAAAACTTACTAAATTAAAATCAAAATTAATAATTATTATTGACTTCCTTAGGCCTGTCTTTCAGAGCAAAGTTTTTCGAAGGAGGGTTTAATATTAGAAACAGACACTCTCAGTTCTTTTTCTATATTTAGCGGAGATCTATATTTTGCCTTCAAAGAAGCCACCACAGAATATCCAGTTTCACAAAGTTAAGATGTTGAAAATGGTAGTAGAATGTGAAATGCCCTTGTTTTTAGTGTAGAAAACTCATCATCCGCTCCTGCTCAAAATTCAAAGAGTGATTTATTACTCAATTTCTTTTGATTTCACCACTTGTCGTGAAATCTATGAAAGTTTCTTCTTCTTCAATTAAAATTCCTTCGGGAGTATTTTGAAATGGATCCCTCACCCACTGGTAATTTGATATCAGTTTGTCCTCAGCAAGAAAGTACTTTTTAAAATTCTTTGCTAGCATTGTTAAATGACTTTCAATGGTTGCAAAAACAACTTTTATATCTTGTTCTTCAGCCTTGTAAGTTTTAATACAATCATTCAAATTTTCAAACATTGTTAAATTTTCTTGCTTTAAATTTCTGTTCCACGATTTCAGTTTCCTACAAAAAGCATTAACTTTATCACTCGTATCCAAAATATGTGTATTCGCTCTTTGCATTTGTAAATCCAAATTATTTAATTTCTCGAATATTTCGACCACACATGCAGCTCAGTTTCATCACAAATAAACTATAACAAAAATTCTCAGCTTCCAGTCTATTTTCTTCTTCTAGGAAAATGGCGATTTCTTCTCTCAATTCATGAACACGTTGCAAAAATTTCCCTCGTGATAACCATCTCGCCTCGCAATAATGTAGTAAATCTGAATGAACTGCATCCATGTCTTTATATGTCATGTAATGTGTCCAGTGACGAATTTTGTTTCACAAGTGCTTGAATACTTTGGAATCTTCCGGACATAGAACAAGAGCCATTGGTGCATATTCTTACGCAATTTTTCCATTCTATGTTTGCTTCGTACATAAAATTATTTATGATAGCAAATAATGCGATTGCTGTTGCTTTCAGTTCTATTGGTTTGCAGAAAAGTAATTCTTCTACTACTGACAAATCATCACAAAATCTAATATAGGCAATGAATTGAGCATCTTTATTTCTATCTGTTGCCTCATTGAGTTGTATTGAAAACAACTTGTCACGCAACTTCTACAAAGGTTGACACTCTAGATCTTCAGCTATATCAGCAATTCGACGGGCAACAATATCATTTGAAAGAGACATAGACCGCAATTGTTTTGCAAAATTATCTCCAAACATAATTTCTACAATCTCAATTGCGGCTGGCATAATAAGCTCTTCACCAATGATGTGAGGTTTTAACATCTGGCTATTTTGTTATGAAACTTTGTAAGAGGCAATTAATGCTTTTTAATTCACAGACAAAGTTTTTTAAACAATGATTTTTGCTTTTTATATAATTTTAATTTGAAGAGTTCTATGGGTTACACTATGAAGCGTTTCTAAATGTCGTTTAAATTCATTATTTTTCATGCTGTCTGCCGCCAACATTTTTGAGCAAATGATAAACAGGGGCCTTTCTTCTTCGAATGCTTCAGTGCTAGTGAACCCAAAATTTAAGTATTCTTGAGAATATTTTCTTGATTTTATTTTTGGAACCACGCTCGTCTGTGTACTTGTTAATACTTGTCTATCGTCTAATGCTCGCTTACGCCCTTTTAAAAATCCATGATTCTACATAAGTCTGCTGCCGTGAAATTTACGTCGGTGAATTGTAATTACACGAAAATATATATAACATACACATTCAGAATAGATTCAAGAGCGATAGAAGGATCGAATCGAATGAGATTGTCTGGAATTAAAATTGACGTCATAGAACTAATGAACATGAGCTCTGATCCATCTTCAACTCAATTAAATATTTTGTGCTAAAAATGTTGATTGAAAATGATTATCAGGTTTTAAAAAAAAACATCATTAAATAAATCATCATTTTTGAATCAACATTAATATATTATGCAAAATAACGAATATTCTGATTATTTTTAACCGAAAAAGATGAACTGTAAATGTTTTCTAAATCTGAATTGAATCTTGTGGCAAACCAATTTTTTTAATGCCTTTAAAACTAAAGAAGCTTTAAAACAACAATTATGTGCTTTATTATTCGTTTATTGTTATATCACTGCATCGTTCTATAAGGTTTATAAAGATCTATACTGGTGATTGAATGTTTTATCATGAATTTTCAAATCTTTGTTATTAACTGGTATTTATATGATAAAAATGCCATAATATCATAGTTGGTTAAAGTACTACTATCATTATCGGAAGATGGTGAATTTCAATCCCAGCTTAACTGAAAATCATGTTCACTAGAAGCAGCAAGAGCTGATAAATATGTCACGGTCACAATGTCCTCCAAGTAAAGTAATACCTCCGGAGGACAGGTCAAGTACTAAATTTCTTCCGTTTCTTGCCTGCTTCAAAATCACAAACACTCTTCCTGGCTGTGTGGCTGGCTGTCTTGTACAACAACAACATGATAAAAGTGCTTGAGGCACGTTAAATAAAACGTGATTGTAATGCTCTACAAAAGAAATTATTCTGCTGAAAGTGAAAAGTCAAATATAGAGGGTCTTCTGATTGGTCTTTGCTTGTAAATTATGATGATTTTTCAGCTTAGAGCTAGGTGCAGGAAAGTATAATCGTGCAAAAAACACGTTTAGTCATATACAAGTAATTAATTTAACCAAAAATCTCAAAAATAGAATAGTCTGATTATTAAAAGGAATGGTCTTATTATGCTTATTATAAGTGCAACAAATTTCGCTTTCCTCTAAAATTAATTTTCCATCGATCAAAAGAATGAAAGAATGAATAAAACTATACATAAATAAAAGTATACCAACTTCATATTTTGTAAAATTCCTACGTGTTTAAATTTGATTGTGCGTAATAATATTTACTGTGTTATTTTTCTTTTAATCTTCTTTAATATTATTTATAACACTATAAGATTTGCCAGATATGAAGATGAAATAGAATTACCCCTGGTACCTTGAACAAAATTTAGGCATAATAATTATAAGCAATTGTTTAAAAAATAAAGCATGGAAATTACTTATTAAAATAATCTTTTCTCAATGTAAAAAAAATATTAAAGTAAAAACAGACAATATTAAAACTGTATGGAAATGTTTTATTTTATAAGTCTCCTTCTCTTGACTCTTAAAGGCTCACTGGGGCAATAAATATCAAAATTTAAATCTTTGGATTTAAAATACAATATTATAGATGCACAATGCGATAGGAACATAAAATGAAATTCTTTCGGAATAGCTAAAATAGAATTATGCTTGATATATCGATATAATAAAAATAGTTGTAGTATATTCAAAAATTCCATAATTGTAAAATTTCTACTCATGAACTAATCAAAAATGCAAAGAATGTCTGAAATAGATACAAAATAAATTTGTTTAAGAAAAAAATTTATAGCAATATATTAAATCATCTCTAAGCAATTTCTTTTTGTACCTTTACGCTTTTAAAAGGCAAGTAAAGTTTTATTTTTGTAACTATATCATTTCAAAATGTAACAAAGGAAAACTGTTTTATGGAACTTGATAAACTTTTTCATTCTTCTGTTTGATAATAGTGCATTTGAATTTTTATTTATGGTGTGATATTCTTGCAAATAAGTAAATATTTTTATCATAAATATGCAAATATGATTGAAGTTTTATTATAAGGATAATATTTTGATAGATTAAAATGTACTGCTACTTTTTAATGTATTTATTCAAAATAATCATGATAAAATTTATTGGTTGAAAATTCTATGAGTATACATTCATAAAGCGCAAAATATATTGTGCGCTAAACACTCTGTGTATTTTTTTAAATATGTATGTATTTCACATATGTACTTTTTTTTAAAAACATGATTATGTTTATTAAATTGTTATTATTCATTCTTGTAAGAGTATTAGTTATGAGTGAGAGAGAAGGAGAGAGAGAGAGAGAGATCTAAGCATTTGAAAGCTCATTATTTGATGCTAACAAACACTGTCTAATTATAACACTAATACTCAATAATTGACAAATATTAAACATATTTTCTCAGTACATTATTGATTTCAAATATCAAAATCATTTTAAATTCCATAAAATTAAGTATAAAATTCATCGAAAACTAAGCTATATGCTAATTTAATCATTAACAAAATCACTGTCGTTACTCCTTAAATTGTAGGATAGAAAATGATTCTGATTATGATAAAAGCCTTTCACAGTGATTTCATGGCAATAATTTTTCAATAATCTATGCATATTTTAAGTGATTGATGTTTATGGTAAAAGAATAAATGAATGTTTCTATGCAAATCTGCTAAAACATTGTAATTTAAATCCTAATTAATTTTCTAAACTAAATTAATTTAGTGATGAGAACAAGGTTTGATACTTATACTATGATCAGTGTAGTAAATCTGAAACAAACAATTTTGATTTATTGTTTAAGGTATGTAAAATGTATATATATGCAGAGATAAAATAACTTAAAAATATTATACTTTTTTTTACAGATGTAAATAAATATCAAAAAACTTCTTTTTCCAATGGCAGATTGTAGACAGTTACAACTTCAACATATTCTATTGTTCCCTGATACCCAAGAAACTGGCGACAAACAGCGACCTCTTAGCCACCGAGGAGTTGCCCGGGTGCACCACAGGGAGTGGGCCACCATCGCACCCTCACACATGCCATAGGAACCCGTTTATAGGGTAGGCATCTTTCATACTTCATTCACACACACAAGGAAAGTACAAAGACAGGATAAAGAGAGAGAGAAAGTACATCCATGCCTGAACCGGGATTCGAACCCAGGACCTTCCTATCTGTAGTCAGGCACGCTGACCACTAGGCAAGTTGGCCGGCATATCAAAAACTTAATTCTAAAATTTGCCTCTGTATGGCAACTTCAAAACTGATAATAAGGACAAATAGTAAGCTATCATTTGCCAGTCAAATTTTCTTACATGCAAAGGAAAGATATTCCAAATCTCGATCATATATATAAGGACTCAGAGATCTTGTTTTTTTTAACAGATTCATTTACTAATTATGCTATCTCTCATTTTATTTAGCATTATCCATCATTTTATTTAGCACATAGCTAAAAAATCTACTATAGTCAACAGAAAGCATATTACTACATATTCATGTCATTGCATTTGAACGTAGATTGTATAAATCATTGAATTTTTACTAGCTCTTAACTTACAAATCTCTCTCCGTCACTTATAAATTATAATATATTATTATTATTTCTGAGTCCAAATATTTCCCATGAAACACAAATATTCAATTTTAACTTACGAACTGAAATAGACAAAAGAAATGAACTTTAAATTTCTTTTTTTTTTTTTTTACAAAATATAAGAGTTAATTATAATTTAAAATGAATATCTTAAAATATGTTAATGAAACTGAAATTTTAACTGAAAAACAATTTTACGCCAAGCCAAAATGATATATTAATTAATAAAACAGATTATAGATCGCTATTAAAAAGTTTAAATAATAGCATCCTAATTACGTAACAAAATTTTATTACTTATTTACTTTTTTATTCTTATTATAAAGTTATTGGTTAGAAATGAAACTAGAAAGTTTATCTTTAATTACAATAAAAAATAATTTACACATTATGAAAGATATACACATTAAAAAGAAAAATGATGAATTCATATTAAAAAACTTAAAAAGAGTAGTTTTGTTACAGTTTGATTCAAGCTTAAAAAGAGATGAGAGACACTTTAATATTTCATCTAACTTTGAAATTTTTGAAATTTACTTTAACCTATATTTCAAGCAGATTTAATTTTATATATATATATATATATATATATATTTATATATATATATATATATATATATATATATATATATATATATATATATATATATATATATATATATATATATATATATATATATATATATATACAATATATACATACATATATATATGAATAATTAAATCTGCTTGAAATACAGGTTAAAGTAAATTTCAAAAATTTCAAAGTTAGGTGAAATATCAAAGTGTCTCTCATCTCTTTTTAAGCTTCAATCAAACTGTGACAAAACTACTTTATTTAAGTTTTCTTATATTAATTTAACATTTTTCATTCTTTCTTTCTTTTTTTTTCCTATTGAAAAATAAATTTTCATGATATCCAAAACAATATTCCAATAATTGAGAAAATATATTTTAATGTGCCTAAAATGATTAATTACTTGCGCAAACTTAATTGATGTATGTTTATAAATCTATAACAGTGATACAAAACTAAAGTTGAATTCTGAAATTTTTTGAAATAAATCTTCTGGACTATGCTTAAGTTTTCAAATTCAACTTGAAGCAGTACAATTTCAATTTTTGTTTAATTTGATATAACTACATTTCTTTGTTTTTTAAAATACAATTTTATTTGCATTCCAAAAGCACATTAATTATTTAAAATTTATTTTTAGTATAATTTCAATCATTTCGATAATTAGTTTAATAAAGCATTAATTAGAAATATGTATTCATAGTAATAACGCAAAGAATATTGCCGTTATCAATCATTTTCACTGAAAATAGAAGTTACTGTTAAATTTTACTATTATAATAAATTTATTGAAATTTTCGCTTTTCACGATAATTTAAACGCTCTTACTAGTTTTTTACCTTAATATTTAACTTTCCATTATATACTCTTTTACGTAAATATTTTAATGCCGTTAATACTATTTTCCTCGTTACTTCAAAATAAAAATTAATTTTTTGGGACAAGTAAACAATATTTGAAAAAAATAATATATATTACTATATTAATAAAAGAAAATAAAAACCAAAATTTAAAAAAATTAAAATTTTAATTGCATTTGAATCTAAATTGAATGAGAAATTATCGCAATGAAATTGCCCCAATTGTTCCGATTTTTTTAATAATGAAAATTATAAGAAGCAAAAAGTTAATTAGCAGATATTTATTTAAAAGTGCAGAAAAATTTACATCTATAAACTTACTAAAGCTACACTACTGGTCATTAAAATTGCTACTCCAGGAAGAAATGCAGATAACAAAATGATATTTGTTGGACAAATATATTACACTAAAAATAACAAATGATTAAATTTTCAAAAATTTTGGCTGGATAGATCCTGAGAAATCAGTACCCAGAACAACCACCTCTGTGGCAGTAATAACAGCAGTTATATCCCTGGGTATTGAGTCAAACAGAGATTGGATTGCATGTACAGGTACAGATGCCCATGCATCTTCAACAAGATGCCACAGTTCATCAAACGTAGTGACTGGCGTTTGGTGACGAACCAGTCGCTCAACAACCATTGACCAGTCGTTTTTTATTGGTGAAAGATCTGGAGAACGTGCTGGCCAGGGCAACTGCGAAACATGTTCCGTATCAAGGAAGGTCCGTACAATACCGGCAACATGCGGTCGGGCATTATCCTGCTGAAACGTAGGGTTCAGCAGGGCTCGAATAAAGGGTAAAACCACGGGTCGTAACACACCAGAAATGCAACGTGCACTGTTCAAAGCACCGTCAATGCGAACAAGAGGTGACCGAGACGTGTATCCAATGGCACCCCATACCATCACGCCAGGTGATGGGCCAGTATCACGATGAGGAATGCACGCTGAAAGTGTACGTTCACCACGATGCCGCCAAAAACGTATGCGACCATCATGATGCTGTACACAGAACCTGGATTCATCTGAAAAGATGACGTCTCGCCATTCGTGCGCCCAGTTTCGTCGTTGATCACACCATTGAAGGTGCTCTTGTCTATGACGCAGCGTCAAGGGAAGCCGCAGGCATGGTCTCCGAGCTGAGAGTCCATGCTGCTGCAAACGTTGTCGAACTGTTCATGCAGATACTTGTTGTCTTCCAAACGACCCCGTTTCTTAACTCACGGCTCGTGACGTGGTTGCACGATCCATTACGGCCATACGGATAATATGCCTGTCTTCTCGGCTGCTAGTAATAGGTGGTCGTTGAGATCCCGCATGGCGTTCCGTATAACCGTCCTGAACCCATCGATTCCATATTCTGCTAACAGTCATTGGACTCGAGTAGCAATACTGCGATAAGCTAAACCGCAATCCCGGTACGTTACAATTCGACCTTTATCAAAGTCAGAAACGAACTGGTACGCATTTCTCCTTCTTACACGAGGCATGACAACAACTTCTCACCAGGTAACAACGTTCAAATGCAATTTGTGTATGAGGAACCGGCTGAACAATTTCCTCAGTTAAACACAATGTAGGTGTCGTTACTGGGGCCTGCTTTGTCTGAATGCGCTGAAAAGCTAATCATTTGCATATCACAGCATCTTCTTCCTTTGGTATAAATTTTACGTCTGTAGCATGTCGCCTTCTTGGTGTAGCAATTTTAATGGCCAGTAGTGTAATATATATTACTATATTAATAAAATAAAATAAAAACCAAAATTTAAAAAAAAAATTAAAATTTTAATTTGCATTTGAATCTAAATAAAATGAGAAATTATCGCAATGAAAAATGCCCCAGTTGTTTCGATTTTTTTTAATAATAAAAAATATAAAAAGTGCAAAAAAAAATTACATCTACAAACTTACTAAAGAGAAAATTTTCTTATTTTTACATTGTTATAGACTAATTGCATGAGATTATATTTTACTACATATATATATGACCTTCTCATGTATATAGTTTGTTATCAAATATGATATGTGTAATCATTTATTTATCACATTAACAAGAAATAAATAATACGCATACATTAGTTTTTTATTTAATAATTATAATTTTGAAACCCCCCCTTCATAGTTCTTGAGATATTATTTTGTGGCTAATTGCCTTATGAAGTTAGAAGATAATATTAAAGATTTTATATATATTTATAACAATTTTCCTTTCTTTCTAATAATATTCTTGAATATTAAATAATATAAAATCTATTTAACATAATGTGCACAATAAAAGTGTATCACTATGATACTTATAATATGAATATTACGCGAAGCATTTAAATACAACTCTATGGAGGTTTTATAAAAAGATATTTCTGACACTTCTTTTAATCTTCTAAATATTGCAAATACTTTGTATACATTTCTACTCTTGCTTTTCGGAAGAAATTTCATTTATAGGTTAAAATTGTTGCTCCATGCAAAAAAATTTGAAACAATTATTCACAAATTATTGAATAAAAATCAAATTTTAAGTAAAATTTATTATTGGTATTACAAAAGATATATGCTTGTTTTTAAATTATTTATTGATTTTGTTAAAGTTTGGCAATAAAAATGTAAACTTATTATGGTTTCGTAAACTGTATGGCTCGTTTTTGTTTCTATGAAACGCAATGATACTAAAAATATTTTATGACATTTCGAAGTTGCGTGTTTTAAGAGGAATAAAATCTTATATTCTAAGAGTTTTAAATTTTTCTAAGAAGCTTGTTCATGTTTCAAGAAATATATAGTTTTAAAGCAGTTTAACGTGACAAAACTAATAGAATAAGTAAGGTTTTAATTTTTTTTGCCAGAAAAAATATATTAAAATTATTTTGTTAAATATGTTTCGGATTAATGTCATTGGTTACGAAAATGCACTTAAAACATTGAACAATAAAAATCATTCTCTTCATAATGAATCAACAAGGACTTCTTTATAGCATTAAATGCATGCGAACGGTCAGCTTCTTGATTGAAATGTCGACAAATATTAATGCATTGACCTATTTGCTTAGAAAAGTTTAATAAGGAATATCCTTCTGGTCTCAAGAGTATTTTCTAGATAGAAAAAGGTTCATGCTTTATTCAGAAAGCAAGACAATAAATTTCCTATTGGATGGCAGTGTTCTGTTGGAAAACAAGGGACATAAGAACGGACATGTACCGTCTGTGCGCTAGTGATCTTCATTTCGTCATCAATCTTGGCAATGGCAACAACAGTAGCAACTGTGCACCAAGTTCTTCATCACTATCATTCAAGCGATCATTTGTTGCCTCCGGAACACAGTGTGAGCGACGGAACCAAAGAAAAATGAAATAGGAAGTGACAGAACAAAATAGATGCTCACAAATGATATTGTCGCATTATTGTGTCGTGTACAAAGCTAAATCATTTTATGAAAGAAATCAAAACGGTAGGAGATGCAATAATAGTGTCTTGAACATTAACTAAAAAATAGCTAAAATTTTGATTTTGAAACAGGTCAATTATAATTCATCCAGACACAAGTCATAAAATTACAAATAAATTTATTTTCTATATGAACTAGAAAATCACACCTTGATTCATGTATTTGTAATTATGAACTGTTGAAAAATTATTAAAAGTCATTGTATTAATAAAAAAGCAATTCTATAAGAGATATGATATTTTTCTATAAATTTCGTATATAAGCTATAGGTTTTTTATGTAAGATTAATGATTATAATAATTTTGAGAAATGCTGCATAACATTATACGTTAGATACTGTTTGTGGTAAACATACCTAAATATAAAGGTTTTTAATTATTTAAATTAATTAAAGAAGATTCAAAACAATAAATATATTTATTTCTGCTATTATTAGCTGCAGTATTACTTGAAAAAAATAAAAAAATTCATTTAAAATGCTTCTAAGTAATTATTTTTCAAGAAAAATCTTAGCTAAATTTAACATCATTTTTATATTTGCAATATCTAATTTAACTTGAGCTAGAATTAAAAAAATGTTTTAAATAAATTTACATAAAGGATTAAATTTGTTTGAGCTAATTAAGCTATTGTTCTAAATATTTTTAACTAAATTAAAATGGCTCTTATTTAACACTTACCTTTTACCTACTTTTTAGAACTAGAATAGTTTTTATATGCAAATGCCATAAGAATATATTTAATGAAATTTTTATTTACATCTATGTGATGAATTTAAACTACTACTAATTTGAACAATCATCGAGAAGTTTGAATATTTAAACATATATTAATTTTAAAAACAGCTTGTTAATTTTGCTGGACAATTATGCTTGATTTATGAAAAATGTTTATAAATTTTTCGAACAAATTTTATAAAAAATTAATTAACAAAGTTATAACTTAAGTTTTCAAAAAAATATTATTTTAGGTAGATTTTACTTATTCAATTTCAAGGTTCCTATTCGCATTTTTGTCAGAAAGCCTATTTTAAAATTTATAACAAACTGAATAAGTGCAAAGAAACTAAAGTACTATGAAAGAGGATAACTTTAAGATATTAAACAAATTTACAGTCTAAAAAAATGATATATATTTTAATCTTTTGATGTTAATTAAATAACATGTTTACTATGAAGACTATTAATTGTATTTTATTACAATGTATCTCTACAATATTTTTAAAGAACACTTAAAATTCGGTTCATATCAAAGTCGAAAACTTGTAATCTATGCTGTGGGAAAGTGAATTCCTTCTTCTTTTAGTTTCTAAGTGATAAAACCAAAAACATTTTTAAATTAATTCATCGATTCTACTTCAGTAAAATTGATTACCTTATAAAACATATGGTTCTCCCAAAAAAACATAATTATTGTTTTATATCTTAGACATAAAATTTACATATTTAAATTTTGGTTTCGTAAATAACCTTATGATATTTAAGAATTAATTAGAGGAAAGAAACGAACTAATGAATTTATAAATTTTAAATATAAAAGAAAAAATTTGTCGCAATCCCTCAGTATGTATTTCTTTTAATTAATCTCTACTTAAAACAAAATTATGATCAAAAAAAATTTTAATATTTAAAGTATTAATTTAAATGAAATTAATTTTCAAAAATTTAAAAATAAATTTTAAGAGTTGATAAATAAAAGCCACTATCGCTAGTAATCATATAATAATATTAAATATATGTTCGCAGTAATGATCAATAATATTCATTATCTTTTAAAATACAAAACTTTTATTCTTCGGTATATTTATAATTTTTTTTATGAATCTTCTTTCATTATCAACGAGATAACGTAAGGGAAATGAATATTCTATAAAATGACATATTTATGTTTCATATTCAAAACGACTGCATCTTTCAAAATAAATGAAGTAAACTGAAGGAAAACATTGATTTCGAAAAGAAAAGAAAAAATGTAACTTTTTATTCATTCTCTTCTTTGGCTACGAGAAATAAAATATAATGAATTGTTACATCCGAAAGGAAATGTACTTTTTGAGTTTAAAATTAACCAAGGAAACTGGTAATGATAAAAAAAATATTTTTATGTTTTCTCGTTGGGCTTTGAATTTGCATGTAAGGTTTGAGTAAAAACTAAACTTTTCTAACTGAAACTGTGTTCGTTTTTCTATTATCATCAGCAAAAATCTAAGAATCAAAGTATTTGATATATGTAGAGAAATTAACTTCTTGGCCTATATAAGTATATACATAAAAATGACTAAAAAAATAATGACTCTATTTTTTAATCAAATGAATTGTTATAAATATAATTTTATTTAAAAATATTTACCAAGGTGTAATTTTAATTGAAAAAAGAACGTAATATTCCAAAGTAAGCCATGGAATAACTCTAAATCATGGCTAATGGATATCATTAACTGAATGAATGGAACAGTAATATTAAAACGACTGTTTGAGCTATAAGGATGTGGTATGGAGCAATATGAGAGCATTTGTTTTATAAAACAAAAATGAATAGTTATTTTGTATTATGCAGTGAATACTCTTACAGTGAAATGTTGCTTAAGAGCTTTTGGAAAATGTCACATATCATTACATTAGGACTGGTCTCTTCATAGACACTTGCGAATCTTCCAAAGAATAATTTTAAATTTTTATAAAAGTAAAAAGTATAGTAGATATTTCTAGTAAGATTAAAATGCATTTTATTAGTCCCATACATAGGAGGAATTGAAAATATGATTATTAAAAAATATTTTAAAGTTAGCTGCAATGTAATGAAATATTCTTCGAAATAAAAGTCAGATGAAAGTTTAATACTTTTTTTTAGAAAAATGTATTGAAAAATATTATGAAATTTTCTAAGTCATTTCATAAGAATTTCAAATGTAATGAAGCACACAAAAACCGAAATTACAGTGTAACATATATAAAACAAATTTAGTCTACTATAAAGGGATGTTACTCTCTCTCACTCCAAAGAATTGTATGTAATATTTTTTTTTTTTTAAATTTTTTTTAATTTTTATTTTTTAATTTAATTATTTAAATTATTAATTAATTATTTTTAATTGTTTAATAATTAATTTAGAAAAATTAATAATTTAATTAGTAAAAAATACTTTATTTATTTATTATTTTAAATTTTTCTTTAAATTGTCAGAACAAAATCCTGCAACATATTGAAACATTATGATTATTTCATTTTCAAAGTGAATTGCGATTACGAGTTTATTTGGATTAATATCACTATCTAACATGCAACTACTGTAGATTAATGTGTTCGTGAACCTTAAAAGAGAGAAGAAGAGAGAGAGAGAGAGTGAAAGGAGAGAAGAGAAGAGAGAGAAGAGAAACTTCGGTTACACTAAGCGCGTACCCTCTTCAAAATCTTTAGATTGAGTGTACCGGTAATCAACCTATACGATTCAAATTACTTATAACTCGAAATTAATTATCCGACTGATTTAATTTGCTTCCTTTACCGACCTATTCATTGCAGTTAAAAACACTTTACGCCATTCTGAGTGGCACATACTAAATATGTCATACTTATACACCATCCTGACTGAAGAGAAATACAATATTATGTGTTAATTAGTGTCTTACATAGGTCTTAAGATTTTCGTATGCTGTTTCAAAAGATCAGCTACCAACCAGAAAATTTTATAGCAGACTGTAATTGCTAAATCATCAGTTAACCGAATCTGACTTTTGAAATGGTCTCTTTGGTTATATTATTATGTACATAATATAATTATGTATTATGTATCGTAATTACATTATTATGTATCGTATTATGTACATTATACTGTGTATCATAATTATATTATTATGTATCATATTACCTACACTATACTGTAAATAATACGGAAGTCCTAAAAAGTTTTTTTAGTTTCTCCTCGAGAAACTAAATTAAATTACTCATCAAAAATAAAATAGCTTTTGTGTAGATTACAGTGATTTAGTTTTGACAAATCGCTGTTCAAATAGAAAAGTCAAGTGTTAGAATCCATCTAAAGAAGGACAATGCTAAAAGATAAAACATTTGGACAACATCATGCAAATTTCTAATAGATACTGATTGGTTGTTTATTTTATTTGCTCACTTATAACGCATCCTATTCTTAAAAATGTTCATTCAGTGTGTGGTAATATGTGGTTTATTTTAATACCTAAGAAAAATCATAAAAATAATTTATAAAAGTTTTACGATTATAGATTATCAACTGAACAGTGTCTATATTTTCTAACACAGAGAAATTAAAGCAATGTGGGACAAAATAATTTCGTAATTATTTTGGTTCACTTCAAATAATTAATATTTGTTTTGAACAATATCGATGCATAGATATTTGATAGTATGAAGAATACCGCTATAGCTTATAAAATTATTTTTTCATCAGTTTAACCAACTAAACAAAGATTTAAGGCATAAATTACTAGTATTGTTTGATAGAAATAATAAGTAATGTGCATTTTTAATGTATTACAACTTTTGTTACAGAATTAGAATAATGAACATTTAAAATATTCAGATAGTGCCTTTACATTCATTTTTTTATTTTATTTTATCATTTATAATATTACAAATGATTCCATCATATAAAACTTATATATCTTATTTAATCAGTTTTGAAAAATGCAATCCTGATTAATATGATATGAGGAAACAAGTGCAATTAATAAATATATCAAAGATTTTATATTTTAGCTCAAATATAGAGACAATATATGCAATTATTTTTCACGCAGAAAATACTGCTTAAATTGTGAAAGCATTTACATGAAGAAACTTAAAATTATTATTTTATAGCATAAAACTGAGATTTAGGGTAGGTGCTTGAGGGGTTTTATTTTAAAAATATTTTACACCATGAGTTAATAAATCATTTAAATATTTTATTATATTTTTCGAAGAATTTAATCAAGTGAAGTATGTTGAATTAATGTTCAGAATTTTCTAATTTGAGACTTTTTTTTTCAATTTTAATAGAGCATCGATTTTTTTTTACTTCCCTGAGCATCTATATTTTAATCAGAAATATCAATAAGAATTCATAAAGAAATACTACAGACCAAAAATTATGTTTCCGTTGATAAAAACATTATTTTCAGTGAATTTAAAAAAAAAAATTAAAGCTCAACGTCACTTCGTAAATTTCCAATCCAATAAAGAACGAATGAATGATGAATAAAATGAAAAAATGTTCATTATAGAGGCCGCGCTGACATTTTAATTAACACTCTACTTCATTTATAATTCTTCTCCGATATCACTCTACCTCATTAATCAAAAGGTAAAGCTTTGAAGACCTACTCGCAAAAGCCTTTAAACTGCAATTAAGTAAAGGAACTACGTCTTCATAGGCATAAAACTTCCTATTAGCCCATGGCTTGAGTATTATGTTGGCGACGTCTCGTCTATACACTCGAACATAGCAGTAATGTTGGACATTTTGACTGGTATTTAAGCCAACAAATTTCTTCCAGTACCTATTTTACTTTATGAATGAGCAATTTAATCAAATGAGCATTTTCTGAAAAGTTCCAAGAAGCTTAGTTGTATATTTAGCACAGATCTAAATAGTTATCTGAATGGATTTCCTTAAAGTTTAACATATTTCTTTCCCTTAAAGAAATGTGAACTTCTATGACAGATTTTCCATTTTCAGTTTCTCAGGTTTCAATTTTATTTGCAAAAGAGAATCTCATTTTTTAAAATTTAGACTGCTAAAATACTCAATCTTTGAAGAATATTTATTTTAGAGGGAGAGATTATTTATGTTTTTTATTGTATTTTCGTTTTGTTAAATTCAACAATTTGTAAACTCATTCACGAACTCTAAATTACATGGTATGTAGATGAAAACTTGCAGTTACTTTCATATATATATACATATATATATATATATATATATATATATATATATATATATATATATATATATATATATATATATATATATATATATATATATATATATATCTGTTATCTGTACTTTTAGGTGTGGACAAGCCAATCAAATTAAGCAAAAATTTTTAATAGCTGTTAGTTCACGGTATTAAACTGATTTATCAACATCATACATCTTAATTTTTAGAATCGGTCTTATCCTTATTTTAATAATTGTCACCTCAACTTCCCTAATGCATTCCCCAACATATAGGAACACTAGATTTATGCCCTTATATTTTAAGAAAGAGAAAATCTTGATGTCTGCACTCAACAGAATTGATCATTTGGTAGGGTTTCTCGGGAACGTTTAACAGAATACTGTCTCACATTTAAATCTTAAACATTAAAACTTTTCTTTAATCTATAAACTGAAGGCTTTTATATTTTATGTATTTTAATTATTTTCCTAAACTGAATTTCTTAATTTATGTATATATATATATATATATATATATATATTACCTTATTGTCAGGATACTCTATTATTGCATCTTAATGTACTAAATCTGTTAAAAGGTTTTCCTTTTGGCTTGAAGATATCAAATTTTGTTCTTTAATCTTAATAAACTTCAATTTATATAAATTTTGAGAAAATTTGCATAAATACTTATTATGTATTAATTGATCTTTATAAAATCATAAATGAAATTTTAATTGAATAAAAATTAACTAAGAATATAAAATGTATCGCTGTTTTTCTAAAACTGTAATACAAATCTTAAATTGCGAATGCAAACGCATATAATATCTGAGACATCATTAAATTATCACATGTTTCTTATTTTTAAGTGTGTTCTAGAGACATAAATTTTGCTTAAAATTCAGATGATAATTTGATTAAAAATATGAATCTTACATAGTATTAATTACAGTTAGATTATATATTTCCCCTTATTGTTTTATTAATGTACGTATTATTTGTAGGATTTTTTTTAAAAGAAAAAATATATTTTATTTTCAGTTGAATTAAATCATAGCAACATACATTTACAATAGGTATATTAAATTATCTCGAAATGAGTTATATTTGTACCTGAATATTTGCTCATAAAAAAGCTGGATATTAGAAACAGTCTTTTTTAGGAACCATCAAGCCTAAATAGCTGTAAGGTATGTATTCCGGTTTTCATATATCTAAAAGGAATTTTTATTACATGCTTATAGCTGCTCCACAAATGGGACTCATCATGAAAGAATAAGTGAATTAGAACACTAAAATTTCTATTGTAAGAGCCCAAGATTATAGTCATGTAATACCCTCGTACACCTCTACCTAATAACCCGAAGTGGTGACTGAGTAATTAGTTACAGGCATTAGGAAATTGCCTAAACCTTTATAACTTAAAGCTGCAGATAATATGAACCATTGCTTTGATTTATCACTCGTAAGTAAAAATTGAATCCCTGCGAAGAGCTGTAACAGCTCATAATGTAATTTGCTAAATGGAGTTAAGTTTGAATACTAAGAAATCCTCCTTTTCTATTCTTCTTTGATTTGAATGCATTTGTTGTCAAAGGAGAGGTCATTGATGCTAAGAAGAATAAAAATAATAATTAATGGCATGACAGAACAACTCGTGCGTGATAACAATTTTTATTCATTGAGGAGGAAAATTGAATATCATTCGAAGTTTTTTCAGAGCTTTTGTTTCATTTCCTTGGAACTATTAGTTCTATAATTTATCTTTTTATAGGTCAATTCAATTATGGATTTCTTTTTACTGCATTAAGAATCTATAGCAAGACGTATTAAACAACCGAAAAAATTCTTGAATAAAGGGATTATACTAAAATTACTTGCACACCATTATTTCATTTTGCATTTTAAACAAGTACCCATAAACATTATAGTTATTTTATGCAACTTAATTATAAGTTTTATTTATTATAATTACTTTAGTTTATCAAAGTAATTGAATCTTTAATTTTTTAGCAAAATAATAATGATCCTTCACTAAAAATGTTTGATGTATGTTTCGTTACATTTATCCCGGTTGTAAATTACTTTTAATGTCTTAATTTTTATCCAGTCATTCACTTATAAGGTATAAAATCACTTATGGCATTATTATTACCTTAATATAATTGTAAAAATTTATTGGAATACAAAACTTAAAAATAAAAATATTTACAAAAAGTATTATTGATTTAAAAATATTTCATTTCGATAAACTAGTTAATTTAAAAATAATTGTTGGAGTTTCAGTTTTTTTTACACCAAATAAATCAAACATATATGACGCGATTGCAAAAATTCTGTGCTTGAAAAAGTGTTGAACTAAAATTAAAATATAACTAATAATATCTTAAACTCATAAATCCATTTAAACAAAACAACAATTTCGTGGAGGAAAACTATTTTCAAGATGCTTATTCAAAAAAAAAAAAAAATGGGCTGATTTATAGAATAGTCAATTCTTGAAAGTTCTGTGACAATTACCATTAAATTTGAATTTTCCTTAATATAAATTTCTTATATTTTGTGATCAGAATTTGCTTAAACTCAAATTTACGTTTCATGCTAGTTAAATAAAAATGTTTTGAACACAATATGAATCAAAATATTTACTTTTTGGAAGAATCATAAGTAAGCTTTATTCAAATAACTTTTGCTAAAATAAAAACATTCTGCTTTTGGTAAATAATTTTTTTATGAAATAATATTTAAACTACTAAGATTAATCATGAAAAAAATCACTATGTTTAATGCTACCTAATTGTTTTTTAAAATTCAAAAATTAAGCATTTATTAATAATAATGTAATAAAAATTAAGCTCTAATAAGTATTATATTCACAAAGTAAAGTTCTATGCTCACATTTTTAATCTCTCGTGTCAAAAACTGTGTGCTTCAGTGTGTTTTACAAAAAATAAGATATTCAAATTTATTATTGTGAAATTATGACATGTAATTAGATTCTTCTACATTTGCTTCTTAAATATATGCCAGTTTTTATTCTACAATGTTAGCGTTGGTTTCAATAAACAAAATACTGAATAATACTTACCTCCTTTTTTGTTGTTTTTCTTAGTGATTTAAGGATTTATTCATAAGATACCGTCTCTTCTCAATGTAATTGATTTGAGAGTTTGGTTTAAAAATCGTAATAAAAAATATTCTTCAAATTCTCTCAGCGAAATAATTAATACTCTTTTAAGTATTCAAATATCATGTGTATTTATTAACCTGTACTCATTATTTTTATCATGGTTTATTTATCATTGTTTTCAAATTGTTTCAGATAAACATTTCTTTAAATTAGATTTGAAGTTAAAGTTATTAATTTCAGTTAAAATAATCAAATTTAGTTTTATATGTGTTTGTATAATAAGAATTTAATCAAGGGAAATGTTCATAAATTTCATAAATGTATTCTTTTGCAAATCAGTTATAATTATGGATGATCTGATATATAAAAAAAAACTTTTCACAGATCAAATCTACGGTTAGTTAAAAGCTAATCTACGGAATATGTGACAACGGTGAATGATGATTCAAACAACCCGAGGAAGGACAACCTGTACCCGGTGAAGAAAAGATGTAAAAAGCTAAAAGCAAGGTAGAATTTCAGTTCCATACTATTACGATGTATTGACGTGAAGTTGGTTATAATCCTGATAGTAAAACGCTCTGGTAAATCCAACTTACGTATCCAAAACAAAAGAACAAATAACTTATATTAGGAGCCATTTTGCTATTGCTCTCCTTCATACAAATGTAAATATACACTAAAGTGTCAAAAGGAATATATATTGGCATGAAACTTTGTTTTATCAAGGGTAATTTATTGGAAAGTCTTCACAGACTTTCATCATTATTCCTCAAGAAACAAAACTGAAATTGTCCTGTAATAAGATCATTTAAACTTAAATGAACAAAAGTCATTTAAATTTCAATGAAAACTGAAAAAGTCATTTATACTTAAAGGAACTCAAGTTATTGCTATTACAACCGTTTAGGTACCACAACAACTTGTTATGGATTGTTGGATAAGAAGTATATGCACTCACTGATGAAAACAATTACTTCATAAATGAAATTCTATTGTGAGCAATTGTTTAAAAACCACTAATCCAACAATCTACTCTCTCTGAGATTTTATGTAAACATATTAGGCCTTAAGAGTATCTTCGTATATTGAGACATCCTTAAGATCACTGGATGAAGCCTTGTTTCGAGTTTGTCATTCTCATCAACAAACCCTGATCACATAAATTACAGATAAAATTTCTTTCTGAAGACATCAACTTATAGTACATTGAATTTTCAGAGAGAACACTAGTACCTTTTCATGATATGAAAGCAACCTATCACATTTCTCATCCCTAGTGGATGACATATGAGTATAGACTCATACTTTTTCTGAAAAAAGTAATTAGACACTACATAACAAATTTTCATGAAAGCTCACTTTTTCATGAGATTTTCACATTGTTACGCATTTTTATTTCAATTAATAAAATTATGTTTTTAACGAGTGCTTAATGTAGTAATTTAAAGTCAGTTTATGCAATCATGTTTAAAAATAAACTTGTTGAAAATGACTGAATTACTGTTCTTAATTATTTTGTAATAGACATAACAGTAATTAGTATTGTTAATTATTCAATAATAAGTATTTTATTCCTTGTATTTAAAAATCACTGTCAATATAAATATTAACAATATTTATTAAATGACATTAAAAATATAGATACAAATTTATTACATCCTTTTATTATATTAAACTCATAAATTCAATATTCAGTGTTTTGTTTCATTAATATTAAATACGTTGAAAAAAAATCATGTTAAATACTTTCGTATATTCCACGTTTAATTAACTATTACTTGGCATAAAAATTTTAGTTCCAGTAACTCAAATTTAATTTTAAACTTTATAGTTATATATATTAATAAATGTGATAACAAACTAATTAACAATTTTTTAGATACTATCTAAGATATTCTAGTTAAATATCTTAATTTTAGATACTTCCTTATATATAGACTACTTTAATTTCTGTACCCGATGTCTTCATTCTATAAAGACATAATGAATTCAAGCATAATTTTAATACTATTTGCAAGCAAACAGTATTAAAATCATGCTTTATTTCTCTTGCTAATACTAGAATTAACTTTTTATCAAAATATTAGTTACCTGAATGTGAATTCTGCTTATAAAATTTTCAAGTCATACATTTAGTAAATTTAAATAATAAATGAGATACAATCGTAAATATATTAATAAAAACCAAATAATGGGCATTTCGTTTATATCAAAGATAGTCATTTAAAAAAAATGTTAAAATTAATGTTAAAAAAACATTTACAGAAAAAAAATTAAACTTTAAAAATGCCTATTATAAATATTATCTCAAACATTAACTTGGGATTTTAAGAGAAATGTGATTTTTCTTTAAAGAACCAGACATTGAATCATTGTTTTTAGTATTTAACAAATTTGTGTCGCTTTTTCAATCTGCAAACATCTTTCACTGTATAAAAAGTCATAAAATGTAATCTATTGAATTATGATATTTCATATTAAGCGAAACTGCTTAGTGAAGTTTAAATAATATCTTTTTTTTTATTCAAATGTATTGTTGGAATCCAATCTAAATGCAAATCACGTTATAAGGACGTCAGATTACTTTCATCGCAATCCATTGATATTTAAAGCAAACGATCCGAAAAATTCAATCAACAAATTCTTCACCTTTTTCGCTTGTTTTTGATTTAATAAAATAAAATTGAGAGAATTGTGTGAATTTTAACGAGTATATTTATTTTCAAAATTTAGTCAGCATTAATTCAATATTTTACATCTAAGTAGATATCAATATATTTTTATTTTCACTGATAATGTCGTAAGATATACATTGACTCAAAAAGAAAAAAAATGTTTAAATATATTAAGAGCAATATATTTAATAATTTGCGATCTTAGTAATTATATTTTTCATCATATCCAAAAATAATTTGATAACAAATTATAACTCTATTTTATTGTAAATAAATAAACTATTTTTTTATTCAGCTGTTAATAAGAATGTAATTTTCAGTAAGGAGAGGGATAAAATATTTAACATTGGCTTTTACTTCCTCTTTACTTAACGGTTGCTCATTGTGAAAAAACATTAATTAGCAATTAGAATATACTACGATTTTTTTTACTTATCTATTTTGATAATTTGTTGTAATTTAAAACATTATGTTTTTCATATAATATATCCAAGAGAATATATTTAGTACATTTAATTATCATTGTAAAAGTTATTCAGTGTTTATCATGAACTGCAGCTCGTTAAATTAAAATAGCATGTTACAAGAATTTCACTTCATGGTAAGATTAATATATCAATAATTATTCCCAGAATAGAAACAACACAGTATTATTTATAAATTACACAATATTAATAATTAAGAGAGTATACTAATAAATAAGTACCTTAATTAATATTTTAAAGAGATGCGTCATGATACAAACGAGTTTTCCATCATGAAAATTAAAATTTAACCAATAGCCAAAAAAAAAAAAAAAAAAAAAAAAATTAACACTCAAAAGTTTAAAATTTTCAAATAAAATACCATTCATGTTTAGTGATTTGGCAAAATAGGATTATATATAGTGTAATTCCTCAGTGACCGATAGTTAAATTTACAATGAATTGTTTAAAACGCAAACCTTACACTTAGCAAGAAAATTTAAATGATATTAAGCTATAAGTAATGTAGTTCCAAGCAAGATGGCACTGTTAGTCAAATTCAACAAAAGTTATTGTTGTTAAAATAATAGTTTCAAGAGTCGTGCAATTTGCAGAGCTCACGATTTTACACGATGAAATTTTTTCTCATCGGATATTTTTTTAGTTTCGAAATCGTTGTAAGAAAACTACGAAAAATCCTTGGAATGGGAAAAAAAATCAAACTTATTTTTGTTGAAATCGAGCCAACTAACTTTCATAAAGTTTTAGAAAAAACTGTCAGAATCACCAAACTTAAAAATTCCAAATAAAAAACTGAATACATTCAGTTAACATATATATAATTTCAAAATTTTTGTGTCATAAATCAGTGAAGGTTGTGCTATTATTTCTGCTTCCCTTTAAGAATAGTTGTATTGTACCACCGATGTGTGTGGTCTGATTCATTTAGAATTATCCTTCATAACTAGCTTTGAAAATTATCCTGATTTTGATATCAATAAGGCCTTTTTGTCAAATGAATACCTTACAGTTTTTAATTGTATAATTATTTGCATAACTCTGGATTATGTGAAATATAATGAAGTATAACAATAACTCTGGAATTCTCGACATTATAATGTGATCCTATTTCTACATTATCTAAATATATTAATACTCATGTTTGGAAGAATAAGTCTAGCATGAGTTTCATTAAGCATATGAGTGCGAATTCTTACTTTCACTTACTCGCATTAACTTAAGAAGCCTACATATAAGTTACAGACAAATTCAGCACACTCAATTCAATAGTATTTACCTTGACATATGAACGCAGATTTAACCCGAACTAATTTATTGTTAAAAGGGAATTAATGTAAAGCATCTTGAAAGGTAATTCAAGGGAAAACCTCCTTAACCCAAACATCAGACAGTAATTCATGATGAGGTAAAAGGGGGGGCATTGAACACGATATTGCTTAATATATTCAAAAGACCTATGATAAAGGAGTAATTACTTGTTTGTGGAACTTTCAACTAATATTCCTTTATGAACACAAAACTATCTGCCTTAACATGTATTTTGATACAAATATGACTCGCATTATCTTATAACGCAAAACAATATAATCTACATCTTAATGTTAAGCAATTAATCAAAGTTTGACTGAAAAGAATATTACAATAGTATACCCTAATAATTTGGAAATTAAATATAATTTCGAAATTTTATCTAATTCTCATGATGTTACATTTAAGAATATATATTATATTTTATAATGTACTCAGTATTTTTTTAAATTACCTCTTGTACGATTTCTTTATTCAATCTGCAATGCTTTTTAGACAGTATTTTCTGACTGACTAGAATTTTTAAAACCAGATATATTTGAACATTATTTGATAATTCTATACACTAATTTACTTATATCATGTAACAAGGATATTTCTAACAAATATATATTATATGCATATATCTTTTCAATAAAAGAATATACATAATGTTATTTTATACTGTAAAGTGAATATATTTGTATATAATTAAATATTTATTAAAAAAATTGAAAAGGAAACCATCCACAATTATTAAATAACAATAATAATAAATACTAAAAATAACTAACCTTTTTACTAAATAATAATATTATTTTTAAACTTTGTTTTTGTATCTATACCTCCTGCGCAAAAAAATTCGAGTATATACATTTGTTAATTCTCCTTTTAAGTAATTTTTGAGCTTAATGAATTCCTAAACATTTTTTTTAAATTTCGTGTTTATTATCCATTTTTCTTTGTATCACATCTAGGATTGTTAATTTTTCTTTGTATTCGTGTGTATTGTGCGTGTATTGAAACTAATGACAATTTTCATATTTAGACACTCAAACAAAACATTTCCCCATGACACATTAGTTGATATAACTTTCTCAAAAATTATTGAATATTATAAAGATGCATTTTTTCCTTAATTTTAAACCCATTTACATTCTTGTTTTACATTCTTTTTAGCTTATCGCAATAATTTATAATTCATCTAAAATATTTTAAAAAGTTTAAAATAGTATAATCTTCTGAAATATTTTTTTTCCAAAATTTAAAATGAGTTGTGTAAAAATATAAATTTATGCTAATAGAACACACACAACTTATGTTTTATAAATTATAGTAATAAACATGGCAGATATTACGATGAGAATTTAAAAACATATAACAAAACTTTAGAAATTCAATACATAAACGAATTAGTTTATGCTTATACACTCATCAAATTAAATTAAAACAACGTGTGTCATTAAAGTATATTAAAAATTGGCAATATATTTTCAGTTTTAATGCTGACGACTTTAATGAAATCTATATATATGTATACCAATATTGTGAATCTCAGATAATTTTGACTTATTTACTAAAATACTTTTAAAAAAAATTCACTCGAAAAACCATTTTTATTTTATATAATGTAGTTTATAAGTATTATTTATATAATATTTTATATAATGTACACGTGAAATATGAAAAAGTACTGATTACATTATAATTATCTCATGATGAAACTGAAATATTTATCTTTCTTGGAAAACCCTAAAGTTAGCTTTAGAATTAGTTTAGCATAAAACTTTTATGTAAGTTAATATTTTAATGGATTCTGTTTACGAGGACATTTTATAAGAATATGTGGCAGGTTTGGAGGAATGAATATTTGATGTGTCGTTCGCACAAACTTTACTGATTAAAAACACGAAGTAATTGATGGAATTTAATTATCCAACGTTACAATCAAAATTAGAGAGTATAAACATTTAGTATTTCTTTTATAACAAATAAATTTTTATGTTCAAAGTTCCAAGTCCATTTATGCAAATTAAAAAAGCCACTTCAATATTTTAATATGTCGTTGTCTTTAGGTAAATATAAAGAAGTCTCTCACTGACTACTATGTAATACCAAATAATAACTATATCAGTTTAGTGCGTTTAATGCTTATTATCTAACAGAATGTTTCCAAAAGTTTCAATCAATTTTTACCTTCTATTTAAATCACCTGCATAGAGTTTTTTTTTTTTTTTTATCTTCCATTGAAACGATAGTTCCATTATTATTTATTCATCAAAATATATATCATCCTTATAAACATACAATAAAAATGGCTCAGATATTAGAATGATTGCTTCTATCATAATTTCAACAAATGATGTAACATTTTTATGAAAATTGCTATTAGTCTCGGTCGATTAAAAATTTATCTTTGATACTATTTGTTTCATCTCCTTAATGAAACTAAAACTATGAATATTTTTAGAAAGTGAATTGAAATTATTTAACAACTCAAAAAAATTCATTTACATGTATAAGATAATTAATAAACATAATGAGATTTTCTGAGTAAAACTTAGAAATAAAAATAGAGGAAAAGAAACAAAATTTCTGGCTTAAATGCTGTGGAATGAAAAATGCACTTGGATTTGAATTCTGACTGTTAATAAATTTCTGAGAGGATGAAATATTCACCATAACTCATCAATTTTCGTTTCCGAAACTATTTCATTAACTTTTGCACAAATCCAAACAGCATATCTTTTATATGAATTATTAATGAACATAACAACAAATAGAATATGCATTAGAATCAGAAAGAAATTATTGCGACAAAGATTACTGAAAAATTGAAATATCCACAAACTTCTAGCTTTATTTCTGTACAAAAATGAATGTTTACAAAACTACCGCTGGCAACAATCCAAAGTAAGTAAAACAAATATTGAAATTCACTTGAGAAAATGTTGGCAGGACAATGTAGAAATGCATTAAAGTGAAAAAACAATTTTATTATATACCATTGCCCTCCTGTAATGCTGATCACTCCACTACAAATCTAAATTTAGGTGTAAAACATTTTCTTGCTAAACAGTACTTCTAATGAATTCATGCTATTGAAGCTTATTAATACTTCATTTCAGAGCAAAATTTTTATCATTCAAGAGAAAAAAAAATGGGGTAATTAAGATAATAATATTTGTTTCTGAGTGATTATTAAAATTCAAAATTTCTTGAATGATTTCACGTTCTTTATACATTACAGATAAGGAGAACAACTATTGTAAAGAATTTAAGATATGATTTGCCATCAGGATTATATTATATAATATAGAATTTGAACTTAATTTCATCTCTTGGTAAGGAGCTTACAAAGAAAACAGCTATACATATTAACTAATCTTCCGTTAGCATTTTTTTCTTAAATTATTGCTGCTATTTCTGAGAAATCTTGTGGTCAATCAGAACTCACATTAGGACTTATGTTTTGTCTTAACAGCAGTGGTTTATCAAATTATGTGCAGAACACAAAAATAGAAAATTGCTTTCCTTTTTGGAAGTGGGTCTTCATAATCTAAAAGCAGGAACCAAACAAAATGCGGTCATGCAACTTATGGCCTGTTGCATTCAGACGTATAATTTCTTTTGGGACACTTTGGGATTAGGAACTATTTTATATGTTCCCCTGGTAAATACAATGGATTTTTGGAAAGGCCAGGTATAGAACCTACTGCCTATAAGTCACCCCAATCCATTTATATCTATACTAAACTGGTATGAAGGTTAAAAATTGCAAGCTTTCGACTCTGATAAATAATCTATTATCGTAAGTAATTCAGAATTGCAAAGCGTTGCTTACGATCATCTCCCAAATTATGGCATACAGCTGACATTTTAGTTTTCTATATTAATTTATATCAAACAAAAATATATTTAAGACTATTAATTGTATTATAATTCCCTTATTAGTATACCGAAATTGAAATAAAATGGAGTGTATCTTCAAATATCGATAGAGATTTAGTATACTCACTATAGTGAAATATTTTTTATGAAAAGTTATTTTTACATCCAAATTTTTCATTTATTATTTTACCCAAACATCAAATCATTTTATTCAGTATTCATAAAAAGTGCGTTCTCTAGCATTTTTCATCAAAATAAATATGGTAAATAGTTTTATAAGGAATTTAAAATCTAACAAAAATGAAAAAAAAAAAAAACAATCAATTAATGAACATTTTCACTTTACTTATTTCCAAGCACATTTGAAGTCCTCTCACTAACAAAAGCAATATAAAAGAAATTATATGTTTCATTTATATATATTGAATCATTTTTAATTATATTATCAAAGAAAAAAAGAGATATGAATCAATTTGTTAAATAATTAATGTATCATTTTAGAGAAATTCAGTTTGATGAAATCTGTCTTTGAAAAATATTATATCCCTGTTAATAACTTCGCATATTGCTTAAACTTCTTGGATATTAATGAACTACAAAAACTGGGAAATTATAAATTTGATAACATTGCTCAAAAAATGAATGAGTGTATTTATGTATTTTATTGTATCAGTAGAATATTGAACATACATGCATAGTAATTTTTAATCTAGAGCAGAAATCAAAATGCACAGTAAATACCACATATCTACTATAATTGATAATAACAATACATTTTAAATTGATGATAATTATAGGAAAATTTACTGCTTTTAAAAATTATAGATTTTATTTTTTTTATTCAGTGTTTGCTATTATTTCATGCTTGCTAATATTATACCTTTATTTTATGTTTCTCTCGAAAGTTCTAAGAAATTGTTAAGCCTCATTTTTTTGCTCAGTATAGAAAAAGAAAATAGCAATTATTTTGATTGTATGCATTAGTTTACAAAAAATTGCATATTGATATTATCTTTACTCCTGCTTGACTTTTATTTTCTAAGCCATTCAAAACTTGAATAGAAAATAAAACTCCGAAACTTTCTCTTACAAAATTTAAAAAAAAAATGTACTAGAAAACTTGAAATATATATTTTATCCTAAAGAAAATAGCTGGAGTACTTTTACTTTCACATTTAGATACATTTCTGTTGAACTCTTGTATCAAAGATCAACAATGGAAAAGTAATTTACACTCGCACGTTTAGGCACCACACTACTACCTGAATATAAAAACACCATTTGAATTATTTTGGTGGATATCTACAGCACAGCTTTTTTTACTTGTTGTGACAAAAGAATTCCACAAGGAAATAGACTGTATGGTAAATAAAAAATGAGCAAATCTGTATTCGCCTACGTCAGTTTTGATACTTGTGTGTATATTGTGTTATATATGAATAATAACACTTCCCGAGCAGAAAATATGAAAAATACATATCGAGTAAGAAACTAAACTTACAGTGACTTTCAAGTAATGTCTGAAAAACGCAGCTTTACATATTTATTATTTATTCAAGAACAAATGTACTCTTTGTGATATTTTTTACTTTTGGAATTCTCTTTCAATTTGATTTTTTTCAATTTTCGTATAGCTAAAATAAACAAATAGCGATTTGACATAAAAGCAATTTTGAAAGAAGTGAAATAAATTAGGAAATTTTGTTTTATTATATAGTAAATAAAATTAATATAAGCGAACAAAATGTTGAAATAAAATCTTATTTTTTAATATGCTTTCGAATGATGTAGATAATTTGAATTGTACTACAGAAAACTACACATCACTTACCACGAAGTAAACATTTTACTCTGATTAATTTTTATATAACTGTTATCTTACTCTGAATATGATATAATTACTATCTATTTATTGAAATCAAATAGAAACTTCAAACAATCATAAAAAAAAATCCACATGTATCAAATTTTCAATACATTTATAAACTTATCAAAACAATCAATCTCTCTCTTTCACTCTCTCTATCTTTATTTTAACAACATTCTTTATTTGATTACGTTTAATTCCATGGGAAGTTGAAAATTGTTTACCTCGTTTTTTCCAGTTATAATAATAGAGTTATTTAAGTATACGTAATTAATTCCATATCACTAGTAGTAATACGTTCTAAATACATTATTGCCTTTAATTATTAAACCCTGATGATTTCATGATGTCAGTAAAGATTAACAATTAAATTTACTTTTTAAGTATCCAGGAAATAATGAAATGACTTATATACTACAAAATATCCAATAAAAAGCTATAGCAACTTAAAATGAAACAAATAGTAAGTATACATGCGTCTTATATTTAATCCACAATTGAATTTTCTTTTGATAATAGTTAAGTTAATTGCTGCGGGAATTTGTACCATCATCAAGAAATGCTAATTAACATTTAGAATTGAATTAATTATCTTTTATTCCTTCCAAATCAAGAATTTTACTTTTAAATGGAGAAATAAACCATTTTAGTGAACTATGATTTTTCTTACTTTAAATAAGCAAATTAAATTACATATAATGCTCATAAAAACTTCTGCGATTGGATATTTCTTTTGCTGTTTTGAGAAAGAAAGAAATTTCTTGCGATAAACTTTGCTTATAACTGACTTATTCTTTTAAAATAATATTTAGGAATAAAATTTAAGCAGAAACTGTTAGAAAATGTACATAAGCTAAGGACTGAATTTAGAAAGAAATGCACAATTTATGCAAAACGACAAATTACTACCTACTTTTTTGAACATATTCTTTACAAATTAATATCTTAAGAAAGGTTCAAACATTTTTTTTCTTATTTTACAAATGATTATTGTTATCATGTGTTAGGCATCAACAATTTTTTTATTCGGTTTCTTTAAATGTACGTTCCGAATTAATTAAGTAATATAAATAGCTCTCTAGCCTTCATCTTAATTGTTTTTTCAATTTAATTCCTTAGCTTTCGATATGCGTTAGGGTTTAGAATTTATATTAAGCAATAAGTTCCAATCAGTTAAGTAAAAATTTTAAGAATAAATTACATAGTGATATGCAACCCAAATCATTTATTCAAATCTTTACTTTATAAAAATTTAATCATAGGTAATGTAGGTTAGGCATATAATCTACATCAGATATATACACATAAACTTCGAACACAAGAAATTATATGTCATCCACTTCAATGTAATTGAAAAAGGTCATATATGAAAATATTTCTTTCTTCGGTTTACAATTAAGTACACATTTTTTTTTATCAAAGATTATATAAAAAGCAAACTGAAAGGAATAGAATAAAGTACAATAGTAGTATAACGATGCAAAATAATTCTCATAAATAGATATTCATATAAAAATACATTTAGCAATTATTTTTAAAAAAACTTTTAAAAATATTTCACTGATAAAATAATTAATATTGTATTTCTTCTTAGCATAAGCAATTAAGAAAAGTTTAAGAATCTAAACCAACAATAAATTTTTGCAAAAGTTAGAAATTCTAACTGTAAAGACAGTAACTATAACTAACTCTTGGAAGAAACATGGAAACAAGAATGAAAGTTGAGCAGTATAGTCACGCGATACTATCATTCATTGTACAAAATCAAGACCAGAAGTCTTGTCTGTCATTCTTTTTAAGGAAAACTTGCTATTAAAAGAAATTTTAGCTCCCAAACTTTTCTTCAAAAAATCTAGAGTAAACACTTATTGAGTGCTATTGATGTATGAAAAAAATGAAAAACGTTTGCTTTGAATCTTTTAATTTTTACAAATTATAGAATATTATATAAAAATGAATTCTCTCTTCTTATTTAAATACATTGAGATGAAGTTTAACTCACATGTAGGACACATTGGATTCAAAACATTGCGAAATATTTTCTCAGTAATTTTCTTACATTCAGTGAAGTTTGTATTTATATATACACTTATTTATATTTTTTTCTTTTTTGCTTTAAATGTCATGTAATATGTTATTCAATCGGAAGAATTTTAATGTAAGAATAGTAAACAGACTTCATCACTGACAACAGATACACAAATTCATAAAAAAGTAATTTTTTGGAAAACTGTTTTTAAAAGTGAAAGATAAAGCAAATTTTTTCTTCTGAAACGATCATTATAAATTTAGCTACAAAGAGAGATATATACCTTTAAAAATGAGTTTATTTATAATACAGGAATTGGATCTAATATCTTTGGATAAAACTTATCATTTGTTGAAAACGCAACATGAAATTGTGTTTAAAAAAAGGGTAATTTTTCTCTTTATTTAAAATTACACTTTAAAATAACAGTTAATCAAGTTTCGAAATTATTAAACTAGAATATTTTTTATTGAAAAACAATTTGTTAATTAAAATTTTTTTTGTATTAGAGGATTGCTGCCGTTTATATTATAAACTATTTACACAACAAGCAAATACAGAAGAAATACTAATATTCTTAGATATATAAGAATGCACGGAAAATTTTTACAGTCTACAAGTGCGTATTAATGAACCTAAAGTATTTACAGTTCTGCAAAAAAACCACATTTTTCATGTACTTCTAAAAAGATTGAAAACACTAAGTTATAACACTTCTACTCAAGTCATCAGTAACATATAAAATCTACATAATAACGTTCATGCCTAAAATATAATTAGGATTTACTTTAAATTATGACCTAAAATTCTCAAACCAAAATATACTGATCCAAAATATAACAGAACATCAACAATGGCTTATGCGCCAAAAGATTTGTGAAAATTTGAATTACAAATTTCTGAAGTAAATGTTACAAGTTTATTTAAAATTATAATTTTGGGCCAATTGATACCTACAACTGCATCTTATATATTATTTACACGACAGATACGAAATCAGAATTTTATTTCTAAAGAAATATTAAATTTCACATAAAATCTAAAATCATATGAAATACTTTTACATGCACCACATTTAAACTAATTTAGTCTCTGATATTTTTCTCAATTCAAAAGATAAATGAAAGTTACATATAGAAAGGAAAGCAATAGTAAAATTTTCATAAATCATATTTCATAAAGTATGATTTATTTATCATAATTAAAAAATTTCTAAATTTCCTCAATTCTAAATTTTCACAATATTTCAACAAATAAGGCTGTTTCCTAAACAAGAAGAATTATATTATAGTATAATCTCTTTTATTATATTTTTAATAAGATTAACAATTTTGTTTTATAACAATTGTATTTTATTGTTTAATATGACATAATATGTATATGCAAATTTATGGTGAATTATATTGATAAAATAAATATTGTAATATTGTTATATATTTTTGTTGTAAATAGGAATTTCTGTTAGAATAAAATTTATAACAGATTTAGTTATACGATATTCATATTTTTTCTCAAGTAATAAACCATTTGAAACATATTCTTTGGAATATTCCAAATATTAAATTTGCTAGCATTAATAAAATTGCGTAATATTTGCAAACAGCAAACATTATTTCTAAGATAAAATAAATCGATACATTCATAACTTTTTTATTCGGCGAATGTTAATATTAACAAAGATGTAATAAATATGTCAACGATTTCAATGTATTAACAAAAGCAAAATATGTACCGGTTAAATGGAAATAAGTATTTAATATGTCAAAGGTATGAATTGAAATCCAAAATTCAATTGTAAATATAAAATCAAAGATTGAGGAAACAAATTGTTTTCTTGTGAACTCCAATTTATATTGAGTAGTCACAAATTAAGTTTAACCTCTCATTATGTTTTTTTAAGAAACCAATTAATTTTAGAAATTTTATTGAGTAATTAAGTATGAAAAACTATGCTGTTCACTTCTACATTTAGAAAATATGAATAGCTCAGTTTTGCTTAAGGAAATTATTAAGATTTGCCATCGTTTATCCAGACTCCTTTCATAACAATTTTATAATCTTACAAGTTACTGTTAATTAAAACACTCAAAAATTTATACATAAATTAATTTTTTCAAACAAAAATATTGTAGAGAGAAAAGTGAGAAAAAATTAGTCTAGGATTATTTTATCTTTTCATGATTTAATTACTCAAAGTTTACAAAAGATAAAAAAAACGGACTTAAAACTTTAACTTCTAACAACCTATATAATTATCAGTTTATATATAAAATCCTTAAAAGTAAACTCAATTAAAATTTCTTAAATATTGAATTTATTCGATTGCAGTTTCAGTAAAATATCGAAAGCTTAGTTTCATATCAATATTTGCATAACATTGTAACACATTTTAAAATAAGTTTGCAAATTTTACTTTTTTTCATAATTCCATAAGCTACTTTATTTTTCATTAATACTCAATATTTTATGTCAACTGTATATAAATAAGTAATCGCGACTGTGTCTAAAATTAAAAACTTGCATTTTCTAATTTCCGTCAGGAGCGCTGAATTGGTTTATTATTTATTTATCAGCAAATTATTCCAGAAATTCTCAGCCATTTAAACTCTATTATGTTTTAATTAAATGTATCATTAATCTTAAACAATACTTCTAATCAAATAATTATAAAAGTGAATGCGTTTATATGCAAAGTCCAATATGTATTTATAAATGATACTGTAAAAGATTCTCGTTTTGTGTTATTTTTTAATGAAAATTATATTTATAAATTTATACACCAAAATATTTTTACTTCAATTTTGATTTGTTGGATTACTAATCAAATCTATCTATAATTCCATTCATACCATAAGAAAAATTAAATATTATGCAATAACTAATTCAACATTTCGTTACACCGTTCTCTTAAATGTGTCAAATGAAATCATCGACCAACATTAAATGTATTTTTAGCTCTAAAATATTTACATGAAAACTAAAAACAATTTTACGAAAATAAGCTTCTTTTACTGGTGTTTTAATAACTCTCACTTTTTAAAAGGAAAATCTTTCTATGTAGAAGAAAAAATAATTTTTCTAAATCTTGTCACTGAAAATACAAATGATTTTTACTTACGTAAATTAGTTTAAAAATCCATGATGGATAGCAAAATAATAATGTACTTGCCTGTATTTAAAATATTTGTATCTTCTATATATGTTAATAAGTAACAACAATACAAAAAAATTGCAAAAATATAAGCAATTGAAATAAAAACACAGGATGTACTTAGCGAAATAGTGTAACTCCAATTTACACTGCGAAACGTAAATTCTTTAAGGTATAACTAGGTTTCACTTCTTTCACTAAACCTCTCATTAATTACTTACCTGAAAGATAATTTACGTACCACAAAACAACCAAAAAGTCTTACCGTATTTTTCTTCATTGCTGAACGATAACATGGAACAATGTATTTTTATATATATTAATCAAAGTTGTAATTACCACATTTTTATTAATCCTTGTAAAAGTATATTAAGAATAGTATAGTTAGTTTATCAGTTTTTAATATCAATTAAAATCAAAAATGCAGTTATATGCGTTAAAATTAATAAAATATTATGATACTTTAAATATATTAAATGAAAAATCACTAAAATATACGTTTCTTATTTTTGCTGCTCAGTTTTATATTTAAGTAATATAAAGTTATTAAGTGGAATTATTTGATAAAGAAATAATTAATTTAAAATATACAAAAATAATGGGAAATCGCAAAATATTTATAGATGCGAAAAAATGTTTTCTTTTTTTTAAATTTATATTAAAAATGAATCTCTTATATGATTTAAATTTCTACCTCTTACTTAAAAAGTTAAGTTTAGAAAATTCAAAAACATTAAAATCCTTAAAAAATTAATCATTAACATTAAAAAAAGGTATTTTTCTTCAATTACTTTAAAATGTTAAAATGAAAAGAGGGAAAAAAATAACTGAATGTATATACAAATTTCTGTTTCTACTCTTACAATGTAAGTTTAAAAGTATATCCAGACTAAATAGTTATGAAAAATAATTACTGAATGACATATTTAATATCAAATCATTAAAGTTCTTTTATAAGATATTCTCAGGCTTCTCTAAAATTATTATTCATAATTTCTTCAATTTTTTTTTATATTATTCATATGTATTTATTATATGAAAAATCTAAATGTATTAATTATATATAGTGAATTAAATTAATTGTTTTATTCATTATTATTAATAATTAGATTTAAAATACAAATGTATGCTTTATTTTCAGTAGTAGGATGGATGTATATATATCTCATATTTTTCTATGCAAAAAATAAATCAAATATATTATTAAAATTTCAGATTATTTTAATAAATTGCAATTTAAGAAAAACAAGTAACCATTAAAATACAAATAGTAAAAATATTTAAATTTTCAACTACTTTGATGCGTAAATACAATTTTGGAACTGCTTCCATTATTATTATTTTTTTTAATTTTTACTATAATACTGAGGAAACTTTTGTGCTCTTATAAATTTTAGAAATTTTTTATGGAACGATTTAAGTAAAAATTTAATATGTTTGTGCAAAACTGAAGTTACATATAAGAATGCAAAATTCTTACCTAATGCTGGAGCATATATATTGAGGTATAAGCAATCTTCACTTTGATTTTGTAAAAGGGGAATCAGCCTCTTGAGGTACTCTATTCTTCCAATTGGCATTCTTTTTAAAGCTTCAGTTTCATTTTTAATATCAGGAAACCTTTGCGGACATACTGGCTTGAAGTGGTCAACTTGCTTTACGCCACGCCACTGAGCTGGTGTTACGGGATGCATGAATCGCAATGTATTCATAGGTGGTCTTGCATAAGGTATACCTAAATATACCTCTACAGGTCGCCATTGGCGATTGGGAAGCGTCGTAACAAAGCCCCGTAATGATCCATACTTTGTGGTCACAACACGAGAGGACAATTTTTTGGGATCCGCTGCCGAAGCAAATGCCACGCTAATTAGCAGTGACAAACGGAAAAGGGCCCGAAATCGTATTCTTTTGCAAGCTGCTTTCTTATGACGATGCATCTTATTTATAAACTCATCAGATGCAATGAATGTTTTCAAAAATGATTCAATTCCTTTTAGGATTTCTTTTCAAGATTTTATCAAAATTGAAAAGTTCAAAGTCAAAATTTTTGTTTTCAAGATATAAATTTCAAGTGTCTTTACTTTTGGTTAAATATTTCACATCAAATCTTCCATTTTCAGTTTTAAAACAGTCAAGCAACTTTTTCTTAAATAGTTCAGTAGCATACACACTTTTTATTAATTTTTACAAAAAAATTTTTTTTTTTGAGAATAAAGTAAAAAAAAGTTTTTTGATAAAAAAATTACTTAACCTAAATTTAAAAATATTATAAATTTATGTAGTATTTTATTTCTTCTCAGATCTATTCCTTCAATTTCACAGAATTCCTTTATAAACACTATCTAAATTATATCAATAGACTAAATAAATGTCCGCGCAAAAGTTTAAATTGAAGTTCAAAATGTGCGCGAAAAATAGTTCAAAGATTTAAAGTTTGACGAAAAATAAAACTTTTCCTCACATCATCTTTAATAAAAATTAAACCACTATGTCATACCCCAGGAGACTTCTTTTATGAAAGGAAAAGCTCCGGAGCGCTTCCACATCAACCCTCGTACGTCCAGAGTTATAACAAGTTTGAGCGGGCTACTGACACAGAGCGAAAGAGAAAGCGAGTAAAGTTTTTGAACAACTGAAGAGGAGTGAGCTTTGGATCTATCTGGATTGTCAGCGGGAAAGGGAGACTCATCTAGCGCCCTGGTGGCGCAAGCGTTGCATGTGGAAGTGGGGGCAGGGAAAAGGGCGCATGTGCGACGGTAACACCAGAAACGGGCTATTGGTAAAGAGGAAAAGAATAAGTTGGTTCTTGGTTCACTTGGAATATTGACTCTTAATTACGACTTAAAATGACAACAAGGTAAAGAAAATTAAGTAGACTTTGAACACTTTTCAGCAAATGCCTTCAATTTCCAAAATCTACTTATCTTCGATGTTATAGGATAAAATATTGTATAAAGCTCAAAGGGTGCTACTGAATAATTAGAGTTATTATCATATTATACATTTTAAGTAGTTTTTAGGGGCAATTATAAATTATTATAAATTTTATGTCATCATGTTTAATACAAATAAAAGGGTGTAATATAAAGTTAAAATTGCTTTAAATTACAAAATTTCGATATCGCAATTCAATATTTTTAATTTATCAAATAAAGACTAACAAATTTTTTAACCGTAATAATCTGAATCTATAATTTACAATGTTTTTTTTTTCATTCAAAACACACACACAGCTCACTCAAATTTAACTATTAACTAATATTAACACGGATAATATGCCTGGGTATATATAAATTTCTATAAAGCATATAAAAAAAATTATCATAATACGACTCCATAGGAAATATTTTAAGTTTTAATTTAAAGTAAAATGTATTTCGTTTTTTTAAATACACTGCAATAAAAATTTTTCTATTGTTCAAAAATTTATTGAATAATTACGAATTTCATTATACGTTTGAATGAAAAATTGCACTTTAAAACCATTTCAGCTTGAAATTTAAAACATGGATTAATTGTGTACATAAATTAAGATAATATATTGTTTATATGATATTAATAATAAAAACACATTAAATGGGATTTAAAAAATGTATTTTTAAATTTGTTTTTAGTTCAATTAACAGCAATAGCCGTTTTCATTTATTTGCAAAGTCATATTGCATAGTTTTCATGTATTCAATGAAAATGTATCAGCACTACTTTATGCAATGAAATTATTCCATAAAAATCATAGCTTTAACTATCATTACAATTAACAATGAAAATTAACATTATCATTAAAAAATTATAAAAGCTTAAGGAAACAATTTATTTTTATGAAAACTCATTAAATATAATATTGAAAATATGTGTATTTTAAAAATATTTTCTTTTCCTTTTCTCACAACATTTATCCATCTAAATTATATTTTATTGATCATTAAATGGAAAAAGAAATTTTTTTTATTTATTTATATACTTGTGTGTTCATTGTATATATAAGCTATTAAAACTATTTATTTTGTAGGAAGCGCATGAAGCACAACTATGGATATTAAAATCTCTGAAGAATTTTAATTATGTAATTTTTGTGCATTTCCCCCTCAGAAGGCAAGAATAATGATGGAACTGTTTAAGAAGTTTTAATAAAAAAGAAAAACGGCAGGTAAATTATTGTTTCTTTATCAAGTATTCTTTATTTTGTCCGTATAATAATTTAAAATTAATTAAAGAAAATTAAAGATGAAATGAATTTCATAAATCTAAATTTTCCATATTGAATAATTTATAATTCATATTTACAAGATGAATGTGACTAGTCATTTTAAAAGTTTTTCTGTGAAAGTAAAAAAGAATTAATTATTTCAGATTGTTTATTCTTCTAAAATTTTCAAATAAATAATATTAATGCAATGTGAAGGTTTACATTAAATTTTTATAACTTTTATAAATGAGAAAAATACAAAGCACAATTGTAAATGTACGAAATTATTCTAATTAACTAAAGAAAGAAATTATGTAGTATTTATTTTGTTTGGGAAATGATAAAGCATTTGAAACTTAATGTTGATGAAAAAATAAACTTATGGCTAAGTGTTTGTATCATGTGCTGTGAAAAATTACACAAAAACAGGTATCACAATAGTATAGAGTTTTACATTTGAGGCATTGTTGTTTAAAGTAAACACAATTATATTTTAATGGAGTACAATATATATCTCAATGATAAAGTTTATAACAACTATTTTTCAATTTTTATTGCACATTTAATTTTAAATATTATTATTTGCGAAGAATTAACAGTAAATTTGTACTGCCTCCTTTTTTCATATTTTATTATTAAAAAAATACGCAATTCAAATTTCGATAATTTTATTAATATAAGTAAAAGATATTTTAATCTTGCAAAAATTCATCCATTTTCTGAGATTATTTTAATTTTATCATATTTTCTATTAACTGAATAGATGTATATATAAAAAAAAAAACTCTTGTTCTCTAAAAGTCAAATAAACTACCACAAGTTAAGTACATCCTTATATGAAAAAGGAATAAAAACATTCAACTCTACTCTATAAGCAAGGAACAGAAATAAAACATTAAAACAGATTCAGTTACACAAAACTCCATTTTTTAATATTGTATCTATACAAATATTAATTCTATGTATTTAATGTTGTAAATAATAGAAAATAAATAGAATTACTAAAAATAGTTATGTGCGTTTAAATAGGTGGAACTGAATTTCATGAAATGCTTGTTTAGAAACCAATGAGACACTGGATATATTTACTCATAACTGTGTTTTTAAATCTGCATTAGCGGCAATGAAAACCTAAGTGTTGATCAGAAAAATGTTTTTTAAAAAATGTGATTTCTAACAGAAAATCATGCTAACGTTTCCTATTGGTTAATTTTTTCAAGACAGTATTTTCTGACATAATAGTTTCTTCACAGCAATGCATAGATTTAAGTAATGAATAAAATGATAAAATAATTCCTAAATTGCTCCTTTTAGTATGTAGATAGTAATAACAACAACTTCAGTTTCTATTTTCTTCTAGTTAGATAATTTTTTGTTTGATTTTCATTTATTAATATTTAATATTTATTTATTAATTAACATTAAATAATATTAATAAACGTGAGCTTATACCTCTAGCAGTAGAAAACGTATCAACAAAAAGCTTTAAAATTTTCAGAAACTTAGAATCTGCTTTCATTGTAAAACATTTTTTCTCCTTTTAAACAGAAAAAAATACAGGTATTTATAAGAAACTTAAAGTATGAAGCTTTTCTCTTAAATCTAGGATTGAAACTATTGGATAAAGAGAATATTGTAATTTAAGTCGTATGGAATCATTTCTAGCTATTGATCTATTAGATTTGCGCTTTACTTTATCTTTGAAATATATTGACATAATTTAATTATTAATTAGACTTGAATAGCTATTAATTTTCTAACTAATACAAATACTTTAAATAGATAATTGCAAAATAATTAATATTTATAAGTAGAAAATAACTTAATGATTAATTTTTTTATAAATTGAAAACATATATTATGTATCTCTAAAATATTTTTATTTTAAAATATTTTGCTAATTTTTAAATAACTTAAAAATTATTAAATTAAATGCTTTCTTCAATCGCCTTTTTCCTTGACTATTTTATTATTATTTTCTTTCCTGTATGTGTTTGTAGTTTATATATATATATATATATATATATATATATATATATATATATATATATATATATATATATAGTATAATTGTATAGTAAAAATATATGTAGTAAAATTGTAAAGATGCGTTTTATCAGTGTAATTATTTAACTCACCTTTATACGTTATAAATCTTGAAGTCAAAACTCGCGTGTGAAGAGTATTATTATTCTGTAAAACAATGTGTTCTTTCCGGTCAAAGACTACTTTGGTATAATTGATTTAGTAACTACAGTACACGCATGGTTGACTGTGTATACATTGGAATGATATTTCATTTTAAACTATTCCCCCTTCACTTAAAATGTTACTTATTATTCGTCCTTTTGTTCCATATCAGTTTTTAACCGTGAGTGGCTTCTTAAAATCCTACGGATATTTACGTTCAAGATAAATAAATAAAATGCTTAAAAACGTTTTCGTTACTCTTTTTGCAACTTAATTTTTCATACTATAATATATTATTAATACTGTGCATAAATACTATAATACATTATTAAAATTTCATATTTAATGTATAAATAGAGATATATGCATTAAAACAAATATTATATTCATTAAGTGGAAATCTGAATCACAAATATATTTGAAAGCTAAAATCTTCAATTTTTTATTATTTATAAACTATTGTTTTTTCAATATTAATGCTTACTGAGATTGGTATAAAATAAAATAAAATTAAATAAAGCTTAATTCATTCAAAGCGCAATATTCATTATGATTGGCAATTGATATATATATATATATATATATATATATATATATATATATATATATATATATATATATATATATATATATATATATATATATATATATATATATATATATATATATATTTATTTATTTATATATTTATATATATAAGTATGCAAGTAGTATGTATTATGTGCACGTATTATTTCATGATACCTCTAACTTAATTTAACGATGCACAGTGAATCACCATTTGTTTCGGATGTAGTGTAAATTTTATTAATCATTTTATATTGATATATAAAAATAAATGTTCAAAAGGAAGAATTAATGGACTTCACTGGTGTATGCAAAATCAGATGGTTTGACAGATTAAGTTGAATTTTTTCACTAACCTGCTCATTCGAGCAAATAACTTTTACAACTAATGACCATTTTCATAGTGTGTTCTTGTATCAAATCATGGCTGTGGATAGAATTAAAGGAAGATACACACTTTTAAACAGCGTTCTTTTAAAGTTTACCAGCATGGATTGTTTATACTGTAATAGCAGCAGATGATAAAAGACAGTCAATTAGTAGTGTTCTCAATTTAATTATGTACTATGTAATAAAAATAATCGCAATATTGCAATTATTAGTAATTTATTGATCACAAAATAAGAATCATTGACTTCATTCTTATTTTCTTAAAATAATTTGACGAATTCCCCACTCTATAATACTACTTTTAAGCAATTGAATCTATAAAAGCAAAAACTCTTTTTGTACTATTAGTCTTAATAATTTAATAAATTCACTTGCAAAATTGATCAATTGGACTTTGAATGTGTCAAAAAAAGTAATCGTAAGGTTAATTTATAATTTGTGAAATTCTCATTTCTTGATTTTGATGTAAGAAGCAAACTTAGCTTTACCATTTCATCATCTGTTGTTTTGCGACCAGATTGTTTAATATTTCATATACAAGAAGTGCATGTTCTGGATACATTTTTCCTTTAACAGTTTCTAAATGCTTCAGAACTTAAATCTTTTAATCAAAATTTTTGTTTCTCAAAACTTTTTACTACTGAAAATATGATATGTTTATGATTTTATATATATATATTGATTTTTTAAATTATAACAATAATTTCTGAATAAAAGTATACCTAGACAAAGAAGAACTTCACATTTTATTATTACTAATACCCGCATTGAACCTCGAACATATTGTTTGATGAATGTGTTTAATCAAAAGCACTTGTTTTTTTATAATATGAATTTTATTAAAATTTAATTTATAATGATGAAAATAAAATTTTTATGTAATAAATTATTTTTAATAAATAAAACTAGATTCCATTTTTAACAAACTTTACATTATAGATAAATCATCAGCATAATAATTTAAATTATTTAATATGAAAAAATAACATATCACGAGCACATATCTTAAATATCGAAATTAAATTCAACGAAACATTTGAATAGCATCAATATTTTCTTCTTTCTGCTTCCTTTACAGGAACTTTGGATTGAATAAGAGATGGCGCCTGCACGATAGATCACTACTTGTGACGGTGCTTCTGCTTTTTCCGTCCGCCCCTTCGCTCCACATTGCACATTTTATTGTCAATAAAGCAGTGAGCCATCAATCCTGCAAACAGTTGACCGATACAATGCAATCCTGCGGAAAGAAAGATAAGCCTTTTATGAAGAATAAGAACAGTTAGTCCGGGAAAGTGATTTCTGAGGCGAGATGCCTTAATGGGTATTGTATCCTGATTCGGAATAAATATGGTATTCCTACGTCTGATAACATAAGCTTGTTATAGTTATAAGTTAAAAAAGAACCTGTGTTTAAACTGCGTTCTGGTGTTGAATGATTGCGTAAAATACGATAAAAGTAAATTAATAGTTTAACCACAAACCCAGTGAATGTATGTAATTTATATACATATATATATATATATATATATATATATATATATATATATATATATATATATATAAAGTACAATTCTATGCAGTCATTACTTAAATAAATCAATAAATTGAGTTCTCTATTGTAACTACGTAGATATCTTCACAAAAGGAAATAGAAATGTGAAATTTAAGAAACAAATAGATAATACGAAGAATACATGCTTGACTTAAAAATAACGATGATTGACTTTTATTCTGCACAAGAAGAATATTTTGCATTTACTATATTAAAGAATTAGCTAATACTTTCTCTCTGTACTCTTATTTTATTCCTTAAAATGTCGCATATATAAATGTTAAGAAATAAAACATTTGGAAATTTTTTGTTTTATATAAATATTTATATAATCGTTGAGAAAATTCTTATCAGCTTTGGTCTGCAGTAAATATTGCATATGGTAAGATGTTTCATTATTTATAATCAGCTACATATCTTTTTAATGCAAATTAAATTTTTGTTATTAAATTACTTATATGCATTGCAAAGTCTTTTAATAATATTTTTTTAACAATACCAAATATTTTATCCAATAACTCTACAATTTCCATTTTTATGATTGATGTGGATAAAATCACTTATAAAGACAGAAATTGTATGGTAATTGCAGTAAATATAGCAATAGTCATAGCATCTGTGGAACATCAAACGCAATAATGGGTTGAAATAAACTAATTTTAACTATTTCTATAATGTTATTAATGAATTTCTTATAATCTTAATAGTATATATAAATATGAAGTTTAAAATGCCATTTCACATTAAATATTCTAGAATTTATATTTAATATTTCACAAATAAATAAATGAACACTCTGATGAAAATAAATTAAGGAATTTTCAGGCACCTTTTATATAATGTATCCCAAGAGATTTTTTGAAGCAGATGGGCTGTAGTTATTTAACGCAAAGAAGGAAACATAGAAAACTCCCAAGCCCCTACCTTGACCAATGTTCATGCAGAATTCAAAGATAGACATCCGTTGCAGATGCTCTGTAATGGTTAAGATTGTATAGCTGGAACTTTTTTCTGAAAAGAAGGGAAAACTATCTTGCATTTGTAGATACCATAATATGTGTGTTTATTGTTATAGATTTTACATATTTAGTATTTGGATTGTTCAAAATACGTTATTTTATGATTCAAATTTTTAATAATTTCTGCCAAACAACTATCATTTGTGTTTTATTTTATAATTAGTCAAAATTTCATTTTCGACATACTTTCAATATACAAAAGCATACAGGATATAATATATTTTTGTGATTTTATGAATTTTGAAATTTTTAATCAAAAAAAAATTTTGAATAGTTACATTAAATTTACTAAGTTAAAAATTTTAGCAATGTATTATTTTAATAAATTTGAAATAAATATATTACACATATTGTACGATATTTCTAACAAGAAAAAAGTAATATTTTATACATGTAGAATATTCAAAAACTTTTTGATTCAAAAGTACTCTTTAAAAGAGTTTTTGTTTTTATTTCTTTGTTAGAAGACTTCTATCACATGGGTTTAAATCATTTTATAAAATGCAATTTCTGTTATGATTCAATCCATATCACAAATACATTTAGACTAAGTCATATTAAACTATACAATGTTTTCTCATCTTAAAATATGTATTGATATTTTATGTTAAACTTATTTGTGAATTGACATGTTGAAAACTCCAAAGTAGTTTTCAGCAATAAAAAATAACAACGCAGGTAATTTATTTTAGGGAAAATAGCCTAATATTCAAAATAGCATAAATATATTACACATAAATTTACAATCAGTGGCATATTTCCATGTATATCCCCATTAACTTTTACAGCCATCATATGTAACGAAAAAGACAATGCATTTATTAAAACACTATTGTCGAATTTCATTTACATCCTGCAAAAGTCCCATTTTAAGGATAAAATCGGACAATAAATCTAAAAGAAAAAAATTTTTACGATGCCTCACAAATTCATCATCTCTTCATAAAGAAACTTTAAAAACGTAAAACCAGCATAATATCACCAAAGAAAAGCTTAAGAACCGCAAAAGCTTAAATCTTTTGGTTTTCAATAGAAATCAATGCTTCTTCTTCTGTCTCTCACACTCAACCGTTCTCTAACATAAAATTCTTGAAATACTTTACACTTTAAAGATAAAAAAAAGAGAGGGGGGATATCCGAGTTGCTTTTTCACACTCTTTGAAGATTCGCGTCTTTGTTTATGGAGAGCTAAGAAAAAAGAAGAATTTTTCCAGTATCCACACGCTTTTCGAGCATAATTTCCATGTTCAGCGCTATCAAATGGATTTATGTGGGATACAACTGGGTTATGTTCCCTATTACATCCCATATTTTGAAAAGAAGAGGATATCGGCTTTGGAAAGCCTCCTTTATCCACATACATTTATCCACAAATGCGAACGCCATTTTCAGTTATGGGGGACGTCTCTTGTTTTTTGGATATGCATGGTGCTGGGAAGAGTTTTGATTTATGGCTATACTGCCTTCAGAAGTGTATTTTTATCCATCTCCATGTTAGTGATAAATCTAGAAATGGGTGAAGCACTCTTCTTAACCTTATTCTGTTTTTTAGAGTATTACATAGCATATTTTTTGAGATTCCGAAAGGTGTTCTTTTTTACATTTACCTTTGGCTCCTTTTCCCCTCACTTATCCATAACCATTATGATGAATTCTCACAAAATATATAAAATTCATCTTCCTTGAAATAGGTATTATAGTATTATTCCATACATTTGAATATTCTATAAAGATGTCATACATTTCAAGTATTTTTAATTAAATATATAAATATGAAATTAATTTCAGTAGTGTAAATAAATAGCGAAAATACGTTATGAATATTTTGCTCCAAAGAATATGTATGGAATTAACTAGTTAAAAATACGCATTATACAGCTACTAATTCAAAAATAAATTATTAATATTTATGTGGGAGCTCTAATAAAATAATTTCTTCTAATAAATAAATGCATTTACGCATTTCATTATATCAGAATTAAAATATATAAGAATATTAATACAAAATTTATGGTAGAATTAATAAATGCATTTCACTTTCATTTATTATTTTCATTGATTATTTTTCTATAATAATATCATGAATATTTTGAGCTTGAAAAGTTTAGTTTCATGCACAAGTATGACAGGAATCGAAAACCATTTTAAAATGATATAAATGATTATGTGAAGACATAATAAAAACAAAAATAGTTTATAAATAGAACAAAAATATTTTTTCTTCAGAGTTTTTCTCAATTTGTCGTGTAAATGAATGTTGAGATTCTAATTACTACAGCTTTATTTATTTGAAAAAACGTTTACTTCTTTTAGAAACAATAATTTTTTACAGATAGAAATTATGTTTATACATACGGTTTTCTTAGTTAAAGCTGTAAAACTGTTATGTTTATAATTAAAATAAATATACATTAATTATCTTCAAAATTATTATACTTTGTTTAAAGATAAAATAATCTATAAACATACTAAAATAAAATGAGTGAAATATCTATTTTCTTGTAATTTTCTGAATAATACTAATTTAATATAACGGTATATAAAATTTATATCCATATACTTCCATATATATATAATCAAATTATTACATTTTATCTAAGTAATATGAATATCCTTGTTAATTTTTCTTGTGTTTTCCTGGAATACATAACTTTTATATCTATATTTGGATTCTTATTTTTAATGACGATCTTCACTTTTTGTCAGCTACGAATTAAGTAAAGTAATTCTGATTTAATAAGCCAATATTTAGTTGCTTAATGTTATAACAATATTTTATAATTTTTTTTTGTGACGTTTTAATAATTTAAGTAATTAAATTAAATAATTAATGAAAATTATTATTAATTAAATGAAAAGTAAAACTTTATTAAGTATATCTTGAGTTATTTTTATGAAACTAATAGATTACTTTTGAAGTTTTCTGTACTAATAGAAAGTAAATGAATGTTAACTGAATTAAATATTTATCAAGTAAAGCTCTCTTACATTTTAAATAGAAAACGGAAAAACAGGGATTATGAAATAAAAAATACGGTTATATTATTATTTATATTAATAATAACACGTTGTAAATTAAAGTAAGTTATTCTGTAATTTATCTTATTAATAGATACTGCGATATACAGTGATTGTGCACAAATTTCTACACAAAATTTGATAATTTTTGAATAATCAGGTGTAACATAGTATTGTGACTCATACTTTTAAATCTTTTTTAGACTACCAATAAGACATATTCCCATATGTACCATTAATTTGACAAGTTCAATAAATGTGATTAATTAAATATATCCGTGATGTATGAAAGTATAAGTTAGATAAAAGCATATGAAAGAGATTATAACAATCATTTTGAAGGAGGAAATAATGACAGAGTGAAGTATATAATTCTAGATAGTTTTAGAGTAATATATAGTTTAAAAAGTAACATAAAAATTTATATATATTTATATGTATATATATATATATATATATATATATATATATATATATATATATATATATATATATATATATATATATATATCATTAAGTTCATCTTAAGTTCAAGAAATCGAATTCCTTGGAACAGAACTTAATAATTTTTGTAAATCCTACAATTTATAATCTGCATAATAAAATAATATCATGATATGTTTTGTATATTTAATGCTTAAATAAATAATTCTATAAATTATAATTTATTTGTTCATTTAAAAAATTATTTTATTTTTGAAATTTTAGGAGAATTTCTTGAGATGGAATTTAAAATCCAATGTTGTTATGTGCTCTATATGTCTTTGTTAAATAAAATTGTTACTATTTATATATTTTCAGGATGTTTTACAGAAATGATTGTGTTGAGCAATATGATATAAGTATATGTTAAAGTATAAACTTTTGACTTTATTACAAGTAGGGTATTTAGATAAAATCTAAATATTTGTTTATTACTTAACATTTTCATGTTTTAATTTGAAACATCTGTAAAATGTTATTTTAATCAGAAAAAATATAATTTTATGTCTGTAAAATGTGGATTAATATTTCAAAACTTATATCAATACTTGCATAAATGAAATGATAATATAATTAATATTAATGCCGAATAAAATGTTATACATATATACACACACACACACACACATATATATATATATATTATTAATATTAGAGAGAGAGAGTTATTGTTATTTTATTTACATATGGTAAAAAGAAATTGTTAATGCCACACTTAATGACTTTTAATCAACTTTAAACAGGAAACGTTTTCCACAAAAATTTCAGAGATATGTTGTAATTAAGTTATATCTTTCGCGCTTTTGTTGATTATGCATAGAGCATTTCAAATTTTTTATTTAAAAATAAAAGTTAAGTATCTTAATTTAATATAAAATGGAATAAATGCCCTGATATTTCTTTTATAAATAAAATAGTTAATAAGGTTATAGTTTGAGTTCGCTCTTTCTATTTGTAAGGAAATTTTTTAAATATGTCCATATTATATAAAAATTAATTATTCCCATTTCATACTAGGCTAACATAAATTTCCTCTCAGTGTTTGCTTTTATTTCCCAAAATTCATCAAATAAGATAAATGATCATTTTTTTTTCTTTTCTTTAATCGTTCTAACTGACGTTTTTTATGTTATTTGAAAAATTGTATTATGATAGCGATTAAAAAATAGTTGAATTTAACTTGTAAGATTTTATTCATTTCTTTTACTTGCTCTTCTTTTAAGGATAAATAAAATTAGTAAACATTTTTTTAAAATATAAAGTTAAATTTAAAAGTTAAATCCAAAAAAATAAGCTGAAAATCTGGCATTAATATAAGAAAGCATATTAATAATTTGCAGATATAGTTCTCAGATATATATAAGGGAATTATTTGTTACATTTATCAAAGCAATACATTTCTAAATTTGATACAATTTAATTATCGTAATATTATCATTTTGTAAATTCTGAAATTTATTTCAATAAGCATGGAAAAAGAGTGAAACTTTGCAGAAAAATTACAATTAGCAAATAAAAATAATAAAGTAATGATAAAAAGTAAAAAGTAATATTCGGCATTAATATTAATTAGATACCTTAAATATTTGTTACATTCCTCAAAGCAATACATTTCTAAATTTGATACAATCTAATTATCGTAATATTATCATTTTGTAAATTATAAAATTTATTTCAATAAGCATGGAAAAAGATTGAAACTTTACAGAAAAATTACAATTAGCAAATAAAAATAATAATGTAATGATAAAGGTCAAATATTAAAAACATAATAACTTAACAAAAAATCTTTGGCAAAGAAATTATGAAGAAAATTTAGCTACACATGTACTTTCAAATTATTATCTTTCAAATAATTAATTATTTCAATGAAAACATATAACTAAAAGGATAATTTTTTTAAGTAATTTTTTTACAAATCATGAAAACATTAACATTAAAAGCATTGAAACTTAATTAAATTAACTAAGTTGAATATGATTCTTTACATTAAGCAAAATATTTTATTAGAAATTTCAAACAACATATGCATTTGTATTTTTATTTTATTTAAATTAAGTTTATATTTCTGGCAAGATTTAATTATCTGAATAAGAACTATTCCTTTGCAACTAAGAAAACAAGCTAATATTTTGAACTTATATGAACTCATACACTTTAAATTCCTAACTTTCTGTACACACAAAGTAGTTTAATGAAGAAAAATTTTCATATTATCTTATAAATTGGTCATGATCAGTTTGAATGTATTTTTAAAATAAATATCTGTACTACATTTATCTTAGAAACGCATCCAAATGATACGTATATAAATTAAATATAATATAGACAAATTTTAACTAATCTAAAAAACAAATAAATTGACTTTAATTAAAAAACGTTTCGAGCAATGAAAACCAAAATTTCAGATGACATTTGACTGGGAAAGAAAATTCATATTTTGTTAGAGGGTATGATCATACATGCCTGTTATCTACGATATACTTACTGTCGATACATGAGTACAAGGTAAACCAAAGGTTACAGATGAATAAATACATTCTGTGTGAGCTCTGGTTTGTTGCAAATCATCTGCGAAAAGTCTTAGACCTACCAGTTTGATTAGATTTAAAACTGGGAGAACTTGCCAGAAAATTGGTGAGCTAGATATCTCTTTCTTTCAACATATAATCAACAGATACGTCATAATGAGTCTGCGCATTGTCATCCGGGAAGAGCAACTGATCAGTTATAGAAAACAATCTGAACAGACATAAGTGAGAAAAGATAGTATAGATTACGCATCGGTAAATGAGGGATTTTAAAAAATCTGAAATTCTGCAGAGTCCCCAAGTATGATCAACCACAAACGTAACTCTACCCTTAAACATTTTGTTGATTTCAATGATAATCTAAGAGTTACTGTTTTCTCTTTGCTCTCATTGGATATAAGTGCAATAAGCTTATGGCTCCTAATAATCTCAATTCCTAATAAGGAAGGTGTTCTTCAATGCAAAAGAACAGAAACCTTTAAATATCTTTCAGAAAAAATTATTGTACATATTCACAAGAAGTGAATATTGCATTTACTTTACATTATAATTTTATATATTTATGTTACCCATTATAGGTGTACATTCTTCAAAAGCATATTTATTTTTTGTCATTGATTGTTTAATAAATTTGTGAAGTTTTCCTAAAATCTTCTTACTAGTGATAGTCATTCTTTTCTGAGAATAATTGAGGTTTAGAGTTACGTTTAGAATCTGCGGACAAGAAAAATCTACTTTCATTCGTAGAATGTACCATTCTGATGTTCTTAGCATTGCAGAAAACGTAATCTCCAAAGAGCAGATTTTAATGTCTCACAAAATCTTTTCATCATGAAAATAGAATATAGACGGTAGTAAAAAGATGATAGTGGCTATTCTGTAGTCTACAGCATAGCTTGAAATCTCTCCTTCAGTTTGCTGTATCTGTTCGTTTTCCACTGTACTACAATATACCAGACTTTTCTGCTTGTTTGGGTGACGAACATCACTTCTAAATTTTATAATAATTGTTCAAAATGCTTGAAAATTTTTTCAAGCTTCTAAAACAATGCTATGAGTGATCTCTGACTCTAAAGTAAAAGTTATTTTTCCACCTTCCTTCTTCAAACTTTCCAATAATTTGATCTTGTGTGATGTCATCTAAATATTATCTGTTGGATGGTATGTGAATTATTCGAGATTGTCTTTTAAGCCTCAAACTGAGGCGCAGTACATTTTAGTCATCAAAAGAACTATATGTCATGCGACACCTTACATAGAAATTGTGAACCAACATTACTAAAGTGTATTATTCTAAGAGAATTCGCACATTATGTTTTGCAGCTTATCGTGTCCGATATCAATCTGTCACTTATTTTTGTTTTCACCCCTTCCCGTTTACACTTTCCACTTTAACTTTCAACTTAATTTTTAACATTCAAATAATCAACTTGATAAATTAATATTCAAATAATTAACAATTCAATGGTTTGAATTTTAGCTAATTCCACTCATATGCTATATTAAAATTCTTAATACTGTTGTATATTTAAAATTATTTTTTTCATGCTCTTCTTTGATTTCAGTATATATTTGAAAAAATTCTTCTACAATCTATTATTTTTTTAATAAATATTTTTCTAATTTTTAGAGTTCATTCTGAATAAAGTTTTTAAATTTTGAATTAATAAAGCTCTAAAATTTTTCATTTGAAATAATCTTAAATTTTTTTAAATATTTAAAATTGATTGTAAAAAATGTAATTTGCATAAATAATCAATACAGGAAATGAAAATTAAAAAAATCAAAAAGCATTTTATACATTTAAAAATTTCAAGTTAAATTTGTGACTAGCACAAAAAACTGAAACTTATTTCTCCTGACACCTGATTAAATCCTTTCACAGAAACTCGCCATCACTTTCTAATTAAAAAAAAAAATACTGATTAGCATATTTTATTTTTCATTAGTGAAAAAATTTTAAATTATTGCATTTTTTTTTCAAATATTTATTGGATTGTTTATAAGTAAATTTTTTCAAATATTTATTGGATTGTTTATAATAATAATGGATTGTTTATAAGTATTGGATTGTTTATAAGTATTGAATTGTTTATAAGTAATCATTATTTTTCTGATGATAAAAGTTTACTTGCTGATGACATGACATGAAATTTTTACATTTAAACACAGTCCAAACAATAATTACAATTTACGTTACTGCGTTTTCTATTTCTACTTTTACTCTATTCTAATATTAGAGAAAGAATAATTTGTTTCCAAAATAAACAGAAATCTAATTTCAAAAAGTTTCTTGTAACTGATTCGTGACTTTGTTTTCAGCTTTATACTTCAAATATTTCTTTTCTCTTATGCACGCTTTATTTTTCAAAGAATTTTTTCTTGCATTTAACGTACATTTGTTCTTAGTTTTTCAGCTGTTCATCGTTGTTAAAATTACCTCTGCAGTTATTTTTTTAGCTACACTTTGTTAACATTTTTTTCTCTCGGCACTTGCCTGTTTCTTATCATTACGTATTTTCTCATGACAATTGTTAGGACTTTAAGTTCTTTTTTTAGAAAAGACTTCGTTACTTGTAAGCTAAAACTAGGATTCCCTTGTTAAAGCTTCATATAACAACCTAGCACCGTCTACAGTGCAGCACGTTTACTACTTTTGTCAAATGATTATTTGAAAGAAATTTTAAAAGGTATTTTAAATTCAGTAATGGCAACATTTTCAATGCATTTCGAAATGCTTACAATGAAATTAAAAAAAAAAATTATAAACAAGTTTATTTTTCATATTATTAAAACTGTGTGTGTGCTTAATAAACTGAATCAATTAAATAGTTAAATTCTCAATAAATAACGAGAACATTTGCTCTAGAACAAATAATCAAGTTATGGAACATTTATGCTTTTATTACATTTTAAATGTAAATAAATTCTTGATTTTAATAATATTGCAAATCAATATCAAAATTTATTTATAATACTTTTTAATCATAAACATCACAATTTCTTGAATGCATAATTTCGTTATAGGCTTTCTAGTTTTGGCAACATACGTCAAAAACTCACATACTTTCATTTGGAGTTTTAGAAAAAAAACCGATATTCACCTTCAATTTTTAAGCCATATACAATAATAAACCATCGTTAAAACTTTTATTTTTATAAAAAATAAAACAACTGAAATTTATGCTATTCTCTTGAAGTATAATCAAAGCAGTATTTCCTTTTATGTAATTAAACAAGAATTTTACATATATATATATACGTCATTTGACTTACAAAACATTGCATATAAAGAAATAGTTTGTTAAAACTTATAATTTAAAATAAATGGCTACTGATAAATTTAATATTAACTGCTATCTTTCGATTGGTTGGGGGTCAAGAGAATAAATATGCCAAGGAAGCAATTCAATTAGATGGGTGGAAAAGCATTCTTGAACGTTGTGTGTCATATTGGCACGCAAACTCGGTTGGAAGAGGCTATGGAAGGACCATGGGCTCCAATACCTCAGAAATGCTGGCCTAGCTGTTCTGTGTACAGTCATTGAGTAATACAGTGATGTAAGTGAATAATACAATGCACCAGTCGAGCACCAGTGAAGTGATCTAAAACGCAACAATTCTGTAGCTCCTCACCACCATGATTCCAGACTCGAAATCAGCGATCATTGTGTTGAATGTAGATGCAGAATTCTTCATTCAGGACAGAATTCTTCCATTCCAATGTCCATGTCTGTCATTCATCCCACTATAAATTTGTAAGGTTTCCAGCTTTTTCAGTCAAGTGTAAACAGTATTTCACTCCTTTCTCTCGCTCATTCTATTCCTTTGCAAAAGGACGTAAAATCGTAAGAATGGATACCGAATGATGCAAAGTATAATGAATTTGTTATGCCATCTTTCGTGATGTATCACTGTATTTGCTGAATCTGCCTGTTATTACAGGCATAGATACAATAAGATAAGTGCAATCGGTCTCATTTGCCCATTACTCCCATCTGCATATAGGAGATTCTTATTATACTTGCTTCGTTTCTTTCAACATTGTCACTATTTTCACTGGCGAATAATTTATAATCCCATTAGGCTGCTATACTTCCTCTGTAAAAGTCAGAAACTTGTTCAATGTCTTCTGCGAGACACACTTAAGCTCAATTCAGTTATAGGTTTTTGTTTTATTATATGGATAGGCATTGCAATACCAGTAATTTGCATGTGTTATCACGCAAGCCTATTATTGTTACTTACAAAATTTTAAATTCCTTTTAACACTCCATAAAATTAAAAAATAAGAATATAATACGAAGAAATATTGTTAAATATTTGCGGATTTAAGTTAAAAAAAATAGTCAGAAATTTTAAAAAAAAATGTATGTAATATATACATAATATCATTCCCTTTTTGTTGCCCATACAGTATAAGCCTGTTAAAATTGTTCTTAAAGTATTTTGAATTCAATACTCGGATTTTATAATTCATAATTTGTTAATGTGGAACAAAAATAAACAGTTTACAAAAACTTACAGAAGAATATTTTTATGAATCCATATAATCAATACAAAGTAAGAAAAATTAATAGAACTCTGCACAGGCATCTAATTAAATATGTTAAGCTTGATTTTACTAATACAATGAAAGCAATAATAGAGTATGTATCTACAAATTTCTATAAAATTTCTCATATTATCATGATTATATGAGACATTAAATTATTAAATCTGGAATACATGCAAGTAACAAAGTGAACAAACATATTATACTTTAAACAATCGTTAAGTTTTTAAGAAATTTGAAAGCATAGCTCTTGATAAATCAATTAAATCTGTCCCCAAAACACGCATCATAGGCTTCGATAACAGCCCTTATACACAAAGTCATGGAGTCAAACATATATTGAATTATAACTACAGATACGCTAGTCATTCATCATCAATATGGCAACACAGTTTATGAACTGTAATGAGTAGAGTATGATAAAAATGTACATGCTCAGCAGTAATAACATGGTCCTACATATCGGTAAGGGTACAAGACAGTTTACTCGCTAAGACAGTAGACAATTATTTTCTGTATCAAGAAAGGGGTTCGGATTTAACTATAGCGTACAATCGGGTATTATCCTGCTGAAAAGTATAGTTTCAGTGATCAAATAAAGGGTAGAATTGGGAGTTTCAACACAACAGAATTATAATTGTTACAATTTGATTCTTATCTAGTCTTACCAATGTCACCCTAGTGATTACATCTACCTATTTTGCCTTGATAGGATAATTAATTGTATATCATAGAGATTAATTCCATTCATGTAAATATAAAATGAAAAGGTGTTATCTTCTATGCAAATTACCACTGTATTGCTATAACATATATTAGAAGCTTACAAGTTAGGTAACATTCTGTGGAAAACAGTCACAATTTACATTGTGTTACGTCATCATATGTCCAGAGATTGAAGTAGGACTGAGCTAATCAGCTCATGGTTTGTAGCCTTTTATAGGTTGACATTTACTTGAAAAATAAAAATAAGAACCTTGGTTAAGAGACCACACTCTAAGTGATTTAATCAAACACTTATATCAGTCTATTTTTAATGTATATGTATATCAGCAGATGTATTCAGAAAGTGCTATATGTTATTCAGATTTAATCATTACTAAAATATCTTTCGATCATCTAATACAGCTTATGTTAGATTGATCAGTTAAATAGGTACTTAAATGTGTAAAAATGCATAAGCAACTCCAATTAAAGCTTAATTCAATTTAATTATAAACATAAATTCAAATTGTAAAACTCTTCCCATATATCCTCCGATTGCAAGGGTATCAGTATAGTAATGTTTTCCTGGACGAAAGCATATGTTATAGATTATCCATATTTCTTTCCTCTTAACAAAGTTCTTACATCTTTCGTAAAGTACGAGCATTTTTATCTGTTTAGATTGTGATCCAAACACTTGTCAAAAGATGAATGAATCTCCTGCACGAAACCATTCAAGTGATTAAACTTTGAGGTATGTATTTCTGACAAAGAGATTCTATTATGAAAAGTGGATTTATTTTCTTAAATTTGAATAACAATATATAGTGAAATTTAATTGAAAGCAACTCTCTAAGATCATAATTAAAATGTACAAAAGTTCTTTTATTATCTAAATTTGCTATTCACTTAAGCCAATCACAAAAATATTCCCTGGAACATGCAAAGTTCAATAAACTTATTCACGGTATTTTTGTAAGATAGTATATTTACTAGTAAGAGAAAGTACTTCAAAATTGTACCAAAATATTTCCTATAAAATGTAACTACTATATCAAAAGACTTATGAAATGAATGTGATTTTACATAATGATTATCTTCCATAAATAGAAAAAGTCATAGTAGTTTGTTGCTAAATTATATATTTTAAACTGTGACAGTTTACTGAATGATAACTATTTTATTCTGATTCAATGAAATATAATTTAAAATGATTTATTGAATTTATTAAAAGTTGTCATCATCATTAATGATATATATCTTTTAAACCCCTGCCTATAAATATATCCACAGGTAGTAAAAATTATATATGTTCAAAGAATAATGTGTAGAAATCTTTATTTTTAAATATTTTTTTCAACTACTGCATAGTTCTAAGAGTATATTTTTAAATCTACGTCTTCATAATAGCTTTATCAAAAATGTTTTTTATGTAAAATGCGTCCATTCAAAATATTATAAATAATAAATCTTTTTTTTTAGTATAACCCGATTAATGTTATTAATATTTTTGTTTCTAGTAAATTATAAAACATTTTTTTACTATTAATTTACTATTATTGATACTATCATGATTTTTTAACATTTAAAAAAAATATTCCCAGGAACTTGCAAAGTTCAGTAAACTTGTTGATGGAATTTTTGCAAAGTAGTATATTTACTAGTAGAGAAAATATTTGAAATTTGTACCAAAATATTTCCTATAAGAAAGTCATTACTGTCAAAAGACTTAGGAAAAGAATTTAATTTTATATAATGATATAAAGGAACGATATTTATAAAGAATTATTTTTAACATTTAAAAAAATTATTCTTAATAAATATCGTTCCTTTAGCGATATTTATTATATTTCAATAAATATCTCAAATTTTGAAGTTAATATATTTAATTATTTTATTATGTAATGCAATTTCTATTTTCTAAAATTAAAAAAAGTTTAAAAAAAAACCATAAAAAATCATTGCTGATTTTTTTGGTAATAAACTGCTTAGAGTTAAAAGTTGGCTTCTTGTGATGTACTAAAAAGCTCAAATCTAGTTTAAACAAATTGTATTTCTCATGAGATATGGGAAATTCAATAACAATCTACACCATTTCCACATTAAAAACGGTGAGGTGTGCATGTGCAACTCTGGGAGTGACAACCCTTCTCGCATTCTTCTTGAGTGCCCATCTGTTTCAGAAGAAAGGAACGAACTTTGTAAAGACTTAAAAAACAGGTGGCCCCCGATTTTGGTGGATCTAGTAAAGGAAGAGAATTTTGAATTTTTTTTAAAAAATGTATCCATTCTGTTATCTAACTCCTTCTTTATTTTGATACCTCTTTTTTTCTCTCTGCCTTCTTTTATTATTATTTTTTCATCTCATGATTTATTTGGATTTTTTATGTAGTACATTTGTTGTACCTTCATGCCCTGTGTGATATTCCTTGGTGCGCTAGGAAATATTTTTGTTTTCGCAAATAAAAAAAAAATCTCTAAATATATAGGTACCAGAAGTATACTTTAAGGACAAAAACTTACTAATTTATTTTCAACTGGACTATGTATGCTTGGAAGTCTTTATCCACTAGAAATTTATAGCCTAAAAAATGCTTTTAGTAACTTCGAGTAGATTTTTATATGGTTTATTTGGCATCGAAGATTGAAGATTGGTATTGAAGATTTTGGTATTATATATAAACATTTAAAGTGATTACAGTGTGTAGAATAAGATATTGAAACTCTTCTTGAAGAAAGGTTTGATTTTTCTAAAGGATTGTCCATGTTATATATTTTTCCCTTCAGTAATAATATTAAATTTAGTGAATTTTAAGTTTCGATAAAGCTAAAAATTTTACTTTGATCAGATGAATTTGTTGTACAATGGCGAAGAAATCTCTATCTGTCTTTGTGTAAGAGAAAAAATAATCTTTAATTATCTTTAAATGATTGCGTGTAATAATCTTATATATTTACTATCTTCACATTTTCGTTAATTACCTAAATTACATATCAATATATATATATATATATATATATAATTATTATTGAAGAAAGTACTTGATTTACAGTGACATCAAGAAGTAAGAAAAATATTCACAAAAATGCAAAGATTTATTACTATCCTACCAAAACAATATTTGAAATTAATCATTAAAATTTTCTTTACTAAACATTAACACATACTACTGTGATAAACTATACACAGTTTTCAAAATTTAAAACATAATAAGAAATTTATACCTTCCTAAATGTCATTTTCTAAATATTAGTTAAAATGAATAAAAAATTACTGCTCATGTTATGTAACAACCTGAATCAAGCAAATTAATACAAACTACTAGTTTAAATAAGAAGAAAATGTCATATTTTCCAACTCTTGCCTTGGATAAATTATAAATGGAAATTTAAACACAGCTTGAACATGAAGGAAAATTTACTGTTTGAAAAAATGTGTGATAGAATAAAAAGGTGGTAAATCATATATATATATGTATATATACATATATATATATATATATATATATATATATATATATATATATATATATATATATATATATATATATATATATATATATATATATATATATATAATTTATTACATATATATAATTAAATATATATATATATTTATATATTTATATATATATATATAAATATATATATATATTTATATATATATATATATATATATATATATATATATATATATATATATATATATATATATATATATATATAATCATGTGTTAAGCTATTTCTAAAGAAGAGAACATTATACATTTCATTATTTTTTTTTTGTTTCGAAGTTACTTTTAAATTAAAGAATTCGTATCCAGTGCACTTCATCATATTTATTAAAATATGATCATGCTGATATTTATCCTTTACTTCTTGGTAAATATATTTTTAAAAGAATTTGATAATATAATTTTAATTAAAATATTTTTTGAAATTTTTGTGGCTGTAAGTTTTATATTTCGCTCATCTTTATTTTTTTCGAAATTTATACAACATCTAATGAAAAATTAATCTTATAATATTTTAGTATTTATACTGTATGCTATACAACTTACTGTTTACCCATCAGTGTACTGTTGTTATTTGAAAATAGTTTGTGTAGTTTCTACTAATTTCACTTAGAAATGCATTGTATTTGTATGGCAACAACTGATTTAAAGTCGAATTCTATCCCTTATTTTTTTCATGTAATTGCTCATTCGCTTAAATTTCAAGTCAATTTAATGGTATAGCAACTTGCCATAAAAATGGTAAATTTGAGAGTGAAACACTTTATTTCATATAAATCATGTTTATTTGAAAATAAAATGTTAATAAAATCTTAAAAACTAATAACTAATAAGAATATAGTTTCAGAGTGTATTTCACAAAAGTATAATTAAATGGATAATTTTGGGAACAAATTGTAAGAAAACAGAAAAGCAAAATTCTATTAACTAGTCTTGGAATGACCACAAATTAATTTTCAGAATTTAAACTTCAGCGTGGTGCTTTATTTTTTTCATGTATTGGGATTTTGATTTGAAATTATCATAAAAAATTACAAGACGATGAAAGATACTGAATTCAGTATTAAAATATCTTAGAAAAAAATGTTTATTTTGTCTGCGTTTTACGTAGGAAAGTTTGATTGCATTTTCTTTTATAATTGAATCAATTTCTCTTTCCAATATTACCAATGCATAGTAACTAGTGATATTAATCTCTAAAATTCCTTCTATTTCAAACTTATATTTATTTTTCTGAGGAGAATATTACAATTTACCTGGGTGTGCATCTAATGTAATAAAATACAATACAATTAAAATAAGCATTCCATATATCCTTAATCAATTATTATGATAAATAGAATGCTGGATATTCTTGTAATCTGCGAAAAATGTATAGAATTATAGATATATACAAAATTATCCATGACTGGTCATTAAAATATTCTTGTAAAGATAATCAATATTTTTAATGAACCAAAGATTTTTTACTATATATTCTTTATTCTTTTTGTATCTTAGATACTTTCTAGAGACACAAACTTACTTTTTACTAAACATATTGGAAATTTTATGTAAGTGAAAAAGTTATACATAAATCAGACGTCTCATAAAACTTTACTACAATAAATTTATGTGTGTTTGGCAACTGATATTATCGTCATGTTAACTGTTTTTTTATTTCCATATTAAGATTAAAAAATCAAGTAACTTTTACTATTTATAAACTTTCTGAGAAATAGTTTCAAAATATTTTTAACAATTGTAAATAAAATGCTAATTATTTTCCGATTTCAGACACTTATTTTAAAATCTATAAATGTGTATACTAAACTATTTCAGACAGAAAATGAGTTCACGTAAATAACTGTGCAATTACATTTTGAGAAAATTACTTTTATATAAAAGGACTAAATTAAATATAATTATTGTCACACGTTTGATAAAAATTATTTTCAATATAGAATCTTTTAATTTAAATTTTGAATGACATTTACAAATAATATATATATTTAAAGAGAAAAATGTGCCAATATATAAGAATGCCAAGCTAATTTTATGATTAAGTCAGTCATTTTATATAAGAATTAAAATTATAAATATAATAAAATCAGATGCATTCATATTCTACTGATTATATGCTTAATGATATTAAAAACTAAATGAAATAGTATTCAATGTTTTTTTATTGATTTCGGATCGACTGTAGATAATAAACTGATACTTAAGTTAATCATGATTTGTTACAAATGGGATAAAATATATACTCAGCGAATATCGTATAGTTTTTACGACAAACTCTTTTCAATGACATATTACGACAATTAAGCTGCCAAACATAAAAATAAAAGTAAACATATAAGGTTCCAGAGAAAAAAATTAGTATAAAAATAATAAAATCCCAAGAAAATCAGTTTCGAGGGCGTCCGTTTGTGTACAAAAGACAGGCTGACGCCCAAGTTTTTCAGCAATATTTCGAGGGGCCGTTCTATCCGCCTTCTTGGATCTTAACCAAAGAGACTAATGACCTTGCATTGGTCACTTCATCTACGCCTCCTCGGCTTCGACATTATTCACAAATGCGATAAAATGGTCAAAGAAATGCACAATAAAAGGGAAAGAAAAATGATTGGTAGTAAATTTTTGAAATCATGAGACGTAAAATATATCAAAATTTAAGTCATTAATAATTTGTTCCTTTGTGTGTTTAAAACGTTAGCATTGATTGGTGTCAAATAAAAGCTAATTGCAATATGACCTATGATAACAATAAATGCTAATTGCAATATTATTTCCAATAAGGAAACCCTATCATTGAGCTAATACCTTAGTGAAATTATCCACTTAAAAAAACAAATCTAATGTTAAAACCTACTTTTGAAGCAGAATTTTGTATCTACAGCATGAAATATATTATATTTATTGTTATTTTGTAATATTTTATAAAAAGGACGATATAAAATATACCTATGAAACCAATTCACAAGATTACGTAAGTACTTTGTATTTAAAGTTATTTTTCCGTAATAGCAAAAACTGTATGTGACAGAGATATTTTGAAGACACGTTTGACTTTAATGCAAATAGGTAATTATTTACTTATTTCTCAGTTAATTACTTTTATAGGTAATTAACTGTGAGATTTGGGAAATCAATTACATTGCTTGATAAAGAAATATATAAATTTACGTTACAGGAAACTGCAATGCAAACAATGCATGCAATTACAGGTAATATAGTAGTTTTATGATTTTAAATCTGCCTTTTAGATTTATAGGCAGACAAAATTGTGAAGTAGACATTAATTCAAAATGTTAGAATTGAAAGACGTACTTAGATTACAAATTTCTTATGTATGTCAGTCATAAAAATGTCTACTTTCGCGTGTATATATATATATATATATATATATATATATACACACACAACTGGCCATTAAAATTGCTACATCAAGAAGGTGACATGCTACAGACGAGAAATTTATACGAAAGGAAGAAGGTGATATGCAAATGATTAGCATTTCAGCGCATTCAGACAAAGCAGGCACCAGTAGCGACACCTACATTGTGTTTAAATGAGGAAATGGTTCAGCCGGTACCTCATACACAAATTGCATTTGAACGTTGTTGCCTGGTGAAAAGTTGTTGTGATGTAAGAAGGAGAAATGCGTACCAGCACGTTTCTGACTTTGATAAAGGTCGAATTTTAGCATACCGGGATTGCGGTTTAGCTTATCGCAGTATTGCTGCTCGCGTCGGTTGAGATCTAATGACTGTTAGCAGAATATGGAATCGATGGGTTCAGGACGGTAATAAGGATTGCCATGCGGGATATCAACGGCCACCTATCACTAGCAGCCGAGAAGACAGGCATGTTATCCGCATGGCCGTAATGGATCGTGCCACCACGTCACGAGCCGTGAGCCAAAAAACGGGGTCGTTTGGAAGACAACAAGTGTGCACGAACAGTTCGACGATGTTTGCAGCAGTATGGACTCTCAGATCGGAGACCATGGATGCGGCTTCCCTTGAGGCTGCGTCGTAGACAAGAGCGCCTTCAATGGTGTGATCAACGACGAACCTGGGTGCACGAATGGCGAGACGTCATCTTTTCAGATGAATGCAGATTCTGTGTACAGCATCATGATGTTCGCATCCGTGTTTGGCGGCATCGTGGTGAACGCACAGTGGCAGCGTGCAATCGTCATCGTCATACTGGCCCATCACCTGGCGTGATGGTATGGGGTGCCATTGGATACACGTCTCGGTCACCTCTTGTTCGCATTGACGATGCTTTGAACAGCGCACGTTACATTTTTGGTGTGTTACGAACCGTGGCTCTACCCTTTATTCGAGTCCTGCGAAACCTTACGTTTCAGCAGGATAATGCCCGACCGCATGTTACCGGTATTGTACGGACCTTCTTTGATACGGAACATGTTCGGCTGTTTCCCTGGCCAGTACGTTCTCGAGATCTTTCACCAGTAGAAAACGTCTGGTCAATGGTTGCTTAGCGATTGAATCGTTACCAAACGCCAGTCACTGCGGTTGATGAACTGTATCATCGTGTTGAAACTGCATGGGCATCTGTACTCGTACATGCAATCTAATCTCTGTTTGACTCAATGCCCAGGCGTATAACTGCTGTTATTAATGCCAGAGGTGGTTGTTGTGGGTACTGATTTCTCAGCATCTATCCAGCCAAATTTTTTGAAAATTTAATCACTTGTTATTTCTAGTATAATATATTTGTCCAATAAATATCATTTTGTTATCTGCATTTCTTCCTGGTGTAGCAATTTTAATGGCCAGTAGTGTAGATTTATTGAGGTAATTGAATACCTGAATCTATTACTGACATTCTAATATGAAACAATAAGAAAGTCAAATTTCATTAATTAATAATACGAGCCCAAAAATCTTTTACTTTTCATTTAAGATTATTTGTAGCTTTATTTATACGAGAATTTCTAGTATAATATATTTGTCCAATAAATATAATTTGTTTATCTGGATTTCTTCCTGGTGTAGCAATTTTAATGTCCAGTAGTGTATATATATATATATATATATATATATATATATATATATATATATATATTATATATATATATAGATATATATATAAGCAACTTCATTATTTTTGACAGAATCAAAAGAGAGAAATAATATAACAAAAAAATGGGATGTTGCCACTCAAAAAAGCGAAATCAAATAATGATCATTTTCATTTAAATTTTTCGCATTTATGTGCATTATTTATGGCACATAAATGTGTTTTAAAAAAATACACGCAATCTATCTTTCTTTTTAATGCTTCAAATATTAATGACCAAAAATAAAAGTTTTTGAATTGGAAATATAGGTTTTTATCTTTAAAAGGGTTTGGACTAATTTCAAGGAATTGAAAAGCACCCTCTTACATGTGTATTAACGCACCTCATTAAAAGCTAATTTTTTGTCATCAGATATAATAGACCCTATTTCCTATTAAATAAATTCACAGTTTAAAGATAACTGTGATGTAGATATGACCTAATCCTCCTGCAGCTGGAACTGCTTTCTATTCATTGAAGACAGCATCATGTGATCTTGCCTGTGCGATAATGGCTTTAGTACGTATCCCTTGTTTCTCACTAGACCTTTTTTCAGCTCCTATCTTTATCTCTTCTGTTATCAGAGAGATGATGGCTCAGTGATAATGCTTTTTGAAGTGGGGTTTGTCTGTTTCGAATGCTTCATTTCCACATCGTAGGACAAAGTGGTTTAACTCATAAAGAATGATGGATGAATGAATTTTTTTTTTATTATTATTATTCTTTTAACTGGAATCAAATCAATTCTTTTTTTTTCATGTGAATTGCTCTCGCTGTTTTTTTTAAGCTCACAAAGATTTTTTGATGATTTAAATATTATTTACATAATAGTTTCAAAACTTTTTTGATGATTATTATATCATGGATTCTGTTTCAATAGTTTATTTTTATGTTATAAAGTCATAAAGTCATATAATTAGGAAACTTTTTGTATCAAACAAAATATTGGGCGTAATATTACTTAGAACAATTCTATATTTTTACAAATTCATAAAAGATTCTATGAGTTGAATTCTTGAATGATGGATGATTTATGGAAATTATAATTTAATATTAAATTAATTTAATATTAATAAATATTTTATCAAGACGTATTTAGTTTCTCACAAATAATATATATATATATATATATATGTGTGTGTGTGTGTGTGTATATAGATGTATGCAGTAGGTATGTTTATATATATATAAATTCCAAAAAATGTTTTTTTCAATATTCAAACAGAAGAAGTAACAATAAATTATTTTTAATGCAGAAAAATTCATAAAATATTAATTCTATATGCTTACACATAATCTGAATGGATATTTTTCAAAATCGTTATTCTTCAAACTTTTAATATTCACGGCCCAATTTTCAATCATAATTTTCATTGCCCCCCTCCCCACCGCATACAATAAAATGTATACAATAATAATGTATTTTGAGTATTTTGGCGCTAAATCGACACTACAACCTTAAATATAAATTTTACAAATTACCAAGAATACGGAAATGTATTGACATTTTGTAACACCGATACCCCACTTTGAAAAAGCAAGAATTCTATGCCTTTGCATTGCTCTTGCATCCTGCCATTTCGGGCATTCTCACGGTTTCGCGAGAAGTTTAAATTTGTCTGGTCAGCTTAAAAGTTAAGTTAGGAGCATGCGCAGATGTGAACAAATTTTTTCTCATAGGAAGAAGGGGTAAGTTCTATGACGTTAATTTCAATTCCTGACAACCTCATTCGAGTCGATCCTTCTATCGCTATTGAATCTATTCTGAATGTGTATGTTATATATATTTTCGTGTGATTGCAAAATTCATCGTATAAAATATTCACGGCAGAAGACTTATGTAGAATCATGAATAAATTTTAATCGGGAGTAAACGAGCATTAGACGATAGACAAACATCAATAAATACACAGACGAGCATGATTCCAAAAATAAAATCAAGAATATATTCTCAACAATTTTGGGCTCACTAGTACTGAAGTAAATGAAGAAGAAAGGTCCCAGTTTATCATTTACTCAAAAATGTTGGCGGCAGGAAGGTTGAAACCTAATAAACTTAAACGATGTTTGGAAACGTTTCATAGTGAGTAAGTAAAAAAAAAAAACCCAAAGAATTCTTTGAATTAAATTTAAAATCATATGAAAAGCAAAAATCATTGTTCAAAAAAACTTTGTATGTGAATGTTAAATCCTTAATTGCCTCTTACGAAGTTTCGTATAAAATAGCCAGATGTAAAGAGCCTCACACCATTGCTTAAGAGCTTATTTTGCCAGCCGCAATTGAGATTGTAGAAATTATGTTTGGATCTAATTTTGCAAAACTATTGCAGTCTATATCCCTTTCAAATGATTCTGTTTCCCGTCGAATTGCTGATATAGCTGAAGATGTAGAGTATCAGCTTTTGTCGAAGTTGCTTGATAAATAGTTCTCAATATAACTCGATGAGACAACAGATAGTAATGAGGATGCTCATTTCATTGCCTATATCAGATTATGTGGTGATTTGTCAGTAGTAGAATAATTACTTTTCTGCAAACCAATAGAACTCAAAGCAACAGCACTCGCATTAGTTGCTATCTTAAATGAATTTATGAACGAGGCAACATAGAATGGAAAAATTGCGTTCGGAATGTGCACTGATGGTTCTTGTACTATGTCCGGAAGATTCCAAAGTATTCAAGCACTTATGAAACACAATCACCAAATTGTGTCTTGACACATTGTAAGATCCACAGAAAAGCTTTGACTTCCAAAGAAATGAATCCCGGTTTGAATATTGTGTTAACTACGGTTGTAACCGTAGTAAATTGTATAAATATGAGACCCCTCTGAAATCAAGAATCTTTTCAGCACTTTGTAAAGACATGGGTGCAGTACATTCAGCATTACTATTTTATTAGGACGCAAGATGGTTATCACAAGGGAAATTTTTGCGCCGTGTTTGTGAGTTAATAGAAGAAATCACCGTTTTCTTAGAAGAGGAAAACAGACCGGAATCTGAGAATTTTCGCGATTGTTCATTTGTGATGAAATTGAGCTACGGGGTCCACATATTTGAGAAATTAAATAACTCTAATCTTCGACTGCAATGATTTTTAATTTCTTACAAAAAGAATTAATTTTGCCACTCGTATCCAATATATGTGTATTGGGTACGAGTGATAAAATTAATGCTTTTTGTAAGAAATTGGAATTGTGGAGCAGAAATTTAAAGCAAGAAAAATTAACAATGTTTGCAAATTTGAATGATTGTATTAAAACTTGCAAGGGTGAAGAACAACATGTAAAAGTTGTTTTTGTAACCATTTAAAATCATTTAGCAATAATAGCAAAGAATTTGAAAAAATACTTTTTTGCAGGCGACAAACTGATATCAAGTTACAAGTGGGTGAGGAATCCATTTCAAAATACGTACTCCCAAAGGACTCTCAATTGAAGAGGAAGAAACCTTCATAGACTTCACGGCAAGCAGCGAAACCAAAAGACAATTGAGTAATAAATGTCTCTTTGAATTTTGGTCAGGAGTGGATGATGAGTGTTCTGCACTAAAAACAAGGGTATTTCTTATTTTACTACCATTTTCAACATCTTACCTGTGTGAAACTGGATATTCTGCGGTGGATTCTTTGAAGACAAAATATAGATCTCAGATAATATAGAAAAAGAACTGAGAGTGTCTATTTCTAATATTAAACCTTCCTTCGAAAAACTTTGCTCGGAAAGACAATCCCAAGGAAAGCACTAATAATTACTAAATTTGTTTTTAATTCAGAAAGTTGTTTTAATTTAATAAGTTAATTATTAAATACGTCGAAATGTATTTTGTTTTGTATGTCTGTGTTTATTCTTTCCTTTCATTCATTTAATCAATATTTTAAATAACATTTTCTCTTTGATATGCTGGCGCTCCCCCATTAGTGTATTAGAAAGTTGACAATCACTGTTCAAAACAATGTTGTGAATTATAATCAGTTTATACAGAATGATAAATAGCTACCTTAAATTACAAAGATCTAACTAATTAAGAAATTTTTGATTACCAAACATTTTTATGAACAAGGCACAGAAGTTACATATAATTTTCTATATGTTTAAATACATCTTATATGCACACATAACACACGTATATATATGTATGTATAAATTTATGTAGACACATGCATATATGTATTGTGATAAATTGATTTAACATTAAAAAGGGGTTCTCAAAATGATTCTTTTTTGTAACTCAAATATACACAATAAACTAAATTAACATAAATTCCGGAAACAATGGTCAAAACCATTATTTAAATCCAACATGAAATATTAACGATATCATGCGTAACTGAATTTCTTTTATGAAATGAAGAACAAATCAGCCTTAATTTTTTTTTTTCATTTCTTTTCCCTTCGATATATTTCTTACTCTACTTTTATTCCTTGTCGGCTTTTGTCCTGTCGTGTCATCTGTAAAGAATTAAATAAACTTTATACAAGAAAGGCGTTGCATTATCGAAGAGCGATTCCGTGATCGATGATTTCTGCTGGGTAAAGGAGTTGCTTTTAGTCCACCCCATTCTAAGAAATGTCCCATGTATTCAATGGTTGTTTCTTTCACTTCTTCCATAATCATTTATTTCATGTGAACCATACAAGGTTATTAATATTCGTGGCCAAAATAGGAAAAAAAATGTTAAAGGAAGGCGCAGATGCAGCTGCTGTTCGGAGGGAAACACTTCTACCTTCTCTTGCTATTTCAACGGTACTTCTTTTCAATTCTTTTAATACTTACAGTGGCGTGTTTCTGTGGCAATAAAAGACAATTTCATTTCGTTTGAAAAAGATAGTCAATTTGTGAATGAAAATCGGAGTCGCACGTTACTATCATGATTGTCTTATTTCCGTGGTGGTTGTTGTAGCGGAGGCTACGGATGGGGGGAAAAGACATCATTTTAGTAATGGGATTTTATGAACGTGATTGCATATTTGAAGTAAATCTGTATTGTGATGGACAATAATAAAATGTATGACATAATGAAATTATTTTTTTTTAAATTGCTAAATTTTTCTTCTTTAGAATTGCCTGTTATACACTTCCCGTTAATGCACGTGATGCTTCTTTTTGAGTGATTCGGAATTTCTTTTAAAGTTGAATGAAAGTTAAGGAAAAACAGTAAACAAATAAAGTTTTAAATCAAAATATGATTTATTAACAAAAAAAACTTATAATTTATATTTGCTAGCATATAATGAAATGAGTAGTCTAGTATAGAGTAAAGAAATAATAAGCATATTTTGATTATTTGAAAATTATATGAAAAAATAAAGAAACATTATTAATGCATTATTGACAGAATATTTCTATTATATGTAAAAATTTAAAAAAAAAACAATAACTTTTTCATGCATTACTTTTACTTCGAATTCTCTAGTTGTCTCCATTTATTATGAGAAGAAAGATTATTAACTATAAAATAAGGAAATGTGAAAATAAATCTTTCTACAAAAGACTATTTAGATAGAAATAAATTTTACAATTTAAATTACTTCATAAGACAATTGTAAGATGACATTTATTAATTTAGATAAAGAAATATACAAAAGTAGATAAATATATATACATATATGTACACACACACACACACACACATATATATATATATATATATATATATATATATATATATATATATATATATATATATATATATATATATATATATATATATATATATATATATAATAAAAGTTTAGATATTAAATCAACCAATAGCAAGAATGCATTTTAAGTTATTTGTCATGCGAATTCAGCTATGTACGTTATTCTTCGTAATTTACTCTTTTATATTTTGTTTAAAAAAGTATAAAGAATTATTATTAAGAATCATATTAAACATTATTTCAAACTTATATAATGTTAAACATATAAAGAGAGAGAAAAACCATATGATACTCTTTCTCTATAATAGTTTTGCTTTATTTAATTTATTTGGACTAATCTAATAAAGCGATTTTCCAAGATTTTTAAATATATTTGTAGCAAAATATGTGTTTTATTTGTCTTATGCTATTATTTGATATTATTTTTATTGATAAATTCATTTATCTATAAATTTATTTCCAATATTCTTTCTCTCTCTCTCTCTCTTTCTCGGTTTGATGTAGTAAAATGCTTAATAAATTAATAAATAAAAGCGCCAAAGAAAAGTCTGCTTATAAATTTTCTGTAATATCTTATTTTGTTAATAAATTCATTCCAGAACATAATTACGAAATTTACTATATTTCAAACAAAAGCTTAAAAATTATATTTTTTGTAGTAAAAAGTCAGTTGTGTTCCTTTGTCAAAAAGTTAACTATCTTGTTAATAATTATTTTGCTAACAATGGAATACCATATACTAAACTTAGATAAAATACTCCCTTGACATGTATGTTAGATAAGGAGTTAATTATCGACCTCAAGTATTAGAGCTGCGCAAATTTACTTATCTTTAATGAAATCTACAGATAAAAAAATTATAAAGATAAAAAAAAACTTCGAAATTCTTTCATTGCTCTTTAGTTTGGAGAAAGGACACGCTTCATTCTTCCTATCTGTCCATTAAGGTAAGGGGTCATCAGTCTTAGATCGCAAATCACTGGCCTTCAACGATTCGTGGGGCCCCTAAGAAAGAGATCGAGTCATTTGTGCAGACAACCAACTATTGGGATGGTTACGTGAGAGTATATTTGCAGCAGACTGATTTTTTCACCACGTTACTTCTTTGATCTTTCTTCTTGCTTTTCTTACTAGTTTTCTTTCTTCCCTTATCGAATTAGTTTCACAAAATATTCGATCTTTGTCTTTAAGGATAAAGACTTATAAATGCGCTTATGGAAATCTTGAAGAATAAATTTTGAAGGTAAGTAAATGACATTTAGGGGAGGGGTAATTCTTAAGTAAATATTTGCTAAGAATGATGACTATAGACGTTATTCTTGTTAGTATGTACATGCACACACATTATTGAAATATGTATATGGTCTTATTTGATGTAATCCTAACATATTTATACTTTTTAGAAGAAAAATACAGAAGAAATAAGGCATACTTTTGAACTTTTGTTAATTTTAAGCAAATGTAATTTGGAGTTCATTTTGTTCATTTACTTTGGTCTCAGTTATAATTTCTCAGAAATAACATTTTTAGTTTATAATAATTTTTTTGACTAATAATTTACCAAAAATCATAATTCAGCCATTAACAATTGCAGGCATACTGTAAATTGTTCAAATGTCCCCATTATCTAATACAAAATTTATTTTACAAAGATTTATATTAAAAATTAAATTTAAATAAATAAAGTTTCACAAAATATAAGTAATACAAAAAAATTTGTTTTAAAATAAGAGAGTAGTTTTTGTACAAAAGAAAGTTTGGGAAATATTTCTTCATCTATATCAATAATTTTATTTCTATATTATTGCCATTTAAATAAATTTAAGTCAATATTTCTTTTTTTTTAATATTTATTTTTAAATTTTGTAAATGTCTTACAATAAATGTAAATGTTTATAAATAATATGAATAAGAAGTATTTCCTCCTTTATATAAGCAGACGTCAAAATTTGGTAAATACTATTATAAGATGTTTGGTAAATACTATTATAAAATATTTTGTTACAAAATGGCTTACTATTGACATCATTGGCTTAAGATCTCCAACATTATTTTACAATGAGCAGGAAGAATTTTATTGCATACTTATTTTCGAGTTTATAATATTTTTCAACTTACAATATCACACGTTATTTTATAAATACTATATTCTTCACAATAAGAGAAATTTGTTTGATAAATATTTCATGGGAGCTCTAAACTAAAGAAGCAAGTAAAACATAGCTATGTATCACTCAAATACATAATAATGAAACGTGAGACAATAATTGACATTTATTAAATTATTTACACAACTTTGTTTTTACCAACGTGGTAAGATGAATTGTCTGATGAAAGAGAAACACAGATAGTTTATATCAAAGGCACTGTATAGTCTTCTAAAATGTTATCGTCATCAGAATCCTTCAACATTTTTCATCTCTAAGTTGAGGAACAAACGTAACGCTTACTCATGTATTAGAAGCATTACTTATCTTACTGTAAATTAAGCAAATATTAAGACTAGAAATCAAGATTAATTTTTTTTTCGTGAGAAGAAATAACGTTTTTAAATTCTGATTTCCAAGCCATGAAATAGTATTTCATTCTAGTTTCTATCATCCGTTCTACTTTAAGTCATGGCTGACATTCTTGCTTGAAGTCAAGTAAGAATTTAAAGCTGCTGACGAAATTTAATAATGCAGATTTTAACATATTCAACTTCTGACTTCCAGTCATATGAAATTGAGTTTGATTCCAGTTTCTTTCATCTGTTTTACTTTTAGTCACAGCTGACATTCTTGCTTATCGTCAAGTAAGAACTCAAAATTTTTGACAAAGTTTAATAATGTAAATTTTAACATATTTAGGCTTCGATCACTTATATGGAATATAACAATATTTTTCCTCAGAAAAGCTGCCAAAAATCAGATTTTTTTTTTGCTGGGCAATTAGTTTTTATTTACAAAATGGTGTACTATCTTGTTTCAGTTTGCATTGATAAATATGATTAAGAAATCCTACAATATATATATATATATATATATATATATATATATATATATATATATATATATATATATATATATATATATATATATATATATATATATATATATATATATATATATATATATATATATATATATATATATATATATATATATATATATATATGCATACATATATATATATATATATTAATTAATAACAAATATTTGTAAAACTGCAAAAATTATTCGCTTTTCCATTTAATATACAACACATTTCAAACAATTTACTTACACTTACCCTCATTAAACACACATTATATTCAACATAAATTCTAATCTACAACATTACGCCTACGCATTCGTTTAATTTCTTCATCTCGTAGCTGAATAACAATTACTACTCAATAGTATGCATACTTAAAATGTTTCATTTTTGCTAATTTTTATATTATATATCCAATTGTTATATAATCTCATAACGGAAAAAATTGCCGCATTCTTCCTTTAACTTAATTTTTGTTGTTTGTTATTACTCATAACAGTTTAATTTATGTATTCAAACTCTCTCTCTCTCTATTTATTTTTTAAGGCATAACATTTAGAGAAATAGCGTATTAAAACTAGACACACATATATAAACTAGACTTGTAATGGACTCATACTGTGAATTGTACTTTTCAAATATTTTCAAAATTTCGACACCCAAAAACATCATATCTAATACAAATATAATCTATATTACTGCATTAATTCTGTTTTATTGGTTACAAATCGCAGTTCCATTTTTGATTCTTCAATATTCTAATAATATTTTTCCTATTTCAATGTTATGAAAACAAATATACATTATTATTATTATATCTATGCGCAGTTTGCCCTGCACAAGAAATTGTGCCATAAACTTCACACAGTCAATCAATCATTATTATATTTTTATAAAGCATATATTATAATCAAAATCAAAATAATAACAGATAGAAAAACAAATTAATAACAGAATAATAAATTGAAATCAATATAGGTTAACTGGTCTCCTCTACGCTTTTGAGATGTGCATACATTACAGCAAATATTATTACTGACAAAAAATAAACATATAAGGAAAACTATGCATTTATCGGTTGACTAAATACCAAAAAATTATTTTAACAACTTGCTTAAACTGATATAACAGGTATGCTAAAAGTAAAATACTGGCTGTTAAAAAAGAAGTTATTTACGTAATTATGATAGCTGAATGCATGCTTTTATAAAGGAAATATTACGTTACAAAATAATCAGAAGCTTTATGTGTCTGTTATAAATAAATCCAATATATCTTATGAAAGCTAGTTTATCATGGCGTGACTCACTAAGAAAACATGTTCCTGGAGTTACTGCAGCAACCTTTTTTACTCCTTTCATGATGTGTGTTTAAAGAGATTTTTGTGCATGAAAAATGTCGAATGTTAATGCATCCCCTCAAGACATCAAACATATTTAAATTCTATTTCAATATAATGAATGTGCTGATTTGGCTGTTCAACAGACATATTAGATGAAAGGACAGTCTCTTAGCATGTTATCTTCCGTAAAAAAATGTTATCTGTGAGAACAGTATAAAAAGTCGGATATGTTAGAAGAGAAAATCTTCAATATATAAGAGTAATTGAATGTTATTGAACTTTCATGTACATTCTAAAAAGAGGGAGTATGAAACTTGTTTAAACACTGATTTTAAAAATCGTATATCATTTTCTTAAGAATTCATTTATAATACCAATCATGTATTGCATTAAATTATTTCTATAATTATATAATTAGATTTATATTCTTATTTATATAATTGGATAACAAATTAAACATTTTACAATTTAAAATATTATAAACAGGAATTTTGTTATCTATTTGAATGAGTTGCAACATGCACAACTGAAAAAAAACATTATTTATGTTTCGATAATGCGACGCATAACATAAGATTTTGGACATATAATGAATGAACTCTACTAAAAATGTATTTTTTTTTATTTAACGTCTTGGGGAATATATATATTGTTTTCTAGTTGACTTAATAGGAGCCTACAGTTCATTTTTCCTGAAATAACAATAAGTAGATTTTCTTTTAATTGTCGTTATCCTAATACAACTTCTAATCACGCAATTAAAGATCACTGCTCTTGCTTATCTATAATAATTTCCTAGAAATAGAACTATGTCATTTGTGGAATTCACCGAGAGCATTTACTATCACATAACTATTTTATGGTTGAAATCACTTGAATTATGTTTAAAAAACATTTAAATATTCTGTATTCATCCTTTTTATTTCCCTTTAATTTCCACAACTAACTGTAAACCTCTCCACAACGCGAAATGGTTTTTAGATGCCTAAACTGTATCATGAATAGATAAAATTTCTTTTATCAGTGATAAAATACAAATAGTTAAAATTCTATATCTTGCAAATGTGTGCCTCTGCAAAAATGCCGTTACGGAGGCATCATAATTTATAAGTATGATCATTGAAAGTAACATCCATTTCTCAGTTTTGTTTGTAACAGTATATAATTAACAAAGAGAAAAAAAATAGTATGATGTATTTTGCTTTATTCATTATACTGATTTCACTGTATTATGCATTTTACTTTAGAACAACAAGAAGTCTAGCAGTTGGGATGGGAAAGGCATTGTTCCTATGGAAAAGATAATTAGTTTGATACCTGAACCCGGTGAAATCCTTGAATACTTAAAAGGGTCTTGTGGATTATGTTGTCTCAATTGTATAGGTCAGAGACAAGTTTAATTGTTATTCAATCGTATGAAACGACTAGTTGTATTTATCAATTTTTAATCATCGGATATAGCTAGCTTTATAAAAGTTAATTTGTTAGTTAATTCGCAAAATAAATTAGATGATGTTACTGATTTGCTTAGTTTTAAAATGCATTTAAGAAATTAAAAAAATTTTTACGTAGTTACACACTTTTAAAAAAAAAATCTTTAAATCAAATAACCACTTTTTATCTGTGCGTACTTTAGCTATTTAAGAATGTACTGATAAAAATATCCATTGCTTAAATTCGAAACAATTTCCACTTTCAAATTTAGAAGGAAAAGTAAAAATGCCAACATTTTAATTGCAATTGAAATAATTAATTTTCATCATAAAAATTCACAGACACACACAACCAAAATGAAAAACAACACAGCATTTGATTTTGCAACGTTATAATTAGGGGCTTAATAATGTTAATAGAGGCTTAAGTTTATCACTTAGTAGCAATTGACAATTAGCTAATGACCCTCATGGTAACAAATATTTCCTCTTGGGCAATTAAATAACATTTTGTGTGAAAGCAGTTAAAATTACGTCCTAATGCTTATTAAAAGCTATAATAAATTAGTTTTACATACCTAAGTCATTATCAAACATATTTTGGAAGCATTTTAAGCTTAAAAATATATTTGCTTTTAATTAATGTATTTGATAATTAGAATAAATGAAAACAAAACATAGTAAGTAATTAAAATTTATGGGATTTATATTTAAAGCAGATGTGTGTAATATTTTTCAAATATTAAATTTTATTTGATAACTGAAAATGCTTGTTTCAGATAAAACTCATTTTGAAAGTCTGGCTAAGCCTACATATTTAATAAAATGTATCCACTGACAAGTTTAAATTTTCCCTTTTTGTATAAAATTTTAATGAAGTATTTCCACATGTTTAGTTAAATGTATATTTAAATTTTTTTCATAATCAAGCTAAAAAAAAATTAAACATAATTTCTTCCATTAAGTTAAAGATAAAAAATGTTGACTGTTGTTTTTACAACTCAGTTGTCATATATAGCATGTATTTAATATACATACATCATTACCTACAGATAAAAATTAATTGTATTGATTTTAACCAAGTATTTTATATTTTTGTTATATTTTGTAATTGGTATTTTCATGACAAAATGTATTAATTATACCATTTTTTCTGACATTCTGAGTACTCAGTGTTATTCCATAATTGCAAAGAAAAATATTGATGTTGCTACAAAAGCAATTTTATGTAGCCCTATGACAAAAAAATAAAACATGTATAACTTTTCATAAAGTTAAACGGCAACCCCTTTTGCATATAATACAGTGTAATATTTTTGTTACTTTTTAACAGCAATGTCAAGTAAAGTAAAATATTTTTAAGCGTTTTATTTTCTGTAGTGACAAAATAAAGTGAAATAAAAAATATTTTTCACTCTCCACCTAAGTTTTTCAGGCGACTCACTCTCAGCAAGTAATTGAAATCACTCCGTGTGTAGGTAAACATAGCACAACAGTATATTGTATGTATAAGACGTCTAAAGATACAAACTCACTCTAACACTTGTAACTTAATGATCCTTGAAAGAAAATGAGGAGTTGCTACGCGAGAAGAAAGAATTTGCTTTTGTCGCTTATTGTTTAGCTAAATTTAACTCTTTTGTTGATGTTTTTTTCCCTACAAAACGCTTCAATTTAATACAATGTTCACTCGCTTTTCAAAGAGTACCCGTTCTTTGCTAGAGTTCTGTTTACCTATAAGAAAACTATTTGATTTCCAATCATAAACACTATTGAAAAAAATACACAGCTCTAATAAAATCCAAAGATACACGTCAGTATTACACAGATAACAAAGAATTTTCCTTCTTTTTGTTGCTTTTATCTTCTCCCGTGATGCTGATGGTTTCTCTTCAAGCGAGAATAAGAGGTCAATGAGAAGGGAATACCGCTCTTTCGGCAAATTTTTCTATTTACTTCAAGTAACTTATTAGTCGCTCAGGTTAACTATTTACTTTTTCTATTCAGGTTTCAATGAATTTGTAGATCATGTACATTGTAAGTGCTCATTTATACGTTATTAACTATAGTTCTTAATTTATTTGTATAGGTATATAAATGTATTGATGTATATTTACACTTATTTTTATTATTTTTACATTATTTAAACATATTATTATTATTATTTAAGCACATTTATATTACGTAAGTAAAATAATATGATAACAAGTACAACTTTTACAACAATAAAAAATAAATAATAATAATAATAATAATAAAATGTTAATAAATAAATTAAAATATTGTCTTATACTTTTGCATAAATTGATCAGAAAAAGTTAACTACGAAGCATTAAAATATGTAAAACTAAAATTACTTTTCTTTTTTATTTTTATTAATCTGCAGAGTGAAATGTAATAGTTAACAATTGCAGGGCAACTTTTCAGGTCTATACATCGTTTTCCAACTATTTTGCATCAATTGAGAGAGAGAGAGAGAGAAGTACTCAATTAACAAATAAATTGATAGATTTATAATATAAAAAGAAGGCTTACATTAAATATGTTGGGGGGAAAAGTTTATTATTATATTTTTGACTTACAATTTAATTGGGGTGACTGTGTAGCCATATTCATGAAAGCTCAAAACTTTTTTGAATTTTCTTAAATGAAGCTCTGATGTGTATTAGCATTGATACTAATTGTTACTTTATTCAAGGAAATAGATTTATACGCAAATTTCGATAAGTATCATGCATGTTTCAGTGTGCTTGAAATGAGCAAAAGTTAAACATTATTTTTTTCAAATTAAAAAAAACAAAAAAAAAAACATTCTATATTTTGTTTAAATTACTCGACTAGTTGTTGTTGTTACTAATGACACTTGGACAAACTAAGGTCACTACCTCGGCTATGTGAATTTAAGTCAATTGGGAGAGTCTTTCGTTTAGTCAGAGCACTACAAAGGTGAAAGTATGATTTTTGCTCTTCAAAACCTCCGACAGATGGCAGCACCAGAGGATCTATTTCCTTAATTTTGGCATTGATCTGAAGGGGGAGTAAATGTCTCCAGACCATTGCACCCATGGTAACTGCTCAACGACCGACCACAGGACTTTCGATTCCACAGATTTAACGAGCACGTATACCACATGTACGCGGTGGGTCTTTGGCGGCATTGGGAATCGAGTCCCACCATTCTGGATGGAATGCCGATAACCTAACCACTAGGCTACCGCAGCCCCTCTCACTAGTAAACTTATTATCCCGTGTGTGATGAAAAACAAGTGGAATATAAGATGAAATTGTAAATGCATCAATCCTTACAAATATCATTGCTTATTTTCTTAAAATGTTTCTTGAGCTCTTGATAAACTGAGAACATTCGACCCTTGAGTTCCTTAATTGTGAATTTTAATAGTCATACAGAAAACTGACTAATGGGTTGTTGTTTCGAGATTAGATGATACACCTTGCTTATCCAAAGAAGAGGAAATCTAGGTATTTATTCAACTCTGATAGCGTTTTGGAAAAGAGATCTAAATCTCAATGATTGTGATCATTTAATAAATACATATGTTTATATATATCCATGTAATGAAAGCATGGTTTTAAATTTCCGTTGTGAAAGCACGATTAATCTTCAGAGTTAAATGTAAAAGTTAATGATTGCATGTAACTTTTAATTCTCCCTTTCGAATACTATCACTATAGAAGTATAGAAATATTATAAACATCTAAAATAGTTTAAGTGTATTTGCAATGGTTGAATGACCATGTGATTTGCGTTTTCAAAAGTATTGATCCCAACTGAATTAAATACTTTAACTATATTATTCCCTGTCCATTTTACTTAAATTAAAGGGGCAATAAACCGCAATGAAATATATTATTTAGCTTCTTAAGCAGTAAGAGTGCACAAATAGAAAATTTTCATTTAATCATTTGTTATCTTAATTTTCTTTTTTTTTTTTTTATTTTTTCAGGGCCTATAATAATAAGTATTTTTATAACCAAGCATTTTCTTTTTTCTATACGAATGAATGAAGATTATTGAAAAATTATTTGTTAACTTTTTGAATAAATTTCTGACTTATGTTCATGAAATCATGCAGACAAATTATAGATGATACGTAAGAGAATATATTATAAGATTAGATATAGTTTTGAATAAACTGAGTTAAAATATTGAAATACTATTTGTGGAATGTTAGCAAAAGGAACTGCGAGTAAAAATGATATACCATGGCTAATTTGAATCATATATATATATATATATGATTCAAATTAGCCATGGTAAAAATTAAATATTGTTTTTATAGTTAGATTTAAAACTCATAAAAAAACAGAACGACTCACTTATGATATATTTAAATTTAATACAACAAAACATACAATACTTTAATTCATATGTCTAATTATCACTTTAGAACTATACTTTTTCTGCGAGAGAAAAATATTCTACACAACTAAAAATAATTGCAAGTAATTCAAAAAAATAAGATATAAAGAAAAATAACAGTCATTTCAAGAAAATATAATAATTTTTATATCATTTGTAGATAAAAAAATATTGACTATGTTGGAAGAATTCTTAAAAACTATATATATAGTAGTTATTTAAATTCTAGGTAACTGTTGACCAGTATATCGACCTTACAACTTTATAAATAAAAACATATAACAATGTTTCACTAAAAATGTAATATTAAGACCAAGAAATTGTGTATGTGTTAGAAAACAATGTTCCAAATATATTTGAAACATTTCTATAATTTTGAAATATTGTTATTTTAGTTTATACTTTTAGGAAGGATAAAGTAATAAATTTAAAAAATTTTTGCAATACTCTAACGGAATGAATGAGTAATTTTGTTTTCCTGGAAGATGATTAAAAGTAACAATTAATTATTGACTACAAGTAACAAATATATTAACATTACAAACGCATTTTTATAATAGACTTGCAATGATATAGATACAAATGGCAAACAGAATTTAAATACTAGGCAGGCTAGAATGCATTCTATCCCAAAGGGATTGTAAATTAGATTAATTAACAAAATTAATTTTATTTCTGATTTTCCATGAAAATTATTTCAATAGATAATATTCCTAAAACTGTAGCTACGATTTATTATTGCCTTTAGCAAACTGCATATACGTTTTTGTATTTATTTATGTTTGCGCTTATGTTTAACCGTTAAGAAATTGAGAATTTTGTTTCTCTACAAAATTTTATAAGAAAACCTTGTGATTGTTTGTTGCCACTTTCTATTACTATTGTGACTGTATTAATGTAAGAGATTTATTAAATTACCTTAACAAATTGACATTTTATTTCTAGGTTGAAATTCCAAACTAAAAACAGGAATGATATCATTATCTTACGTTCATTGTGTGAACAAATTAAGGAAAGACTTTGAATCACTCATTTGGAGGAGGAAGAGAGCACGATTTTTTTGTGACTTGTGTGAGAGTCCTTTCATTTATATCAGGCTAATAATGCGTAAATCCTGAGCAATGTGCATAATGGGTATTGCAAGAGAGTGCCTCATACAAATAAGTTTTCGAGAACAGTCAGCCTAAATCCTTAATAAGTTCCCTAAAAACTTGTTAATGTCTCAATAAGTATTGACAAGTTGTGCTTTGAATTATGATCCGTTAATATAATGCAATAATTTCATTCCTTAAATTTAGTGATTTATTTTCAAAAAAATGATCCAACAATTCCATGCCATAAATTCAATATTATAATGAAGACACATATATCAAAAGTAACTATGATAAATCGAATTATGTTGTAATTATGCATAATTATATTATAAGCAATATCTAAATGTACATAAAATGGTTCTATTTGTATCATTTATTGTAAAAAATGTTTTTTGTTCAGAAAAGTAATAAAAACGAAAGGACTTTTTCTGTTTTAAACAGATATAAATACAACCATATTTTTCGAGTGAAATGTTGTTACAAGAAATGTGGATACTTTATTATTGTACTTTATATACTTATTAAATAATCTTTTGTTTCAAATCGCAATTGAAACTTCAGAGATTATTTCGAAGACTTAATGTTATCATTACTTTTATCTATCTCAATTTTTTATACATTTACAAAATAAATAAATTAATAAATAAAAACATATATTCATACAGAAAACCTTATAAATTGATAAAATATAACCGTAGGGATACTTCACTGATTTATTTCTTTTTTGTAGCATTCACTAATTTATATTTAATATATTTAATACTTTGTAATCGAAATATATTTTCATACCAAGATGTTTGTGCTGATAAAATGAAAGTTACATGGAGGAAGTCAATATTGTTCGAAATAATTTTTAATGAATGTTACTTAAATTGAAATGGGGTTCTTTTCTTTTCATTTCAATAAACAGAGAAATATACCATGATAAATACTTAAAGTCAAGACTCTTCTATTTATTTCGATCAATTTGTTAGCTATATTAATCTATTAATCAATGATATTCATATAGATTAAAGAAAAGCTATAATTAATTAAAATTCATTTCATTAAAAAAATGACATTTTAATTTAATTCATATGTAACACTTTCTATAGTTATCACACACGATAAAATTCAATAGCTTTCCTAAACAGCTATTTTTACTTCAAATTTAAATAAGAAAAAAATTTATTTATAAAAATAACTTAAATTAAGAAATGGGTATAAAAGTAGGAATAATATGTGAATCAATAATCTTAAAAGCTTGAAAAGTCAATCGCAATATATTTCAAATATTGCAGGCTTTTAGAAATCTTTCAAACGGTTATAATAATTCTCTGATTTTTTTGTTATTTAATTATCCCATTATATCACTACATTTACATAACTTAAGACTTAACGAAACCAGCATCAATATTATAACACTCAGCACAATAATCGCACTCAAACATAATAGAGTTTTTTTTTGTATTTTTTGAATATAAATTATAATTGGAATACAATCCAAATTATTACATCTATATTATATACCAAAAATAATTGTCCTTTTTTTATATCAAATTTTTTGACTATATATATATATATATATATATATATATATATATATATATATATATATATATATATATAATTCAGTAATTAGCAACATTGTTGAGAAGGAATATAAAGTTTAGGAAGTATAACGAATAATTGTGAAATTGTCTATCCTTAGCCTCAACGTGAATATGAATCATCTGCTCTATTTAAAATTGATTCGGCGTTATACTACGGGGCTGCTTAAAGAACAGAAATGGATTTAGTAATTCATCGATACTTGAACTTTTAAGCCAGCAATTAACTTCCTTGCAATTGTGAGAGTTTATTTGTTAATTTAGTATTGTAGTTAATAGGTTTCATTTACGTAGAATTAATTGAATTATTTTAATTTGAAGTCCAATAATATGCAACAAACATGTAACTTTATGATGCTATAATTATATATATATATATATATATATATATATATATATATATATATACATATATGTATAGATATATATATTTATATAATATATATATATATATATATATACATATATTTATATATGTATATATATATATATATATATATATATATATATATATATATATATATATATATATATATATATATATATATATATATATATATATATATATATATATATATATATATATATAAATTTATCGTTGGTAAAATGACAAAAATATATTTAACTAACTATATTTTGCTAATTTTGTTGACTAACATGATGATTAATTCAATGAGAATATTTGAATGGTTTAGTATTCATCATTTTTAAAATTTATTTCAAATGTCTCCCATGTGATTTATTGAGATATTAAATGACTCAAATGCTTTCTATTTTTCCACTTTATTAACGTGCTTTAGAAAAAAATTTAATGTAAGCCACTGATTATTAAGGGCTAAAAAAACTCCTACACAATCTGACAGTAGCGAAATGGATTGGGTATTAAAAACAAATTGGTATCAAAATAACAAATTATCTTTCTAAAGTAGAAATTCTATGAAATCTTTAATAAATTAGATAAATCTAAATATAAAGAACTCAAAATATGTGCTAAATAGTGTTTTTTAAAATATATTATTTCTTTGTTTTATTTATTCAATAATCGGATATAGTTTTTAGGTGTCAAAAAAATTCTATATTTAAAGTATATTATGAATTTATATTTAAAATGCCATTACACATAAAGGCTAGTTTTATTAATTGCAAAATAGTACTTAAATAGTGATTATATTAACTGAATCAAAGTCTTTGTAAATTAAAAAAAAAAACTTGCGATTTTAATTTTTCGTAAATATTACAAAAAAATGATTTCATAAGTTTATTTATGAAAAAAAAATTATTTGGATTTAACAATTTCATTTCCTTAATAATTCCAATATATATGATATTTTGCTTCAGATGTATTTACTTTATTTACAATTGATGTGTAAAAAATGTGCCCAATTCATCTTTTCCTTTTTAAGGATTCAAAATATGTAGATAAATATTATATAATTCACATAATTTAACTTGAAAAGTCCAATGTCATAATTCAGTTTATGTGAATAAAATGCAATATTTATATGATAAATTTGAGTGATGATTTTAAAACAAATTCATCCAAAATCAATAAAAATTTCAAAATAAAAAATGATTTATAAAAAGTAAAGAAATAAGAAAGATTTAAAACTGGAAAACTGAAATATTTTATTTCTATGACATGTTTTATTTCTATGAAATTAAGTTACAGCCTCCTTTGATAAAGCTTTCAAAACTGTATTAATTCTTAAAAAAAATAGCTTTTGCAATTTTAAGACTTATTTTATTACATAACATGTTAAATTAGTTAAGATATATAAAGATAAAAATTTTGTTGATAAACGGACGATTTTCTTCATATACAAGGAATTAGAAATGTATCTTTAATGCCATTCATCCTTAAAGATTAGTTTTTATTTCATTATATGTAAAATATACATTTTTGTAAGCATAAACAGCTTAAAGATAAATTTAAAGATAGAGAAAGTATACAGAAAACCTCAAATTTTGAATAATACAGTAATCACGATTATGTATTTATTATTTCTTCCCTCAATTTCAAATTTTCCTATTTATATGTTGGTTTTGAACACAGAAATTAAACATTCTCCTTTTTTGTTAAATGATGATGATGAAAAAATATTTATTTCTTGAATGATGATGGTGATTTTATATGTCTTATACATACATAAAAAAGTTCATCGCACTATGTCATTAAATACACATGACATGATTTCAGTAATTTTTTATTCGTAACAGCAAATACTTTGCATACTTTAATATATTAGAGGAATATATTCTTGTGAAATATATCTCACAGTATTTCCTTAAATTCATGTTAGGAAAATGAGTAGTAATTTGTTATATGTTTTCCCGATAAAAAGTTTAATTGAAGAATTTAATAGTGAAACTCTTTTTGTGATATTTAAGATATCTTTTATACTTTAATGACGGTTTTTTTATATTATATATAAGTAGTATATGTAAATTATATAATTATATTTTAAATAAAAATATGTAAAAATATTAGCTTACATATTCATATAAAACAAAGAGAAAAAAGAAATTTTTTTAATCAAATTGCACACAAAAAGTATTTTTTATATATACGAATTGTAATTCCTATTAATATCAATTGTAAATAACAAAATTTTTAAAAACTTTAATGTAATAGATACAATGTTATGTTCATAAATGTATGAAGTACCACTTAATTCCATTATAAGTTACATACGGGAACATGTTACAATTAAAATATTTTAAGTATACTTTGTTATAAACATATATTTTTCTTTTTCACTTCATCACCTTAATGATATTCATTTTCCAATTATTGTAAGGCAGAATTATTTTGTAGATTTATATGAGCATGTATTCCTGGAAGGTACTAAAAATTAAATACAAATTTTTGAAATGAAACGAGGAAACTAATACATTCTTCATTTTAAAAGAACTGAGCAGCATTTATAAGACAAATTAAGAAAAAATTAAAAGAAAAATATATGTAAAATCATATGCTACTTATTTGTTAAATATTTAAATTTGATATAATTTTTGTATCGAATGATTAAATGCAATTTGCTGTTTCAGATAAAATTAAATTTACAAAATATTCTATAAAAACATAACTGGATTTAATAAAATTGTAAAGTAGTATTTGAAATTTTTAATATAAATTTTGTGAAATAAAAATTTATTTCATAACTCAAAATAAAGTTAGACTTATAACTTTTTAATTTATTAAAAAATGTAAATATTTTCGAGATCTAAATGCAACAAAACTAAAGCTTCATATTAGGTAAACTTTAGCACTTGCATATATTCATGTATTTTGCAAAAGAAGAAAAGAAGTATCTCATAAATTCATTTTCATAGATTTCATTTTTCCCAAATTTCATACACAATTTTACAGGTAATGATTTTTTGGAAATTATGTATAATATATATATATAAATATATATGTATATACATATATATATACATACATATATATATATATATATATATATATATATGTATGTATATATATATAACTGAATAGATAGTGACTTTAGCGAATAAACAGGAATATAAGTAATCTAATAATGTTTTATAATTAAATTAAATAGTGAAGGACATTGGAAAATACTTAGGGCCATAAATATTTTTTGTGTAAACATTTTTATTTTATGTTCACAAATATAATGGTTTGATTATCTTTGCTTTTGCTTGTATTTTTTTAAATTGACACCAATATGCCAATCATAAATGCGTTTTCAAATTTGAGAATTCGTATTTCACATATTTTATAAAGAATAAGGCAAGCAATATTTTTAATTCAATATGCATTTTATCTCTAACTGATCGCCCAACGATGCCTTATGCAAATCCTTTTGACTATATTATAGGTTTTGTTATGTCAGTCTTGTACATTTATATATAAATATATATATATATATATATATATATATATATATATATATATATATATATATATATATATATATATATATATATATATATATATATATATATATATATATATATATATATATATATATATATAATGCTTAACAAGTCAGTTATTTACTTGAATTGAATTTCTTCTCCAATACGTCTCCCAAAGGGAAGTTTGTCACTAAATTTAAAAAAAAAAATATTTATTTTCACTGAATAATAAAATTATTTATTTACGTAAAAACATTTATAAGTTTTATAACATCAGCATTAGAAGATAATATTCCATCGTTATTATGAAGCATTATATATGACTGGGTAATTTCAAACTCTTAATAACGAAAGACAGCTATTTTTTTTTTTTTAATACAAACTCCATTTAAAATATTCGCGTAAAATTCCTGTATTAAATTCAGGTTTTTTTTTTTCTTTTTTGGGAGTCACCAATTCTGTGCTCAGAAATTCTTATATATTATCCACTCTTAGACATCTTTTCTTGTAAAAACAGCATTTGTGAAGAAATATCCTTTACATGGTCGCTGTAATGGATTTTTTTTTTCAATTTTTCTCTTTGATATTCGCCTTCTAACTACTCCTTTATTTAATTTTCTCGCTGTTAAAGAGAACATATTAAAAAAAATTATTTCCGCTAAAAAGAACACATTTTAAGGGTTCTGCAGTGTCGTAATTATATGTTCAACATAGAGCAATCTAGCTTTAAAATTAGCGAGTCTTTTAAAAAAAAAATCAACCGCCCCAGTGCGGTATGGATTACAACCATGATTGATGGAATAACGTTAAAAAACCATCACGTCCACCCTATTCCCGTTTATAGCTTTTAAAACTTAAAAGCATTCATTTTAACGCGCTTTTTCACCGTTACCCCTTATATTGGAGATTAAAACGTTATTTCTTCTGACTCTCAACCTGATAAGTAACGTTTCTTCAAGCATTTGACTCAATAGAGGGAAAATTTAATGCAATGGTGGCTTTTGAACTTTTATGGGAACTTAAATATTGTTATATATAGATATAAACATACACTGACCGTTTAAATTTAAGTTACATACTCCTATAGTTCATAATGTTTGGCAAAAATGGTCTTAATAACAAACAAACGCGCTTGGGCATAGTGTTTTTGATTTTTAACTAATCATTTATTATTTTATAAATAACATATAGATATTTATTTTAAAAGTGATGATATTATTAAAAGAGTGATGATTTTCCTTGTTATATTTTTTTTCTTTTGATTTTTTAAAGAGATTATTGGCCTTTAACACTGCATCGTAAATTAGTCTTTTTTATTTTATTTTATAAAAAATTTTAAATCAGAATTTTTGCAATTAAACTATCATCATTAAATTTGTAATTCAAAATAATCATATGAAACTTGTTTAGCTTTGGCGAAAACCTTTTTATTTGAGGAAAATCAAATTAATTATCAAATCGTGAATATCATTTCTAAATTAAATCTGAATTAATTATTCTATGGTCTTAAAAGAGTTTTGCTTTATTTTACTCTTAAATTTTTCTGTTTGTATAAACATACACTGACCGTTTATGTAAATTGTAATGTTTAAAGGAAATACAATAAAATATTATCGCTGGTTTATTTTAAGTAACAAATAATATTTTTATATAAATCAAATAAGCAAATTACTCGGTGAATATGAATGTAACTGTATAACATAACATTATAAATTAAAATATTCGCTCTTAATTCCACACATACTGATCCTAAATTAGCTGATGTACTTATGGTCAGATAGTAAATATTGTATTTGATAAAATTTAACAAAAGTGAGTAGTTAAACATGAGGTTTCGATATCTAAGAAGTTTACTTCCAAATGCTCCCTCCAGTGATTATTTTTAAGCTGCTAAGTGTATATGGAATGGGCATTAAGATTATACTGCTTCCATTCGTATTTTCTTAATGGCAAATACATTTGGAAATTTTCTCAGTCTCCTCCCTGTGGCATGTGAATATGATCTCTATATTTAGAAAATATTTATGAAATATAACAGCTGTGATGGATAAAAATAAATTTTGCAATTTCATTAGGTTATTAGGTTATACACTACACAATGTCAAATTATTGATACAGTAGTGAGAATGACAAATAGATAACTACCAAATTAGAAAGTAAACATAAATTTTAGAGATAATCCATTACAAAATTTATTCCTTAAATTTCAACAGCCATTGAATAATACCGACATTGTAAAGTCTTCACGCGTAATGGGACATTTTTAATTGTGGTTTTTAAAGTGATAGAAACAATTATTAACGCTGTTTTGTCATTCAACATTGTGATTTTGAGCGCATGTAATTAATACCGTTCATGCAGAAAGGGTTGAAAATCCTAAAGATCAAGATTTGGTGAATATACAGGCATTCTAGTGCAAAACGTAGAGCAGATGAATTTGCTAACAGAGAAATAACCCACAAAAATAAGTGTTCTTATATCCGAAAAGGGTTGGTCATAATTCAGTATTAATGGCTTGAAATACACACACTATTAAGCTGAAGTGAAGTAAATTTGAATATGCATTGCAATCTGCATAATCAATATATATCGAATTATTATCTGCTATTAGTTTGATTTCTCAATCATTCTCATAAATATGATAACCAATTATGAAATATGACGTAAAACTGTACCATTCTGAGGTTTTGGTGAATGGAGTGGCCTTGATAGACATAAATAAGAACTAGTCACAGATCAAATGCCGCAGTTGTCTTTGTTAATTTAAATGAAAGTGATCTTCGTCACTCTATAAAATGTGTTTCGACTATGCATTACCAACCTCTAGGGACATTAAACATTTCAAATGAAAACCTAATGAAGGTGATTGTTTCACCAGTGAGTGAAAGTAAAAACATTGTATATCAATTATATGTTTCCAAAATTATAATGTTAAAACGTTGAATACGTGAGGAAAGTACCTCCAAACATTTTACTGTGAAAAACAGTGAGCAATACATACTTTTTTAAAACATCACAATAGAAATTTTTTTAAATCTCATTAAAGTCACCATTTATACATTGGTGACTTTACATGGTGTTAATTTATTCTTCCCTCATATATACTATATCTAAACTTAACAAATTATTTAATGGAAATCATTATATCCAATAAATGCCGAATCGTTATTGATTTTTTCTTCATTTAAGATATATGATAGGAATATGTTTGCGACAAATTATCTCTTTAAACTTATTTTATCTATCGTTATTGTGTTTATTCTTTATTTAGATGAATTTTGAGAAAACTGTTCCATGCATCAGCGTCAACTTTATTTAATCTCTCTCTCTCTTAAGCTGAGTAAAAAATTTTCTTCGATTACACATTTTATGTCATAGATTTAAAGGGAATGCTTTTTTAACTACAATTCCACAAAAGCCCACGCTTATCAGTCGTTACTCACGCTGAATATTTGTCCAAAGAACTTCAACTTTTACAGTTCGAACGTTTGTTTACATTATTTTCATCGTGATTTAAGAATATATTTCGTAATAAAAGTCAGTAAATGCACGTCACAATATTTCAACTAAAGCTTCGTTTGTGTACATTAATATTTAAACTTGTGCACCTGTTATAGGCACTTTTTTCTTTATTTCATTCAGGCGTGAAAATTTTTAATCGCTTACTTTTAAATATGTGTACGTGTGTGTATGAATACTTTTTTTTAATTTTTTAATTTATGTTTACATATTCTTTTTGAATAAATAAGAAATATTTTGGATAAGGATAAAATTATTTTATTAATGTTGAAACCATTTTATTTTCACAGATATTTTATTTCTAATTTCATTTATAAAGTAAGAATATGATAGAAATTAAGAATAAAAAATATATTAATCTAACCAAGATAGTTTTCATGGATAACTTAGTGTCTTAGACGTGTTTTCTTAAAACGTTACACACACACAGTCTCAAATTAATACAACTTAAATAATATAATCTTTTTATTTCAAATCCAAATTTTGCTTACCTTAGCAACTATAAACGTTAAACTTGTGACAATCAAAACTCAATTGTATGAACATTTTAAAATTATTTTCGTCATATATTTGATAAGCAAATTATAAACCATATGAATATTTAAAGATATTTAAGTGAACTTTTCTTCAATTTCAAATTTACGACAAAATATGAAAGTTTTCTATATATATAAGAACTTCGATTCATAATTAATTATAAAATATTTTTACATTTTTAAGTTTATGAAATTGTATTTGAGATTTCTCAAAATTTTGTCAAAAAAGAAAGGGACTTTATCTGTTATTTAAATTGAGAACTTCATTTTTCAAAGACTCATAATGAGATCTATTATTTTAATTTCCCTCATCATAAAATGTCTCTCCTTTCATTGCTCTTAATCTTTTTATTTTCTAAAGGTAATAAAGTAATTGCCTTACTAAGGATAACTACTTATTTTTTCCTCCTTCATTCCTGGCACGAATGTAGCAGAGTTTTTATAATGTGGAAAATAAAAATCTGACAAATTACTACCAACTGCTTAAAATTGGCAAAAATTTATCAGCCCTTCCACAACAGCTCGAGCGTCTTACCACTATTGACAAATGACAACTCCAGGGAGCGATACACTTTGGCGAAAGACTAAACCTCTCGGGGGAAAAAATAATTCCTCTGCGCGAAAACCAATTTGAACTTGACCTAAAAATAAATGAGGCTCGAATAATTTCTCTGGAACTAGCATGGTGCGCTGAAAATCTGGCTCATTATTAACCACTTAAAGAGCGGACTTTTACTTGACACTTTGTAAGTGGGTGAATTTCAATTTGCGGGGCCTGTCTCATTTCTCACTGTCTCCGAATGTCGGCCTAACCTCTGAAGGATGCGCAATAAATGTCCTTTAACGGCATTTGTTTAATTACACGAATTCCGACGAAGGATGGAATGTACAGTCTCCGTCACTTCACTGTTAAATGGCGACGAAAGCCTTGTGTGCCTTTGGAAAAGGCTTTTAAACTAAATATGGGATTTTCTAACACACTGAGTTTAGATTACTGAAATGGTAACTCAGTTTCTGTTATCAGAAGAAAATTATTTAAATAATCCTTTTCACTGTAAATTAGAAGCACTTACCGGCTAAGAAAACTATCGGAATTGAAAGACACTGATTTCAAACTTCATTAAAGTATGCGAGGATTAAAAATTTAAGAATTTCAATTTGTTGTTATGTTACTCGGCTTGTACATTGCTTGAATATGAATAATTATTAATATGATTTATTTTTATTTATATAGAAGTGGAACATGATCAAATACTAGCTGAAGTGCCTGAATTAGTAATAATTAAAAATGTTTCCGGTTGTGCTTAAAAACGTCTCAAAAATATTTTTTTATTTTTTTATAATTTTACTGTTGATAAAGATACATGAAATTTATGCTTAATTAAGGTGTTACAACTACTTTTTAATTATTCTTATTATTAATTTTAATTATTCTCTTTTATTTATTTTGATTATTCTTTAACTATCTTGATTTAAATGCAAAATAGATTTCATATTTATAGTTATCATCAACATTAATATGAATAAAAATAAGGTTTCATAATTCTTTTAAGAAAAAATTTAGATTGATTATATTTTAACTATATCTATATTTAAAAGCGGAAAATTGATCTCACCTTTATAATCATAATAAAATTAACAGCCTTAGATCAAGAATCAATGTCCCATTGATCAGTTAAATTAGAATCACGATTGCAATTTTTTAAAATTTTAATTTTTTCTAAAGTACTAAATACTACCGAGAGTATAAAAAAAATTTTTATGCTTATTATTAAGTGCACATAAAACTTTAATATTGATGTAAACCTTTATCATTCATTTTTCGGTTAAATATATCAATTAAAATTTATGTTGTGAGATAAACTATTTTCGGCAATATAAAATAGGGACATTATTCATCAAATATAATATTAGAATTAATCTGCGTGGAATAATTTGGTCTCTAAATGTGAGTAATTTGTGATATATCATAGAGATAAAAAAAAATCTCTCCTTGATCGCTAATTTCAAAATAATGAAATTTTACAAAGGATAAAATTTACAAGTTATTAAATATTTTAATGATCGAAAGATTATGTTCATCTATCAGTCAGGAACTTAGATACCTTAAAACTTGATCAATGGATTCTAATAACGTGTTTTGTATTTATTATAACGCATATAAAATTATTTTTCTTTATTTAACGGAATTAATTAGATGATAAATATTATACTTGTTCCAGTGACGCGTTTGGATTAAAGTGTAATTAATGTCTATTGATCAACACGCTTCTTCAATTTTTGTCTAATTTATTCTTGGGTGTATAAGGCATCATGTCTCTCCAAAATCTCATTGCATCACAAATGTTTGACAAACATCAAAACTTGCAAATATATACTTTCAAGTTAAAATCAACTTAAACATAAATTATTCAAGTAAATTCTTTTAAAAATTTGGCAATGAGAATCGTTCAAAAATATTTGTCTTCGATTTAATATAGATTATATATATGTAATAAGATAAAATGCATTTTAATTTTGCATAATAGAAAATAGATTTTATAATTTTAGTGAAGATAATTTTAATGGATATAAGTATCTATTAAATGAATGCTCGAATATGCTTAACATAGAAAAACCAATTTATTGAATTTATTTTATTGTTATTAATGAAAACTTGTAAAATTATTTATACAAATAAAAAAGCAGATTTAGAATAAAAAAATTAAATTCTCACTTTTTAATTAAAAATAGTAGTGAATATTTTTAATTGCTTTATTTTTAATATGAACTACACTGTTAGTAAGAGAGTCAATGTACGTGAATAGTACTTTCATTTGTGGTATTCGTAAAGAAAATGATGTAGTAGTTTTGAAATCAATGTAAAGAAATACATGTATGATTCACACTCACATACAGTTCTCTGCAGCTGAATGTGTTTTCCAAGTTTTAGACATTTCTTTGGGAAATTTCCAAAGTTGCAGAAGATTTCATTCAAAACAAATCTAACACTTTTTCATTTTATGGAAGATCCCCATCTCCAAGAACAATTCTTACTGGGAAAACTGCCTTACAAAACCTGCTTACCCAGGCGTTTCGAGAGATTTCAAATTTGACGAAAGCTTTCCCGTAATGCAACGGTCCGCTAAAGTTATAAAAAGTCTAGCACGAACCATGGAAAAGTTTGGTGATGGGCTATTTATTTTTGGTGCTATTTTTCTTTCCCGTAATCTTTCGCGTCTGCACGTTAATTTCCAGTATAACAGAATGCCCTTACCGCCTCTTCTTCCGCCACCGCCAAAAAATGAGCAGTTTTGTTATGTTTCTATGATCACTTGTTTTCTCTTTTCTCCATTTTGTTCAATATTTCCTTTCTTACGAGAATGTCTCGACAAAACTCTGCTGACGTAAACATTTAAGTAATTGTGCTCGGAGTACTGTGAAAAGTTTCTTTTTTCTTTTTTTTTTTTTTCAATCACAAACGCTTCCATACAAACTCATGAAATTGTTTGCTATTTATTAATCAAAGATAAGGAATAATATCAATAGCTTAGACTTTCAATAAAAATACTTTGGATCTTTAGAAATATGATGTGTTTCATGAAAACACAAATTGCTTAAATCTTAAGATTAAATAATTTGTCGATACATGAAGCGCTGATTATTCTCTAATTGATTATTGATTAATTGTATCACTTTACAAGATTATTTGTATATATATATATATATATATATATATATATATATATATATATATATATATATATATATAGTTCTGAGTGTGCGCGTAAGAATAAAAAAATTTAATTAATTAATTATTTCATACATATTTTAAATATATATATTTTTATATTTTTGCCACCCTAGAATCGTTTTAATGATTTGACAAATTAAATATTAAGAAAAAAAATAATAATCTTTACAATAATTTTTCAAATAAATAAAATGATATAAGGTTAAATGCATATTTTTTCGCAATAAAATTTTTTTTGAAATTTTGTATCCTACTTAAGTATATTTGAGATTTGCATTAGTTATTATGTTTTACTAAACTTTAAAACTATTCTGAATAATATGCTTACTCATCTATCTTCTTTACTGAAATCGTTAAATTAAATTGATTCTTTAAAATTATTTAAATTGGAATAATGTATATATAAAATCTTAAAACTCTTTCACAAAAACAAACATAATAGATAATTTTTACAATATTAATTATATTATTTTTTAATAATTGTTTTGGTTATGCATATATTTTACTAGTAGTATTTATATAAATGTTTAGCAACTCTGGATTTTCACAATACATTTTTAAAGTAATAAATGGTGATGATATTTTTGCCGGTAGTGTATGAATTTGTTTTTACTGATTATAGTTAATTTATTAAGCAACTTATGAAATATTCATTTTACTGATTGGAATATTTATTTTAAGGAAATTATGTCTTCTACTAATTTATATAAATTTATGAATATTTTTTTAAATTTTCAACATTGTCATTTTCAAATTCTGTTTTAATCCATTAATAAAATCGAAGCATAAAATTTAACTTTGATTTTAAGGCGATGGAAATATATTCAACAAGACAAAAATTATTTTAATAAATATGTGTGGGGTGTTTATGTGTGTACACTCATATCCTGCAATCATGGAAAATTTTTATTATGCAAACTAATATACATATTGTAAAAAACATTCGTGCCTTTTTAAAATGACATATTAGTTAACTTACATGTTAATTTTCTTGCACTTTATTTTCATGAGATTATCATCATAATTATGTTTCCACTATAAAATGAGATATAGATTACATTTATTTCCAAATTTTGCACATATACACTTTGCCAAATCATATATTTCCAAACACTGAGCATCTCAATAAGAATATTAAGCGATTATATAAATAAAAATTGAACACAGTCGTGATATTTTTAAAATACTTTTAACCTTAAAAATCTTCACCCACTCAACCGTATTTAAAATATTTGTTTTTGTTAAATCAGTTTTTAATCTATGTAATTGTCTAAGTTCGAATTTAAAATGTTGAGTTTTTCCAGGTTTTATTAAGCATTTCGTAACTAACAGTCATTAAACTGAAAAATATATATAGTAAAACAATCAAAAATATGATAAATATGAGCAATATAATGTTAATTACTCTTAAATGAATTTTCCCAAAATTATAGTGGAAGTTAATATCACTATTTGTTGTTTGTTTGCTATTAACCATCAACAATCTTCATTGATATCTTCATAAAATGTAAATCATCTTAATAACATGCATATCTTAATTGAATTTTTAAGTAAAAGTATCACAAACCAAAAAAACTGATTAGTAATTACTTCAAGATTAATCAACTTATCAGTCCTTTATCATTATAACATTAATCACTTTAAGCACAATTTATTTACTATCTAATACAAGATTTGTATTGTTGAAATAATAGACCCAATGTGTGTGAAACATTTGAGAAATGTGTATGTATGCGCATAGACAGAGTATAATATATAGATAAATAGTGAAATGATGTTTAAAAAAAACAATGAGTGTCATAACTATATATTATATTTAAAAATAAAAGAAATGTCTATCTTTGATATTCTTTCATACATAGTTTCGAAACTTAGAAACTTATGTGTGCTTCATAAAGTTATTTTTTTCAATATAGCATTTAGAAGATCAGCCTAGTGGAAATAGTTGAAAAAAAAAAGATTCCCTAAGATTGATGAAAAAAAGGACATAAAATTTCGTCGCAAAGCATCTATGTCTTTTAAAATCGTAAAAATAACAATTCATTTTCCGTTATATCACAGTTTAATGCCATTATTCTTGTCACTACTGTTATTTGGTGGCGACATATAGCTGTTAAAATCCTAACAAAAGAACTTGACTTTAGAACAAAACAGCTTACCGAAAGAAAGAAATCAAAACAAAAAATCAGGGCTTTTAAAAACCTTCTCAGCAGAGAGAGAAGAAACACTGTTTTTAACCTTTCATCAAGAGAAAAAATTTAAACTTAAACCCCCGATTCGAATAGAACGAAATAATACAAAAGTAAAACATATACAATTGCGTGACATAGCTCATTTTTTTCTTTTTACTGAGACACGCTTTTAGTATTTCTTTTTCTCGCGACCAGTGTTTGAGTCAGAGACAAGCTTTGTATGGAAGGGGGCAAACAGTTTTAGATCCTGGATAAGTGCATTTACAAGAAGTAACTATAAAAAAGGATATTTATAATTTATATGGGGACATAGAATTTCTGTTAAGATGTAAATTAATACAATAGAGCCGATTTTGTGTAAAAGGTAGATAACTTGAGAATGTCTTCAAGGTGAGGAAAATAAAGAAGGAATCCAGATACATAAATCTACACTCCTATTAAAAAAAACTTTAAAAGAAAATTATTTGAATTTATCACATTAGATTTTTTTATGAAATTGTTTGTTATCTCCATTAAAATAACAGTAAAGTACTTATTTTAAAAATAAACTGAATAGGAGTTTGTTGAATTTCTATAGGCATTCTAAGCCATCATATTACAAGATATGCATTCGAACTATAGTATTACAGTTGACATAAAAAAAATTTTTAGACTCACTATTTTATTAATGATTTTTCAACAAAAAATAATTTTTACTGAAAATATTAAATACTCAATTATGTTATCAATATACCTGAATTTTCATAAAATTTTTTTAGCCCTTACTTGTTGTAATTTTAATATTGAGAAATATATGTATATGGAATTCACATTATTTTTATTCTCTCATTATGTTAAAGTAAATTATTCTCTATTGAAGTAAGCATAATTTTTTTAGACCATGAGAAATATTTGGATGCGATTAGCTTTTTTATCAAATTCTTTATTTGAACAGATGCAGAAATTTCTCTCAATATTGACTTTTAACTAGAAATATAAAAACAATGAATAACTGCTAATGTTATAATAATATCATTGATAAAGTTTAATAATTAGAGAACATTAGAAACCCCATGCTAATTAATTTATTTTAATTCTGTATGATCTCATGATAATATACCCTCTCATATGATCTAAAAAATTCAGAATAGTGCAAGATATGTTGACAAAAACTTATTAATATTATTCTATATTAATAAAAGTTTATTACTTTTGAATAAATGTGCTATACGGTAAACTTTAATATAAGTTTGGAGATATTCAGTTGTTCAGTGTTAATATTTGTTTCATTTTGTTAGTTTATTTCAATTTTAAATTTTGTCCCTATAATTATCTTTAAAATGACTTAAGTTTCAAATTGTATATGGTAATCATAAACTAGCTAAATCAGTTTTTTCTTAAAACTTGACAAATAGAATGTACCCTTGATGAAAAAAGTGGACATAAGCTTGAGACTGTATATAAAAAATGAAATAATTATAAAAATTACCCATCACATTTCAAAATTTGAGGTTCAAAATTCAAAAAATGATACGCTTTTATTCACATAATATAAGGTATTTTAATTTACATAATAATGAAAATTACGATGAGCTATAAATATATAAAAAGTATGCTTTATGAAGCGAAACAAATTGTATAAATGTGAGAAATGATAGTTTTGATAATATTTAGATTACATTATCAGAAAATTTTTTACACATTATAAATTTACATAATTTCAAAATAACTCCTTTTGATTTTAACATATTTACTACATTTGTCAAAAGTTTCTACAACGGATCCCAGTTTTATAGAAGAAATCTTATTCATTCCAATGCAAGGATTCTTTTAAAGTTTTCCTCAGATTAGCGTAAATTTCTGCGTTTAAAAACGCCACAAAAAAAAACTAGAGAACAAATGAGTTTTTATATCATTTATGTTTTACATGCTTGAAACTTAAAAATAAATTTTGTTTCATTTTTGTTTTATTTTGAAATACGCGCAATGTTAATTTGTATTACAAGTTTCACACATGTCCTCAACAAAAGTTTCAAAATCCTTAGTTGCAAACATTGTTATTAATACATCCATCTGTCTCTCTTAATATTTTATTGATAACATATTTTGCAGTTTGTTTCCAAAATATTTTAATTTTTGAATTTATAAATGCCAACTAATTCTATTTCGATAGAAATGCAACCAAGTGAACTAATATTCGCCCCTAAGCAAACATATTACTAAACCATATCACACAATATCTCGATTAAATGCATCAAACCGTATCTTAACGGCATATAATATTTTAGATGTCTCATTAATATATTTTGACTATATTTATACTTTTCAAATGTTATAGAAATATGTACTTTCAAATATTATTTGCCAGTATATTTCACGTACAATAAGCTCTCCGAGTTAATTTTCAAGAAAAAATTAAACGTCTCAATTTAAATAACTTGCTGTTTGAAGGGACAATGTGATGATTTAAGCTTTTAAGAATTCTTTTCCACTATAGTAAGCTTTTGAAATATACAATTTTTGCATGCATATGAACATGCTTTTCTTAAAATATCTCTTACGCAATTATTTCTATATAAAGTATCCTTTTTTAATAATTGTTGCTCATACATCAATGCTTTAAGCACTCATTTTCAAATTTTACATTATTTTATGCAAATTGTGATAAAAAAACCTATATCTACGCAAATTAGATAAAAAAATCTAGCGATAAAAAGAGTAAAAATTTATTTATGTTTAACATTATTCGGATAAAAAATAGTTTTCTGCTTTTAAAGTGTATGCTTTAAATAAAGCACGTTTATTCCAAGTTTAAACGCCTTAGGATTGTTGCATTCCATGTTTCATAATTTTAAACATCTTCAGCTTAAGACAATATTTTAGTACATTATCAAAATTTCCGTAACAAAGAAACTTTATTTGTTATATGACTTCGTTTTATTGTGCTTCCAAATAACGTTTACTATTTGTACACTTTATAAAAATCATTTTAATATTAAAAATACTCATAAAAAACTTAGATATTTTTTTTATCTAAGAGAGCAACATTCTGAAAAATTAAGCATTTTTAATGAACAGAATCCTTAGGGTTTTCGTGAAAAAATTTTACTACTCTAGAATAGCATATTGCGGTAGGCAAAACAGAAGTACAGTGACACGAGTTTGGAACCTGTGAACCGACGGAAACCAGACAGTGACAAATCCGATGTTGAAGGTCGAATAGTTCGACTAGTGGACGAATCTGTATTTTTCTATTGCTTTGTCTAGACAATACGTCGTTCATTGATCCACTTCTTGAGAAGAATAATTATCTCTTTCATCAAATTGTCAATGCCTGCTGCCCCATAGACTTCGCATAATGTTTCAAGAACAATTCCCAATGTCTCAAGAGCTATGATACTTGCTGCCACAGTGGTCTTATAAACCTAGACGTTGGCATGTAAATTAACTGGAAGGGAGTATACGAAATAATGTGGGGTACTTTGATGATCTCATTCTTGTTTAATGCTGTGTCATTGAACACTAAATTCTGGAGTCTATTACTGAAAATCATCGTGAATAAACACTCCAAGTTATGATCGAAGATGCAAATACGTACCATGAGTGATCTCATTTGTCTCGAGGTAAGGTTGTTTTAACATCACTAAAGAGCAGAAGTCTGAAAATATTTTTTTCTTTAAAGTTATTTCTGGATTTGTTCACGACGTCTTTTCCGAAAAACTCATGCACTTTTTCTTCCTTCTCTTATTTATTTTGCGGATATGTTTATTATTGAACATGTATGAAATTAAATTGGTCAGTGGTCGGAAACAAGTTGGTGATATTTCTCTAAGACATCTCTCGATGAATATGGATATACATGCAAACAAAATAGAATTCTCTTCCCCAGACAGATATTTAAAATATTTTTTATCCAAATCATGTCCTATTTGTAACTCTTATTATAGTATGTATGGGTACACAATGCTAATTTCAGAAATTTAATGTTTTTTTTAACTCTGAAAAATTAATTTATTTATATAAATCAAATTATACAGTTTTAATTCATTTAATTCTGAAGGTTTCTGTATTGTATTGCAGTTTTAACAAACACGACTTTATGCACATTAATTCACAAATTCAATTTTTTATAGCGCGTAATGAATAAATGAAATCCCTCATCTCCTCAAAAGAAATATAACATATTAAAAACTCACTTCAATTAAAAATCATTTTAATTTAGCAACCGTAACAATTACAGGCATTCATACATACAATTTGAGTATTTAAATATAATATCAAAAGAATCGGAATACATTTATCTAACTTTTTCTGGAATTTTTTTGATACATTTATTACTAAAAATCTTAATAAACATGATGTACTTTCTTGCCTTTTTTCATATTTAAATGGAAAACCACAATTATATTCGCTATTCAAATGCATTCATCATTGCTTACTATTAATCTTAATTTGAAACAATTTTAGTTTTTGGAAAGGCAATTGCATCTTTAAAAACATTTAAATGTTATTTTAAATAAACTTGGTTTATTTAATGAACCAGAGTATTAAATATTTATTCAACATATTATTCTTCCTTTTTTCTAATAATATTCAATTTAAGTTATTTTTTAATTATTTTTTAAGTCTATACATTCTTGTGTTAATTACATAAATTAATGTATACATAAAATTTACTAGTTTTACATGAAGAGAAACTTAGCTGTGTGTCAAATGAAATCATTTTGTAAATGTATATATATATATATATATATATATATATATATATATATATATATATATATATATATATATATATATATATATATATATATATATATATATATATATATATTGTGTACTAATAACAGAAACGTTAGTCATTTTTAAATTACCGTCTATATTAACGTTGTATAAAATAACAAAAAATTGTCAGTGCATAATAAATGTTAACAATATGAGGAAAAAAAGGAAAACCGTTAAAGCTTGGCAAAATATGAGATATTTTGTATATCATTAAACTAGAAATTCTTATGATGTTAAGCAAACATATAACTAAACAAAATTATAATAAATTAAAAAGGACTAACTAAGGAAAGTCATATTTTCAAAATTTTCTTTTATAGTTTTTTATTCCATTAATGGACATTTAATGCTAATTCTATAAATATGGATTCTTTGTAACAAAATTAATTCAATCATTATTTTTCTTGCTGTTTGTATTCATATAGTTAATCTAATCCAATTTTTGAATACAATGATAGAGAAATATTATCCAGCTTATGCTAGATAGATAAACGAGCAAATTCGAAAATTCTGCCTTTCTTAGGTGCTCAGGGTAACTATTACATACAAAAGCCGTCACCCTTTCCCAAACGTTGTTCTTTGGTGTAGTGGCTCTAACGTTGATGTCATGGAAACAAGCTAAAATCATTCTATTCGGTGTATACTGGATTTTGCTCGTGATCATAAACTTCACTTCAATCCTGATATATCTATTACAAGATTCTTTACGACCAATAGAAAGCTGTTTAAATATAGACCTAAGATTGTTATGAACTCTCAACATTTAATTTGTGAAAGAAATCCCAGGTATCTTGGCCTTACTCTTGATTCTGAGGTCTCATCAATAAACATATCGACTCACTTGTGATCCAAGCCAAGAAGCCACTTAATATTATGAAATATATTTCTGGGTACGACTGTGGTGCTGACGCCAGAACACTAAGGACAACATACATTTTTTGGATTCGCCTAGTCCTTGAATATCGCATTCAAGTGTACCATGTTGCATCTGTTAACAATCTACAAAAACTTGAGAGTACATCTCAGTGCAATACGCATCATTACATGGCTCCGTAGGAGCACAATAACAAAAATCATTCTTAACAAAGCAGACTTACAGCCGATGCAGGAAAGATGTATCGCAAATCTGATAAAGTACTCAGTAACTTTATAGCTATCGTGAACAACATAGAACCGCTAACTTCCTATGTGGCTAGAAGAATGACCAGAAGCTGAGAAAGCATAGTCCTCTTGGACATGCCGAGAAGGTGGATGTTTTAAAATCTTCTGTTTCCGCTAACTCTCTAATTCCTATCGCCATTCCTCTTGACTCTTTGCCAGGAGTGTTCTTCCATACAGAATTACTGGTACACACTAATAAATCTTCTCAACATCCTAAATTCTCAAAACAAGGTGCACTAGAGGTCATCAATAACATCCCCTCTGAAGCTGTACAAATTTATACTGATGGTAGTAAAGATGAAGATGGACACACTGGAAGTGGAGTGTTTCTTAAAACTGAAACTAAACATTTTTTCTAAAACAACGCAATGCTGAATTTAGTTCCGTCTTTTGTGCAGAATTTACAGTCATTGATATAGTTCTGGGCGTTTCCTTGAACAAACAGTTAAATGGCGAGATTTGGATTCTATTTGACAGTCATAGCGTTATTCAGTACCTTGAAAACTGGAGGGATATTGTGGACCAGAGGTAAATTTGTGTTTACCAAAAGCTTAAACCTTTATCTGAGTCATCCATTATTCATTTTAAACTGATTAAATCACATGTCGATCTTAAATATAGCGATATCACCGATGGTCTTGCTAAGGATGGATCATCGCTGCCTCTTGGTTCTGCTGATCCACTGATTTTCCAAGAAATATTCTCTAAGAGTAGGCCTCTTGCCTACTCATCTTGGAAAATTCCGCCATCTCATCCTTGGTACTGTGGCTCTGATCCTGGAGGATCTTTGAGTATCGAAGGTGAAAGACGAGATCAGACTGCCTAGTCCAGAATCAGATCCGGCCTTCTTCGGACTCTACGGCTCTTCCAGGGCAAACGAGTCTTTACCACCTTCATTTTGTGCAATAGTAACGAAGCCAGTTCTGAACACCTACTGAGCTGTATTGGCTTTTCAAAGAGTGAACGTTTACACAGATCTAGAGCTGTCCTCGATTCTTTGAAAGCGAAGGATGTCATGGACCTGGTTTAATTCAGACCAGGTGATAAGAAAGAAGAAGAAAAAGAGAAATATTGACTGTAAAAATTTCCTTCACACATAATGAGTCCCCTAAGCATATTTGCAGTGAAGCTAAAATTCTGTTAGCTAACATTAAAAAACTATGCATAAAAAATTTAAGAATTCGTGTCTTTTGATCCTCCTATCAAGATTTTTTGGATTAAATTCTAAATACTAGTATAGATGCTCATAGTAGTTCAAAATCCTTTTTCAACTTTAGTTTATATATAATATATATATATATATATATATATATATATATATATATATATATATATATATATAATAAAAATTTCACTATAATAATTTGTTTATTCTAAGTTTTAGAATAAACAAATTATTATAGTGAAATTTTTATTTAGATAACTATTTGAACAGTTATAAAATCCATGGTTTCTATGTCTATTACTCTGTCTCTCTAATAAAATGTATTCATAATAGAATAATGGACGAATATCATTCAAAAATTTATATTCTGAGTTCGTTCCAAAATTGATTTTTCTCATTAAAATGAATATTTTTATGTATATGTTACATTTTGGAAATCTTCAAATTAGATTTGAATTTTCTAGTTTGTAGATTACCATTTAAAATTTTTAGCATATAAGAGAGTGTGTGTGATGACAATATAAGAAGAGGTAATGTTGCTCTCGTATGCCAGCAAGGCTGATATTTTTGAGTGCGCTGCTCCACTTTTCCAACTGAACCATATTTAGGTATGGAGTCCGACTTCCTCAGTACACACATGCCATAGGTACCTGTTTATAGGGTAAGGAACCATTCACAATCCATTCATACAAGGAAAGGACAAAGACAGGATAGATACAGAGAGAAAGTACATCCATGGCTGAATCTGGATTTGAACCCAGGACATCCCTATCCACAGTCAGACACGCTGATCAATAGACATTTTGGGCTCCAAGAAGAGGTAATAAAACCTCTTTATTTATATTTAGTTTACCATTAAGTACAAAATTGTTAAATGAAACCCTTAAAAGTGAATATGACAGTCAAAACTGTTTAGAGGATACCCAACTAACATATTAACTTTTTATGAAATATAAACATGACGATAGTTCAAACTTTAAATATTATAAAGTGTATGTAACTTAACATAAAATTCTTCTTAAATTAAGTATATTCTTAGATTAATTTAACTTATACATTTGCATTATGTATACCATAATTTTATCACTTTTAAATAGATTATGTTATGGTTATCTTACAGACTGCAAATTAGTGTAGAATCGTTTTAATTAATGATTAGTTTTATTTAGAATTAAGGTCTAAATGTTAAACAGCAAATATAATTAAAATATTATACTATTCAATTATAAAAATAAATGTTAGGATTTCTGTGTTTTCCATTTTTCTTTCTGAAATGGGTGTATAACTAGCTTTCTTCACTTACCAATTAATAGTAAGATTTCTTTTGCTATAAAACTTATGTTTAGAATATTTAAGAATCATTAGAATCTTTAATGCTTAATAAAAATTTATTTCGACCGATTTAAGCTAAAATTCATTTTTGTAACTTAATTTGATGTAACAAAACTACAACCAAAACATTCTATTTTTATTGCAATGAAACCATATATTTACAATAAAGAGTAATTTTTCATTTTGTAATTCAGATATAAAAAAACATAATTAAGGGTACATTTTAGATTAGAAATTGTAGACATTTTTAGATTAAATATCTGAAAGTATAATTGAATACTTACTTAAAATCCTTCTTGAGATTATAAGTAAATATTCAATGCTTCCTTTGGGACATATTACATTTTTATAAATAATAATTTCATAAAAAAAATTCAAAATTTCAAGCATCATTATAAACAATAAATTGATTTTCTTATAAAAAATACTTGCGGATTTTATTTAAAATTCTCATTAATTTTACTCTAAAGTTACAAATACAAATGCAAATACTCATAAGGAAATATTTGCTTATACCTAAACACATTGAAACTAAATTTTGATGTCAACACTGAAATTATCTTATAAGTCAAGATTATATATATATATATATATATATATATATATATATATATATATATATATATATATATATATATATATATATATATATATATATATATATATATATATATATATATGTATGTATGTATCTTAGGTTTTTTTATAAACGTACAGTCTCATTTTAGAATTCAAAATTCAAAATCTGACACAAGTCACAAGTTAAGGAAAATGTAAATGATATCATAACACACACACTTCCGCAAAAATATTTTTCTATACAAGATAAACTGTACTTTAAAAATGTTTTTGTTTGAAACTCCAAGAGGTCATTTTATATTAAACTTTTGATTGTTTTTTTTTTAATTTTAAATCTCTGTCATATATTGACATGAATAAATGCATTTAGTGATATGAAAACATGACTTTTAAACGGCAGCTTTACAAATACATTTTATTCCCAATACAATGCATATTTTTATTCCTTTCTTGAAAAATAGATTTATACTTGAATAAATGCATAAAATTTAGTAAAATATAAATATATATTCGCGTCTTTCTTGATTAAACTTCAAGCTCTCTCTCAGAAAGCAAAACAGAAAAGGAAATTTATCTATCTGTGAAAAAAAAGAATGCTCAATGATTCTCTGTTTAACACAGATCTTAAATAAAACAAAAAATAAATATACAGTTTATATGTGTATATATATACATATATATATATATATATATATATATATATATATATATATATATATATATATATATATATATATATATATATATATATATATATATATATATATATATATATATATTATTTTTCTATTGAGATAATAAAATATTTGTTGAAATTAAGTTTAACTTAAAGAAGCTTTTTTAAACATAAACAAGCAACTTTAATAATAATTAAAAGAAACAATTTCACAAAAATGGTTACAGCAAAACATATGCTTATTTAAAATAATTAAATATTAAGGAAATTCCTTAAAAATTGCATTTGCTAAATACTGATATTCATAAATGTAAACGAAAGTAGTTTTAGAAAAAGATATTAAATTCCATAGGGACAAGAAGTTGATGGTATTTGACATTTTACAAATTTTACATATCTAAAGTACAATTTTAAGTAATTGTGGTAAAGCAAAATTTTCTAATTTTATACCATCAACAAACATTTACTGAAAAATGCAAAAACTTTTGCAAAATTACTTTAAACACATAAAGTTTCAATCAATAAGAATACATCATATGAAATATTCTTACAGCCGATTGCCTTTGCTACCAAATGAGCAGACAAACTTATATTTCTTTGTACCAAACAATAGATCCCAAAAGTTTTTAAAAGTATTTTCCAATTTTCATTAAATTTTATTTTAACATAGGATACAGTTTATTATAAATCAATGAGGATTAAAATAAATTTTAAAATATAAAGTTAATATTTATCATTAATTTGATGAGTAAATTATTTACACTAAAATTTACTCATCTAAATGAACATCTTCAAACTTGGGAATTTGTTAAAAAGTTTTTTAAGATTATCTTTTATCAAATTTTATTAATAATTAATAATATTGGGAATTATTTTTATTATTTTTAAAATGCAGTAGCAACTATAACTTTGCAACTAATTGTTTCTTTCAAATGATATTTTTGAACAATTATTTATGAAAATGACAAGGAATAAATTCTCTCTCCCTAAGGATTATTTTTATTTTAATTAATCTATTTCCCCAAGTGTCAGTTTTATTATTCACAAATTTTAGTTCCCATCGAGTGATTAGAAAAAAAAATCCAAACATTTTACTTTGTTACGTTATGATGTTGAAAACATATGGCATATAAATGAAACAAGGTTTTATTATAAAAATAAATCACATTTATTGAAATATTTTCCTCCATGCGTTAGTAGAGTTTCAATGTGCTTATGGTTATCTTCACTTCAGTACTTGTAAGTGCTGCTCCCTACAGAGATAAAAGAAAACAAGTGAAAACATTGGATTGGTAGAAAAGAAAAAGGCTAACGTCAAGTTATGCAGAAAATACAACAGGTTAGATAGAACAATAATTTAAGTTGTGCCGGGAATACAACAGGTTAGATAGTAGAATAATTTGAAATTTACCACCATAGAAATAATTTATAAGAAAACTAAGTATATCTATGCATCTAAAAGAAGATAAGTTTAGTTGAAAATATGACATCAAACATTGATCTAGGGAAGAAACAATGAAATGATGTAAAGATAACGGTAATATATATGCATTCATTCCAAAAAGCATGCAGTAAAATGATTTTATACAACTAATTCAGTTTTGATTGATTGCATATTTAATTGAAATTTGAATAAATATCACGTGTCAAGATTTTATTAATAGTATACATTTTTAAACATCCATGATTAATGCACACGAGAAGGTATTTTGACATCACATTTTCTGGAGTGTTAATTATTTTTATATAATATACATTTCTCCCATTCAGGTTTCTTACACTTATTTCGCTCTGCAATCAGATTTTTATACAACTTTTTTTTTCTTTTGCTGGTGTTATTTTCTGAATCTTGAAAAGGATTTCGATAGGTACTGTAATAAATTAATATCAACAGATTTGCCATGAATAACAGTTATTTGTTACGTTACAAGTTTTCAATTTTAACTGTATTTATACACATAACATTATCTCATTCAAATTATTTGAACTAAAATTTAATTATATATTATCTACTTACTTATACTCCATAAGATTTACTATATATTCTCATGCATATTTGACTTTTATAAATTATTCTTCAGTCCATATATAATTAAAAAGACTTTACACAATATACTTATTCTATCTTCAAGTATAAAAATGCTTCAATTATAATCTACCTGCAAACAATACGTGTTACAGTATTTTTTTTTTCAAATTTATTAATCTTAATTGCTTTTTTAAATAAACATAATATTTAGAGTGAGTCATACACCTACTTACAATAAAACTTTTAAGAGCCTTAAAAAATGCATAAAGTGTGTGATCAAAACATTAAATCTGACAACACTTACCATTAATTATATTTCTAGAAGGTGAAGTTAAAGGAAATGGATCTGAGAGAGGTTATCTAAAACAAAAAGGATGGCTCAATGTTTAGAAAATATATCACACAACATGAAACTTAAGGCACATTTCAGGAAGGTGATTAGGAGGAAAAGCCCTAGAGGCATTTCCCACTGACAACATCTGCTTTTAAGACTTGTAGGAGCAAGCAGCAAAAGAGGAAACATAGCACTTGATTTCCATATTATCGCTTTTCTCTCGAAATTCTTTTTTGAAGCATTTTTTTTAAATTATCTCTCGAAGGGTAATCTTAAAAAATTGACTGCAGATAGTCGACTTTGTCTCCTTCAGTATTAATCACTTTGAACAAAAGGTTTTACTACGAAGAAAAAAAATCCATGATTAGGTCTTATGGATTTATTTTAATTCTTTATTAATTTTATAAATATATTTAAAATAAATTCGTTATTATTACGTAATTGAGGACTCTCAGGGGTCTATTCTTTTTGTTAATTGATATACACGATATTATTATTTCTGTTTTTGAGGAATAGTTACCTTAAATGCTCTATTATATATTTATAAAAATATTCCAATTGAATATTTATAATTTTTTTATTTGAAATAAAAACATACATGTAGTGCATACTTCCTGCATATGTATTCATTATATTTCTAATTTATTAGTTTCAATATAAAAAAATATTCAATATCAAAAGTTTATAATGCATTTCAACCTTTTCAAAATATATGAGTATTTAAAGAAAGAAAATTCATTTCTTATAAACAGAAAGATTTTTTTTCCTGACTTATAAATTTTAATATTTATTTTTTTTTGTAACTAGAAAACACATAAGAAAAATAGTATACACTTTGTTTAGTCATGCAACATTAGAAGTTTGAAAAAAGAATCCCTAGGAACAATATAATTTTCAATAGAAAAAATAATTATTTTGCAAAAAATTCCTTAAAATTTTCACGTAAAATAATAACTAAGGACAGTTTTTAGAGTTTCCAGAAAATTGTACTTTATCCATGGTAAATTTAGTTTAAAAGTGTTTTTAAAAATGCACTAATAATATTTCCTAGTTTCTATCACCAAATATATATAGATATCTATATCTATCTATCTATCTATCTATCTATCTATCTATCTATCTATATATATATATATATATATATATATATATATATATATATATATATATATATATATATATATATATATATATAAGTCAAATATTAAGGAAATCGTTAATCTACTGTATCTATTGAGAAGAAAAGCACATATCAGATATATCTACCAACAAATTTAATTCTTATAAATTCTTGTCATTGATTCATCAAATTACAATCGTAGAAAAATAAATAAAAATAAATGAAAAAACTCCCTTTTCTCTTAGTAAACAAAAAGGAACAAAACAACTTAACTTCCAGGTGCGTGTTAAATGCTACAATTTACCCCAACTTTAAAAATATTTTAGTACATTCATTAGAAAATGCGCATTACTTAAGTTTATAAGGAAAAAATCAATTATTCACTTAAAATTTAATAATTTGTTTATTTATTTTATGTATCAATTTTATAAACAATTATAACGGTTTTATATTTAAAATTTATTTATGAATAAAATTTCTATTTGTACAATATTTTTATCCTAATTTTTTTTAGCATAAGAATATTTTTGAAACCAAATACTCAAATAACTTGCCACAAAAGATTAATAAATATTCACAATAACTGTTTTTATTTTTCATTACTCCCAACATTTATATTGTTATCATTGTAACAACAAATATGGATAAGCAGACATTTCTTTAAAAATATTTGAAGAGAGTTCGGAATCTTCAATCAAGGGTTTAAAAAAGAAGAAACTCATATGAAAACTGCAAGCTTGGGCAATCCTATGCTATATATACAAGTGCTGGGGATGAAAAAGGAAAAAGTGAAATGGAAAGAGTCTGGTTTCTTCCATCAAATATCAACTTGCTTTTCAAATACTGATGTACAAACGCGTTACGTATTTCTGATATTCCTTTCCGGTGTGAAGGTTATATTCTTCCCCTTAATAGAACGGGTGTCAACTTCGGATCGAAATATATGGTAATGGATAATGCATACGTGTGGCTTTCTATCAGAATATTTATGCGTCGAACGGATATAAAAAAATCAATTTCGCCATGGCATTCAACTTTTATTATTATTATTGAATACCCATTTACAAATCGTGAAAAATAAGGTATGATTAAAGTTTTTGAATAAATAATATAACTTGATTTCTGACATGATATTTATAATAATAATATTATTAGGATATATAATTTAGTGTTCGAATCATACAATTTCATATATAATATATATATTAATATATATATATATATATATATATATATATATATATATATATATATATATATATATATATATATATATATATATATATATATATATATATATATATATATATATATATATATATATATATATATACATATATATATATATATATATATATATATATATATATATATATATATATATATATATATATATATATATGTATATATATATTTATATATATATATATATATATATATATATTTATATATATATATATATGTATGTATGTATATATATATATATATATATATATATATATATATATATATATATATATATATATATATATAAATATATATACATACATATATATATATATATATATATATATATATATATATAAATATATATAAATATATATACATACATACATATATATGTATATATATATATATATATATATATATATGCATATATATATATATGTATATATATATAGTGGCTTAAATATAGCACTTTGTGCTCCCACTCACAATTTCGGGCTGGGCCAAGTCGACTCAGTTTTCATCCCTTCAATGGGCACATGAACAGTGTACTAAGCAAGCTTGGAAACAAAATATAGAGGTTTTCGCGTTAGGCTGATCCCCTACCAGGGCATTTGCCTTGCACCCTTGGTCCTCTGTCAAGAAAATAGGTTTAGGTACTGTAGCTTTTGATCCTGGATGATTTTGGTTGTCATGTCCATGTAGGTATACATATATTTATATATGTCTGTTTCATTTTGAAATTTTGATTACAAATTTAAAGAAAATCATTAAAAGAAAATAGCCATAAAGTTGTTTATTACTGCTCCAGAACTGTGCTTGTTTTAAGAATAGAAGTGTATTATTTTTTTCTTCCTATTTTACTATGTTATCTATCCGAAACCCCCATTGTTTTTTTGTTTTAAAAATATATAAATATATATAACAAATTTATTATTTTTTCAGTTTCCAAAGTATCTAATTTTTTTCTTAATACAGACAATTATTTTGGAGTATTACCAGCTCCTCACTTATCAGAATTGGATTTTTATGCAGTGGAATGATACCGTATAAAAAATTGTTCCATGGAAATTATGTAAAGATTTTACGATAAATGAGATAATACTTTTTAGAAAAAAACTAAACTAAACTAAACCTGTAACACAGCCCATTTGGACTAAGGCCTACAATGGCCATCGCTGTTTTGTTGACCTAGGTGCTCTGGGGTGTTAACCATTTGTTCCGATTAGGAGTTCAGCCTATTCATGATAAGTAGCAAAAAGAGGAAACTAAGTTCATATAATATTTTAAATGAGTATAGGTATATACAAACACAGATTTTTTATAAAAAGCTGATATATACTTCAATAGACAAAAAAAAAAATAATCTCACACACAATAAAACTAATCCCTAATTGACCACGTGAGTCAAAATCCTTTGAGCCTAATACATATATTATAATGTATTTGTAATAAAAATAATTAACATCTCACTATTTGTCGTTTCCTATTTAGTGTTTTACTGTTTTTATTACGGTTTCTGTAGAATAAGAAAATATGCTACAAAAAGTATACTATCTTCAGTTCTTGTGACAAGTGCAAAAGAATTATATTATTATATTCAGCATAAATATATTTCTTATGTATATAAAATATAAATTTACACAATTATTTATATCGTTTATAATTTATTTTAAATCAATAAACTTATCATGTGACTTATATGAACAGTTTTCATGCTGCATTATTTTTTATCATACTTCATGTTAATTGTTTCCTAAATCATTTATTATTAAAATAATTTAAATGTGCTTTGAGTTATACTTTCATACATACTGTCTAAAGGAAAAAAACTAGCAAATTTATTTTCAAGATATTCTTTAATTATTAAGGTTCAATGAGTATTACATAAAGTAAACACTGAATGATTAAATGCAAAAAAATTATTTTTGTTGTTATTGTAAATAAATGGAAACAAAAATTGCCAAATTCATAAAAATTTTAATATTATTAAAGAAATAAAATAATTTTTTCTTTTATTAATTTTAATTCATAATATTAGATGCTGCTATGTTTCAATCATATATCTCAATGTATTCCTTGAAAAATGTGCTACTTCTTGCAAAGTATTCGTAATTAGTATGTTTAGAATGTTTAGCAGATTGATGCGGCGATGGCCTTAACACGAAATTCTGAGAAAACAATAAGTGACAATTTTTTAGACAAGTTTGAATTTTGAGCCTCATAAAATAGCTTTTACCCATTTTCTTCCAAGAATCGAGACCCCATTAACGGATTACGAAAGAGAATTGCAGTCAACTTTAAAGGATAATTGATTCATAGGCTCATGAATCAAACATTCTGTATAATAGTTAGCACTAAGGGCTTAATATTTACTATAGCGCTTTACATGGGTTAACATGTAAACATCTTAATATAAAGAGTATTATTAAACTCTTCACCATAATGCTCTTTATGGTTAAATTACCTTAAAACGACTTTATATTTCCAAGCACATATAGGGCATAATATTTAAATATAAACCTGTAAATACACTTACATTTAGTTTAAGTATTAATTTAAATTTAATTCCACATAAAATAAATCAACTACTTTTTATCCTTCATCAATTTTCATTAACAATATCTTTATTAACAAAAATTTATTGCATTAAAGTGTTTCCTTATATTTTCCTCTGCCTGTAATAAATCATAAAAAAAGGTTAAACAATGCTATTTTCCATACAAATGTATATTTTATTACTTTATTTTAATTGATTAAAATAATTCGTTAATTTACTTTAATTCAAGTAAATTTACTTACAACTAAAGTAATAATTAAATTAACAAAAAAATTAATTTCAATATCTAAATTTTAATATATGGTGTTCAAGAAAAAAATTAGGAATATATTAATTAAATATAAGAATATGATTCTTCTCAGCATTCTTATTAAAGTTAATAAGGAATTTAGGAGTGTTTTCCATCATTCTCTGTATCAGTTGTAATAATTAACACGAAATTAAAACTGAATTTTTTTCATTTTATTATGATGTAAATCACTGTGCATACTTTATGGGGCTCTAGAAAGAATGTCCGATAACAATAATTTACTTATTAGATTGTGACTTATTATTTGTGCTTGCGACGACAGAGCTATATATTTACAATATTCATTTAAATATTAATTAAACATATGACTAAATTCTCGTAATCATATTATCCATGTTTCTCAAATAAAATATTTTTATGAGTAATTTAATAAAAAAGAGTTATAATTATGAATTTATTCATTCTTGAATTAAAATTTGGTATCTCAAGTCAGATGTATTGTTATTTAATCAATATAAGAATTAAGTATAAGAATTTTTATTCAAAAATATTTTTCGTTTGACCGTAAAATATTAGCTAATTTATTTTAAAGGTTGTAACTAACCATTTTTATCCAATGATAATTTAATCCTTAATTTATGATATAGTGATTAATTATTAAACATTCTAAAAAGCGATTAATGTCAGATGTAATTAAGCTTTAAGGTTCGAGGGCTTTAAAAACTCAATAAAAAGATTTTCTTACATTATTTGCTTGAATACCCTACAATAAAGTAATTGATTTGTTTGCTTATTGTTAAAATTTCAATGGAATGCATTTCCATAACTAAACCAGTTTTATTTCCCATTTCAAGAAAGTGACAAATATTTTTATAGGTCTGTCAAAAAGGAGAGATGACATTAGAATTTGTTTCATGAAAACAAATTTAAAAAAAACATTTTCCAACAAACTTATTTTGAATTGGATGCCACGCATATTTCTTAACGATCTTGAAAAATTATTACTATTTTATTTAACATCAAAAATAACTTTATATTTTAAGACAACTTTTGAATTGTGACTTTTATGAAATATATTCTTTTATAGTAAATGTTATATTAAATCAAATATTTCAGATATTGTACTATATAAATAAATTGTTTATAAATTATTCGGATTTTGTACGACGTATTATATTTTATCGTAAATATTACTAGACAGTATTATCGTTTTCTATAAAACAGTTGAATAGTTTTAAATGTTTTTTTATATAACCCATTCTCCTGAACATGCTTGAAATATTTAACATATCATAACACTGAAACGTTTTTGTTTCTGTAAAATATTAAACATTATTTTGCTATGTAACAATATCAAATCTAATTTAAAATATTTTCTCATCCATGGATATTTTACTGCAAATTATATTTTGAAAAAGTACTTGATTCAAATTTAAAAAATTTCATATTGCTTTAACCATTTTATTGATGTACAACAATAGAGAACGTTTATTATAAACTTTATTACAACGACGGTATATTTTCACGAGAGTAAATAACACAGCAATGACATAAAAGTGCATTGTATATATAAAAACAAGATAATCAACTTTACTAAAGTTTTGCTTAACAGTGATAATTTCTTTATAGTGTAAAATACATAATATGTAAGAGAATAATATCAAAGTATTCAGTTTACTCAGATGCATATGGAAAACATCCAGAGCTAGAAGACGATATATGAAAGATTGAACAAATTTAAACATTCATTTTGCAATTCTAATTAGCAATCGTTGGTTAAAAATACTGACCATTGTTTTTAAAGTAATTTATTTCGCTGGAGCGGACGAAGCTTACCACAGAAAATAAATAAATGGAAGCATCAGTAATATATCAAGATAAAAAAAATCATAGAAAGAAAATTAAACGTAGCTCTTCTGTCTAGCTATAAATTTTGAGCTACAAAATTGCGTCCATAAATATAACTAGCAGGCTGACCTTTACGGCTAATTTAACGCACGATACCCCAAACAGCAAATCACGCCAAGAAAAAAATCAATTTGTCGATTAAGGACAATTTTTCTAGAAACTGATCGATACTTAGTCTAGTATTGATTATAATAAAAGTTATGTTCTCATTCAGAGATCAAAATCATTAATCTTGGAGAGATTATCTTCAGAATTTTATTATGTGAAATACGTAAAATATGACGAATTGATTCGATTAGTTTTCAGCATTTTTATATTTCTACCCTAAACTACACCATTAAGTTGCATTTGAAGAATTACATTTTTAAAAATTTGTAATTAATAAAGTGTTTATATGGAAATTATCTTTAAATGAATCAATATTTTTGATAACTGCGCATTATTTGACAACAGTAAAAAAATGTGAATCATTTTTTATTTTAATGCAGTTTTAATCATCTTAAATATATTTCGCATAAAAAATAATATATTTATTCATATTTGTTTTTGCAACTATATTTTATCTTTATATTTGAAAAAATGTTTAATAAAATGTATGCTGTACTTTATTTACTTTATAGAGAAGAGAATTTTATTTACCAGCTATTAATTAAAATTGCCTAAATTTAGAGTAATGTCAAATAAATCACCTTGATTTTTTGTGTGAAAATAAATATAAATTGATAAAATAGACTTCCTTCAAAAATATTTTACTAAATTGAATTTAAAAAATTAATAAAAATAATTAGTCATGACATGAAATTATTGGACTACTTATTGCAGAAGATATAATTCTAGTAGTAAGTATATTAGACATCAAGGAAAATATTCTTAAATTGCATTATTATTAATTTGACATTGATCAGTTAGATATGTGAGAGTTAAAAACATTTCCTAACATATAAAACGCAAAACTATCACTTACATTTTCCTTAATGTCAGTATAAAATAAAGTTTATTATTATTGGAAAATAGGAAAATTTATTTATTATATGTTCCATCGAAAATATATTCACTTTTAAACTGAACATTCTTCTATGAATTGGTTTATAATAAAGACAACTTTCCACAATCTAAGTAATATTTACTATGTTGTTATGCTGTAGGTGAAACAAAAATATAGGCTTTATAAATAAATATAGGCTATGTATCAATGCAGTCAAACAAGAACTTTCTTAAAATAAATAGCCAAATTATTAAATGATTGTAAACGAAATATCTTTTCATATGCAATACTATAATTAACCTGAATCGATTAAAATTCTTAGTCAAATGTAATTACCTACATGCAAGCCATCAGACACACAGATACTACACTAGTAATCACTCACATAGGATAATTCCCATTAATTTTTTAACTCTTGCAACCAAGGACGACTATTTTCTTAAAGTATATCTTGAATACATCATAATTGCTTTCATATCATTTCAAAAATAATTGATGGTATTTTTTTAAAAATCCTGTTTTAAAAGCAGATAATATTATCATAAAAATAATGAATTATAAATGTCTTTTAAATCATTCAAGTAACTAAATTTGAGTGAAATTGAAACTTATCAAAAAATATTAAATCCACTATTCAGGCTTAAGTACATAGACTGTTTCCATAAAAATCAGCCACAAATATATTTTTCATATTAAGTATTAAGGCAATTTGAATTGATCTCATAGGAAAAAAAATGGATACGAATGCCAGGTATTAAAATAATTTGCAATACAGAGTTAAAATAATATAAATAATTTTCAATTTCACTTTATGTGTCAATGATTTTTATAGGAAAAAATAAGTACATAAAATTATAATTTTGAATAAACAGTTGCAAAATAACAGTTTTGGGAGATTTATAAATATTTGTCTGTGTTTTATTCGGATAAACACTGTAACTGATCTTCTTTTAAAAAAATTAAAGTTTAAAACATGTAAATCCACTTAGAAATCTTAAGTAAAAGACATGTTTACTATTGCATATACGTACGCATTTAAGTACACATTTTCTTTTTTTTTATTACTTAATGTTTGTATATATCTTATCGTGTACCTTTTTTGCAATTCTTCAATAGTTAATAAAGATGAATATTATCTGTAGAAAAACGAAAAAACATGCTACTTTTATTTTATAATTTCATTTGATTTACTAAAATAAAATGGTAGCTATGTTAGTAATCTTTACTATAGTAAAATCATAGGTAATTTTGAAAAAAAAAAACTGCTTCTTATATTTTATTAATTTTCAAAATATTTGTTATGGAAAATACGTATACAACACTACAAAATTTATTTACTTAAATTAGTTTTTCGAAACTATAACATAAAATATGTTACATCTGTGTCATAACATTTGAAGGAAATCATAAAGTCATACCAGAAACGAGGTAGACATATTTAAAATGCAATGCAATTTTTTTACAGAAAGAAGAGAAAACAAATATAGGAACCAATTTCGAAGAGTCACATTTTTTCCTTTCGAGTATCAACTTTGTATACCTACGGATTCACGAAAAACATCATAATTCCGTATTTGTCACAGAGTTCAAGTCAAACCAAGAATGTGAACCAAAAATACGTCTATTGCCTCGAAATGTTTGTTTTTTTCTTTTTCTGCGGTGGACTATTTTAGCTTTTTCTTTCTTTTGCATAAAGATCCTTTTTCACACATGATTTTCCATGCACAATGCAAGCTTTCAGACAATTCAAATGCAAGAATCTAGGAAAACCAAAAAACTAGTTTTTCTTCTTTTTATATGTGTACTCATAATAAGACAATGTAACTTCTTATTATGGATCATATGAAATTGAATAAAAATTTACATTTATTGATTGCGAAAAAAATTACTGTTAATTGTGAAAAATTTGAATATGCTTATTTTTGTTAATATTACATCAAAAGTTATCTTATACAAGATATAAAAAGTTATATTTTATGCTAAAATGATATTGAAGAAAGATAATTTCCAAGAAATTAGTACTTACTATATATATACATATATATATATGTGTGTGTGTGTGTGTGTGTGTGTGTGTGTGTGTGTGTGTGTGTGTGTGTGTGTGTGTGTGTGTGTGTGTGTGTGTGTGTGTGTGTGTGTCCTATCTAAATAATCTACACTCCAGAGCAAAATGTCAGAAATGGATATATAGTATAAAATTAGGAATATTACATTTTGATCTGTAAAAAGTAATTATATTATGAATGCATTTTAGATGTAATGTATTCAAACAGTATTATATGCTATAGTATAGCATGCAACTATCTTCATAATGCTATTTTCTCTGTTCTGCAACTCATTTAATAAAATAAATGACTATGTTAATAATGTTGTTATAAAAACCATCAATGAGATAGATATAATATGTTTTATATTAGATTAGTGAAAATCCATTAAGTATAAATTAATTTTAGAAAGCAAAATTTATTATAATTGAATACTAATTTTTGTAGAAATTATATTTTTAAGGTTATGAGAAAACATTTTTATCAATAATATTAAAAATAAATGTTTGAATTTATTTACTTGATTTTAAAGTGCAAGAAATTTACAAAAAATTATGTAAGATATTAATAGCTATGGAATAAAGATGGTAATCCTGACAAAGTTGGTTGGCAATGATAGCTTAGTTATGAGAAATGGTGAAGAATTTTTATTTCATTAAATACTATGGAATTGTGATGCTCTTTCGAAACGCTGAGTGAATTGAACAAGTTTTATGATACTGAGGTTTTTATGAAAGCCAAAAATAATACTTAAGTTAAAATTAACGTTAGATGCGTATCGTGCAAAAATACCAAAGGTGTTTCCCGTAAACATTTATCCTAAACAATTAAGATTTAATGTGCTTTAATGAAAGATAATTCATTTTATAATGCATGAAATATGCGTTTTATAGTTTTCCAAACAATAAAAATAATCGTGATAATTCAAGTAGACAGTATCCTGAACAACTATATGTATAAGGTCTCCAAGACCTAAAATGTATCACACGTGTCTTATAACAGTTTCAAATTTCGAGAAAATCTTAAATGCAAACCTTAAAATCATTGTTCATCTTGAAAACTAATATAAATTTCAGCTTGTTCTAATTGCAAACACACTTAAAAGAAAGATATTTCTTAAAAAATAAATAGTTTCTTAGCAACCACACATTTATATTTTATTTCAATTCAATATTCTCTTTGCTCAGTAGAGGCAAGATTTCGCATAGCTAAACAGAGTAAACACTTATAAAAATACTTTTTCCAACGAAATATATTGTTAATACACCCTTACTGTATTTAATACTAAAAAGAACTCGTGTGATTAAAATTAATCTTTTAAATTATGGATTTTCTTAAAATGATAAGCCCAAAACTATTTTTGTTTACATAGATAGAATTATCATTAACTGATAGAACCACAAATATGAGCCCTTTCTTCCTTTAATGATTAAATCTCCAAGATTAGTTTGGTAGTATATTTGAAATTAAAATTACACATAATATGAAGTTGATAAATTGAAAAATATTTTTCAATTATGGTAGAGAAGTTAGAAATGTTCACAACAGAAATCAATAAAAACATATTAATGTTAGAAAAATTAATTAAATAATTAATCCAAACTAATTAGCTTCGTATTACTTAACGATTAAAAAGTAGCTAATGAATGCAAAAAAGAAGTTTTGTTACATGATATGCTAAGTAAAAAAATTAATAAATATTTACATTAGAATATATAACTTACTCTCCTAATTAAAATAAATAATAAACTTCTTATTGTTGCTTTTATATTGTCATATTAAAATAAGGAAATATTTTTAAAAATAAGCATCTTTGTATTCATTAGTTTTATATTTTTTATTTATCTTTTCCCTATTATTAAATTTACTTAAGACTTTGAACATGATTCACCTCAGAATGTCTTAAAGTCTCCATAACAGTGAATAAACCCATTGTAAGAAAATATACTTGTGTATTTTAAAATTTAAACCTAAGCTTGTTCATGTTATTTTGACAGACAGTGTAAGCTCAAACACAAGCGAGGCACAGAGATAACTAATGAGAACAAATTTCCTTTTCAATATTGAGTTATTGTCTTGTCTTTTGAGAACTAATTCGAAAGTTATAAGGAATTTTAAACATACCTCAGAAGCAAAACTGTAGTATTATCAAGCTTTCAACAGCTGTTCATCGTGAATTCAAAGCAATATTTCAATAAAAGTTTAGTTTATATTTTACAATCATAATTCATACATTACTGGCAACATAAAATTCAGCACCAAGAAAGATCAGATATAAAACAGAATGTTTATTTCTCACGTAAGACATTATACAAGAATCAATTGATTGAAGATATTACCTTTTAGGAAGACTATATAATAAGTCAGTAGTTAGTTTGTCCATCATTGTGGTCTATAATAGTGGCCACACGTCTTATCATAGAATCAAAGATTCTTTAAAATATCCTTGGGGAATAGCCGTACATACGACCGGCATCTATATATTGCCAAAATCAACCTAAGTTAGCAGCAATGGGTGCACTTAAGATCAGTTGTTCTATAACCAAGGATCACATTTTTTCAATTGGTGATGTGGATTTGGTTAACAAGAAAACAGTTCCTTCTGATTCGTATAGAAGTCTTACACAGTTACAAGCGACGAGTGGCTGGGAATTATTCTGTTAGAATATCATTCATGGCAAGCGCTGTTAGTATGTTTAGAACTACAAACTCTAGCACCTCATATATGAAGAATATCGTCAATGCTTACTTGAGAGATGTGGTAATTAAATACAAAATAACCTTCAGACCATAATACCGCATTCCCAGTGTGAGGAGCATAATGAAACAATTCAGCACTATCACACCACGGTGTCTTCAGACTCGAATCCATTTATCATGCCTGCAGGATTCGTAGCAAAGATCTTATCGTTTCACTCCATTTTTCGTGACTGTCGTTCTTTGTACTATTGGTAGCATAAGCACCTGCAAGTTTTAAATAAAGTGTTAGAGACACAATGGGTGTCTTTAGGACATTCTATGCAAACGGTATGAACGATTACTGAATGATCGTAAGAGTCTAAATTTGTTATTCTATAATTTGGAACATGGCTGCGCTATCTATCACTGCCATGCACGCAATATGGTGGTCATCACATGAAGTGATGCAACAAGGTGGATGTGATCATATCGATCTGTCCGCCAATTCCTACTGAATCTAGCGATTGCGGATACGCGTCGCACTATCTTGGTTTCATTCAACACTATCAGTGATTTTATTTTGAAGGATAAATATTAATAATTATAAGCTACTTTTATTTATAGATAAAAAGCAATAACTTGTTTGAAAGGCAATACATTTTTGCTCGCTTTGTCGTCAAAATTCACTGCTGGCTACCCAAAATGTAAAATCCTGAATATATCATTATGCCCAATTATGAAAATATGTATCATGTCACACGACGTTGAGATATACAAATTACAAGTACAACATCATATACAAACTTCACGAGTGATTGTAATCCGCAAGTGCAAGCAATGTAAAAGAAGAATAAATTTTTGACTTAAAGTAAGAGTTATCCTTAAGTTGCATTGCGATACCTCGTAGAAGACATTGAGTGTTTTCCGTGGAAGTTAAGTTGTACTAAGGACGCATAATAACCTATATAAATTATAGATTATATTTGAGAAAAATTTGCAGCCACGCTGAATAAAATCAAGCAAATGTGATGCATAGCTATAATTACTGGTTACTGGAAGAAGTGGCTGATAGACAGGGCCGATCCAATCTACTTTACTGAATTACTTTCTGTAATGACTGCCTTACCGCTGTCATAATTGAAAAGACATATCCTAATCTATGGAACACCAGAATCATCATTCGGAGTCCATTCGTATCATTTGACGTTGTTTGAAGCTGAATGGAATTTTTGGAAGATGTAATTGCATTATTTACCCTTGACTCAAAAACACAGGATTGAGAACGGAATGGAATGACATTGTAATTACTAACAATTTCTTGAACACCAAGATGGCGAATTCGAACTGGATGACACAGTGTTGAGAGTCTTTTGTGCTCTTGTTTTATGCACTGAACTTACACCTGTTATCATAGTTTGGGGTGGTATTGGATTCCATTCCGATATCACTCAAGCATTTCCGGTACACTGAATACATAGCATTAAATCTTTATGATGCTGGAGCTCGCAATTCACCCATACCTCCAGTGTTTGTGATTAGCCATATTTCAAAAAGACCACACAATGTTACCCATTTGATTGAATTTCCTCCTTTTCCTGCTTGTTGTGATCAATCGTGAGTTCAAAATGTATGGTTCATTCTCGCACAACAACCGGTATAACACATGATCAATTTGGGCACCATATGAAACAGTTTGGATTCTTTTACCTGAAGGATCCATCCAAGGCCTTACTGATACCATGTCAAGCCATATGGCAACGATTATAGCCAAGAATGATTGCCACATAAACTGCTGATTTTGGTATCATATACATTTCACAAGAGTGTGAATTTCGGTCATTTGATCTCTAAGTATATCATTTTATCTGTAAAATGAAATTTGTTGTTTTATCTGGTTTCCTTGGTAATGCATTTTGGCCATCAATATGTTATAATTTCTTACCATAATTCAAGCAGGAAGTGGGATTATATGTGATTATGGTTAAATATATCTTAAAATGAGTTTTAAAATTCGGCAACGTTTTACTGAATTAAAGAACTTATATAAAAATTCTGAAGGAGAATTTACATAAAAAGGATTTTTAATGGACTCTTTCATTCAGATTTTATCTATTGCTTTATGTTTTCCTTGGCAGAACCTGGTCAAACAGAACAAGTAAACTTAAATACTTTACAAGCATTTCGCTCACTGTTCCACTGTATCATCTACGCATATATGAACAAGACATCTTCCATGTCTACTATTTAGAAACTCAGGATTATAATGATTCCAACTGTTAATCTTTCAATAAAATAAATAGGAAAAAATAAACTTATAATTAATATTTGTAAAACTCACTGATTACCAATTTCTCTGAAGGATAATAGGCGTTTTCTATAAGTACTACTATTCTTCCTCGGTCGAATTCAAAATTTTGTTTTAAGGATGCTCAATGGTAAAGTTAAATAAAGCAAAGTTAAGTTCTTTTACTGGGCAAATTTAAGTTCTTCTATGAGAAAAAATTAAATAGTAAAAACACAGGAAATACAGTTGGTATACTATGAATCGGAATTCTTGCAACTGTCATTATAGTCCCCCGTGATGTGAATATCACTGCAATTATAATGATTTATATATGTCATTGCCAAATACACACAAGGTAAATTTCCTTGCATGATCACTTCAAGTTGTTGCAATTTTGGTGCTTCACAGTATTTTAAGTCAGCAAAACAAAGAAAAAATCATCTGATGAAGTATGAATATCTACTTAAAATATCAATATCTAATAAATCAGAAAAGAACTGCGTTTGATTTCTTAATCATATCATTAAGTTAGCTCTTTGTATTATATTCCAATTCATTCTGTAACACAATAATTTTCAAAGAGTGTAGCTGCATTTGCTTAGGTGAATTTAAAACTATAATGTTAAAATTTTTTCCATTCCATTTTCCGATAGCTAGATTTCACAATATTGTTGAGTGTCCACACATTCTTAATAAACTCTCTCATTCAGTGTCACTTTTTACCTTAGTTTGGACATTTCTCTACATTTTTAAAATTAGCGTAATAATATTAAAATATGTGTAAGTAATTATATCTTTTATGCTATTTAAAATTCCAAAGATTGCCCTTTGGAATACCAGTTAGTTTTTCACAAGCCAAATTTTTATAACGTTGTGCAATGTATTGTAAACAATTGTGGAATCAATTTTTATAACACTCTGAATTTAATTGTGATGCTTCCTGACAATCATGCCACATCAAAGTACTTTCTTTAAAATCAATAAAATCTTCTTTTAAAAATGTTTTAAAGCAGAAAAAAATATATATATGCCATTTCATTTAAATGTATAAATTTAGAAATGTTTGAAGTAGGTTTGCGTAACATCTAATGAAGATTTAATAGTATATGCCCAACCAAAAATTTTCAAGATATGTGAATAAAAGAAATTTCCATTAAATATGTTGTAAATTAAATTGCAAAATTAAGCTACGGTATTTTTCTCTCCTTAGAAAAAGTACAAATAATATATACACATATTAAATAGAAATTGAGATTTTTGTAACAAAATCAAAAGCAAATTAATTACTTAATTTTTTTTGGATTATATATGCAATATAATATAACATATAAAAACTACACATTGTTTCACAAAGCTTCAAGAAAAGTAAGCTGACTGTCTCTTAAGATAAGGAAATTTGAAATGCAAATGTACAACTCTTTAATAATCTCGCAGAAAAAAAGTAATATTGGTTACTTTAACTTTTTGTGACTTGACATTCATCATTTTTTGGCCTAGAAGGCTGATAAATGAGACTTTCAGCTTAAAATGAATTACGTACCATGACGACAATCCATACCCAAGGTGGGAATCGAGTCTCCAAACTGTTTAACTTCTATCAAGAGCACAAATCATCTGGTTGGAATTAGTAATTCAAAATAGGAAAATGTGTTTCATAAATTAACCAGTAATATTTTGCAGTCATGATAATGTTGATAAAACAAAGGTAACAACACTGAGTATTTCTAGATGAATTTCAATATAGATAGTTATTGCATTTTGTTTTTTACAATTACTAATTTGACTATATACATTAAAGACTGAAAGAAAATTTCCATCGCAATGACTTTTTGTAATTTAATCTCTAATCAAAAATTTTTTTTATTATTTTTGTAGATACAGTAGCGTATTCAACACCTGTATATGGAGAATAATGGTCTACAAATGAAAAACAAATCTATCTTTGCATATTTTAGCAAGGATAAGTTTTATCTTTATTTGCATCTAATAATTTTTCCAAAAAAGTTGAGAAGTGACTATTTATAAAATTTTTATAGGATTTTAATTGTTTGTGTATATTTAAAATATATCATGTAACATTATTTTATGTACACAAAAACAGCAATAAATTTAGTTACACTTTAAAATTTCTTACAAAATAAAAAAAAATATCTGAACAAGAACGTATCATTGTATTAACAAACATTGTGTGTGAATAAAATATATTTCAAATAAAACTTATGAGAAATTACGTTGCATCACAAAAATATCTTAAAAAGAAAATAAACTAAAGTTTCACCATTCATGGATTAAATTATATTCTTCTTACTTTCATTTTAAGATTCAATTTTTGTTTGGGGTTTTTGACTAATACCCTTTACAAACACAGAAAATTTCTAAAAAAAATTCACTTCCAACTCCAGAGGCGTCAGTTTCCACTGGTTGACGTACTACAGAGCCCTGTCATTTCTTCGCTTCCCTACATTTTCTCCCTTCATTTTTTTTTTTCTTCTCGGCATTCTTTCGGTTTTTCCCCCGGGTCACGATTTCTTTTTACTGCCGAGCATTTCTTTCAAACGGTGCTATAAATTTTGCGACGAAATTTGACTCCGTGGACATGCTCTCTAAAACCTCTTACTTCGTAAAATTGTTGCTTTCTATCCGAGTGCCGCACCCACCTTGAAAAACATAAGAAAAAAATCGAAAGAATTCGATAGCAGAAGTGAAAAAATGTTTCCTCCGAATTATATCTTGTAAATGGATCTTGTTCAATTCTTGGCATATTTGCTTCGACCTGATTCGAAAAGAGAGAAAACATGGAATTCGAGACTATATGAATGTTTCTAGAAAAATGGAAGTTCAGAGAAAGTGATTATATATTTTAATAATTTCTATTGAAATGAAAACTGATTCCTTAGTTATGTATGAAAAGCATACAAAATTATCAATACAAATGTTTTGTTATTTTGAAGCAATATATTACTAAATATATTATTAAAATACTTCAAACATTGTAAGCACATAGTATATACTAAAATCTGTTGTATAGTGGTTGCAGATCCATCTTAAATCAATCTCCAGAAACTACTGACCATGCTTATGGTTTGAAAAAGAGAAAACCAGGAAGGGAAAATTGTATTTACAGGTAATAGCATAGTAAAAAATAATTAATTTCCTAAAATATTTTCCAAATTCATGTTTTCTAAGTTCATACCTTAATTGTCACAAGAAGAATTTAACATTTAATTTAAATAAGATAAAATAATACATTACATACTCTCATTAATACACGATGAATAGTTGCATTTAATTTTATAGAAATATGTATGTAAATATTTTTTGGTGAAATATATTAAGATTTTAATAAAATGATTGCATAAGATAAATTAAAATAAATGAAGTTATTAGATTTGTGATGACTCATTTTGTTACATGATACTCAGTTACTGATCATATAAACAGCAAAAACTTTGCTCTGCATCTATAGTGGAACTAGCTTGAGAGCTAACTGCAAAAAAGAACGTATCCTGGTGCTACATGAACAAGATTCTTTGGTGTTTGAGATTGTTGTATATATTTGTCATTGCGAAAATACAATTAATATATTTACTGTACGATTTTTGCAGTAACATGAACAAACGATTCTAAAATATAAATGTGAAAAGAAAGTAAAAAGAAGAAAGCCATTGCATGATAGATACATATCAGTACACAACGAAGAATGCATGAGCAAATAAAATGGAAACTTTTACTCTATAGAACACTAGATAGATCATAAAAAATTGCTTTTTGTTAACAATTTGATTACATGTAATAAACAAAAAATAACTGATTTTAAATGATAGAGTATTTAACATTATTTATGATCCTTTCTAACACTTTAAGTTACGGCGTGACGGTTGCTCTTGATTGAAATGAGGTTATCGATGAGGCATATGAATTCTGATTAATTCCCAATGAAAAAGGATCTCCATGTATTGGACACTAAATGGAGATTTTCCCCATTCAAAAATGGGTCGTCAGAGTATATCAAAAATGCTGCATTAGATTTAAATAAGACAATTAACTAATGAATGATTCAATAAAACTTTTTCTCCGTATTACGTGATATTCAAAACCACTTGCTTCCTTCAAAGAGTATTTTCTTTAAAAAAACAACAAGTGAACAATAAGCTAAGGAATGATATAAAAATGTTATTTTTGATGCTTCATTTATATATCATCGATCAGAAGTAATATCACAGCATTCCAATGGATTACATGAGCATTACTTTGAATATTTAACATTAGATTAAACCAAAATTTTCGGATAAGATACTTGGTTTTAATAGAGACATGTTGTTTTGAAAGTAATGTTTCTAAAGAAAACAACATGATAGACTTTAGTTTGCCATTCAGTGAAGAATCTTCTTAATAGATAAGGTAAAATTTCCCTTCATTATAATACACTGTCAGTCACCTAAAGGGTGTATATAAATCATGGAAAATTTATATATAGTTCATGGTGATGAGAAATGTAAATCATTAGCATTACAGCGTAGACGTGCCATTTGCAAGAGCTATATAAAGGGAATATGAATTGCTAGCTTTGAAGCACGACAATTGTTTATTTTTGTAAAAGTTGATTATCTATGACTTACACAGGACATCCGAGCATCTTCCGAGCAAGCTTCTGACTTTGACTTCGATCATGGTGCTTGACGAAACCAAGCGATTGTTAAGATCTGTAATCACTGAATTCAAAAGAGAACTTAGAACCACCGTGATCGATTCCACATACACCGTTACAGGGTACTGTGCGCATGGCAGTGATGGATTGTTCAACCATGTCTCCAGCCACAGTACAACAGAGTGAGTTTGTTGCACATCATTCAATGTTATCTAGTACCATTTTACATTGTTTGCAACTGAGTGGAATGACCTGAAGTGGTAGATTATTTCGTTCACTCTTGATTCAAAAACTATGCCGGTCATGCCCTCTGTTTTGGCATGCATTTCTCCATGCCTTACGTCACTTTCTTTATGGTGAAAACGACCCCAAAGGAGAGATGTAAAACAGGCATGGGACGGAATGGGATGACATTGCACTGATGTCTAATACATGTTCTACATCCAACACTACGTGTGTCGTATCCGAATCGAAAGACACCGTATTGAGAGACTGCAGAATTGTTGATTTTTGCAACTAAAAACTGGTGCTGCACCCTATATCATGATTTGCGGTAATGTTAGATTTCACTCCAGCATCCCTTAGTACACATTGCTATTAAACTGAACAGCTAGCTCTTCATTTCTAAAAGGATGAAACCAATGTTCCTTTGATACTCTCGGCACTTATCATCAGCCATATTCCTTTAAGATAATGCATGACCAAATGTGTTTCACATATTTAAAGAGTTTTTTACCCATAAGCTTAACTACTTCATTGATGTGTTTATTCTCCTGGTCTATCAAAATTGAAGACATGTAGTTCTTGCAACTACAAATGGGTGAAGCACACTACCTACTGCTATATCACATGAACTTCGAAAGAAACACAAGTGGTGGTGTGGAAGCCTAATACACTATGGATACTCAATGGATTCTATACACTATGGATACTTAATATAATATAGTCAAAGACTTTTTGATGCTGTGTCATAGAATGTGGCAGCCAACAGTGTTGACTACAATAACTACTGTGATTTCCTTATCAATTATTTTCAATACTTTGATTTTCACATAACGTGTTATTGCAAAAATAAATTTTTCTGTGATGTTTCTGTCCTTGGTATTATATTTTTAGGAGATATTAGTGTATAAACACCCACAGGTATAATTGTTTATTATGACGTGATAAGTAAATAAATAGTGTTCTAAATATTCTACTCTTTTCTCATTCTTAGAAATTACTTTACCAAAAGGAAAAATTGTAAAAACTATTTTTATTAGCATATATTACTCTTTAGGGTTTCATAAAGAATGTCAGTAATATAAAAATTATCTTAATTTTTTTCTATTTATTTTGATTTTCTTTTTATTGGTCTTACAATTTAACACTCTTGATTATTATTTCAAATCAGAAACGAATTTAAAGCCAGTACAGCTGCGTTTCTCAAGCATTCATTTCTCAAGACTCAATTTTCAATTAGAATTTTTATGTCGCCAACCGCATGCAATAAAATACATACAGTAATATATTTTAATATTTTGGAGTTAAATCTATAATATGGCTTTAATTCTAAACCTTACAAATTAACAAGAATATGTAAATTTAAGGACATTTGGCAACACCGATCCTCAGCATTGACAAAACAAGAATCTGAAGCACTTTTATTAATCTTGAGTCCACAATGTCGGACAGTGTTCAACGATTTCAGGACGATAAATACATGGGTGCAGTACATTCAACGCTATAATTTTATCGTGGGGCAAGATCGTTATCACGTGGAAAATTTTTGGAACTTGTTTATGAGTTAAGACAAGATATCATTTTCTTAGTAGAGGTAAACACAATTTAAAACAAGAATCCTTGCGATTTAATTTTAATGAAATTGAGTTACTTGTGGTCGAAATATTTGAGAAATTAAATTACTTGAATCTTCAGTTCCAGTGATCAAATGCATGTATATTGAATACGAGTGATAAAGTTAATGGGTGTTAAGAAAAGTGGAATTGTGGAGCGGAAGCTTAAAGCAAAAATTTAACAATGTTTGCAAACATGGAAGGTTGTGTTAAAACTTATAAAGCTGAAGAATAATATGTTAGAAAAGCTTTTGTAATCTTTAAAAATCATCTAACCATGCCGGCAGATAGTTTTAAAAAGTATTTTCTTGCTAACAAAAAACAGATATCAATTAGCAAGTGGGTTAGGGAAGGGTTCCTAACTGCCAAGGAAGAAATCTTACCAGACTTCACTTCAAGTGTAAAAACTAAAAGTGAATTTAATATTAAATGAAGTTAGTAATAAATCAATCTTTAAATCTGCCAACTAGAAACTGATTTTTCTGTTTTTAAAATCAAGAACATTTTTCATTCTATTATTATCTGTTGATCAAAATAAATAATTAAACTTTGTCATTACTTATTTTGCTGTTTATTGGAGAGAAGCTATACTTCCAATGAGTATTTCTATCTGAGAAAAAACTTACTAAATTGTTTTGAGGGTTCATGCTTACTTCTTTGAACATTTTATTTGCTTCAAGCAGTTTCTTTTCATTTATTTGAATTTTTCGGAATTCTGAAATTCCGACAAAATTGCTTTTATTTACCGGGTGAGCCAAAAATTCGTTACAATTTTAAAAATTCATAAAAAAGAAGAAAGTGAGATAAAGAAGTGTGGTTTGCAAGAAAGGGCTCACAAGGTAGTCGGATTTTTTTAGCAGCAATAAAGGTTTTAGTTAAAAAAAAAAGTCACCTATAGATGGCGCCGACATCGAGATATTCAGCAGAATTATGCAAATTAATATTGGGATAAAAGTCCGTGATACTCGAGAATTTCTCATTCGCTTTCAGAATGTTATCATTACCCCATCGAGCGTTGTTGGTAAAGTTGTTCTATTTGAACGAAGATTTAGCAACTATTGCGTTGCGAAAATTTCACACGACGAAAGGACTGAAGACGAAAAAAGGCCCCATATAATGTCCTGGAATTGTCAAGCTTGTCAAGAGGTTCGAGGAAACTGGCTCTTTGGGGGATCAGCCACGCAGTGGAAGACCCTCGTTGGCGGAGAGCCGAATTACTGCGGTGGAAACCACAATGAATGATTTAGCGGTGGAATCGTCCATTGGGAGTAGCAGTGCTCGAGAAGCTGGAAGAATATTGGATGTGCCTCAATCATCGATTCGACGTATCCTCCACGGGATATTGCATCTCTATCCCTACAAACTGCAATCACTGCAGGAGTTACAACCGGGAGACACAGCTATGCGGGAATCATTTGCCGAGTGGGCTATGGCAAGAATCGAAAATGACTCTCAGTGGTTGTTCAACGATTTCAGGACGGATGAGGCGCACTTCACACTACACGGGGATGTCAACACCCATAACACTCGTATATGGGCAACATCTAATCCTCGTGAATACACGACGAAATCTCTGCATCCAGCCAAGTTGACAGTCTGGTGTGGCTTCACCTCATTTTTCATTGTCGGACCTTTCTTCTTTGAAGAACCGTATCCCAGATTGTGCTGGAAAACGTGCACAGTAACCGCTAAGCGTTACCTCACTCTTTTGCGTGGCAAAGTAGTGCCCGCATTAAATCAAAGAGGTGTGTCATCTGTAGTAAACTTTATCAGGATGGCGCACCACCACATTATGGCGATCCAGTAAAACTATTCCTTTTGAGTACCTTTGGTGAAGAGAGACTGATCAGTCGAGGTTGCAAGATCGCATGGCCTCCACGTTCACCCGACCTCATTCCGGTCGACTTCTGGTTGTGGGGCTATTTGAAATAACGTGTGTACGGTTCATCTCCTTCAACATTGGCCGCACTCAAAGATTCCATCTGTCGTGAGGTTTCTGCAATTCATTCCGACATATTGCATCCAGCTGTTACGGGCGTTACGAGTCGCCTTAGTTGTGTCGTACAATGTACTGGAGGTAATATTGAACAACTGGCATAATCAGAATAAATGAATGGAGTCAGCGCCATCTATAGACGACTTTTTTTTTAACTAAAACTTTATTTGCAGCAAAAAAAAAAAAAAAAAAAAAAAAAAAATCCGACTACCTTGTGAGCCCTTTCTTGCAAACCGCACTTCTTTATCTTACTTTCTTCTTTTTATATGAATTTTTAAAATTGTAACGAACTTTTGGCTCACCCGGTATTTTCTTCAGTATGTGAGCGATTTTCTATTCACCATCACAGACTTATATGGTGATACATTCTTCATAGGCTATGAATATCGCATACTTAAATGCTCATCGAATACTATATTAGATTATGATACTGCTTCTTATCTAGCTACATAATAGGCTTCAGAATCCAGAGTTCAAATTTTACAGTGCTTTTCTGTCCTACACCAGAATATCTCTTTTCCTTAGAAGTCATCAATGTTAAATTCTGAACTTTTGAAAAACAAAAACAAGAACGGCATAGAAAACTTTCGTCATACCAGAACCGGCCAAACTGATTATCTCTACAAATGTATATTATTATGATGATTATGAAACTGAAACAGAAGTTTGTAGAATTAAAACAGTTTTGTATGCACCTTTAACTTATCAAATACAAATCGAACAGTACACTAGGAAATTCCTTATCACAAATTTCTAGAAAAATCTAGCGTTAAAAATTAAAAATAGTAAGCTAATCTCAAATCAGATATTTTAATAAAAATGAAACATAGGAAATTTCAGAAACTATCTTTGGAAGAGTGTGCGGACATAAAATACTATTTCAAATTAAAGTGTTTTAGGATACAATTAGCTTTACTTTGACTTCATGGTTCGCATCACAATCTTTGTCCTGCTAAGATTCCAAATTGTATTAATTGCAAAGAATCTCATGCCTCTGATGATTCCGCATGTCCATATCATGAAGAACAAACTCGGATTTTAAAATTTAAATCAATACACTATGTACATTTCATTGAAGCAAGAAGACGATTTAAGAGTTCTAAAACGGATTTTGCTACCATTGTCAAATCTAATTAACCCTAAGAAATTAATCGCATGAAAATAAATGATACAGTTACCTCAATCTCCCCTTATGAAATTTAAAAATTCAGTCGACAAAAAAATCTTAGCTATTCAAGTCTAACCAGAAACTATTCTTAAAGCTATTATCCTGAAATTAGAATTAACTGTAAAAAGTATTTTTGAAAGTATAATTCATTCGTCTTCCTCTCAAGAAAAAAAGCCGAAAAAGTACTCAAACAAAAAACAAGAGGAAATCCTAAGTAAAAGTGATATTAAACTTAATCCACTCTTAGCTGTAAACTCTGTGTTTAAATTTTGTGATCCTTCAGAAGTTCACAATTGTAAATAATTGAAAACGCTAAACTTAAAGAGGAACGCAATAAGCTTTCCTAAGGCTGGATAAGCTACAGCTATTCTGAGAGCACCAAATTATAATCACAATCACATTAATTTTCATAATCACATATTTTTTTTTTAAATTTTAATCACATTAATTGTTCATTTTTCTCATTCTCATTAATTTTATGGAATGCATGTAGAGTTCTCAACAAGTACTTATGCATGAAATTTTAAAATGTTAAATCCGAAGATACGTATAACATATGCACAAGAAACTTGGTTAAGAATACTTGACAGTATATCCTTATTCAACAAAATAATCACATTCATCAGCACAGAAGATGGTCGATATGGTGTTCTTCTCTTAGCAGTTAGTAATTTCAAATCCGGAAAATAAAATTTCTGCTTATTGTAAATGTCTGAGACAATCTAAAAGATTTAATCTTAATGACAAATACTGAAACTTTTGAACTTTCATCTTACTTGAACTGTCCTTTCCTATAGCTTTTATTAGACTGACACATCTGCTCTTCTTCAAGATGTGTGTCTGTAAGTCTTCCCTGTTTGATTAAAAGACTTCAAGTGACTTTTCTTAGACATAATTAAATTGATGATAAACCATCAGTGATCTTCTTCAATGTGAGATAAAAGCAAATAAGCATAGAGCTCTAAAACTGTCCGCCATAACCTACTTATTTCTCATTTTATAATCATTTTCAACATTCAACATATGTGAAGCAGGGTTTTCTGAGGTAACTTCTTTGAAGAAAAAATACAAATCTCAGCCAAATATTGAAAAACAACAGAGAGTGTCCATTTTTAATGTTAAGCTTTAGTTTGAAAAACTTAACTCTTCAAGACAGGCACAAGAAAGTAACTAATAATTATTAAATTTATTTTAATTCAGTGAGTTATGATTTAGTTAGTTATTTCAATTTAATAAGTTAATTATATTAAATACAACATTGAAATGTATTTTGCTTTGTTTGAACATACTTTCTTTTCAGTCAGTTAATCAGTCTTTTCAAGCAATATTTCCTCTTAGATATGCTCAAGCCCTCTTTGATGGATGTGCCTATCAGGTTGAGAATCGATATAGTACACTAATAGAGATTCAAGCTGTAAGATTATTTTGAATTACGCAAATATAACAATACGTAATATTCTCTGCAAACTAGCCTATTTACGTTGTTTTTTTACTTTTTCATTAAGAAATGCAGTCATATGTGATAAACATAAGCAATAATGATTTAAATATAAATTGCTTCATCAGGTCTTCAAGCAGTTAACTTATACTTTTATGTTTATATACAGATTTTTTGTGCGTTTACAGAATACTTGATCAAATGGTTTTGAAAATAAATAAAAATCTTAATTAGCTTAAGTGTAAAGTAACTTCTCTCATTGAAGATAAGGAAAACTTTCCCAGATAAGAGTTTTATAGGAGTTTTGCACAAATAAAAACCAAAATGCTATATATATATATATATATATATATATATATATATATATATATATATATGTATAAAATCAGTTAAAAATTCTAATAGCTATAATAATTTATAAATAATTATGCGATTTTTTTCCATTTTTTTATTACTTGTATTAGATTTTTATAATACAGTTAAAAATCCCAATATTTTCAAACGGCAAAATAACTTCATTTTATTTATAAGAAAGTTTATCTGACTGTGAATAATATTATGTGATACATTTACGAAAAAATGTTTTGTTATTTAATTTGGGAGTTTACTGCTGAATATTTGAATAGTATATTTGCCACGATTTTACTGTTTGTAGCCAATTTTCGACAATCATTGCTATAAGAAAATTATTTTTGATGTGGATAGAATATTGCTTTTAATATTTTTCTGATAATCTTAAATGACCTTGTTAAATAATTTGTGATGATAAAACAATAGTTTTCCATTCCTTTCTTCTCTAGTTCAAGTTATTGAGATTTGTGAAATTAAGTTCTCTAAATGACTAAGAGTCAAATTTCTCGCTCTCTCTCTCTCCCTCCTCCATGATACAGAGATCATTATTTTACAATGATAAAAAGAAATAATTTGATAAAAAGATAAAGATTATTCTGATAATTTGATAAAAAGAATATTCTTTATCGCCGCTGATAAGCACTTAGTATCATTATGCACAAAACTAAACACCAGACATATTTATAATTAATCCATCAAAATTATCAATAATTTACCAATCTTCGTTGCAGAAATTTCAATCTCCTTTTATGTTAGATTCTTACTTTTAATAAACAGCAATTTGCAAATTCTGAGATACAAAACGTGATTATATCACGTTCAAATAATATAAATACATTAGATACTTTTTGATTATTAATAAGATAATAATTTCAAAAATCCACAACTTATTAAAATCTTACAATCTCACTTACATTAATGTAATAATGGTGGGTTTACTTACTTTGTTTCGAGACTGTAGATTATACTACATAATGTGTTTTAGAAAATAAGTCTCAAATTGTTTGCTTTTAAATCGATTCCATACAGTATAATATACTGTAAATATTTGAACTATACTGGTTATCCAAGATCAGATTCTCAGAATTTTTTTCAAAAAAGAATATTCTTTTTTTAAAACAAAAATAGGATGGAAATAAAAATGGAATGAAATTAAATAAATTTTTAGTGTCGGAGACTTATTAACATATCTCTCTCTCTTGTAAATAAAGAATAACATTTTATTAATATAATTAAAACTATTAACTCACTGAATTACCATCATCAGGTGATGATGGTAATTCAGTAGTTCTTCAAGGACTTATGCAACAAAGTTATAATTGGATACTGTCTCCAATTATTATTAAGAGAACTTAGAACACCATGTTGAATGAAATTTACATTTAAGTATAATACAAATTATAGGTCTAGAAATGTCATAAAATCTGCTTCTAAATTCTTAACTTTGCAATTGTATAACTATTATTCTTGAAAAAATATAGTACCTTGTATACCCCAGTCATTTTTCATATTTAAAATTTCCAAAAGAGAATGATTCTTAGTTAATTTAACTTAATCTTAGATCCATGCAAGACTGTCATTCTCACAGTTCACATTGAGATAATATTTGCAGAAGGCGATAAATTTAGAAATTACTTTATATATACTTGAATTAACTTTGACAGCGGGTAATTAATTTATTTTATAGTAGCTAGTATAATTTAAAACTTGTCACAACTCATTTTCATTTGATATTTTTATAATCAGGACAATTTTTATTCTAAAACTGCAATTAAGAAATAAAAATAATCTGCATATTCATATTGTGTTTACTTTTTATATCTATTACTTAAATTTAATATTAGTAAATAATTTGTAAATGTAACATAAGTACTAACCATTTTATTCTTAAAATTATAATGATAATTCATAAAAAAGTTCATTCTTGATATATAATTATGTTTAATTATAGACAACCAATTTATGATTTAATTATCGAAAAAAATTAATTACCTGAGAAACAATTTATAAATTATTCAAAACTTGAAATTACTGTACAGTAGACAAGATGGAATGAAATATTTTTAAATTTTTTTAAATCAGTTAGATTGTTTAAATAATAAAAATTTTGCATAAAATAATTATTATTTTGTATAAAAAGAAACTTGTATTAGTTTTTGTCATAAACTTTTCAAACCTCGATAAATTGATGAAAACAATTGAATAATTAGGTAGTTCTTTTAGTCGAAAGCAGACGAGATTTGAAAAAAAAATTTAAAAGTAAAATTATAAGACTTATTTCTCTATAAAATTTTCAAGTACATTTGTCTAAAAAAGTACGTCTAAAAGCTACCAAGCAAAAATTATTTTTGCATAATTTAAGGAGATCTAGTCTTTTCTCTGTGGTAGAGCATATACTTCTTCCCCATTTATTAAGTTAGATATCGATCTACTTTCATAATACCGATCAGTCATCGGTTAATTTAGCAACAATAGATAATAAAGTCTCTGATCCGAATATAAGCAGTGGAGTGTACACTTTTTAGACTCCTGTGATGGCATTTCTTAGATATAACCTGTGATTAACCTGTCGGGTAACTCACTGATGGAATCAAGTATTTGCTAAAAAAGAAGGAGAGGAAACTGTTACATTGTATTTACGTAAGCTGGTATTGTCAACTCGTAATTAATAAAAAAAACCCTCACTTTTGTTGATTGAATTGGTTTTAGGATCAAATAATTATATTATATCATAAAAATGCTATTTCAACTTGATCTCTCCATTAATATTATCAGTTGAAATTTACTATATGTAATTCATTCACTTAATTTAATGGTAAAATATGAGATTAATATACATATTTATATAAAGAATGATATATATATATATATATATATATATATATATATATATATATATATAAATTACTTTGAATTACTATTAAGTCCTTTATGATTACTTCATGTAAATTGAGATATAAAAAAATTATAATAAAATACATTATATATATATTTATATAGCAAATAATGTATAATAACAACTGTATAGCACAACAATAAAATAACAATAATAAGCATATCATACTATTAGTCACTAAATTCTAACACACAAGTATTTAATTTTAATTGTTCACACGAAAAGTAATTGAAAAACCACAAATTAAGTTTGTAATATAGCTTTTCCTGAACTTCCCCATAAATTAAATATGAATGTTCTCAAACTATTTGAATATTATTTCCAAAATGAACAGAATATCTATTGTAATCTTTCAGTTAAATAGCAAAAGGAATTAAAAATTAAACAAAAAAGATGTTTAAGAAAATATTCGATTTTATCTTTTAAATGCATATTTATACTATTTACATAATATTACTATAATATCTGTTCTATGATATTATGGTGTAATTCTATAGCTCTTCGATATTATTCTTACAAATTATGAATTTATTCCATTGATATATGTTTCTAAATTGTTATTTTTTAAACTGCATTAGATGCTTATTTGATATTTTCTAAATGTTGGAATTATATTACAAAGAGTAATTACTTCTGTTATTATAAGAAGAATTTAGTGAGATGGGATATACAGGTTGTAACCCTTTGTTGCAGGTAGTAGCAGTATATTTACAGTTAAAGTATTATTAAAACATTAAAATTCACCGAAAAGAATGAGGATATTTCTGAAAAAAGTCAGATTATATAAAGCTGAGAAATATAAAACGTAGTCATACATGTTGTGTTTAGTAGAACTCGAATCATACTCTATTATGTATAAAAAAATAAGATTTCAGTAAAATAAGAATAACCGATTTAAAATTTATAAAACTGAAAGTATGTTTTGGCACAGAAATCTGTTCAAAATATTTCGAATAACAAATAAACAATGCATTTCAATGAGTATTTTAGTAATAACATAAATACATTTTCAAAAATAAATGCATATAATTTAGAGCTATAAATTGTACATAATAATTTTGAAAGAACAACTTTTATTGAAAAGATAAATAAAGCAACAATATACAAATGCAATAAATTTTACACCAATTTTAATACAATTTTTAGAGCCTTTTAGAAATGCATATCCAAGGAGGAAAGGTTTTTAAGTTATGCGAATAGGCAAAGTGTTACAGATTATTCAATATTTTATAACTTGGTCAGAGTTTTTTGTTTTGTCAACAATTGAGTACAATTTTGCAATGCATGTAAGAATAAACCTTTATTATAAGAACTATGCAACAATAAATGCTTATGCATTTTTTGATGATTTTAAAGTTTATTTTATTTTATTTAAATGAGTTAAGTGAATTCTTAACATACTTTTGGTAACTAAAGAAATGTTTGCATAGAAGTTTGAAAATTGATTAAATGAACAAACAGTATTGAGCTGCCGTAAAAAATATATGGCAATAAAATGAATACTTGAATAAATGAAATTAACATCCTATTTCATTAATTTTTAAATGATTTAATGATTCAGGATTCAGAAAGAAGTTTTAGTAACAGTAAAAGAAAGTTACTAAAATTTAATTAATTTTTTTAAATAATACCACAAGGTTTCAAGTTATTGAATATTTTTCCAAATTTTAAATAGCTTGTGTTTTATAGCATGTGTTGTAATTAAATTCCATGAAAGAATTTTCTTAGTTTATAATTTTTTCTTAAGGCATTAAATAATATACAAATAAATAAAAATAATTAATTCTCCTAATGATTCAATTTAATGTGAAAAACATTTAAGAAAATAATCAGGGCTTATATAATAAACAAATTAGTTTCATGCGTATGAGAAAAATACCAACCGCAATGTTCACCAATGCTTATAGTAACAATGATCATAGTACGGCCTATGATCATTTATTATTGGTTACAGGAACAGCTCTTATGTTTCAAGTAAAATCAAATAAATTTTACTAAATGAGTTAAAATAATTTTTGCATTTACAAAAATTTTCATGTATACTTATTACAAGTTGGATATTTTATCTTGTAATAAGGATACATTACTACATTGTACATTGTGTATAAGGAACAATAACTTATAACAAGTAATGAATACTTATTATAAGTTATCGTGCTGTGTCCTTATACTAAGTAATATGAGGACATAACATGATAACTTATACAGAATGTTTAATAGAGGCAATATATCTTCATTGAAAGTTTTTTTGAAATCCCCTGCTGTATATGTAATCATTATCGATGACAAGATGATATGAAGCACATTGTAAAAAATATATATTTAGAAAATAAACAACTAATTTCTTAAATATGATATATTTGGTTTAAATATTTATGAATAGAGATCTATATAACATTTTATTTTATAATTGTTTATATTTATTTACTTTAAAAAATGCACGCAAAGTCTTAGAATTCAGGACCAAAATAGCAAAACAATTGCTATACCACAACTGTTTTCGCTATTTTGGTTCTGAATTAGTTAGAATCTTAATCGAAAAAAAATATTTATGGTAATAGCATATACTGATCGAAATAAAACGCGAATAATTTTAGGCATGCAGCATATTTCAACTTAATGTGTAAAATTCTTACACGTGAGACCGTTTTTCCCATTTATAAATCTGAATTAAAAATTCATCCATAAAACTGAATAATTCTTATTCATTTTTTTCCAAATCTACCGATCCCATTTAGAACATTTCGAAATACAAATTGCATTATTTAAATTTAGAAGCACAGAAAAGTAAGCCGATTTCTGTATCTTCACTTCCCATTTGAAATATGTTTTTTAACTGCTCAAAAATAAAAATGAAAATTTGGAAGATGTCTCTTTTTTTACTGCAATCTATGAATAAAATCATGCAGAATATTTGAAGTTCACTATTATCATCATTGTTTTTGAAGAACAAAACGATTATGTAAATAATGGTTGAATTGATACCGAATAAATCCAGAAAAGTATTTATATAATACAACTTGAGTTTAGATTTATGTGTACTTTTATGAATTTTATATGCAGAAATACTCATATTTAAGGATCTATCGTGAGATAAATATTTTATTAATTTAAATCACTTTTTATATTTTTGCTAAAAAGATCAATTTAAGACGATAAGTAAAAGAAAGTAAAAGAAAAGAAACCTTTGTAAATGAGTATTAAATTTCTATTTCCCAATTAAATTAACAGTAGAAATTAAAATTTATAAAATTATTTTCAGATTTTTTCAGATATAATATTAACATATTATATTATTCTAAACGAATTTTATGAATTACTAGTAACACATTCCACAAAATTTAGTAAAATATTTAATTCGATATCTTTGAAATGGAATAAAACAAAATTTTATTTTATTGCATATATGATAAAAGAAATAATATCTTATAGTAAATAGAGTAGTATATTTGAGTCAACGTATGTACATATATAATGCATTTATCTACAATTTATAAGTTACAATATTTAAGGTCCTTGTGTTCTATTATATTTCGATCACTAAAAATCTGGGTAATTTTTTGAATTAGATTTCAGTTGTAAGTTCAGCTCAGTTGTACGTTTTACAACAAAAAGATTTCAATTTTGAATATTCTATATTTGCTGCTCCTTTTTCAGGTGTTTCCGTAAAATAACTTAATATTTCAAAATGAATATTAATTTTATATGCAGTGTGAAAAAATTTTAGAAGGAAAATTTGGCAACAATGATGATAAGAAAAATCTTCATATATCATCATAATCATAAAAGTACACTGTAATAAAATCGTGTTTTATTTTTTATTATTTCTTAATTTAAAAATTGTGAAATACCTGAAAACTTATCCTGCAAATTATATTATTGGTTAATGGCATTTAATATTTTCGTTGTGAAATTAATTAAGTCTCTTTATGGAGAAACTACATTTTTCTTGCAGTTCTAGGGACAAAGCAATGTATTACAGCAGTTTATACAAAACATAGAAAAACTCAGATTTAATTTTATATTTTTGAGATTTAAAGAAATATTCTTGAAGTTAGAAAAATCTTGAATGTTCTGATGCTTGGATGCTAAATAATATGAGAAGCTCTTCTGAATTATATATATATATATATATATATTCTGTTGTTCGGAAAGTAATTTCGTTTTTCCTACATGGATCAGCTTTTTGCTGGCAAACACCAACTATTTTATAACTACGGAATCGTGATACTACCAAAAAGATATGATAAAAGCTATTGAACTAGAGTAAACAACGTGCAATGCAATACAATATTTATTTATTTGCTGCACATTTCTCACATTTCTCATTTTCAAGAAAAACGAAATGACTTTCCGAATAACTAATATATATATATATATATATATATATATATATATATATATATATATATATATATATATATATATATATATATATATATATATATATATATATATATATATATATATATATATATATATATATATATATATATGTATATATGTATGTATATATAAATAAATATATATATATATATATATATATATATATATATATATATATATATATATATATATATATATATATATATATAAGCTTGGATAAAAAGAACATTTTCAATTTTCAATGTGTGTCGAAGATTTGATTATTCATTCATTAACGAATTATTTTTATAAAAAGAGTTATATTTACTTCAGAAAATTCCTCAGGAGAAATGAACTATTGAACTGGTTCTTAGTATTCTCAAATCAACAACTTGAAATAATTTATTAATTTGGAGAATACTCTTGAAAATTTCAAATACACTTTTCTAGAATATTCATGTCAAGAATTTTTGTCAAATGATAAAGGAAAAGTTTTCATTAGTAAAGTTCAGAAAAGAAAGTAACTGTTCGTTGAACTTGTATTTATGTCTCTTTAATAATGTCTTTGAAATTCCTTTTAGCAAGAATATAACACTTATGCTTTTATCAATACTATATGAAAGTTTTTGTCTAATATTTAGAACTTAATATATAATAAAAAATTTAAACCATTTTCAAATAAATCTTTAACAATAAGTTAAAATATATTTTCAATAAATCTTAATGGTAATTTCGGTTTGATATTGTATATTTTTAACATTTAAATTTTTAAAATGAATATTGAGAAAAACTTAAAATAATAGAGAATGTGTTGTAAAAAGAATTAAAAATTTAAACATGGTTGAATTTATTTAACTAAGAAAGATATTTAGAGGAAAATCATACACACACAACTACTCGTATTTAATATGGAACACTAATAAAATACAATCTAAAACAAATCAACTTTCTACATTAGTCTCGCCTTAATTTAGTTTGTCAATATTTTTCAATTTTCTAAGTGTTCTATTGATAAAATGTTTTTTTTTTTTTTTAGATCATAATAAAGGTATTTTTACCTTGTGGTAACAGTAAGTTTGTGGCATAATTACATATTTACTTTTCTTTCTTGGTTAATCATTTGTGCTTAAATTTTTAATTAACCATTCAAAATGTTTCATTATAAATGTCATCTATACTACTTTTGATATACTACAAACAGATAATAATGTATATAGATATATCTCAAGCAATAAAATAATAGATTAAACTTTCGCTCTTACATTTCTTTTTATATAAATATTCGAGGAAGGATTTAATATTCCGCAGGTATTAATACCCACCATATGTTGGAATAAAAAAGCAATTTTTATCTGAACTTTCTCGCTTTTCATCCAAAGCGTGTGATATGTATCTATCATTGGAGACCACTATATTATAATAAGCTTGTCCATAAGAATAGAAGCGATCGAAATTCCCAGCTTTATTGAGAGAGTTTCTTTCAAAACATTAAAATATATACATACAACAGAGTCATAGTCCCATGGCCCTTTGCCAAGCAAGATGTTTGCTGAATTTTAATGCAGCGTGTATCATTTTAAAGGGAGATTTATTTGTGCCTGACATGACGAAACATTATATATCATTTTCATAGTCAAAAAAAAATATATGTATATATATTTAGCAAAATTGAAAAATTTTTTCAAGTGACACAGGCAGCTTGCATTAAGTATACCGATTTCACATCACTCATAAACCCCCTCTATGCAAATATTTCTTTAATATATTGCATTTTTTATTTGATATAAAAATATTTGTCATTTAAAATACAAGAAAGTATTAGTACTTATATAAATATCTCTAACATAGTTGAATATTTTCTATAAATATAGATGAACAAATTGTGGACACTCAATAATTGATTTATCACAAAATCCTTCAAAATGTAATGCTAATTTTTTTAAAAGAAACAACACAACTTAGATAATATAATTTATGAATTCATCCCTCCAGCCATTTAATATAAATATTTCTAATGGTAGTTGAAAATAAATCCTGGTTGGCTTCATATAAATTAAAATATTTTTAACTAATCAATCTAAATTCAATGTAATTCAACTTTTTTTAATATTCATATATAATATATAAATTTTAATTTATATATTATATATAAATTAAAAATATTTCTTTGTTTAAATTATTAATTATTTTTATAAATGCTTTAAAATTGTATGATGTTTTAAAAAGCTTCCTTAAATTATTAAATGACGGTTAAGGAAACATTTTATCTATTTTCAGAAATTTGTTTCAAAATAAATTATTTGTTTTCATTTGATCTATCATTAAGATTTATTACCTATAGTTTTTAATTTATAAAATCATCAGAACTGAAGCTCAATTTAAATTGTATTAAATTATAATTGTTTGGGAAATAATTTAAAAAAATTATTCTAGCTATAATATTATTTTTTAATATAATTTTTTGTGTTTAAAACTGAAAAAATTTTTCTGCTAATATGTCTGCGATAAATTCTAAATATGTTTCAAAATATATACTATTAAGTTTCCTTGAGAAAAATTTTTAAAGGATTTATAAAGTTGATAAATGAAAATCAGACAATTATATTATTCTTACAAGTCTGCTAAAATAAACGGAAAACATTTTTAATAATTAATTTAATAATAATGTGCTTATCTTAATTTTTATATAAATTTTTACAATAACAATAGCCAAACTTTGCTAGTTTTTAAAAATGCATTTGAATTCATTGAAAAAATTGCCACTTATAACCAGTTGGAGCAATGATAGTTAGTGAGGAAAGGAAGACATTTTCCGTCGCCAAAAGATAACGGGTCGAATACTTGACTCAGACAAATATTTTCTTGGAAAGGCTTATAGTAACAATGAGTTGCATGCCTCCTCACTGGTATTCTGGGGAAATTTGAAGTATGAGAGTTTCGGGACTGTCCTCTCGCCTTTTGAGTGCGAGTCAAAATTACAAAGTGGCAGTTTGTGTTGTGCGGATTAGAATAATATAAATATGAAATTGAAAGTTTCGTAAATTGGAGAGTAGAAGTTCTATACTTACTCAGGAAGCAAACTAACCAATTTTTGTGTGAATTGTATGTAGATTCTATCTTATTTTATAGATAATGAGAACTATTCCAAAAGATATCAAAGAAGCTCTGAAGTACTCTTCTAAAAATGTTTCTGAGAAATGAACAATTTTAGTCATTAATTATAAAGAAATTTTCAAATTGAAAATGAAATTTGCTAAACTTCCACTTTTCAAAAATGAAAATTCTTCTAATCTTATACTGTCTGATTCCCCTTGAGATTCAATGTTTTGAATTGAAAAATATTAATTATGTATTTAGAATACGTTTTAATTTTCAGGAACACTTTCATAAGTGGTATATATATATGAAACCACACAAATAAAATTTTTACTTTAAAATATATTAATAAATCAAATCCTCTGTTTCGAATTTCGAATATATGTATACAAACACACATAGATATGTATATGCTATAGTTTTCTTTCACAAGAATATTTTATACCAAAACAAAGTCACTGAATCATTTCTTCAGAAAAAAAGTTTTCATTTTTAAATAAAATAATTTATTATTCTCGCACTCAAACATCATTTATTATTTAAAAGTCTTAATGTTGAGATTTGCGATTTTGCTTAGTTGAATATTTTTAAATTTAAATTAAACTTTAGTTTTAATGTTTTTTTAGAAAGTTTTATTTAAAATCTTCTAATTAATATTTTGCAGTTAAAATACAAAATCATAATTCATTCCATACGACAGAAAAAAATGTGTTTATAAATGGATTATATTTTCAGTAGTTATTTTTTTTGTTTTATTTAATGAAATATTTAAAAACGTAATTACTTGTTTAAGAAACAGTCGAGAACTTTTCAATTAAAATTGAAAACAACATGCTTTTTATGGTAGCTTTTAAAAATCTTTTCTACTCATTAAAGTTTGATTAAAACTTACTTATAAGTTTTTCGTTTTTTCAAAATTTCATTAAGAAATTCAATAGGACGAAATGATTTTACTTGTCTTGTATTAACTAAGTAAAATAATTTTGAACACCCAAAAATCTTTCTGTATTTTTTGCATATTTTTACAAATATTATACCTTCTTAATTACTCTCTTTAGATTCTTATTCCTTCAGTTTTCCTATAAACTTAATATCAGTCAATAATATCACGTTACCACGAAATGTTTATTTAATTCTTTAACATTCTTAGAGAGATAAGTTTGTTACTTTTTAAAGTCATTGAAAGTAAAATGAAATAATCTGCTTTTATGTTGACTTTCTTTTAGATAAATTTATAAGTAAATATTCAAGTGTTAATAATAGAATAGGAAATCAAAATAAAATAAATATTCAAGGGAGTGAACATTAAAAGATTGTTTCGTAATGAAATGGATTAATTTAAAATAAAACTGAATACTTATTTTGATAAGAACATGTAAACAGAAAATTTAGAAGCACTACCGACTGGCATTTTATTTTCTATAAAAATAGATTTTCTGATGGATAATTTAGTAACTTGATGTGAAGAAAAAAACAAAACAATGATATTTTGTTTGCTCTGAATATGTCTTCAAAGAAATAAAACTGACAGAAAATAACTGATACTCATTATTTTGTCCAGATAGTTTTGGACCAAACTGTTGCCATTAAATCCCTTGTAACTCATAACTTGATGTACGGCAATAACTTTCTTGTGTCAAGTTCTCGACTTTCCTAACAACCCATCATAAGTTTGAGAAAAAATATCCAGTAAAAAAGTAAATTGTATTGGAGTCTGTGGCGAAAAAATGCTTTTTATAGTGTTTATTTGTCAGCTTTTACTATCACATTGAGTTGTGCTTCTCTAGTATAACCAAGAAATTTCTAATGACAATATATTGCTTCAGCTCTACAATCCCATTTCTATCTTATTTTGTATTGTTATGATTTCATTTAATGTGTTTATAAATGCATATCTAAGAAATATAAAACTATTATGAAACTAAATAAAAAGAAATTTAAATTATTATTTTATTCCTCTTGTGTAGAATAAAGTTTTCCTAAGCATATTGTAATTAAGTAATATGCTATCGTAATTTCCATTTTAAAGTAAATGTACATAAATTATTGATATTCTGCAGAAAATTTATTTGAAATGTTTTGTCACTCACAATGAAGATAGTTTGCATACGAATGATATCTCAACACATGTTAACATGTCTAGGTAGTTTTCGAACCCCTATAAAAGCCAGAAAATTAACCTACAAAATGTTAAAATGAGTATTCGTGGTTTAACCATTTATCTATCATGCTAAAAATGATGCACCTACAGAAATTCAATTTCAAATAACGAAAATTAAGCGGTACACAATATGGACAATATATAAAATTAGGAACAAAAGAATATTTGTGTCAGCAAAGAGTTATGCTTGTCAGCCATGTGTTATATTTAGGAACTCTCAATGTATTTTAGAAATATTATATATAATTGAGATTACTGTTTATTCTGATGTGAAAACTATGATTAAAGACTGTATTTTCAATGTAAATATTACGTAACAATTTTCAGATCATTTCATATATATAAGACACTGGAACATTTTTTTTTAAAAAAAAGCAGCCAAGATGTTAAATTGCATGTTCTTTTAATTCGCAAATTTGAATCTCTGAAACAAAATTTCATACCTCAAAAAAAAGCTGTTTTAATAAAAAATATTGAAATAATTTGTTAGATTAATAAAAAAATTTTCAAATGATATTAACTTTAAGGAAATACTTCAACATCTTAAAACAAGAAAAAAAAATATTGAAAGCAAAAGCTGATAAAGTTGAACATTTCAACCAATCTAATAATCATAAAATATGAATAAACATTTATCACGTAAAAAATTGTCCTATTTGATTCTCTATATGTAACAAACTCAATTTATATTAGGGGAAACTAAGGAGATAGAAACACTATAAAAATACGTTAACAATGTGTATACAAAAATTATACAAATCAAATACATCTCTTTGCAGTCAATAAATTAACTTTAATATTAAAATGAAAGAAATTCAATAATATTTTAATTATAATGCATTATTTCAAAAAATTATAAAGAAATATAATCTATAGGATCATTTTTTTCACTCAGGTATAATTACAATTTAGCTTATGATTAAAGTTTTTAAAAAAGAAAAAATCTTTCTTGTTTTATGAAGTCTTTCTTCTACTTGGAAATAACTCTGTTTGTATAATTGTTTTCTAAGTTCTTTTTATAATACTACTTAAAATTTTGATAGTATTTTTTTGTTCAGTCTTTTAGATATTAACATTTTAATTCATTAAATTAGAAATAAAATATCCATTACATTTTTATACAAATCAATCATATTTAAGATTTTTCGTATTCAAAGGATTTGTTGTTTAAATTATACATTTTATTTTATTACATTTTAAACTTATATCATTTATTTATTTTTTTTAAAAATTGTACATCAAAAACCTACATTCTGTAATTACATTACCATCACTTGTTTTTTAGACAAGTTTTACTATAAAATAAAAATATAGAATTTTGTTTGTTAACTAGAAATTTCAATTCAATCAATATCTCATAAATTTTGCTTTGTTAGTGACATCATATATATTACGGTATCTAAAAACTGTGAGAATATGTCCTATTCCCAAACATTATTCATTATAACAAATCATTTAGACTATAAATAATCACCTGGTCTTATAACTCATCGGAGGAATTTTTTTATCAAATTTAATACATATTTATTTTAGATAATATCGGTTGCTCTATAAAATTTGAAGTAAAAAATCTATCATCCAATTTGTTTCTGAATTTATATCATAAATTTATTCATTTTGAAATAGAATTACTCTTATGATCATCTTTCTCTCTCTCTCTGTATATATATATATATATATATATATATATATATATATATATATATATATATATATATATATATATATATATATATATATATATATATATATATATATATATATATATATATATATATATATATATATATATATATATATATATATTGGTTTCAGAATGGGATATAAGGATGAATTTACTACAAATAGAAGAACACAATAGTATGTATGTTTGCTTTTAGGATCACAAGGAATGAAATGTATCACTACTAAGATTGGATTGATGATAGTTTTATATTTAACGATACATTCACATTTTCTTTCGTTAACATATCCACAAATATGCTTAAAGAGCTGCATTTTCATTATTTAGTACATTTACATTTCCGTACATAAATTTTATTTCCCTTTGGGTGTAATCATGAGAAAGTAGTGACTTAGTACTTGGGCATCATTAGTAATAAGTTATTCGTACATTTTCATAGGGATAATTTTTGTTCTTATTTTCATATTTCTTTTCTAAAATTTTGAGATATTCAGTGTCGTCATTGTAATATTAAATAGGTATCTCATTAATTATGTTGACAACCCGATTATTTAAACTGAAAATTAATTAATACAATAAATAATTATTTGCTTTTTAGGTAGCTAAGTTGAAGCTTTTTATATGATCTCGTTCATTTTTTAAGATATTCGAAGACAGAGAAGTTTTAACCTTAGCATCCGAAAACGAAATTTGTGCTCTTGGTATTTTTTTTAACTCTTTCTATACAATCTCTTTCTTTTTTCATTTCAAGTCAGCTTGAGGATTTAGGTCATTTAAGTATAAACTATTTTGTCTCTGATTAAAAATTTTAAATTAATGTTCTTAAAATTTCTTCAGCGGATATTACTTTTCGTTCTAGAGTTCCAAACATTGTTTGAAAAGCATTATTAAACAATTTAACATGTATTGATTTAAGCGTATTAAGATATAATGACTATGTTTGTCACAAAGAGTATTGAGAAATAAAGTATTTTGATTTTAATTAATAAAATTATCAAATTTTTTTCTGTAATTTTATTTCTTGAAACATACTTAAAAAAACCTTGAAGAATTATTTAAAATTTAAAAATTTAGAAACGGAAATATTATAGGCATCATGCAGAAAACGATTTTAAAAATTCAAATGAGGAACTTCAAATTTTTGAAAAAATAATTTGTACATTCAAAATAGTAAATATTTTACTCAAAATCTTTATTTAGTAAAAGGTTAAAAACCTTATATATTATAAAATAAAATATTACTGACTTTTCTATTTAATTTCTTCTGATATTGTATCTGAAATAAAAGTAAGCACATTTAACTGAAGCGTATACCTTTTCTTGTAAACAAAATTCATTATATTTGTGATTTAAATTCAATTTTTTCAAAAATCTAATATATATACGAGAGTTACTCTAAAATTTTTGAGATACGCAGAGGCGAGAATTTACAAAATAAAAATAACGGTTTAATTTTAAAATACAAAGTATTTTAACACAGACGAGACTGTTTTTTATTGACTTACTTCAACTTGCTTAGCGCAGAATAAATTTTAAATGGAAAAGAAAATGAAGTTGACGCGAGAACATTTTCGCACTATGATTTTCTACGATTTTAAAGTAGGATTAAATCAAGAAGAATGCGTTCAACAGTTGCAAATTAGCATTTGTTGATGAATCTCTAGCTCATGCTACTGTATTCAGATGGTTTAGAGAATTTAGAAGAGATCACAGTTTTCTCCAGGATGAAGAACACACAGGAAGGCCGCCGTCGGCAGTAATCATGGATAATGTGTCTGCCATACGAAAAATGTTAATGGATGATAATCGCTGTACCTATCAAATGATACAGAAGGAACTTAACATTGGAACCGCAGTCATACACAAAATCATTCATGAAAAATTACATATGAAAAAAAGTAGTTTGCCGTTGGGTTCCCCATAATCTAACTGAGCACCAAAAAGAGAAGCGTGTCAAAATCAGTAAAGAAACTCTTAAATTGCTAAATGATGGTGCCACCGCATCATTTCTAAAATTGTAACAGGTGATAAAACGTACTTGCCATATTTTGACGTTCCAACACGTCAAGAAAGGAAAGTATGGGTTTTTGAAGATGATCCCACGCCGACAATGGTGGAAAAACAATGCGCACAGAAAAAAAATGTATGCCGTTTTCTTCAGAAGTACGGGATTGATCAAAGCCATCAAGTTGGAAGGACAGAAGACAGTGACAGCAAACTGGTATACCACTAAATGTCTTCCAGAAATTCTACAAGAACTGTGTGTTAGGGGACTAATGCTTCACAATGACAATGCATCTTCACATGAAGCCGGATTAATAATTGAGTTTCTTAAACAAAAACAAATTAACGTGATCGAACATCCGCCGTATTAACCTGATCTAGCTATGTGGGACTTTTGGTTATTTATTAATCTAAAAAAGAACTTACGTCAACGTCGTTTTCATTCAGAAGGAGAGGTTGATGTGGTTATAAATGCATTTTTTTCATCTATTCCAAGAAATGAATGGTTTGAGGCATTTAATCTGTGGAAAATTCGTCTACAAAAGTGCATTGATGCTGGAGGAGAGTACCTTGAACACACCTAAAATTTTGTAAAAGTAACTTTTAAAACCTAGTTGTATATCAAAAATTTCAGAGTGACTCTCGTATAATAAGAAAAATATTTGTCTTACTTTAATTTTGCTATATTTCTTATTATCTGAGTGTACCTAAATATTTTATGAAAATATAATTTTGATTACTATAATAATATACTCAATTAATTCCAAAATTTACAGGTGATCCTAAACTAATGCTATGATAAAATTATAATATTTTGTTAAATAAAGTATGTATGTTAAAATGCTTATAAATGCGTTCATGCTACTCGTATTTTCTGTTTTACTTATTGCATATTCTGAGAGAATTTATATGTCTTTACCAAAACTTTTTTCCTAGATCATATTATTTGATCTAATAGTTTTTTCGGATCCCAACAAAAGCTCTTAGTCCTAAAAATATTGAAATTGGTATTAGTAATGACAAAATTCATAACATTTAGAATTTTATTAAATGTTATCCGGAGCAAATATTATTTTCTATTATAAACTAGTTTATAAAAATAAATTGATTTTATTCTTATATATATATATATATATATATATATATATATATATATATATATATATATATATATATATATATATATATATATGTATGTATCGTTTTAACATATTGAGAAGGGGGATAAAGAATGAATACCCTTTCAGATGGGGAATAATAAAGTTGCATTGCACTCTGAGAGGCAGTATAGAGGAATATTAGAATTGCAACCTGAATTTAAAAGGAAGTTGAAAAAACAACAACCCTCAACCTTAGATCTTCAGCAAGTTGGGGAACAGCAAAAAATTGGGAAGCATTTGTTCCAAGAAGATAAAATACTGTTCGACTTTAAAACTGTGTGACATGACGTAAAAGCCTACTAGGATACCGGGGTGCAAAATTTATCTACCTTTTCGTGGTACACCCTTTAAACGTATTCCATACGGCAAAAGAGTTTACAATTTTCGGCATGCTCTGTTGTTGACAAAGCTATCGTGAGATTTCAAGCTTCTAAACTACAAGAAAGGATAAAATCCAAGCGGAAAGACGATCTCGTGAACTGATGGTCCATGCCGTGAAGTTGTGGCGTGGTTTCGACTCCTAATAGGTCACGACTATCTGACTGAACCATGCACCACATTGCCATCTTAAATTTTCCCCGACTGTCTGCTCTGTAACTTGACAGAGCCCATGAATAGGACCCACTTCCACCGCTGTGCTGCATTGCATGGCAGCTCTGAATCCTCACTTTATTGGCAAACCAGAAAACTTTTGGGGCAATAACTCCGGTCACCTCATTTACGTTTACATAAACGTATTCACCTGTCCTATCTTCCTTTCATGTCTATTTTGTGATTTTTCATGTGTTTTATTTATTCCTTGTAATTGACCTGTCACAGGAAATAAAATGAGCTTCCATAGATACCTGCCAAAACATTTTCGGAATATTTCTGTAGGTGTTTACGACAGGTACTGTAGTGTTACAAATGTGTTGATTGCACTTGTTTAAAATGAATTTTCTGCTGAATACTGTCTTATCGCTTAATAATGCAGAAAATCTTGATTCGTTATTCTTCATTCCCTGATCCATTATACAAAGGCTGCTTGGAAAGGATAATCACCTCAATGCAAGGATTGCATTTTCTACAAGTGATAGAAATGCATATGATCCTCTTGTAATATACAACACATCTCTGATTGACAAATACGTATTTTGTCTGCCACTACTCGCAAAGTGGAAGGACGGTCTTCAAATGAAGTTAAAACTCGCTTTTCCATTTCTGGCATTCATGCATTTTGCGAATATTTTGCATTGCTCTTTGAGATTCAAAATGAACCGATTTCGCAATCATCAATCAAATCTAGATCATATAAGATGATTTGGAATGCGACGAACTGGAAACTGTTGTTTGTGCAATGTTCGTGATTCATGGCCATTGCCTTTTGCTTTCCCATATGCGAAGTACTTATTTGTCAATTCTTCATACTCCTCTATATTATTCATGAAAAGTTTTAGACAATGTTAACGAGATTATAAAAGGCAAAGTTGATTTTTCATTGAATTTCTCCGGCACCCTTTAGGAGAAAAATACAGTTTCTTCTCAGGGGAAATTTACATATGATAAATTTTTTAGAGTTTAATGAGATATGCTACGTCACTTGATTTGTATTTCATCTGCACTTAGGTATCACTTGTACGCACGGACAACACAATAAAATAATGAAAACTACAAAAAATATTGAGTCTATATGAACCAAACACTTTATCTGGTGCAAAAGACGCAAGTTAGAGTGGAGAGCATGCAAGAATTTGGTCTAAAAACGCTTTGAAAGGAATCTCAATATTCGAGAATATAGCCATGACTATATCCAGGCCCCTTATTCTTTCGTAAGGCGTTTCTACTTTTCTCTTTTTAGAGTGGAATGTGATTATATGCTCTTTGGAAATAAACGTTCATATATATGTGTGTGGGTGAGTGTGTTTGGGTGTGTGTGTTTGTGGGTGGGTGCGTTTGTGGGTGGGAGTGTGTTTATGGGTGGGTTTGTAAATTAAGCACTTCTTTCACATTTTATTTACATTTTTGTCTTTAATTTAAGGACAATTTTTATAAAAACCACTTAAATATTACGGAAAATTATTTAGTACAATTTAAAATGTAAAATTTCTAATTGTAAATACATAGCTTGCTTGCTGCTACACAGCACTTGGTTTCAGATGTGAAATGAACAAGAAGTTAAGACAAGTGCATTCATATTAGATACAGTAGAAATTACCTTATAACTACGATTATTATGAGTGCCATTTTATACTTAATAGAGATAAATTAAAAGTATTTTTAAACTCAAATTAAAAAAATAAACTTACTAAAAATGCATATATGGGTATTAATTTGAATTCAGGAATTTTATGCAAAGCATTTAATGAAAAATATTTAAATCTCTATTTAAATAATAAACCGAATGTTTTAAGTAAAATGCTTCCTAAAAAATTTATCGATTATTATGATAGCCTCGCATATAATCTCTTGAACTTCTAAAATTTAAAGATTTAAATGAAAAAACAAGTAAACTGAAGTCCTTGTAAAAAATTGGATAGACTGTGGATTTCAATAATTATAACACTAGTATTAAATGATTTTCAAAAATACATTTTTCAAAAAGAAGTATAGCAAAACTTCCAATTAAATAAACGTATGAATAAAATTTTGGATTTGTATTTTAAATTTTCAACAGAAAATCGGTGATAAATATTACGATTATGAATTAGAAATCATCTTATTATTCAGGTCTCAAATTATTTATTTATAAATAAATGGAATATTTTGAATTTACAAAACTAAACAGTGAAACACCAGAATATGTAAATATTTAAAGTTATCTAAATAAACAAAATGAGAAATACAATAGATATGGAAAACAAACGACACAATAAATTCATGCTTCTTTTTCTAAGGGATTTACTGTGGAAAAAGAAAATAGGTTAAAAATTAAATTAAATAAAACAGTGTGAAGGATTATAGGAAAAGAATTAGTAATGAATACGAAGAACATATGATGAGGTTTAAGAATATAAACTTAAGTTTTACTTGTAAACTTAATTTAATACACGTTTACTTTTAAGCATAAAATGGCACTTTTGATTGTAGATGAGAAATACAGACATCGTTGATTGTTCCTCTGTTTTAAATACTTTAAATATTTCATCATACATCAAAGTAGCTTTTTTTAATGATGATAAATTTTATTAACTTATTTTACTGAAGTGAAATTAATAGCATTTAAAATTTTAATTTTTATTCGCATTATAAAAATTTTGATACTTTAAGGATATACTATGATGGAATTTTTATCAGAGGGTTATATGATTTAAATTTTAAAAATTTTAATTCAATATAAGATCATCTGTATTGCTTTTTCATATTAATATATTTTGAACTTATTGAATTTTTAGTAATACATGAAATAAATCTTTGATTTCAAGTTACTTCAGTTAAAACAACATGATAGGTTTGAATGTTTTCTTACAGAGATATTTGATGGGATAAGAACATCATCTTAATAAAATCTTGTTAAGTTTGTTTTTAAAAAGATCACCAAAATTTAAGAATATTCTGTTGATAATTCTTTTTGAATAAATTCCAAAAACAATTTTTCAAATAATTATGCAGCGCTTATTTTGAAGCTCATTTCCCATTCTAATTTACTCATATTTTTCTATGTGTTCCATAAACATTTATAAATTCTAACATTTTATTTCAATAAACTGAAATTAGGAACATCAAAACTCAGGATTTGAAGAAATTAACTGAACTTTCTCGTTAACTACTCTGTGAACAAAACCAATAAAAATCTTTTTCACAATCCCGGTATTTGGGCATACATGCCTAAATGATTATTATAAATGTTTAAATGAATCTTCCTCTTATTTTTAATTATATCTTATAATGCGACATTCCACATTTCAAGAAAACATTATATCCATATCAATTATAGAAAACATATTAAATAAATGATAATAATAATATTGTTATGATAATAACTGATTTCGTGCTTGTTGAAAAAAAATTCGATTTACTAATGTATTTAATATAAAAAAATATTCTGAGTTACAAAGGTTCACTTTTCTATTGTGATCCTTTTTAGCAACAACCAGTATCTACGAGACAATTCTAATCAAGTATAGTTTCCGGTATATAGTCTTTTTTAAATAATTATTCTGTGAGTTTGATTTAAACTTTCTTAGAATAGGATAAGTATTCACAATGCCAATAAATCTGATATACTGAAACGACTTTCCTTAAAATATACACTATAAAATGAAGAGAATTTTCTTGCATCAGTATTAAGTTCCATGATCATAAAATTTATAAAAATAAGCATATCATTTTATACTTACTATTTTAGTCAAAATCATTCATCTAGAAATAAATGTTTTAATAATGAATAATATTTCAAAAATGAATATTTCATCTAGAAATAAATGTTTGCAAATGAAAGGCGGACATTATTTATGAAAGTTTTCAAACGAGACTCCTTGCTCTATAAAAATGTTAATTTATGTTAATTTATAAGAAATAATTTTATCTGACTAAAATTACTATAATAAAATTTAAAATTAACTAAAATTTTCAAGTACAAAAAAGATATTAAAAATATCAAGTTTGAAATTTGCTAAAACTATAAGAACATAAAATGAAGCAGCCTAGCGCGTTGACTGTACATAAATTTCGATCGAATAGAGAAAAAGTATTATGCATTTAAAAACAGTTTTCTGGATGAAAATTAGTAGTGAATTAATTCATTTTAATTTTATATAATCATTTGTAAAAGAAATGACATTGGTTTATAAAAATTATATTCATCAATACATTTTTATGTATTTTTTCTAACTGCAAGATGAAAAATAAATTGAAATAAATATAAACAAAACCATAATTAAGCTGATCAATGTCTCAGAATAAATCCGTTATGACAATTTAATTACCAATAATTGAAATTTATATATTTCAAATAACGTACAAAAATCCTCATTACAAAGCTTTCTTAGCTGTGTATTTTATCGCAGAAAATTTTCATTTAATATAAGTACATATGATATTTTACTATGCAATTGTAGATATCTTTTTAACGGTTGAATTTTAACCACACTCTTTAAGCATGTGAATGATTGATACATCACTAAGGTTTAAATTTTAAGGATTAAATATTAAAAGATTCGGATATAGAAGCATCTCTTCACCCAATAGCACAACCAAATCTCCATTTACACGGCGAATAGCATTCCCCAGACAATTATTTCTCCTAGAAATCCTATCCGCGAACTCTAGAAGGATAAGAGCGTCTCATGATCGGGCCAGTGGCAAATCTCTGTCGTCCCATAATATCCCCTAAGCTCACCTGATGCCTCAGTCTAACCTCGTAAACATTAATGTTATATAAAGCTACCTTATTTACTGCGATTTCCTTCTGGTCGGCATTGGATTAATCGCTATAACCATTAGCTTGTCTTTGTTATGGACACTTGGCCACGTGTTTCTCCACGGAAAAGCCTTTGTCTCGAGGTCAAAAGGCTTCCTAATGGATTCATTGGATAGGTCTTAGAGTGATTCCAAATGCCTAAAGGCGTGCTGCGTGTCTGTCATGTGGAATTAATGAATAAGAAATCTTTCTTAAGCACTTTTCGAGGAATATGAAAAATTTCTTATTTATCCTTTTCATAGTTTTAAGAGCATTTGAATTTTTTTTTGTTTCTTTCCCCTGCATTTATATTCGTTTTACATGTCCTTAAAAATATGTAAAATAAATAACAATTATATTAATGAAGTGTTATTTATTAAATGATACTATAATATATTATTAAATTATATAGAAATTTTCTTTTCAAAAGATAGTTCAAATAAAATTTTAAAATAAAGTTTGGAATTGAAATGGAAATTTCTCGAAAATTTATAATTAAAATTTTATACTTTTTAACTGTAAAAAATCGATTTTGGAAAATAAGATAAGGTTTTATGCATGATTCAAAAGAGTTAATAATTTATTAAATAAAAATCTTGAAAAATTATTTGATTACAGGAGTTAAGCAGATATTTTAATCAAAGATATCATTTTGATTCAAATAAGTTAGATTTTCCATATAAAAGTATAGGTGTAAAAAATTTTAAAATACAAAATTAATAATATTTGAAAGTACAAGAAATTATAAACAGTTTGTAAATTTTGAATAAATTATGTCAAAAATAAGTAAACAAACATCCATTTTCATTATTTGTAATCGAATTTTACCAATTCTTATCTTTAAAATGATCTTTGATATTCTATATTTTTAGAAATTTTCATGCTTTTAAAGTATGGTTCAATGGTTTTTACTATGAGATGGATATAAATTTCTATAACATGTCTCATCAAATGTTTCCATTATTTAATGAGATATATAATTTTGAAATATACATCTTTTTCCATTTCCAAATGCAATTAAAAATATGCAATGTATAAGTATTCTAGGATATTAAAAAAATATACAGTTTTAAAGGAAGATTTCTTATATATATATATATATATATATATATATATATATATATATATATATATATATATATATATATATATATATACCTCATAGAGAACAATATCTGTGGGAAAACAATGCTTGAGACCAACGATAATTCTGTCTGTACAGTATCTTTCTACCTCATTCCTTACATACAAATATATATATATATATATATATATATATATATATATAACAGTTGTATGTAAGGACTGAGGTAGAAAGATACTGTACAGACAGAATTATCGTTGGTCTCAAGCATTGTTTTCCCACAGATATTGTTCTCTATGAGGCTGACCTCAGGCCTTGTCATTGAGAAGAAGAGAAAAATGTGCAAAATACATTGCAACACTTATAAGTCTTAGACCCTATAAAAGAATATTTTTTATCTGAATAGACAGATAATCAAAAGCTGAAGGAGGATAGCCCTCTTTGTATTATGGATAGTCTTTGTTCTTGGGGCCTTATATTAGAGGCTTTGGGGTATTCTGAAATTCAATTTATTGATACCGGTAACTTTTAAGGAAGTTCTGAGAATGGATTTTATTCCCTTCCAAGCTCTTGTCTTCTAAACAGATGAAAGCATATCAGCCTTGGAAAAACTGGCAATGGTGTTCTTATTTGTATGTATGGGTGAACATGGATATTATTTTAGAAATTCTGAACATAGTTCAGTTTTTTGCTATGGGCTTATTGTTATTAGAGAGGAATTAATCTTGCTTTAGAGGCTGTTACGGATGATATTTGAGTACTAGTCGACAGTTAAAGTTCCATTGAGTGCCTGAAATATTGGCCTCATATTTTAGATAAATTATTCTATAATTGGACAGGACATTATTCTATAACTGGCTGCTTTGATCCATTGTGGCAATATGTGTTTTCAGTGGATTCCCTCGCATGTGGAAGTTTACGGAAAACGAAGCTGCTGACCAGCTTGCAAATGAAGATAGCAAATTCCTCTGTGCCTCTTCCACTAAACTGAGTATTTCTGAGATCCACTCCCTGTTTTTGGCTAACATTTGGAGGACTCCCACTGATCGCGCCTAGTACGCTGCTGAGTCCCCTGGATCGTCCTTGCAGAGCTTCTGTTCAATGGAGACCTGAGGATTTCTGCACCTTGCGGCTGTTCTACCATTGCTTTTCCTACTCATATCTTAGCCTGTAATGCTTACTCTGGGAGATAGCTATTGATTAGGGAGGATGTTGTTCTTGATCTAATTGTGCGGCATGGTCTCTTTTACTTGGTTTAGTTTATCTAAGCTATGCCAAGGTAAGGCGATAAACAATAACAACAAAAACTATATATATATATATATAAACTTGTCTCTTTATTAGCGAATAAAATACTTTAAAAAATATTCTTATTTCTCAGCTTTAACTTTAATTTATTTTGTTATTCAATAAAAAAACAATTGATAATTTCGAATAAATTATAAAAATTTGTCTAAGATATCTAAATGTATTTTATCATTTAATTTGAATATTTGTACATTACAAAACGAAAAATATAAGTGTTCCATCCACACACATACAACTATTTACTGACTTTAATTATCTTTTATAAACCCTACATAAAAATTACTCTAACCTGTATATTAGTATACTATTTTTAAATTATTTACAAAATTATTCAACAGTTACTTTTATATCCTTAATGAAATTCTTGAATTATTGAACAAAATTCTTAGAAAAAATTATATACTTAACACATAAGATTTTAATTACTTTTTTTTAATTTCTTAAATGTTCACAAGTTTTTAAAATGGAAGTTTATTATATTTTATTTCAAACTTGTTAATAATTAATTTAAACTTATTTGAATTAGTAATTTTAACAAAACTTATGCAATTTCTTTCATAATGTAATTGATTTTCATTATAAAGGGGGGGGGATGCATATAGAGCTCTGACACAACTTTATTGAAATCTATAGTAGCAACATTTTTGCATGATGGGATAAATATTCTGGCAATTAAAACTGATGATTTCGGGATTGCGAGTATTATACAGAATAATCTCTTTGTGGAAATATTCGTCTGAGAAACTTTGATTTCTGCGGTGTTTATTAAGAATGTTTAATGGTGGAAATACCTTGACTTTTAAACATAATCAATCGTTAGCATACCAAAGTACTTCCTCTCTCAGGAGTTCGCTTTCAAAACAAGATCTGATTTTACATATGGCAAATTAATGAAGATTTCTATTCTCGCCTTTTCCTTAATAAGCGGCAAGCAATGCTGCTTATTAGAGCAAGCATCAGTGCGATTATATGTAGGACCAAGTTGTATCTATCAAAGCGTAATTCCTCTAGTAATGAACTCGTTGAGCTGAACCTCCAGTCCCGACGCAAACGACATTAATGTGTTCCTATTTCATGGAATTAGTTCCTAACATGTGTCATTAATATCCCAGTACGAGGCATTTCGATATTCACCTACCTGAGGAAAGCCTAAGTTAGCGCGACCACAGCCAAGCAAGAGCTACATAGTTGATTGATAATGCTTGCCAACTGGCTAACACTCATTAACTAGTAACGCATGTACAGAACTTTGGCCAGAAGGGATGTCTCCTATAAATGACAGCTCAACTGATTGCTCACATCACATTTGATTGATTGCTTTTTGAGTCAGTGAGGAAAGCCCGGTTTCATTTAGAAATATTGAGATATTTAGAAGCTGCGGTTTGCTTTTAAATGTGAAAGTATTTCTCTGCCAATATAATAAATATCGAAAATGATTCTTGAAGAAACATTCTATTTATTTATTTATTTATTTTTTACTTTTTTAAGAATATTACATTATTCAAATCATAAAATTTAATTAAAATTGAATATAATTTCAATAAATTATTAAATTATCTAAATATAAATTTTTTCTCTGAATAATGTTTACAAATCTAAAATATATAAAATGAGAGTTTGTTAAATTATAAAATTCAACAGATTTTGCTATTATTAGGGGGAATAAAAACATAAAAAGTAACAATAAAAGAAACTTGATTAAAATTTAAACTAATTTTATTAGAATATAAATTGTTAGAAATATAAAAACCACTGACAAATCAAGTAACTATAAATGATTGCAAAATTATAAAATTATTGAATTATTTTTTTTATAAAAAATAGTTATTTTATACATTATTTTGCAAATAATTCAAACAGGAAATATAACTAACTATATTTCAAATGATTTGTCATTTTATACAACCAAAGATTTTTATAACCAAATATAGTTTGGTGCTTCAAATTTCTATATACTTAATTTCAGAATCATTAATTCCATTTATGGCAACTAGTAACAGTCATACGGGAATATATATTTAATGAGGCAACACAGTTTATTTTTTTTAGTATAATTTCAAATTTTTTTTTTCCAAAACACTTATTAAATAATATTAGGATTGAAAATGTATTATTTATATATATATATATATATATATATATATATATATATATATATATATATATATATATATATATATATATATATATATATATATATATATATATATATATATATATATATATATATATATATATATATATATATATATATATATATATATATATATATATATATATATATATATATATATATATATATATATATATATATATATATATATATATATATATATATATATATTATTAGCTTTAAGAGATATAATTTTAAATAAATAAGTGGATACTGTATTATAAATTTAGAAACATTTACGCAGTAATGAAGATTTGATGAAAGTGTATGAAATTAATTTTTGAAATCTTAACCATCACAAAAGTACAAGACTCAATATTTCAAAACAGAAATATTTCACTACAGAGAATTAAATATGAAAATACATTCATTATAAACACATAAATGGAATTCCAAACTAAAGCAGTCTATATATAAGACTATAAAAATAGGAAAATGGAAACTCGTTGATTTTAAAGGCATTTTTATTCAAAAGGAAAATGCAAATCGCTAAGATTTTAAGGGCATTTTAAACTTATTCGTATTTTGATTTTGAAATACAGAATATAAATTTTGCAATATAATATTAACATAAAACATATTTTTGTGAATATTTATTTGCCAAATGCAAAGAATTGAAATAATTTACATACAATTATTTTATATTAAATGTGAAGAATGCTTTTGTCTCACAGAAATCAATATGAGATAAAGTAAGTAAATTGAAAATCTGCAGACACCATTCAGTTTTGTTTTAAAAACGTATCTAACAGTATCCTATATAATAATAGTATTCACCGTTATATTTTATGGCAAAAATGTATTAACTAATAGAATTTGAATTGCTCGGTATTTTCCATGAAATTTTGTAACTAAGGATAACTTTATTATTTGATGGTAATTCTCACAGTAAAAATTTTATTGTTTCTCGTATAATCATTAATTTTTACTGCTAATAAAGATAAAATAAATTAATAGATTTTTATAGGATCTTGTCTTATTTGTCACTATAATATCAAGTTTTCTGGGATTGGTAGCTTAAGTATGTATAACTAATAGATAAAAATATTTGCAATTTTAACGAGATAAACTTTCTGAGAGATGCTTTTTTTTTTTTTTTTAATAGCGCTATTCTAATCATTTAAAGAAATTCTCTTTTTTATGTATATATAGATGCATATTCACTTCAATATCACAGATTACAACATGCTTCCTATGAAATATTAATTGGTTAATATTAATTGAGAAATATTTATGTTCAGTTACATTCTATAACTATTCCTTTATTCTTCTTTATATATTTAAAGCTATTCCGCAAACTTTTTTTTCTGTTTTAAGTTTCAACATTAAAATTAATTTAAATATTGCTAAGTTATTAAATATATGTATAATCTTGTATAATGATATTTTTTCTTACCCTGAAAATCTAGAAATGAATGTTTATTATTTGTATGATATTTACGAATTTTCCATTAATTTCCTTTTTTTCTCCGAATGTTACACAGTCAATAAATTTTTGTATATACTTGAGATTTATATTCAAGCAGACACTTTCAGAATGTTTTTGATATTCAAAACTCTCTTCTTAGGTTTTCAATTTATATGCTATCACTAAAAAACATTAGTTCGTAAATGACATGTTTAAGGACTACATATCCATAAATACAAATTTATATATACTGATATTTAATATCAAAAGATTTTATTATTTTTGTGTAAAATATTGTGTGATGCATGCAACTATATGAAATTATTTATAAAATATTTCATTACAATAGCTGATGATATCATACTTTTACTGAAAAATCCGATGTTTTCTAATCACTGTTAATTTGAAAACATTTTATTGCTAGTCTTAATTATTCTAAAATTAAAAAGAACAATAATGCAAGTATATAGAAAATTTTCGATAAACATATAGGACTTGAATAATTCTTAATGTTTTGCAAAAAACAAGTTTGAATGTATTTTATTAGACCCCATAAATTGTTTGACAATGTTACTAAAATCAATTGCTATAATGAAACTAAGCCTGTAGAAAATGAGGTTTTATATGATAAACAGGAAAAGCATCTCAAACTACATTATGTTTAAGATTTGATTTAGGGAAAGAAAACTAATTTTCATGATATTAAATGAATTCTTAAAACATAAGGTGGATCCAACATCAGAATGCGGGTTACAAAACTAATATTCGTTGACTCAATATTGCTCAAAATTGTTTAATTTTATCTTTCCAATTCTCGTATTGTAGATAAGCATTTCTAAGTTGCTTGGTATGTGAAATTGGTATGCATATAAATTGATGATGTTAATAAGTAAATTTCATGGATGATATACTTCACAAAGGGCAATGAAATCCAATTTATTTTTATTACAAGAACACATATACTGTTCTTATTTTATTCTGATGCAAAGAAAGATTTCACATTCCATACTTATTTTTAATTAATTTCACATAACGTTATTTTCCTGGCGCTAATAGTCTGTAATCATTTGTAACTAAAACACGTCTGATTTTTTGATTTCACTAAAATATAAGTTTTTTTTAATCTATAGAATCATACCTGTGGCTTATAATAGATTAAAGATTTAATTAAATTTTTAGCAATATTATAGTTATGTTTAAATTTTATTGCCGAAAATAATTAAAGTAGACAAAACAAAAAAAAATATTCAACAAAGTATTTTTGAAATTTATCTAATTTGTACTTAAATTTTAAGGATAAATTAAAAAAAGTAACTAATCTCTTAGGTTCAAAGTTAACTTCTTTATTAAGTAATAACATAGTAGTATTATGTAATATGGATTTATAATAATATTTGTAGTATCAATTTAAATTTTAAGAATTGAAAAAAAGCTTACAATTTCTTAAGATTTTACGGTCTTTAGAAGATGCCCCTCATTACATTTTAAATAAGGAAAGCAAAAGTTTAACCATCAGAGTTGAATTTTGCTATTTATTATGTTTTGATAAAAATAGGAACTTAAGTATATTGTATAAAATTGTACTTTTGAATATTTAATAAAAGACTTCTAATTTGATACTTTACTTCTAATTTGCTTAGCAATCATTGTACATTTTTATAAAATATTAGTTTCTTAAATATTTTTAAAAGAAACTTTGCTGTGAAATTTAAACTCGAATAATGAATTAATTGATAAATTTCACATTGAAAGAAATGTTAAAAGTAAAATTAGTTACAATAAAGAAGAAAAAATGTTAAAATCTTTATTAATTTTAATTTGAATTATTTTAATGTTTAATGAAGAAATCACTATTCTGTGCTTCCTTTATTATTTATTAATAAAAAATAATTATCATTTAATAACCATTTCTTTAATCTGAATTTAATTTCTGTGATTGTGTATTAAATAGGAAATTATAATTTTAAGACCATCGATTATGATCTAATATTTGTAACATGAAAGACTTAGAAATATCAGATAACTAGGTTATATTAATTTATACGAAAGAAAATTAAATAATTAAATTAAAATATTTATGGTGTGTACCTTTCTTTCTACGGGTACCTATTGAGGAAAAATGTTTAGCTATAAAAATATTTACCAAAATGAATAAGAAGTTATTTATTATGTAGAAATATTTCACTTATTTTAAATACTCTAGTTTCTGCAAAATATTTCTTTTCTTAAAATCATGTATATTGCCATAAATGTCTAGATTTTTACTTTTGAGAAAAATTTTCTCTACATTCAAATTTTCCTAAGGAAACATAATTTGTCATGACAATTTATTTGATCACTTTCCCTCAACGACATATTATTTATTTTTATTCTTATATTTTTCAGATGTATTTAGTACAAATTTTTTTCTAAAATGAATAAAAATTTAAACATTAGAGGGAAATGGAATCACACAGAAAAACCATAAAATAATTTACGTTTGTGAATGATACACCAGGAAAATTCATCACCTTTTCCGTATGAAGAAGACAGTGGTTTTCATATATATGTAACAAAGGTTTGGAAGTTTCAATCCATTACTGGTTAACAATGGAAGATGGATGTGGAATTCTTATTTTCTGAGGGAACATTTGTGGGCTCAAAAGGAATTTTACCTGGATATTCTTCTCTACAACACTTAATTTCAAATCATTATCAAACAAAAAACCTCTCTGAAGAAATACGTGTTTTATATAAAATATGCTACAATATAATCTAATATTCTTAAGTTTCCATTATTCTGATAAAATTATTTTAATATAAATGGCTCATCGTAAACAAAGAAATTGTTATTTCAGAGAAAAATAACGTAAATGCCGTTTCAACGTCAAAAAACATCAGCGTTGACTTTGAACTTCTCCGTTTAAGCTTTTGTCCATTCAAGATATTTTTACATATGATTAGCTTAAAATATAATTTATAATTAATGTATGCAATAAAAATCCCATATTAATGTCAGTTTTCTGTAATTAAGTTATGATTGCAAAGATTGATAATAGATTTAAACAGGAAATAAAATTATTAGGGAGAACAATAATTTCTGACAAATATAAAAGAGATAATTTTATCTAGGACGTGAGAGAGAGAGATTAAGCCATTATATTGTTGAATAGAAGCATCTTTCAAACTACATCTGATTTATTTGCCAACATTTTGCAAGTTAAACTGTATCTGAATAATTACAACACATTTAAATTCAATTCTTTAAGTACTATAAAAAGATTCTTCAATGTGATGGTGTTAATGATCTACAAGTTTTTTTTTTTTTTTTTTTTTTTTTTTTTTTTTTTTTAAAAAAATAAAATAAAATTTTAAACTGTTTCTGAATTAAAGCATTTTCAGCAATAATTTAAATTATAAAAACAAAACATCATATTTTTTATTCAACATAAAATATATACCTTACAATAGTTTTAAAATGTGTATTTCAATATCCAGTAATGACTTTCAGGTTTTAACAGAAAGGCTCAATACAAAATTCAAAAATCTGGATTGGCGTTTGCAATAATTCATAAAAATTTGATCTTAAAAAATTCAAATTTTCAAAACTTTAAGTGAGGCATGTTAAAATACAAAAAAGTATTCAGAAGCGAAACATTAAAATTATCATTTTTTGGAAAATATTTGAGATTATTTTTATAAATCAATATTACGTCGAATTTAAAAACACATTCTATATTGCTTTACAAAAAAAATGAATATAAAATGTTTAACTATTGTATTCATAAAAACTGTAAAAATAATACACAGGGTTGTATAATTGTCATTAAAATAAATATATATTAATAATATTTACGTAAGTAAATTATGAGTAACAAATAATCATTCAGATATATAAAACATTAATGGATTTTTATGTCTAAAGAAGAAAAATTAACAAATAAAATGTCTTTCAAATAAGCTTTACAAAATTTATTCTCATGCATATAAGCCTTTATTTGTTTTACAAAATAATTGTGCTGAAACTTTTTTTGTATTTGAGTGTTGCTCATTTTGGAGTTAAAATGTGTTTCAAAATGATTAATATACGCCTCACTGAAGCACAAAAAGATATCACTTGATAAAAAAGTAAAGAGAAGTTAAAATGTCGGAAGTGATTTCATGGAAAATGATTCCATTGAATTTTGTGGAATGAATACATTAAATTCCTAGGCTTCTGAAATAGTTTAAAATACTAAAAATTCCTATTTTTGCATTTATAATTAAAGCTAAAAATATTATTTTCCTTATTATGTTTATATGAAAATAATTAAAATAAAAAAGAATGTAATGTAATTTCATTAAATTTACATTTTAAGCATTATATGCATTTTGCATTAATTTACATCCAATATATATTAAGCATTTTTAATATTTATAGAACATCTTAAATTTTATAAGAAAATAGATTTTTGTAAACTGCTATAAAGTATAAAATGCAAATTTTAGAAAAATTTTTAATATAGTAAATTTAAAAACAAATATTTAGTAATATATAAGGGGACACAACTATTAAACAACCTCTCCAATAAGTAATTTTGACTAAATATGAGAACAAAAGGCAGAAACAAAAACAATTAAAATCTCTAGAGAAAATGCATGAACCACTTTAAAAAAGACAAACTCAAAAATCATTTAATATAAATTAGTACAGATATTTTTTTTGAAATATGTAAATGTTAATATTTTAAGCTTAATTGCTACTGCTTGATGTTTACTGGTTAATACAAAAATAAAATAAAAAAATTTTTAAGTACTGTAATTGTCAAAAGGAACGTTTATACATTGAAAATCAAATTTTTGAGAATGCAGAGTTCTTATGCGCAGAAAAATGAAACATTTGTCCTGTTATTTAAGAAATGGGTAAAATGTTCATGTGTGAAAAATTTTAAAATATTGCTTTTAACATCATGATATACAAGTGTGTTATTAATTACATAGCTAGATAAAGAATAGGTACTGCGAGAAGATGTATGGGACAACTTTGCATATTTGTACTCTGAATTTTAAATTAGATCAAGATGGTTGTTAACGCTTTTAAATTTGGTTTGTAAAAAATGGGATTTCACAGGTTTGACATATTTTACAGTTTATAATAATTATATTTTTTAACAGAAAAGTTTTCTTTCTTTCAATTAATTTAATATACTGTTGTTATATTCATGATAATGTAATTATTTCTTTTAGTGCGAAATTATAAGTATATTTGTCGAACTCATTTTTCAATATTGAACAATATATTTATTCAATTACATTTTCGATATTTTTCCCCATTAATATAATTTTAAGTATGATTTTCATTTTATGTATTTCCCTTAATTGGCATGATATATAGGACATTTCATGGATCAGGATTTAGTGAATATCATGTAACATTATTTTAATTCCTTTTCCTTAAGTGCATCGTTTGCGCTGATGTGACATTTCTTCTGGAAACTACGGAAGCTTTAAATTACTGGGGAATAGGAAATGTGACTTGTGTTTAAGCTCATTATTAATTAAATATTGATTTATCATAGATAATTATAAAACTAAGAATATTATAAAAATAATCCATATATCTATATAAAAAAATTAATCCATTATATTGATAAATAATTGTTAAAACTAAAATATCTAAGATTTATAATTAAACATACATGTGATTTAAAAACATTTAATTTAATTTTATAAATAAAAATTAATAAAAAAAATTAAAAATCGATATTTTATTATCAATGTCAGTGTTTTCATCTCATCATGTCTACATTTTTATTTAATGCCTTCATTTCCCTTTTTAAATAATGTTACCTTATTAATTCAATTAAATAATTTAATGTATTTCACTTGTTATAGTAAAAATGCAGATAAATTTTAGTTAAAACTCCATTTTGATAGCCATGAATTCCAAACTTAATTAATCATAAGGAATGTCAATCTCAAGGCATAATTATAACTACGATTTAATGAAGGTAGAGTGTTTTAACAGAATTATAAAAAATGAATAATTTATAAAAAAAATGGAAAATTATAATCTCATGCATTAAATTTTGTTTGCAATTAAAGTAAAAATTCTATAAGCATTAGTTAAGTGATATTTAATATAAATATACATTGAATGTTATATGATTACTCTTCCTACATGCACACAATGTTATCAATTCCTGTCATTATAATGTGCAATTCATGACTGTTTTCTTCTTCACAACAAACATCTTTTTTTGAACATTTTATATTTATACCAATAAGCAATGTTATATAGATCAATAGAACATTTTACATTGTCTTCGATAAAGCTAAAGTGTCCACAAACAGAGAAATAAAACATATATAATGGAATTCCAACAATTTGTGTATTTCCAATACACAAATAATTATTTAAAAAACATTATTGATATAAAGTTGCAATGAATCAGTTGCATGTTGAAATTTTGTCAGCATGAAATTTAAATAATTTTTTGCATATATCACACATAAATTTATTTGTATCTAACAATTTTGCAGGAAAATCTAAATATTGAGATATAGACACAGAAATATAAGTTTCATTCTTCCTTTATAAATATTGATAAAATACTGGATTTAGAGTAATTTACATCCCTCAGGATAAATGATTTACAACAAGATTTTTGTAATAAATATAGTAGAAGAATTCTAATATCCTCAACACTATATTTCTACCTGTACAAATATCAAGTATATAGAAATTGTAAATTTATATTTTTGAATATTTAAAATGCTTAAAACGTAATTAAATCAAGTATGCATGAAAATTTTAGCACTTTGTATTAACGTTTAATGGACAATAATATTGTGAGAAGACTATTAGAAGACATTAGAAATTTCACAGACAGATTGCAAATAATTAAAAAAAAAAACACAGAAAAATCAGATTTCAAATTAAACAAGTAGAAATATACAAAATCTTCATATTTAAATCTTATGTAGATGTTATCGATAAAATGGACGTAATAAAACTCTTTTAATATTTTTTCGATCTAAAGAGATAAAAAAAAATCCTTGTTATTTGCGGTCGAAAATCGCGATGATGACAAAATAAGAAAAGTCTAAAACTTACCTGACGAAGAAAATAACTCCCATTATCTCTTTCTTACAACCGCTAATCTCATAAGAGTAATGGTGAAAGAGCTTAAATGTCATGAGAAGCAACGTATGGCCTCAGAAAGAACTCATCAATTTCAAGTTCAGGGGGCGAGTAAAAATATACCCTTCTATTAAGCTATAATATTTGATACTATGCGGAGAAAACATCGGCGTCTTGAAATTATTTCATCATCACGCCTATATGTTTATTAATTTAAAGTCAATTATAAGGTCATTGTTGCAAAGCACATATATATATAGATATCATTACTTTGTTTAATATAATATGTTAAGAAAATATAAACATGAAAAGATAATATATATATATATATATATATATATATATATATATATATATATATATATATATATATATATATATATATATATATATATATATATATATATATATATATATATATATTACTTACTACTGCTTGCTTTAAAAATTATTGAATGATTTGTAAGATAAAATCTATGACATTTGTATTAAATATCAAAAGTGTTGAATTAATTTTAGGCTTATTTTGAGTTTTTGAGTGTACATTATCTGGAGTACAAAATATGAACTTAAATATTTTGTTAAAGAAATGTATTTTGATTAGCATTTAAAAGATGATACATATCTCATTATAGGATACCCCAGATTAGATCAAATTGATAAATAGCCAGTAACTGACTTTGCATTTTGAGATAACGTATAGAATTTCACCAACGTGGTAAAGTTAATTTAAGAATGAAAATATTCTAGAATTAAATAAACTATATTGTAATATGATATTTATAATGAAAGGTCTAAAAAGAAGTTTTTGTACTTTGCACAACACCATGTGAGCTGGGGGCGATAAATGAAAATGGTAAAAAAAAATCATCTTTTCACGGGCAGCACTACTAGGAACGGATGGGCTGTTGTTGATGTTCTGAAATGGAAAATGCGGCAGCTAAGGCCTCCTTTTACGACCAAAGCAAACGTGAGCAGAAGAGCAAAAAGTCCGGCTTCGATGAAAATGGACCGATGGCTTCTGTCAGATTGTTCTTGGCCTGGTGTGGATCCATGCAAAGAAAAGTCTCTAAAGAAAAAAATATAGTTTGTCTGGCGGAATCATTTTCTTCCTCTGAGATAGACATCATGAAATTTTAGTTTGAGTTGCGTGTGAGCCGTTCAGAAGAGAATGACTATTGGCTGATTTTATCCAATCACAATTTAAGTCTAAAGATTTATTGAAACACTTTTTTTTTTTTTGACTGAAAAAGGACTTTAATGTGTTTTGGTCTTGTGAAAAGTTTCAGCGTAAAGAATGTAAGTTTCTTTAATGTGAGAACGTGTAAAACATATAAAATTTAATTTATTTTTATAAAAAACTAATGTAAAATGAAAATTCATTAATTCATTTAAAGTAATATTTTGTTTGAAATATGTCTGCTATTTTTAGTATATAATTGTAAGGAAATTAAAAAAAATAACTTTGTAAAAAAACTATTTTCTTATTCAATTAATCTGATAAAAATATTTTTATTTACTTTTATTTTAAATCAAAGCATAGTACAAAATGCAAATTACAGGATGAAAATTTATAAATGCACTTGTTAAATATTTTTAATTGTTTTGACAGTAGCTTTTATCATTAATGTAAGATTTTTAATAACTTTTTTAATGCAATTTATTTTAATCTAATTGAACTATCCAGAATAACTTTGTAATATATTTACTCATTATTTTTTAACTGTATTAAAAAACGAAACTATTTAAAAGAAATTATCTTACAGTTTTTTTTTAATTCATAAAATTAATTTAACTAGGGATTTAAAATATATGTTTTCCATATTCACAACGACATTAACTTAAGTAAAACGGGACTTTAAGCACAACTTTTGCAGTTTACTGTATCGAAATAAGAATAAAAATGAATGAAAATTATTTTAGAAAAAGCAAATTTGTACAATCTGAAATTTTCTGTGAAAGATGCATGAGCTCCTAAAAATGGCACACTTAGAACATTATAAAGTACTTCGCTACTTGGGGATTTTGAAGGAGGGCATAAATTCCTCTGGTGATTAAAATCACTAATAACGTTAAAAGGGAAAATAAATGGTATCTGTGTGATAAAAACTATTTCCCTCGGTTCATTTCCTATAAAGGTGGCTTGTTAAATTACGTACTTTAGATCTTTAAATTAGGCATCTATTTTACCAACCGCCTTGATCTGTACAAAGCTTTGACGACTAACCTTACGCATTTATAGTTTATCAGCTGTATCATCTATCAATTAAGCAGTCCCAAAGATTATGGATTCCATAATATTATTAGTAACCTTAGATAATTTTATTTTAACTCCATTCATCCCTAAAGTTAATGACACACCTGAATTTTCATTTAAAAGCAATCAATAACGCAATTAATTATGACAATCAATTAAAATGATAAATTTGATGTTAATGTAGGTCAATTACAGTTATTTTTTTAAAAGTTCTCCTTAATTTAATAAACCATAAAAGATTCAACATATTTTATCTCTGAAATATTTGCAACTAAGTTTCATTTTAATTGAGCACACACTTTCACACGCATTGAGTATCATCAGTTAAAACATACATCAATAGATTATCAATCAATGAATAATATGAAAATGATCAGTTAAATATTAATTTCTGTCATTTTTGAATATTTCTGTCATTTTTCACCTCTATTAACAACTGCCGTGTTGGTAGTGGAAATTAATGCTCACAAAATACTTTATTCAGAGCGATTTCATACATGTAATGGGAATTGCACTCCCTTTTCCTATCTTATAATTTCATTTTTGCAATTCCACACTTTCTCAATAATCACATTCTATTTCTTAAGAGGTATCTTCCCTTATGGTCACGTTTCAAATTCCAAAACTAAAACAGGTGTTACCAATGAGAATATTTAATAATACTCATTGAATACACACGCATAAATTCCAAATTCGGTGCATTTAATCGAATAATTTTCACATGAATTATCAAGTTTATGTTTTGTTTATTGTTTTATTAATAACGTTTAATAGAATATCACACTTTATTTTTACTCACTTTCTAATTCTCTGTGTCAACCAGGTTTGGCTGCAAGTTTTTAATATTGTCATTTACGGATCGTTTCAAAATGGTGCATTCGCTTTAATTTAATCTTCTGATTTATGCAGTTTATGAATGGCTACATTTCAAAGATGCCATTATGTGCCCTCATATTGAGGTACTAAATTGGAAATTCTAATTAACCAGATAGAAAATTATTTTAATTAACTAAATAAAGAATTTTAATAACTGAGTATTGAGTATCGAGTTAAAACATTTTCCGACTGAATCAATTGAGCATTATTTCGTACTATTTTAAATCTAATATTCTTAAATATTTATACCAATCATCTACGTGTAAGGAAAGGAATACGTCAAATTTCATATTTCGAACTTAAGTAAATTTTCGTCAAACACTTTCAAAATTTTTGCGTATATCTTTGCACACCCATAAACTGTTCACGGGATCCATGCTCTTCTAAGTGATAGATGTTTGCAGTGTTTCCCAATCATCTTCAACATGTATCTTCTGTCTAAATTCTTTGGTGAGAAAATATGTCCTCTTGAGAAATGAGAAATATGTAAACCAAACTATTCCCACATAGATGGGCATTGAAATGCTGACCTAAAATACTGTCTCCAAATATTCAGATATCACTTATTAGTTCTAGTGTAAGTGATTTCAAAACTTTTTAACAGCAAATTTTTGCTTCACTTTCTCTTACGTATGAATGGTGTCAGTTATATTTGAAAGTTTGGTTTTATAATCTTGCATATGAAACATTTGTTCAAAAATAACTTTTTATTTCATATCATACAGATTTACATTTCAATCTGTTAATTGTCATAAAGTTGCATAGTGTTTAAACAGCAATCATAGATAACAAATAAATCTATTTAAGTTTATATATACAGATTTCTGGGATGCCCGAAAATAAATTGTTTTCAGTTTTATTTTTCTACAAACACTTTTCAAAAAATCACTGTAATAACTTCTATGTAATACATATGTTTATACAAGCTTAAGAATTTTTGCAGAAATGAATTTCGTAACATTTTAAATCAAATGTACGCAAATTCGAATACATTTTAATTAAAATCAGATTTAATATATATATATATATATATATATATATATATATATATATATATATATATATATATATATATATATATATATATATATATATATATATATATATATATATATATATTTCATAATTACAAAATATGGGTATTATTGATTTCACGGATGTACTTCAATTTTTAACATTTCTAAAACCAAATAAAAAAAAAAAACTTATTTGTGTGATAATGCAAAATGGAAACAATGGGATCAAATATCATTGCAAGTGAAATTATAAAGAGTAATGCATTTAATATTTTTTTAAATTTTGCAAATGTATACACATTGTAGTGTATAAAAGTCCTTAAATTTCGAATATTTTCATCCTTTTGTGTCAGGCAAATTCTTATGTGAAATAAACTGATGTCTCAACTAAATGATCGACACACCTAGCGGGAATTTTGTGCCAACTATTCTGAAATATAATCCAATACAAACCAATGGAATTGTCTACCATGCATTATTCTGAGATTCATTTGACTCTCGCTAATTATTTGACTGAGGTCAGCCACACTTTATTGGGAAATTAGATATTAGGTATAATGAGAAGATTTCAAAAGCACTGTTGGAGTCGATAACAGCTTTTACGTGTAGTAGGATCAATTCAAAGAGAACGTATACTCTCTCTGGAACTTCTCTCTTTACCCTCAATTCATCTGCAGTAATTGACATCAAAGACTCAATGTAATAAACTTATTCTATCAGATTCAAAATCAGTCATTGCATAAATCATTGGAGGTAAACTATATCTTAACCTTGAAGTCAAAACATAGCTTTGATCATATCCAGGAATAGTATATCCATTTATTATCAAGCACCAGAAAATCTATTTTTAAGATAAACTGTAATTGTATAGAATACTATTTAAAGCAATAAAGATGTCTACGTGTAGTAATTCCTTCTGTGGCATATCTTGATTGGTTAGTTTTCTCCTTTAATATCAAACTTAATTTTTATGTTCTGTATAAAAAATCAACTATGATTTACTGTTTTAATATTCTAGATTAACATTTATATATTATATTTGAAATAAATTAATGTGTATCATTTTATAACACCCAGGATAACTGTAATTTGTAATCAAAATATATATACCGAGTACGTTAAACAAAAAGTATATTTTCTTAGGTATATTATGTAAAGAAAATATATATATTTATTTTCCTGTATGTATGTCATTAGGTGTAATATGTTCTACGGTCCATTAAAAATATTTAATAAAACAATCAAAAATAAAAAAATATGTATATAAATCTTCATGAAATTAGTTTCATTTACTATTAGGATAATAATCAATTGAGAGTAGCTTCAAAGTCTTATTATTTAAATTAAAAATCTGTGTAAAAATAATATACAAATTTATAAATGGAAAATCTTATTTTTAAAAATCTTGTGGATGTAACCTTTTAAATTCTTGTAAAATAAGAAGCATTTTTGTGCAAAAAATAATTTTCTTTCAAAATTTAAGCCATATATTTTTCAGGAATAGAAATGAAGGTATTGCAATTTTCATTTCAGGTGTAGTTTTATTAAAACTCAAATATACTTCCCGCTATATTATAATCATTTCATATAAAATCATTAGTGATTTAGTGATACTTGTAGTATATTTGTTTAATATATTTTCTTAAAGAAAGGAAGAAAGAAAAATGTTCAATAATGTACAAATGCGCATTTGGTTAATTCCATTTCCTAATAATTGTGAATGTTTTATTTAAATTCCAAAACTATTAATTATAATTAATAATTAATGTCATTTTCAGTAATTACTTTACTGAACATCATTCTACAGAAATGTCTAAAAACTGTAATTCTTAAAAATACAACTTTTTGTTTCAAGACTCAATGAATTAATAATCTAGTGTGATTTAACTACAGTCCAAAGTTAATCAATTATTCTTATTAAGTTAAAGAACTTCTAAATTAATGGAAATCATTACTTCAATCAACTTTAGTTCTGGAAAAATCCTTTTCTTACAGAATATCTTTGTAATTGCTGTAGGAATGTTAATCTAATCGAAATATAATTAATGAAAGATAAATTTTTAATGGACAATTATTTATTCTTAAATTCAAAATGATTATCTTAGAATTTTGTTTCTTAATCAAAGTTATAACCTAATAAAGCGGTCAATATATTAAGCAGGAATTCCGCATAAAAACTATTATTTTACTCAGGAAATATATGTCTACTCTTTGACTGCTATAAAAAATATTTCAAAGATATTTCAAAGAAATTTTTTACTAAAACTACCAAAATATTTCAAATAAATAATTTATAATAAATAATATATTTGAAATTTTATGTCGGAAACCTATTATTATTAGTCACTAAAATACTTACATTCAAAATATGATTGGATTGGTTTGTGTGTGACAACATGATCATGTTTTGTTTAAGAATGTATCTAAACCTCGTCTTGTGATTTGATTTTGATCTTTAATATTTTCAAGCACCCATACCCAATAAAAGAGAGTGACTATATAAAAAAATCCATAGTAATAACCATTGAACAATAACATGCCAAAATGTAAGTGTCGGGCACTTATGTAAAATAATAAATAAATTTATCAAGATAAATTTACATAAGTTAAAAATATTCGTTGTGTGATTCTAGTAATTTTTATTCAATATAATTATGTCAGCATTAATAGGATATCTTGCTTAGCTAAAACAAAATAAGACACATTAGTGTATAATACATTAGATATTATATTGTACATGTTATCATTTTTGTTAGAAGAATGTACAGTTCATAGCAATATGTGTTCTGAAACATATGTTTTATTTATTTTGTTTAATATAACTAATAAGTATTCTATTTATGATTTAAAGTGTTTTTTATAAATTTATTCTCAATACTTCTTCTACATAATTAATTTTTAAAATATTTGCAACTTACAAAATACAAAAAGTATTATGCAAATGCGAAAGTAAATAAAATGCAAAAAGTATAAACTAGGATGAGGAAATGTCTTAAGGAATATTCGTTACTTCAAAAAGCAATTTGGATTGACGCAAAGAATTTGTTCTAATTCTTACTAAGGCAAACAATTAGATGCAAAACAACCTTAGCTTCATTGATCTTGGTGTGGTGTTGATAAGTGAGAAAATATTTTGAGGTGCAATAAGCAAAATCAAAGATCACTGTAAATTATGGAAATTTTTAGTGTTAGCCAATAACATTAAAAGTGAGTTGCTTGCTTATAACTTAGAATCATAGAATAATATTAGTATATTAAACAAACTAGAATTTTGTAAACATTAAATGAGAGTGTACATTTATGATCAATTAAATAAAGTGCATCGTAAATTAAACAGCAGAAAATAAAGTACTTTAATCTTTTTATGCAGTTCACTTAAGTAATTCATTGAAATGTTTCTTTATAGAAACCTCAATGACTTTCTTACTGTACTGTATTATGCCAATGAGAATTTTATTTTTGCCAGCTTGTTTCTGATAAGCATATTAATTAAAAAAGCGCGATTTTTCATAAATTTTGAACTGCATTTTAAAACCTGTGCTGGTCATCTCGCCTACAAATTTGCAAATTATGCCAGAACAGAAACATTATGCAATTAATTGAATTTTAGTTATCGACGAGGTTTTGTGAGCAAGATAATTACTTAAAACATATTTATTTATGTGTACTGTAAATATGTTTGAACTTTTTTTGTTCTACATACAGAGTATAAAATTAAGGTATTAAAGAAAATGTTTCATTACATAAATTTGAAAGAGAGAAAACTTTGTTTTGATGTTTATGTTGACGTTATGTTTTCATTTTATGGCTCTTAACTGAACTCCAACTGATCAGTATAAGCCATAAATTAATATTGAAATTCTTCCGATAACATTTAAAATGAATAAGAGCATACTTTACTATTAAATGGGAAATCATCATTTGAACCTATTTGTCAGTTATAATATAATGTATTCATGGACAGATTTAAATTATAGACACTTATTTCAAATGATTTATAAAATACGCGGAAGGAAAACTCTTTTTATGTGCATTATAGTAGTAAAATATTTTATATCATATGCAAAATCAATAGATATTAATTTTAATTTTAAATGAATGTGAAATATTATATATATATATATATATATCATTCTTTTTTAATTAATTATTTCTATATGTAATTTTTACACAGTCAAAATTTGAAGATTACATACAAAATTAACGTGCCTGTTACAAAATGTTTAATAAATGAGACAAAAAGGAACTAAGAATAACCAAAAAAAAAGATTGGTTAAAATAATGTTGCAGTAAATTATGAATGAAAAAATAAACTCTTCAAATACTGCTTATAAGAAAATGTATTACTTAATGAGTATGAATTTATAAATTATTTTATTACGTAAATTTCATTATAATTTAAGTTTCCTTAATTTTAAAGTCTTTTATTGCAGCAAATATGCTTATATTCAAAGCGTATGTACTGCTTAATGTTTTATTTAAAAAATACAGATAAAAGACGATGTAAGATTATCTTTAAGTAAATGGCAAAAAAATGAAGTTATTCAATGCTTTCAAATAATACAATATACAACGCCAGTATAAAACGATGTGATGGATTTTTCAAACTGAGAGGCGTAATGTATATATTTTTAATTTAACATTAATACTTTTTAGTAGATGACCGATTAATGGTTTGAGTGGTTTGCATCCCCTAGAAGTAGGTCTCTTGTTCGTATCCTGGTTCGGGTATGGATGCTCCTTTCTCTCCCTGTGTGTGTATTCTATGTTCTTTTACTTTCGGGATGACGATGGCACATCTTTTGGGTACCCCAATGTAAAAGATGCCTTCGCATTCACCCTTGTTATAGCTACGATAAGTATATCCTAAGTTCAGTCCGGCATTAGAAAAAAAATGTCTTAGTTTAATGATTATTTTAGGCATTATTAGATTATTTATATATATATATATATATATACTAGTGTAATATTTTAGCTAGGGGAGAATTGTTCTACATTTTGAAGCGAATAATATCTGGAAAAGGGTCTAATCAGCTAATGATGTTTTAGTAGTAAAAATCAAATATAAATTAGCAGAGTTACAAAATAAGCCTATTGCATATTCGGCGTTTTTTTTTTTCTTTTTTATAATCCATCGTTATTCTTTTTTCCTTGTATATTTTGTTAGGAAATTCAAAGGAAGATAAAAAATGAAATAGCCAACGGTGGCGAAAGAAATATTAAAATAAAAGATAATAGTATCTTTTTCAGCAGCTTGAAATTGTACCATTTATCAGCTCCAGCTTTTGCGTAATTCAATTTCTACATCTAACTGCTGTGGGGGAAATGAAAAATTACTGTTCGCTTATCTGATATTCGCCTTCTTTACGTCTTTCCTTTTTCTAGCTTATAAGCATAAATAAAATGTACAATTCAATTCGTCTCTATTGTTTATACTATAATTTTAAAATTTCTATACACATAAAAATGTTTCCTAGTTATAATATTCAAATATATTCTAAAAAAATTCCTAATAAGTGTTTGATGAAGATATTTATTTTAAGTTATACCTTTTAATGCTTTTCAAACAATTCCCTATAAACCAATTTATAATGAAACTTTAAATTTGAAAAGGTGTATAGATAGGAAAAATATGTAGTGAAATATAATTGTTAACATGGACAACATTTGCTTATTTTAGCAAAAATATATTACTATTATTTATTTATAGGAAACTCTCATGCATTTCGGAAACTCTTAATAAAATATTAAAGTTGGAAACATTGTATAAATTAATGAATATTAAACTACATTAGTCATTATATTATTTACATTTTGTTCACTACATATGGACAAAAAGGAAACATGATAAATATTTCTGTTTACATCATCTTTTGTGTTTTTTGCTGTATAAATATGAATATAATCATAATAGCTCAAATTTACTTAAAATATGGAAAGTAACTTACAAATGTGCACTTTTATTATCCTTGTAATGTCTTTGTTATAATAATTGTAGTCATTAAATTAATTGCGTGCGTATGTGTGTGTTTATTCAAATATTACAATTTAAAATTTAATAAACAATAATAGAGTTATAAACTTAGGTTAAATGTTAATGATTTTAAAGTAAAATAAATTATTCTTCATTCAGAATACTTCAGTTATAATATCCATGTATATGTATTATATATGATTTATTATAAGCATTGTCTGAACTATTATGTATATAAATAAAAGTATAAAAGAGAGTATCTTAAAAATAATTTTCGTAAAACGAAAACGAAACCAAAATGTTCTACTAGGAAATGTATTTTATTTTTAAGTAAAGCTTTTAAACAGTTGTTTTAAAAAATATGTTATCAAAAGTTACAGAAAAAGCATTATTTGATTCGTGATGATAATGCTAACGAAAATAAATGAAATTAGGCCTTTGTTTGCTTAGTTATTTTGAATTTCGATATTAGCAGAAGAAACTTTTTAAAAAAATCAATTTTTAGCTTTGAAAAAATAAAATTTCTGCGTCTATTATTTTATACAGACTACTTCGAAACTGTAGAGTTTTAGTTCATAAAAGCAGCATATTATTTTTAATAATACACTTTTGGCATCACTTTAAAAAACTTGTTTTACTCTTTGAAAACATGTGGTAAGTTTCTTAACATTGACGCTATTGCTATATTAGTTTTAAAATTTAATTACGACAATCAATCTAATTTATAACATCACTTCATAATTTCACTGCCACTAAACATCCGTTTCAAATTTCAATATGCTATATTTCATATATAGTATCCGAGACATTAACCAAAATATGCATTTTATTTGCTTGTCGTAAAAAATCGGCAAATCCGTTGCGCCGTTTCCTTAGAGCAAATATTTAAGATTAAAACTCGATTTTCTACATTTTAAAATGAAATTTTAATTAAAATTTAAGACTTGAAGCAGTTTGTGAAATCTAAATGGGCACAAAGTAAAAATCGAAATTGAAATGTTACGAGAAACTTAATATTCTCTTGAGAAATATCAAAATGCTGCCCTCTTATATGTGACCAACGGCAAAACAGGCAATATTCGTTCGAGAACAAAATAAGTCTACAAGAACGTCATCGTAAAATTCCTATTTCACGTCACAGCAAACGTTCAACATTTGAACTGGGGCATAATACAGAAATCAAAATTCGCACTCTCAAATCTCAGAAACTTGAAGGGAGACAAGGGGTTGGGGGTGAATCTGACAGTAAGTAGCTCCATAGTAGAAAATGAATCGCGAATGTCTTACATTTCTACTCCTGAATTTGTAGAAGTCTTTGACGTTGCCTAGCAACTGAAAACTCCAGCTTCTGTAAAGATAGCTGCAAAAGAATCTCTCGACAAGGAAAATAAGTGAGAACTCTCCAGGGGCTCGGGAAGGAAGTAGTATTAAATGACTTTAAATTGAGAGTGCATACAGTTGAGATACATCATGCTTATGCTTAGAGCTATACAGCGTTCGTTTTGATTGAGTTCCAGGTGTATACTTACAAAATTATGAATTAATCATGCACAGGTAAAGTTGATCATTAACCAAAATGCATAGGCTGATTTTCAAATGAATTTTTCACCTTACGACTCTCAGAGGAAATAATTAGAAATGGCTTCTCTACTGCATTAGTTAAGTGAGAAATGTGTGATTTAGCCCAGAAATATTGTAGGTTTATTTATAAATTGGGATACATTTTTGATGTTTTAATCTTCAATTATTATTTTTTTATTTTTTTTCATTTTCTGAATCCTTAAAATAAGATTTAATTGTAAAGTAACAAATTATTCTAACAAAAAGAAGGAAGAAAAAAAATTTTTCAGCATACACGATATATTTACGAATTGTATAAAATCACTTATGTATCGAAAACTTAATATGGGTAGCAAATAACTTTATGTATTCAAATAACGAAATTCTCTCTCTCTCTCTCTCTCTTCTAATATGTTTACTTTCATTTCTGTAATGAAAACTTTGCTAAATAAAGCTGTTTTGACTGATAAGTGTCAATTTAATATTTTGTAAATATAATCCCCTTTTGCAACTTTTTGTTTTAAATTTGATTTAATCACTCATTCGCTTCCTATTAATTTTATTTAGTTCAATAACATAATGCAACTGTAATAATTAATCATGAATTGTGTTCTCTTGGAGAAAGAATGATATTGACGTGCTAATACAAGAGTTAGCAGAAGACTATTGTGTTGAAAATGCTATATAGTACTGATTAGAAAACTTTTCCATCAATTCATATTTTGATAAAGGAGGTAAGGCATGCCAGTTCAGGTGTATTCCTCATCACTTGACTTATGTTAAAAATTTCTAAGTTGTTCACTGCATTTTGTGTCATAATTTAGTTGAAAAAGAAATGTAAGGCACGTCTTGAAGTAATTTATCTTAAGTTAAATATTCTAAAAAATTATGTAATGATACTGTATATTTTTCTACAGTTTTACACACACACAAATGCTTTATGAATCAAAATATTTTGTAAATACATATTAGTATAGAGATACTTAAATATATGCTAAAATTTTAAAATGATACGGTCAACAACGGATAAAGCTACCCACCCTTAAAAAATAGATGTTTAATCAGTGGTTTGCATGGACAAAATATCTAATTCTGGTTATACTTTGCTAAAACTTGCGATTCTTCAGAATTGTTTCTGTGCCGTTTATTTGTATTCTAATCTAAAATAAAAATAAATTGAAAGTTAAATTAAAATATTTTTAAACTTTAAAGAAACTAGCTTTAAGCAGAACTTGATTAGTTTTTGATTAGTAGAAACAAAATTTCTGAAAATGTAAAATTATAATTCTGAAAAGCCACAGAAATGTGATTAAGAACTAAATTTCATTGAATTAAATCTTTACAGAGTTAAAATATTTCCATGTAGTATATATATATATAGCTAGATAATTCCAATAAAATTTTAATTCGCTTATTAAAACATTTCAAATTTTACATGATTTTTATATCTTATTGGTTAAAAATAGACATTTGTATTAATGTATAGATGAGGCAATTAACATTTATTGGAGAATGTAATCCTCCTTAAGCCTAATGATCTTGACGTGGCCTGCATTTTTCTCAGTTAAGCAAACGAGAAACAGAAGAGTTGTTCTTGTGTGAAAACAGCTTACACGTCTTGAGGGATTGGAATATCCTTGGTAAGATAGAGTTCTCAAGAATGCATGAAAGATTCTTATAAGGATTTAGTTCATTAAATATAAATATGCTAAGCATTTCTTCTTTATTTTTGTAAATATACTTTTTATGCTTCACTGTAAAATGCTAACGTCAAAACAAGCAATACTAAAAATTGTTGCTCTACCCAACTGAAGTTGAAAAAAAGATTTTTGAATAGTAAAATAGGAAAAAGTGCAATCATTTTGAAAGTCCTGGCAAACTCTTTTATAAATGTATGTTTTGTGTCTCTAAGACAAGCATATACAACTCTATTCTGTATAAAAAGATAAACTATTTTGAAGAATGAAATCGACATATTGAACGGCGCATTCCGAGTGAAGAATAACTTTAAATTCTCTGTTTGAACCAGTTTTTTATTTGAATAAAGCAATAAAGAAAATTTAACAAAGAAGTTCATAATAATTATTTCAGCATAATATTAGTTTGAAGCAAAGATGAGTTACTTTTTACTTTTTGAAGTGTATTAATGTTTTTAATTAAAAATACTTAGAAATAGTTTGATACTGCATAATTTCTGAAATATTTTAAATATTTTTATAACTACTTATTTTATCTGGATTTGTAAATAAAGAAAAATGCATTTCACTCAAATAAATAGAAATAACACTCAGTACACATATTTATTTGTAAGTGTAAATTACAAATTAACTAATTTCAAAAATAAGGACAAATTTTCGTAAAAGCAGTGTAAGATTATATTTTTATAATATAATTGTTTGGAATTGCTTGTAATATCTTCTGTATTTAATTTTAAATTTATAAGTTCCAGCTCCAAGACATTTTTCTCATTCGTCTGTGATCTCCAAATTTGATGAATTTCGAAATATACATTATAATGAAGTCAGAAGCTCATTTAGGAAGCACTGATTCAAAATAGTAATTAAATTATCTCGATTGTGTTGATATTGCATTTTCAGGTTTCGCTGTAAAGCTACAAAAACTATATTTTGTAAATACATATTAATTAAAATTGAATCTCTAAGTTGGCCAACAATTTTATTATTTTTTCAGAAATACTCAACTTGTGTTGATAAACAATATAATGAATTTAATTTTAAATTTTTGCACAATGTTTTCAATTTATCTTTATATTTTTTATTAAAATTAAAAAATACATTTTTAATTTTATTAATATTTGAAAATATTTAAAATTTTAGATTGCATGAAAATATTAATATTAAAAGCCAAATTTTTCGAAACTTTAAGATCAATAAAATGTGATTAATTTTACTAAGTTTTAGTAACAGCCAAATACTCCATGCTAAATAGTCAAGAATCTAACGTTGGAAGTCATTGAGGTAAAAATATTCAATGAGGAAGTACATTTTAAAAAAGATTAAAAAAATTATAGTAAAATTTTTTTTCTTACAGTTGGTTGAATTTACTCTTTAGAAAAGGACAAATAAATATCCATTGAAATTCCTAAACTCAATGGATACATCTTATTATTGACAATTCATTGCATTCATCAAAATTCATGGAATCAATCATCAATTCAATGAAAGTTAACTCGATATATTGTATGAAGATATTGAAAATTATATAATTATATTGTCAATAGATAGAGCAATAGAGTTGTCATATATATATATATATATATATATATATATATATATATATATATATATATATATATATAAATAGTTGAGTCCTATGATGTAGGTACCTCTTTGAATTCTATCCAAAAGGTTTCTCATGCATATAGCGAATAATTAAAATGAAAATATTCTGGAAAGCTCCATTATAGCTTGAGTACATAAATTCTTTCAATGACTGTGTAAATGGTCTCTAAAAAAGATAGCCCATGCCACATATTAACCACTCAAAACATTATAAAACTAGTAAAATTTTTCACAGAATTCGTTGATCATTTGTGTCATTCACCTCAGAGAGTCTACTGAATGCTCGAACCCGATCAGCACTAATTAATTGAAATCGTGTCTTATCTGATCCAATCATATTGTCACGATCATTTAAGATTCAATCAATGTGTTTACAAAACTAGAAGAAATACTGAAATCAATGGTGTTTTGTAAGCAAAGGTGCTCGAATCAGGCTTCCACTATCGTTTCCTGTGATTAACAAACTTAACAGCATTGTTCCTTAAGGCGTTCACTATGCGCATCTCGTTGGTTGTTTCATTTCTGTTAACTTTCAGTATGTTCTAAAGATTACTTAATCGTTAAGTTGAGGAGATTTGATACTGCTATGACGATTGCGAAAATTTATACAGTTTCAGCTCAATCTGGATAAGATAAGACTAGGAATTTTTAATTCTCTAACAGTTTATAACATGAAGAGGTCCATGCCTTTAGCATCAACTAGCGTTCTCTTCTTAACAATTTAATATTAATTTTTTTATATACTGCATTCATCATAAATTTTTTCCATAAAAAGATCAACATCTTTGTTCTTTAAAACTTTGATAATGTGGCTTGCTTCTTCTAGTCCTTAATTTTTACCCATGGGTACATGGAAGTCTATATGATTTTATAATTCAACATTTGATGAATTCTTTCAATCAACTTAATTGAAAAGTAAATCAGTACAAAATTTTAAGTTTTGAATCCTTATTAAAGAGTTGTAAAATAGAAAAGTTACGAACGTCGATTTTGATCCGTGAAAGAAATTTTTCAACACACACAAAAAGTTACTGACCAACAGGATATTGTCAATATAATTTAAGAAGTAAAAAAAGATCCTAAGAACATTACTTTCAAAATAAAAGACAAAAAGTGCATACATATAGTTGAAATTTTTTTTCAAATAAACATTAGAAATAATTTGATATCCAAAATAAAAGGTAATATTACAAAATTTGCCTTAAATGCGCTTAATATATGAAAAATAGCAAATTTTACAGTCGTAACTATATATTTTTCTGTGAATGAAATAAGAATAAATAAATTTTAATGAAATAATAAAATAAATTGTTTAAAGAAACAAAATAAGTAATAAATTATGATTACAAATATATACATTAAACAGATAAATTTTAAAAATTAGATCAGGTTGCATCAAACTAAAACACATTCATATCTTATTGAATGATTTAAATTTGTTAACATATGTATTTAAAAAAATACAATTATAATAATTATTTCCAATTAGTGTCAAGGAAATTAATGTGTTTTTTAAGCATTAAGTGCATGCTAAAATTTAATGTATTCGAGATTATAGTGATTAATTAACTAATTAATTCTAATTAAAAATTTAATACCAATTAAGTATCATTGGAAATATTTTACGACTGTTTTTTTATAATACTATCAAGAAATATTAAATAAAAGATTAAAATGCCAATATTGTTAAGGGGAATAAATTTTAAGTTATTATATTTAAAAATGGAAAAGCTGAAAGCGCAATTATTGTGTATATAAAATGTGAAAAAAATTAGAAAAATATGTAGTTTAATTTTGTATATCAAAATAATCAAATTGAAAAATAAATAATGCTCACAAATTTTTAAAGGTAAAATGTGAGTTTGTTGCAAATTAGAAACATATATGACATACAGAATTATATATTTAATACATAATTATATATTGAAAATTGAGTTAACATTATATTAGGTATGTTCGTTACATGATCGACTAAAAAATTATGAAATAAATTGTGACCTAATGAAAAATCAAACTATCATCCAATGAAAATCAAAACTGTAACAGACCTATATTAACACTATTGACAGTAGATGGCGCTGCTGCCCAATATACTTACAACAAAATGAGATGAATAGAGAGATGTGAGGAATGGAGGGCGAACCATCCGGTTCCTAAATATCTTTGTTTTGTACCACCCTGGTACTATGTAACCTTGTTTACTATTTTATAATTATTAAGTGTTTTCTTTTGTAACTAATCTTAATTATGTGTAATGTAAGAAATGTTTGTTTTAACTTCCATTTTCTTACGTCGCTACAAATTCTTAATGAATTCGTATTGTTTCATTTATGTTGAAAAATTTGCTAATATTTCGGCTTGTTTGGTTAAAAAATTAAGTTTTTTTAAAAAAAATAAATTTACTATTCTATTTTATTGTATGATTAGAAATGTTCCTTATAAATTTATAATTTTAACACTTGAATTTATTTTAAAAATTCTGTTACTATTTAAGTAAGTTTCTTAACGGAAACCCACTTTTGAAAATTGAATGTATTAAAATCAAAACGAACCATTTTTCGCTAAATCGATAAGAATGTTGCCTTTTTCTATATACACGTCTGTCGTGGTGGATGCTTGAGTGTTTTCTTAATTTCAAATCTGATTATACGCTACAGAATTCATAACTTATAAAAAATCTTCCAGAAATCCAGAATATAATACAAGTAATAAAAATTTTTGAAGCAGGTTTTGAGTCTTCAAATACCTACTATATCGTATCTAATTCTGTGCTAATATAACAAAACTACCCAGCTAAAGTTTATAGATTTCATAATGCTGCAAATGAATATATTTTTCTCACTTTAACTACATTTTGAAGCATAATAAATATATATCTATTATATTTTCATAGTTAATAATTAATTTCCTAATATAAAAATTTCTCTTTTCCTGAGAAAAATATTTCAATGATTTTACATGAGAATTAAAATTTACACATAACGCCGTATTAAAAACGAACAAATACACTCAATTCAAGCTTAGGCTTTTCAAAAGTGTTGTAATTCAGTATTAATGTCATAGTGTTAGAAAATGACAAGAAATAAGCCATTATAACTGAATATTATTTAAGTAAATAAAGAATATATATTATTACTCTAAACATAATCATTGTAATTGTACGAAAAGTAATTATTAAATATCTCTAACACACAATTGAATAGAAAGCACCGGCCGTAGGACAGAATTCAAATCTTAAAATATAAAGGATAAGGATTTAAAAATGGCGAATTCTATAGGATTATTTCCTTCAGGCGTGGAACTATACATGCCCTCTAAAATACTGCAAGGTAGTTACTTAACTTTCATTTTCAGTCTGATGTAATTTCGTATCTTAATTTATAGAAAGGAGGTTGTACCTGTGATGTATCATTGGTTTTAATAAGAAGCTATGTCGTTGGTTGATTAGATTAGTAAGGCAGGCTCAATTTACACTTTCCCTTAAATTACCGGAAGAGATTGAATTGAAAGGGGAAACTAGAATCATCGAACATTGATTTTTACTCTTTTATTGCTTATTTCCAAATTTAGAGTTGTCATAAGGGAATTCAGATTTCGTCTCTTTCGCTCTAAGGGAACATTTTCTCAGAAACAGGAACAAACTATTCTAACAGATTTGTGAGGAAGTATAGTTAATCTTTGATGGAATGTGTGTTGTTAATTTATGTGAATTTCGTTAGTGAAATAAAACTTACATTATATTACCTTTCAATAAAACTAGTAATGAAGTTATTATTTTTAAATTAAAAATATATTTACGGAAATTAGTTGCTTATGAAATGCTTTTCACCTATGTTTTAATAATTGCATATCATTACTAATTCTAAGAATTTCATTCATTTCCTTATAAATGTTACATTAAACTTTCGGTTTTAGGCATTTTCTTTCAGAAAAGGGAATTTAGTATTCTGGTTTATATTAAAAACAATAAACTTTCAGTAATACTTAAAATTTACAGTTTCATAAATATCCACATTTCCTTTCTCATCTCTTTTTCTTACTGCATTTAGTTACAGAAACATTAAATATTTGCTTTTTCAAATGCTAATTAAAAATAAACACACACATTTCTACTTCTATGTCTCACTAAAATAGGGGGGATGTATTGATACTATATTTCGTAACTGATTATATTTGTTAATTTAATGTTGTTTGTCTTTTACAATGAATGAAGAGCTCAATCACTCACTTTATACAATATTTGATAGCATAATGAAATAAAGTTTTCAATTGTGAACTGCATACTTTCCTCCCAGTGTTATTTAATTTTTAAAAAATTATCTTGATTAACTGATATCTGATAAGAACTTTTTTCTTTTGTTTATTTAATTTTATACTTTATTATTTAAGTTACATCTGAAAATGTTTTAATTATCTTATTTTTAGCAAATGTATTGCTAAATATTATTACTAAATGTTTCTTCTACAGCATTGATTTAAATTCATAGTCTGTACTGTATTTTCTGAAAACTTTGTTTAAGTCTTGAATTTAAAAAAATGATGATTTTTATTGTTGATGCCTTTTTTATGATCAATATTCAATAATTTTTAATAGACAATAATTACTTGAGAAACTTTTTTTTTAATTCTATTTCCTTTATAAATAAGAAAATTTTGCATGTTGCTTAATATTTTTTTAGGATTTAAATTTTAGAAATAATAAAAATACTTTAAAGTTAATTTGATATTTTCCTTAAAATAAAGTACTTACATAAAATATTCAATTGCAATAAATATTAAACACTTTTAGCTTTTTTTTTAAATCAACCCATTATATTCTAATTTTTTCAAACAAACATTTTCTGTTTGTGGAAAAAATGATATTCTTTTCGATTTAATGGTACTTATTATCTGGGACACACTTTTCTCATTTACTGAGTAATGTAAAAGTTATTTTTTTATAAAAATAACAAGTGTCACGTTTAATTCTATGTCTTCATTCTGCAAATCAAGTTTCACGGGTCGGTGAAAGCATTCTTTGGGCAGTTCCAACTCAATATGAAGAAATAATAGAGTCCCTAATACGGAAATAAAAAAGCAAAAGTTCTTTACATCCAGTCACATAAAATGAAGGCCACTTACGTGACGAAGATGTTATATTTGTTTGGCATGGAATTCGTCACTAATTCTAGATGTGCAAGGACATTATATAGACTTTATCATTCAGATAATATACATACAACTAAATGGTATGCGTACTCAGTTTGGATTATTATTGTCCAATTGAAACAGAATGGTAGAACTGATGCAATTTATTGATTCGCTGATGAGAAATAATTCCATAAATTCCACCACGTTTCGTAAAAGATAAAGGAATGTGGACGTTATATGGAACAAATTTACAGCTATATGTAATTTCAGATGTTCTTTTCTAATTCCTCATAAGAATATATATTTACTTGGGTTTGGAAAGAATAAACAAATAATTTATTGTAAATAACTAATGTTTACACTTTCTAATCAATTATCTTAAATAAAAGTTTATTATAGATACAAACAAAATTTTAATAGAAAGTGTTTAAAAAATTTATTTTAATACAAAGCTGTTCCAACTTGTGTATTTTTTCTTTAACTTGTTTCACCAGCTTCAGTTTCTTTTTTCTCTCAAAATATCTTATTTAATTATTTAATTTCGTAAATAATCTAAATGTTATGAAAATCTAATATATAAATCCTAAATAATGTATAATGTAAATCTTCCCATGTTATTACAGGCAAATTGACGATAGATTATTTCTTTTATCTGTAAAATAGTAACATAACAGGATTTTCCCTTAAGTGTTGTGTAATAATATTTTCATCGATATATTTTTTCAAGATTAACAATGCTTTTACAGCTTTAATCTCAAATCAATGAATATGTAGTTTTCCAAAAGAATATTAAATATTCCTCACTAATTGATGTGAATTATTTTACTTTTGCCAGGATTTGAAATATTTCCAGATTTAATTTAATATGCATTGACAAATAAGTATATTGTGCTGAGAGAATAAGGAATTATCAGCAAGAGTTTTCCTTGAGGTTTTGACAGTACTTCATAACCTCCCACTAATATTAATTTCAAAGAGAAAGACTGTGCGAATAGCTAAGAATTAATTCTTCTTTCTCAGGGATAATTTTTAATATTTATTAAATAATTTGTGATAAATTTTGATTTAGTTAATATTTCTTTGTGCTTTGCTTGTTTCATTGAGCATAATTTATTTATTTACATACATTTAACAATGAACATGTTATTCCCCTAAAAAATAGTATTACTTATAATCATATATGGATTTATAATTAAAGTAATAAATAGTCTCATACTAATGCAATTATGATTTTTATAATGGAAGCATATTAAATGATAACTATATATTTTTTTTTCCTAAAATTGCAATTGAAATCTGTAACACATCAAGATCAATCACTTCAACCTATATTATTTATTTCGATATTATTTACAATATTTTTATTTTATGTAAGTTATTCAACCTATATTTTTAACATATATATTAAAATGGAAGAAATTAAATGTTTTAATAAGAATAAAATTCAATGACAATGGTTAAAACACTACAAAAAATGTATTAAAATAACGAATTTTTAAAGAAGTATCAAGTTTATTTCGTTATAAATATATAGTTCATAGCTATTATTGGTCGATATTATTTGCAATATTCTATATGTTACATAATAATTATGATAACTATTATATGATACATTAAAAAAATTATGATATTAAATTTAATATCATTTATTTTATTTTTCAAAAACTTTAAATTGATTATTTCGTATACTCAGTAAAAGTTTTTTTTTTCCTTTCTAACTAATATCTGATCCGGCACTTTAATTAAATAAGATAGTGCTTTTAATAACTTTCATTTATTATATAATAGACATTTTGCATTATATGCTCCTTTATTAAAATTGAGCTTATGCTGCCCCAGTAAGAAAAATGGAAACCTCCAAATTAGATTTCCACATCCTCTTCGCCTAAATACATCATGGTTTTGGATCAAAATAAGTATCAATTCTTTCCAAAGCTCTATTGCTGTTCCTCTGCTTGGAATAATCCGCCTGATTTGTTATTCTGTCTAAGCCAGATTTCTTCTTTCCGTACCGAAAAATCCTTCACTGCTTCTTCATCCGGTGTTACCATAATCTGAAGAAAGTGATTGTTTTTATTCTACTTTGGTTTCTGCAGCGCAACTAAAACTGTGGATACTTTTATAAAATATTAAAATCCAAAAGGTTGTTTTCATGTAGCCAATTTAAAATACAGTTATATTTTTTGGTATTATTAGAATTACTTTATGTCTGCGCGTATGCTCTAGGAGTTTTTTGGCTAAAAATCAGAAATATTTTTTTAGGAAATTGTGAAAAGTTTTAAGAGATTAAAATATTTACTTCTCTTATAAAATAAAATATGCTATTTTAAAATTGTTCAGACGTTCCAATGTATTTCGAAAATCTAGTTATAAATTTTCTTCATTTGTCAAACTGATATAGTTTTTATTACATTTGCAAGCATTACCCGATCTTATCTATATTTTATAAATATAATTACTATATATATTCTTAATTGTTATTTTTATTCTTCTCAATGGTTTTCGTACGATTACAATAATTTATGTGTCACACCTCCCCCTATTTTTTAACATAAAGTGCTTTTGTCATTTTATATTATTCTTATCGTAATATTAAATTTAAAAAAAAAACTAGCCAGGAAAACTGAGTAATTAGAGCTTCCTTAAGAAACAGGTCCAATTCTTTACTACGTGTAAACTATATTGAACCTTTTATATAAATAATAAATCCATTCTCCAAACAAATGATATTGATTAAAAGAAAGTTTAGAGCTTTACATGCTTCCAAAATACAATTATCATGCATAGTAGTATTACAAATAATCAGTTGTTTTATGCTGTTAATCATGTCATCATACAGTATGAGTAACTGATTTTTTAATAAAAGTAATAAAGTAAGTTAATGTCTTGTACATATCCAGTCTTCATTCCCTCTGGGTTTTAAGTGTAACAAATATATGTTACTTTTTTTACCTCGCTTCTTAAAACTCTCATTTACAAACTACTTCCAAAGTATTAGTGAATATATTAATAAATGATTTATACTCCAATTTCAAAGTTGTTTTCCTAAATTATGTTTTCACAAGGGGATATTCTTAGCGTTATCTTTCCTTTCATTCCATTTCTTTCAAAAATGTTTTAACGCTCCTCTGCATTTATATAAGTTAATATTAGAGCTTTTAAGATAAATGTCTAGTATATTCTCAGTTGTTTATCTATAAGGATGATTTTATTTTTTCGTAATCACGCACTGTACATGCGTAGTGTACAAACTTTGATTGTCATGGTAACTAATGTCACAAACTGCCTTGGCCAGATTCTCAAGTAGACATCTAATATGTTTATAATTTAAACAGGGTACAATAAATTATCCTACTTATAAAAATTGCTGTGACCATCCAGACTCACAGAATCATATTCTGGATTACGTTGGACATTCCCAGGAGGATTTATCCTCAGATCCTTTACTAATCATTGACTTTCTAACCATCAACAATTTGTTGGAGTTGATCTGACAAATGTCACATCCTTAAAGAGGATGTAAGCCAACAACAACAACCAATGTCCTTAAATGTGAATTATTCTTTACATATTTTTTGAATGCAGAGCTACCTAAGAGTTGATTTAAAGTGAAGATTGTTCTTTACAATAAGATTTAATTTAACACCCTACACTTATCAGGTATTTTATTTAGCTTTATGCGGTACATGTCTAAGAAGCTCTTCAAAATTATAGTGATTCAAGAGAGAGAAGAGGCTCTTATCAAGAAACCGTCTAATTAAAGTCCAATCTCTACTATTTGTTGAATTTCTTGAGCACAAAAAAATCATTTACTATGATGTGTTATGTGATGAACCTTAGCTCCTAAGCAAGTCCATCAAGAACAAAAATTCCGAGCTGCACATGGATTATGTGGATCTGCTCGATGAAAACGTCTTCCACACGTTTCCAGGATCAAACACGTGGAACTGGCCAAGTTCAAAAGGGAGCTGCTTGACCATCCGCCTTACAATCCTCACATGTCATCCAGTGATTTTTGTGAGTATGGTTCTCTGAAAAAAAATTCAAAGAGAAGCAGTCAACTTGGACGACAAACTCAATGACGCTGTGAAAAACAGGATCTCATAACCACCACAATTCTGGAAACAAGGAATCCTTCGACTTATTAATCCATGGGATGATTGTGTCCATGCTAATTGTGCATACTTTAAAAAAAGTCTTCATTTATACCCATAGTGTCATTTTTTACCTCTTTGCCTTTTCACTTAAACATCCCTTGTGCTTGTGCCTTAAATGTGTGTGTGTGTGTGTGTGTGTGTGTGTGTGTGTGTGTGTGTGTGTGTGTGTGTGTGTGTGTGTGTGTGTGTGTGTGTGTGTGTGTGTGTGTGTGTGTGTGTGTGTGTGTGTGTGTGTGTGTGTGTGTGTGTGTGTGTGTGTGTGTGTGTGTGTTATTTGGTGGTAATATCAGTAATTTGTGGAATATCAGTAATTTGGTGAAAAGTAATGTTAGTAATACGACCAACGTTAGAGTCTTAATGTTTTGTAACAAGTTTTCTATGAGACTTTTACTAACTAGATATTTTTCAAACATCAGGTTTAAATTATAACATATTGAAACCTTATATCTAAACAGACTTCATATAATTTTGAGTAATTTTATTTAATAATACTCACAAGCATTTCTTGCATTAAATACAAATAATGCATCAAAAACACTTTTAGAGCATTCTAAAATTTAGACACCAAATTTAAAAAATATTAAAAATTAAAGAAAAATTACATAGGATTATTAAATTTTCCATAAACAATTAGAAAGCTTTTCTTAAATATATTTGTATTTCTTAAATATTTTCAAACTCAATTTATATAGTGATACTTAAATAGATTTAATTTACAGTAACTTACGATGTATTATACGGCTAAATTATTTTAACAATGGAGGCTAAGCCTTTTTTAAAATATTACATTCTTCAATTTAAAAGAATGCTTTGGGGAAAATTGATTATTTTATCGGCTTTTTTTGTTAGAATAGGGTTCGCAACAACAAATGTCATGTTAAATCAATAGGAAATTGAAGGATTAAAGAAACATTGTTCTAAAGTAAAATTGACACAGTAATTTTTATAAAATTCCTCTAATATTTATTATAAAATAAACTATTTCGTTTAAGTAATATTTTATGTGTAAAAAATGATGCTTTATAAAGCATCTTAAAATGTTTTATTTAAATAAATATGTATATATACGCATTTTAAAAATAATTACAAAGAATCGGATTTATTTAATACTATGGTTCATTAATATATACGTATATTTTTAGTGTGTAAAACATTTTTTTAAAAACTATTGATATTTTCATTATATTTTTTAACAAAATTTTATTTTGTTTATTCTTTAAATTGGATTTTATGACTAAGACTTTACATTAACAAAGGATTTGTTTCTAAGCTAATAATTTTAATGCATGTAATGAATTTATTATTGAGATATTTTATTTATCAACAATGAAAATAAATGTGTGGATGATTATTTTACTTTTACATTTCTCAGAGCATCGAATTTCATAAATTTTTACACACACACACAAAATATGTATACAGATTCCCATTGGTGGGGTAAGTTTTGTGATTTTTAAATCTTAACAAACCATTAAAAGTTAATAAAACTTTATGGCGGATAAATTTATTCAACCATTTTTAAATGATGAAACTGAGTGTAGTATTTAAAATAACATTAATGCAAGTATAGTATTTTCAGTCTTAGATGTTAAAGATTACATCATTTTTAAAGAGAACACATTATAAAAAAAACAAAACAAATACATAACATGATGAGACTGATTCTGTTAAAAGTTTCAAACGCAAAATCTTTTTTTAAAAGGGTTATAGGCCAAACTAAAGAACAGATGAAAAGAAATTACATGTGAATCTGAATATCATTGATCACATCATAATTTAATAAACAATGATCATGACTCAGCAAAACTCCTTGAAAATCTTTAATTTAAATTTTAATTCGTCAAAATAGAGTTATCTTTTCGTAAAAACTCTTCTATGAAGAAGTTAAATTTCTTTTGTGTAAAATAGCGGTGCACAACCTGTCTCGTTGGCGAAATATATTTATAATAGTGTTCAATATCAACCTTATAAAAACTCATCAAAATTTTACTATTACAACTTTACTATCCTTTAAGAATAGGTTACAGAGAAGAAAAAATTGCTCTCTTTTCTTCTGAATCTTGTTGGATAGTAATTTTTTAAGAATGCGTTCTATCAGTTATTGAATTCATTTTTAAAATAAATAATATATTTCATTACAATATATTACTTGATCCTTTTTATTTATAAAAATAGAATATCTATTTAAATAAAATAATTGTTTTTCTAGAAATATGAAGATTTCTCAAACAATTGTATTATTTGACATACTTGGTATCTTTCCGCCAGAATTCAATTTAGAATGGACACTTTTTTGACTATCAAAACTTTTTATTCTATATCAGTTTTATTAATGTAAAAAAAGAAATTAAATATTATTTTTTTCACGTGATTTATGCAACGTCAAAAAATTTTATGTGACTAATATTTGAATGAAATAATAACGGTTAACATATAATTGATAAATTAATCTTTGATGAAGATGATATCGTGTCCATGGAGTACGAGTAAACACCCTAAATGTCCCCAAAGCTGCCGAAGACAGCCCTGGAATTTTACAGTTTTATCTATAAAACGAAGCTTCACAAGATGCCTTATACTGATGTTAAAAAGCTTGGCCAGTGTTGCTGGACAGCTGAAGATGTGTTGTGGAGACAGTTGGAAGTTATTCGGACAGTGAGGACAAAGCCTAGTGTAACTCCTTTGTCTGTCGGTAGAAATTCACTTGCCTTTCAAGTGTTTTGTTCTAAGCCTGGATATTATGGTTTAAATGCTTCTGTCACTGTTTAATTCTGGAATAGAAATTAATCTTTGAAATTATAAATTTTGATGTTAACAAACTTCTCAAGATCCTAATGATGAAAAATAAAAATAAAGAAGATGCAATTCCCTCAAGGAAACAGAATCTACTACTATTTTTTAATTAAATAAATTAATTTTTTATTCAATTAAATATTTTAATAACATTTCATTAAAGCCATGATGGTCTTGTTAAGAATGGTTTCGTTTTCCGTGATTGGAAATTGAGGAGTTCTATATATTTGACCTTATCAAAGATCCATCCTATTCCCTAATTGTCTCTGATAGTCCTGAAACATCTGTAGTAATATATTCTTTCAACTAATGAGGCGAAGTTTGGAGAAGAAGGTGCAAGCTAAAATGTCGACCTCGTCAGTTTTCTGTAGTCCAAAATTAGAATGCGATGGACTTTATTTGGTGTTTTCTTTCTTCTAAAATAGGCAAGTAATGATAAATAACAAAATACATATTTCATTAAGCTTAATACTACCTTCATAGAAATTTATTATTACGAATAAATCTCCTTGTTGGTGAGAAATGATTGATTTTTAAGCTTGAATTGCGATTTCATATTTAATTAAAAGTATCGAAATACAACCTAAGTTGATCAAATAAAACATTTTGCTCTTAGAAGTTTTTGAGGTTTATTATTATTATCTTTTTGACTTCCTGCATTTCAAAATATAATAGTAATATATTTTTTCTATTAATTCAAACTGAATTTTTTTCAATTTTTTAATTACTTAAGATCTTAACAATAATTATAAATGATTTTAATTAGGAATTAATCAAATGCATCATTTCTGACTGATTTTTCAATTTCTAAGTTAGGGTATTAAATTATAGACTAATTATTACATTTAAATTAATTTACTCCATTTCATTAATATTTTCATAGCAATGGCTTAAAAGACTGGCAATAAATATTTGACTACGTTAGCCTTATAAAACAAGTAAATATATTTGTAATATTTACGCAATTCGTTTTTTGTAATGTAATGTACACTGTTAAATTTTTAGACACTGGATGGTGCATATATTTACGAAGATGCATGTATCAAGAATTTTGTTACATCGCACGATTTACAAGCATATGCCCCAGCGAAATTTAATTGAGGATAAATTTGTCACTCACTTTTTAGAGTGGGTATTTTACCATGAAGGCAGTAAATCTGTAGCATATAAAAAGTATGATAAATCTTTCAAATATTATTGAAATTATATTTAGCTTCATCATGTTTAGAATTTCCACAATTTAATTTTGATAAAGTTATAATATGTATTTCAGTGTAAGATAGTTGCTTGTATAATTATTTGCATACTATAATTCAATAATTTTGACAAATTAAATATGATTCTATGCAACAAGACACTTTATCTTTTCAATTTTTTGTGCTTTTCCATTATTTAAATTAGCACATGTAGTTTCAAAATATTTATAGGTATTAATGATTTGTTTGCATTTTAGCATACACAAGACATTTGCATAAGTATAGATTTTGTATAATGCTTAGCAAAGTTAGTAATCAGCTGATATATGGAAAACATAATTTTACTCTCGACTAAAATTAATAAATTCATTCACACATAAATTTTAAGATGAGCTTAAAACACCAGTTATGTTAAAAAATAAATAATAATATGATATTAAATTGCATATTACATTTGTTAAATTCAGTTACATACCATTTCAAATTTAATGTATCTGAAGCAAAATTTCTTTCGAGGAATAAATAAAGCCAACTATTCTATAAAAATATGTACTTTTATTACTATGTTTAGGTTGTCTCTAAATTTATGAGAGAATTATCTTTAGTTCTTCATTTTAATTTAAATAAATTTATTAAAAAAATTAAGTCTTCTTAATACATTAAGTTTATTAGTTTTTATATTTTGGTATGATATTGACCTATTGTTTAAATATTATTTACGATTTTAGTTATATTACATAAAATTCATTTATGAGTTGATTTTAATAATAACAATATCAGCATGCATTTTATGAGTTAATAATATGAAAATTTAAAGCAAAAAATAAAAGTTTCCCTTCAAAACTCTCAAAAATAGGAAAACTTCAGTTAGTGAAAAAACAACATATATTTTTCCATTATCTTTGATGAAAAGAGTATGCTTTCGTTTAATTAAGTTGTTTTAAGATGGATAATTTTTTTCTCATCTTTATAACAATGAATCTGAAATCACAACTTACTTAAAAAGGACAACAAAGACTGAACTTGAAGTTTTTCTCAGTATTCAATTCTTTTTCATTTCATTTTCAGTTGAAGTTGTGAATTTTATTTCTCTATTTTATTCTAGTTGCTCTCTTTTAAGTTGAGAAAGATGCGAAAAGGGTGCTTATGGTTGGCTTTTTTGTGAAAGAATAAAAAAAAATATATGTGTGCTTCTCTCTCTTCCTGATTTATTGAGAAATAAATATCATGCTTGTTTATTTAGTTCCAGTTTACGTATCCATAAAAGACTGGCTTTGTTTAAATTTGGAAAGCTTTCTTTAAAGGACATGTTTAAATATATTTATTTTTCCCACTGGACATTTCATGCCTGTTGCTTACGTTTTAAAATTATTTAAATATACTTTAAAATGGATTAAAATTAACTTAAGAAAATTAAAGTCAGATACGTTACTTGGTTATTTCCTTATTTATTTAAAATGCTTTCTAAATTTAAAAAATGAAAATAAAAATATGATAATGATAAGCAAGTATATCCTTGTGTGTGTGTGTGTGTGAATATGTAACTTATAAATAATTTATATTAAATATTTAATATTAATTAGTTCAGCTACTTATATTTTAAGGTCTTCATCTTTTACATTAATAGCTTCGTATAATTTTAACATTCTAATAAAGTTACTATTCCAGTCAAAAAAACTAATATTTTATCTTAAGATAAATTAAAAAAAAAAAAAAAAAAAAACATCACCTTTGAAATTTTTAGATATGTAGTTATTTTTATACAATTTATTAAATTATTGAAATTTTAATTTATAAGAAATGAATACAATACACTTTATACTTAACGAATTGGAAAATAACTTCTATTAGGCTGTTTCTATAAACAAGAAATATAGGAATTAATTCACTGGATGAAATATCGTGATGTATTAAAATTTTTTTTATAAAATTAATATTCTAAATAAAAATATAGATACAAAAGCAATTCAAATAAGAGCTGAAAGTATTAAAAAACCAAAATAAATATAGTACAAGTAAAAATCTTATTTCCAAAATATCGCAGCACTTAGATAATTATATCTTTTACTGTAGTTTTTACAATTTTCATAACATAATATAAAGGATTCATATATAAATCGTATTTAAAATGACAAAAAAACCTCTACGATTAGAATGTGAACGATTTAAGTATAAAATAAACATTTTTAATCGTCACATTAACCAAAATATGATTTCTAATGCGAATTTACTGAACAAAAGTTCTCGTCAGAAACATATGTTTTCTAGATAATAAATTTCCACAACTGGGTTGCTTATTGTGATTGAAAATATTCTATTTGAAATTGTCATACCAATCTTATTAAATAGCTAGTGTAAATAATAAAAACTTACAAAGCAAATTAGGAAGAGAGGAACTTTAAGTATTCATGTTAATGAGGAAATAAATACACCTTTGTTCACAGGAATGTGGGCATGATTTACAAAAAGAATAAAAAGATATTGAAATATAAATGTATTCTTATCCATGAAATTTAAAAGCACTTTTTTTTCTCGTGTAAATACGCATTTCATCGATTATACGTAGTTTTTTCTTTCAAATTTAATAAGAAAATGTATTTTAGATTTATGTTTTTAAATAAAATAATGTTATAAAATGAATATATTTTCTTATTTAAATTATCCGGAAAACTAAGAAAAGGAATAAAATATTCAAAACAAATTATATTGTCATAAAATAAAAAGGTATGCATAAATAACATCATCAAGTTGAGAATAATATATAAAAAAAATTTAGAAAAAAGTAAAAAATGTAATTTGCTGTTATTGTGATGAAAAAATGTTCAGTGTAATTTAAGTAAATAAATATGCGTAACATGAAAAAAGGAGACAAAAGAGATTTATGGAGTGGATTAGAATCCCCCATTTAAAGTGTTTTCTTATATCAAATAAATATGGTGCAAGCGCGTTTTCTAGGATATTAATGACAAACAATTTGGATGTTTTACTCAGCGCTTTTTTAATTCAATATGCAAGGGATAAGCTCTTGATAAATTCATAGCGCATAATTTATGTCAACCAATTTTAATAGACTGTTTCAATTGTATTTAAGTCTGGTAAACATTCTATATATTAGGTATAATAAAGTAAATTTACTTAGAAAAATTATTCTAAAGAAACATAATGCTGAGAATTTGTTTTTTTTTAAATAAAAAATATGCAAAGAATGCAAAATAAGTTACAAAATACTTTCTATTTTTCATAGGAGATTCTACACGTTGCCACTTTGAAAAATTAACAGTTCGGTATGCTGCCAAAAAAGCTGAGACCAAGAGCATAAATTTTTCGGGAAATCATTAAAATATTTCTGACACAAATTGAAAATATTCTGGTATCAAACCATATAAAATTTTTGGATTTTACTTTTCGGGCTAAATCTTGACTCGCTTTTCACCATCAGTGAATATGTCATATTTTGTGATTTTGTCTCAATGAAGCGCTAACAATGCATAAAAATCATGTTGATGTGAACGTCTTCTATTATTTAAAATAATTCTCTTCTACAGCCGATCAATTGAGGGGCTGTGCGTTTTTTTAATTAAGTTATCGTTTACATTTTTTGGGTATAGGTGATATCATCTTAGAATACAATATTTTCCATTTTTTGACATATAATTGGAAAATTTATCTTTATGACCCTGCCTTTAAGTTTATTAACACATGTGTAAATGTTACAGTCTTCTGTATTGTCAACTTTTCATTAATATATAGAATTCGTTAAATTATATTATTAAGCCGATGAAAATGAAAGTCTTTAGAATACATTCAATGCGTGGCAATTTACCAAAGAAATTGAAACACGAGTTTCTAGTAAATATGCTTATCATTAATTCTATAAGCATCTCTTTGATACTAATTTCATCGATGTTAACTTTATGTGAAAATTTCTTGGTCATACTTTCAAAGCTTACGATTTATCATTAAGTTTATTCTAAAACACTATTTTATGATTCATTGACCCATTTAGAAAGGTATACGTCTTCCATTAATTTAAGTGTTTTAGACTGTATAACATGATCAAACCTCCCAAATTTTGAGCATCTTACAGCTGAAAAAGTCAATGGCCTATAATTACGGAAATATTTTAAGAACTAAAAATCAAAAATGTTCTAAACAGATATTGAAACAATTATGCCCAATAATATTGAATAAGTCAAAGTCTATAATATCCTTTTTGAAATAAACCATGGGAAATTCATCAAAAACATAGCTGGTTCTTATATTTAAAAAATGCAATTTTAAAAGTATTCAGAGAAAAATTCAAGAAAATATATTTAATACCTCTAGGAATAAAAACAAAATGGTTGATTTTCAAGTATTCAGAATGATGGAAAGTTTGTGCAAAAGGGAGCTAATATATCGGAAAATATATTTACAGTTCAGAAATATATAAGTTGCTATAATGTTTAATGGTCTTTTTGTTGAAGTTGAGTCCTTCACTGAACAGTAATAATAGCAAGAATTATAATTAATAAACTTAAATTGGTATAAAGGCTAAATCATTAATAATATTTAAAAAAATCATTTTAGGAAATTTATTTAACTAAATGTAAATTTCATTTGCATCTCAACTTAAAAATTTTAATTGAAATAATCGTAGATTTTAGAATAGATTATCATCATTCCATGGTAAGAGTAGTGCACACACATTTTTTTTTAAAAAGGAATTTGCATAGAGCATAGAATAGAATGTGCTTTAAATTAGAGTGATATTACATCCATCATTCATCTTTAATAATCGTTTCCCCAAGCAATGAAGGTGAGTGCCTTATATTAGAAATTCATTTACTGAGAAGTATGGTTATGATTTTTTAAGATTTAGATATTCAGATAATATTTTAAGACCACACAAGAAAATATTTCAGAACAAAAATGTCAATGGTACAAGCTTTTACTTTGACTAGTTAATCAACAAATTGAATTATTGCCTTGTATATATTCTTCAAAATCTCTGAGTATATGACATCATGGACATCAACATGCTTGATATTTTTATAAGAACATCTCTTATAATAATTCTATAGAAAAATCATTCGACATGTACTGTAGCAATTCGTCATGCTATGATTGTAATTTGAAAACCTTTCCTAGTGCACAGCTACATTTGAGACAATATCTCAGTTTCCTCAATGGTAGTTCATCAGTCATTAATTCAGTAAAAGTTATTTCGTCCCAATTAATTTACCAAGTATTAGCTGATATTTTTTAGTATTTCATGTCCAATACATTCAATAGAGTTCATACCAAGAGACTTCAATTTATATTATTTTTAAAAATAGCATAACCTAAAAGATTTTCTGTCCAACATGAATCGAAGTGTCTGCTCATTAAAAATACAAAGTATCATACTAGATCATTTAAGGTTTGTACTTAAATACATTGTATTCGTGATAAGAAAAATGATTATTTTCCAAAAACAACTCAAAATCATCTTTACATTAAAATTGAAAGCTATTTTATTTCATTATTTCAGTTTTATTAGCTATTATTCTATGCAAAATGTAATCGAGATTTTTTCCAGTATATACTGTTGGACAATGTAATTGCTGCACCAGGCAAAAATAGTCTTATGAACATCAAAATTACATGAAAAAGAAGAGCTTTGAAAACACAAGTAATTAGTATTTCAGCACATTTGGGCAAAGTAGAATGAGCAAATGACATCAGTAACACTGCATAAAAAGAAAGATGTAAAGTAGATTTCTAATTTGAAAGTCACTTTGTAAGATTGAATTTTTCTCTGAATACCATGTTATTCTTTGAATAGAAAGAAGAAATGCTTACCAGCATTAGCTGGAATTCGATCGAGACTAGATTTTTCCTATGAAGAATGTTGGGTATCATTCCGTGATAAAGACTTTTGCACTTGTCAAGATTCAACCAGTGTTACGAGAATAAACATTTTAAGATTTGCTAAGGGTCATACAGAGTGCGATGCGGAACTCGAAGTACTCTCCTATGAATTACACATATTCATAAATTTGGTGATGAATGTATCATCAGATCTTTAAGAAGGTTGAATGATTAATAATTACTTAAGTAATTTAAGCAAACTATTTATTAACTCTAAATAATTAAAGTATTAAAAGAAGAGAAAATACAATTTCAGTGTTAGGCGTTACATAACCCATCTGGATGTGAGTTCTTTTTACATAAATGAGAGGAAAGTCAGACCACTTCACTCGTACTTTGCCTCCGTGACGGATTGATATAAAATAGATCACCACAAACTCTTCATGATCTCACATTCAAATTGAATTTTGCAAGAAAAATAAAAACTTTCCATTAATAAAAAATTAAATTTGCATAAACAGAGCATAGATTATTTTCTGTAGCAACTAATTGATATTGAACTAGTAATTAAATAAAATTTACGTGATAGCAAAAATTTTACTAAGATTTGAAGTTTCATTACATACCAAGAGACAATACGTTAACTTAGAATAAGCTCAATCTCATTCATAGAACAACTACAATTGGTGAATTGACAGACGAGATAAAATAGCATGTAGGTGTATATGAGTTAAACTGAGTATATCAATATAAATATTAGGTTTTCCAATGAATAAAAATATACTAAAGAACAAAAAGGGGGAATCGCTTAAAATTTTGAATGAAAGAAAATTTAAAGAACAATTTCGAAAAGAAAATGGACGATCAAAAAAAATGTGATGCTGTCTTTTGTTGAAGTGCATGTCGACTTTGAGAAACGAAAGTAGAAACTCGAGGATCTATATTATTCATTTTGTTATGTGACCATTTCTATAGTTATAATTTAAATTTTTTGCTTCGTTCCTTCTGCAAATTGTCCTGGAAAGTTTATTTTAATTACTACCTGGAAAACTGATATTTTATTTAAAATATCATAGTTATTTCCTAACTAACATTAATTTAAAAAGATAAAATGATAGGAATAAATACTAGAACATAAATTTTGTCATTTTAATTTTCCTTAAATTTTATGTGTTTTGATGTCTTTTTACTACTTACTGCTGCAGAAACCTCTTTATAGACATATTTTCCCATCAAGATTATAATTTTGTGCATATGAAACTTATATTTACCATGGAAAATTTTAGAACAGATTAACTTACTGGCCTTATTTGGAACATTTACTCCATAAGTATAAATCTAAATGACAGTAGAACTTATTTCAAACCTATGTAGTAAAATATTTAAGAGTAAAAGAAAATACTTTCAAATATGGCATAGAGAGAATGAGTTTAATCTTTTTTTGAAGCCATCTTTAAAAATACTGATAATAAACAATTTCAAAAACAAATATTTTTGATATATAAACAAATTTCATAAATCATAAGCATACTGAAAACTTCGATTTGATGATTTTGACCTCAGATAAAGAAACATTTCAATTATTGGTTATAATTTAGATTAGTCTAGCTTCTTATCAAATCCAATGATATAGAAGTATATAAAAATCTACTATAATTTACATACATAAACATTTAAATAATTATAGATACACATATTCATAAAATTGAAAAATGCTGCTAAATAGGAGATCAATTTGAAATTAAGGGAAAAAGAATGAGATTTTGTCATATAAAAATAATCATATCAAACAAAGAAAAATTAAAATATTTATCATTAGGCTCATAATAATTATTAATCAGACCTTAGCTCAATGCCTTAAAATAACTTCATACCTTGAAATATTTTTTCACACTTAAATAAATCATGTCAAACTAATAAGAAGTGAGATAGAAACACGTATGTATAAAATATCAAAGAGATTTAAAACAAAAATAGATAACAATAAATTATAAAAATATATTTATATATATTCTTATAATATAGAAAATTTATTCAAATAAATGCAAATGTGATTTTATTTCTTATGAAAGTTCCATTCGTGGCAATAAAAGTTAAATTAAAATTTCTTACGTAATATTTTTTCAACTACACAAACACACACACACACACACACACACACACACACACACACACACACACACACACACACACACACACACATATATATATATATATATATATATATATATATATATATATATATAAGTACTTCTTAGTTATTATGTGAATTAACTATTTAAGAATATATTATTTTAAGGTTTTTATCTTAAATGCTGTCTAATGTGTCAAAAACTATTTTCATTATACTTGCTTTATAAATGTATATATGCGTCTGTATATATCATAAATATTTAAACATTTCTTAAGCTTTTATTTTTTTTCCAGTTTGAACAATATAATGCATTATTTTAAGCCTGGAAAATATCTCATACCTAATCTGTTAAAAACTGAAAATGCTCGTATACTTTTTGAAGCTGATTTTTAAATTTTTTAGTGTTGTTCGCAACTATTTCTAAGAATGGAAAAACAAATCATTTTTTAAAAAATGGAAAAAGAATAATTGTTTAAAGGGCATTTTAAAAATTATATAAAATGCATTCTATCGATAAAACGAAATTAGTTTCTAAGCAGACGAGACTTAAATTTTAAATTTAAGTTTTTAACTGAGACATTTATTTCAAATCGCCTTACCTGCCATTAAAGAATAATTTTTAACGTTTCTCCATATTTAGTTTCTATGTGTTTGATTTCAGTATTTGTTTCTACCTGAAAATTTCAGTGAATTCATAGATATGCTAGTACAAAAAGAGCTTTAAAACGATGAGTTTAAAATTTTATAAAGATTACTTGAATTTGTGTCAGCTTGTTTAAGTAATAAATTCAATTACTTTGTTAAAAAGAAAGAAAAAAGAAGAAAATTATAAAATGCTTAAATTTTCTCCTTTCATGGGGAATGTAAGGCATATTTTAACTATTTATTACATAGAAATATATGCCTTACATTCCCCATTAAATTTTGAAAACATTTTTTATATATTTTTCTTAAAATTCAAATTCATTTTAAGTTACATTTATCTTAAATAATTAAAATCAGTAAAGGATCATCAGAATTAAAATCTTAAATAATTTAAAATTATTAAACCATGCGATAAAAAAATTCTGTAATGAAAACCACGTTACATTTCATTTAATGAATCACAAAATAAATAAATAATTAAATATGAAATACTTGGCATTTTAAATGGTGTAATATCTTTCCTGATATATTAATGTGCTAATTATAATTTGTCTTTGTTCATAAATTAATTAGTACATTAATATATCATGAAAGAATATCTGAACAGCGTAATAAAAAACTGAGATTATTAATAAATTAAATAACTTTACAAAAATTAATTACAAACTTTTCATTTAATACATATATTTAAAATTAATAATATACTCAATTTTAGTTTTTTCCTTACGAATTTTTAATTATTATGTATCTTTTGTTATATTGTGCGCATTTAAATATGACATTAGAGATAGTTCATAAGACCCTTTGTGAGTCACATTGAAATCTAAATTATTGTTATAATTATTAAATTTATTAAAAATTATTACATCGAGAATCGGAAATATTAATCACATATAAATATTGGCAAACGTTTCTTGCTTAAAAAAATATTTACTTAAAGTTACAGAAAATTCCAGTTAACAGAAAACATTTACTCATGTTTACAAACATGGCTACAGTTAAAACATGAGAAATAAATGTTTTTTTTTGTGTAAAAATATTTCGTGATGAGTGTTTAAGAGTTTCCCTGTCTGCTTCCTTGTTAAACATGAATGCAATAACTCAACAATCTAAACTCTCTTCCCAGAAAACAAATAACATTGGTCAATAAAATGTTTACAATAGTTTTCAAATGTTAAATGACACAATAGTTTCAAATTATATTATTATATGCTGTCAAATATTTTTTAAAGTCAATCGTTATCTAATGATAGTAATGTGATCTCCGAATAAAGGGACTTACAAGTTTAAAGTTCACTTTTAATCACTTTTTGATTATGTGAAATACTTTCCACTTTTTGAGGGCATATCTGGGTATGTGCTTGGGTGTTTCCTGGCATTACCTTTGTAGAACACAGGAAAAAATCTTTCGCGTATGAAAGAGAATCGATTTTTATTCGATATTTCATTGTGGAATATTTTGCGAATAACAACTTCTTTAATTATTATATTTCTTTTGTACTTAAATTAAATTTTAGCAGTAACTATTCAAACCAAAAAGAAATTTTTTTGTTTCGCAATTTAAGTAGCTTTAAAGTTGTTTTAATGCAAAGGAATCAATTTAATGAAAAAACAATTCATTATAAAAGTTAGAACTTATTTTTACAAGTGAGATTATTTTAAATAAAAAAACTAATTAATGTGGTTAAAATAAAAAAATAATTTTCTTTTATTTAAAAAATGTTTGCATTTGGCGTTATATATAAATATAAAATTCTCTCTTTTTTATTTTAAATGAAAAAATAATCGAAGATCCATTTTTGATTAAATTAATTAATTATGAATTTGAAAAATGTTAATAAAATTAAGATTTATATTCTTACAAAATCAATGTAGAGTAATTTGAAAGTGCATGGAAAAAATATATTGTTTCACTTTTAAGGATTTAATAAATCAATCAATATCCAAAATAATTTCAATATTTTTTAATTGAATTTACCTTATGGTTGCATTATATTTAAATTATTTTGTAAAAAGCTTTTTTGCTGATTGGTTTCCTTAAATTCTTTGTCTAATTTGATTTCTCTGAATTTCCTTCTAATGAAAGAAAGGACAATTACAATTCAGTATAATGTACTTATAAAATAATTAAAATCAATTAAAATTACCTAATTTATTCAAAACATTAAAATTGGGTTATATTTTACTCCCTTTTTTTCATTTGTATGAGAAATATTTCCTGTTTCAGGTATTTGAAATTTAAACAACTAAATAAAAAAATATTATTTTTGCAGTAATTAGAAAGAAAAATTAAGTGATATTTTTAACTACTACAAATTAAATAATTTTATAGCTACAGATTGCAGTATGTAACACCTTAAGAATTATATTTAAGGCACATATCACAAAATACAATTTACAAATTAAGATGTATTTAACTATTGAGGAATTCATAGAAAACATTTTGTAAGTAACTTAATTATAGTATTACATAAAAACTGTCCAAAGAAGTGTTCCTGTACAATACATAGTGTAGGAGAAAAATACAAAAAACGAAGTATGACGTCACTTCCAGTGCAAGAAAAAAACACTTTATTGGACATATCAACAACAGTATTTGCATATCTTACAAGACGGAATATTTAAAACGTTCACCACGCATATCAAGACATACATGCTCACGTGCCATGGAATGACGTTGACTGCCTTTTAACTGGTATTTAAAGGGCTGCATCTTGCAGCTACCGGTAGTCTTCCTATGGTGGCCATGTTTTCCATTCGTGACTACTGTGACATGTACTTGATGCACGGCCGATAAAATGGAAATGCCTTACGAACTGTTAGGGAGTATGCTCGTCGATATCCACCCACCCCCCCTCGTCCTTCCGATGTCAACGTCATCCGTAGACTAGACGACAGACTGAAAAATACGGGAAACGTCTTGCCAACAGCCAATCTTCACGATACTGATAGAACTGCGAAGTGGCCTGACGTTAACACAAGCGGGTAGGAGAGACACCCGAAGTAAGCACACGTGCATTAGAACGTGAGATAACTTCGAGTAAAAGTACTGTGCACAGGCTTTTACAGTGTGAGAGGCTGTCTGAAATCAAATGATTTTCAGAAACGCGTGCCCTTCTATGAATGTCTGTTGCAGGAACAGAACACATATAATGGTTTCATTTCACATATCCTGTGAACTGATGAATCCTTTTTCACTCGTGGTGGGGTATTCAACCATTACAAAAGTAATAGCATGTGGTCCTAGATCAATCCGAATGCAATCTGACCGAAATATAAGGAACGTTGGTGGGCCGGCATACTCGGGGATCGCCTACTTGGACCATATCTTTTGCCTGAAATGATCTTGGGACTAGGTGTTTCTCAGTTAGGTTTCAACCGAGTTCCTCTATGACATATCACTGTTGATAATACAGAGACTTTTGTTCCAGCATGATGGGACTCCGGCTCATTTCTGTACTCTTGCACATGATTGGCTGTATATGGAATACACTGGCCGCTGCATCGGACGTAGAAGTCCGTTTCTATGGCCACCACGTTTGCCAGATCTTACCCATTGGATTTTTTCTCATATCGAGACGTGGTGACAACACCAATCAACTTAAATGCTCAACTGCAAGCTGATTCTACTTCGGAGGATCGCCCGATGCTGCAATGTGTGATGATAGTCATTTCAATGCATGCTCAAGCCTGCCTCAGCATGCATGGCGGTCACTTTGAATATCTGCGTTAAATTGTGTCGATACTGCTGTTGATATGTTCAATAAAGTGTTTTTCTTGTAACGGCAGTGATGTCATACTTTATTTTTCGTACTTTTCTCGAAAACTATGGATCGTACAGGAACGCTTCTTTGGGCAGTTTTTAAGTACTTACAATGAGGAATCTAGCTTTGCAGAGTTTATGTAGCCGTTTTGGGACACATTGTATAGTAAGCTTAGGTAAAGTTTCTAAGACACTGTTTTCAAAAGTTGGGAATTTAAGATGTATAAATTCAAAAAATAATAGTCTGCATGTAAAAATGTATTTATTTTTAAATGTGTTTATTTTTTAAAAATGTATTTATTTTTATATGATTAGACTATTATTTTTTAATTGCAAAAATAAACATTACATTTAAGTATTTGAAAGAAACGCAGTCACTTTGTAATTTTCACAAGCTGTTTTAAAAGTATTTATTTATGAATAAGCTGTCATCAGGTAATCAGTAAAATCAAAATTTCTAATATATAACACTAAATTAAAATAGTATAGAAATGTCATCATATCATGTATATCAAAAATCATCATAATGTTACTAATATTATATTAGTATTTATATAAACAACTTGCTTATTTAAATCGCAATTTTATTTTAAAATAATATTAACGCAATGATTGAAAATATTTATTATGTAACTCTCTTTCAGATTGGTCTATATCAAATGAAAGATAAATTTCAATACAACTCATAAATTTAATTCTCTCATTTAGTAATCAATAAAAGAATTAGAATAATTAGAATAGAAGTACTGAAGTCAAGAATCTTCTAAGAAACTTTCTAATTACTCTACTATATGTCTATTTAAATCAAACACAATTAAGCTTTAAATAGAAAAACAATAAAATTAAGCCTTGTATTTCATTAACAATGTATTTAATTAGCTGTTTTATGGAACTATAAACTTGATTCGGTTAAAAATATTTGCTTTTACATCAGTGTTTATGAAGTTCAAAATTTAAGTGTAAAGAGTTTTGAGAAATTTTAAAGATTGTGCTGACCTTAAATTAAATTCATTGTGATTAAGTGATTAATCCTGTATGTACTAGCTGCCAAATTTAAATATAAATTTTTGTGAGCTTTTATTTTCGTAAAACTAGGTATCAGATATCTACTTTCAACTGCAAAAAATGAATCATTATGGTATTTTTATAAATTAAAACTTACCTTTTTTTCTTACATCCATTAAGTTTTCTAAACATACTTTAAAAGTTTTGTATTCACCTCATCAAAAATATTATCAGGTGTTGGTAAAAATATGAAAAATTGTTAAAAAAACTGCAACACATCAGAATATTTTTGAGATTATTTTGTGAGGATAACTGTTAGTAATAAAGTCATTTTTGAATAACAGTTAAAAAAGTAAAGTATATTTGATCCCTAATTCATATACATATTTTCATATTCTTAATATATTAAAACCATAGAAAACACATAAAATTATTAAATTTATTTGATTTTTCACTTTAGTGTAAAAACTCATTGGTCAGAAAAACAGGCTGAAAAATATGATAATAATAATCAAGGATCGAAATTCAAGCTGAAACAACTAATTATAATGAGAAATAAATAGTATAACTTTGTTGTTGTTACTTATCACACTTGGACAAGACAAGCTCGCTATGCCGCCGGCTATACGAATTTAAGTCAGTAGAGTGAATATTTTAACTAGGGCACCACGAAGGTGAAAGTACGACTTTGCTCTAAACTCCTCTAATAGATGCCACCACCAGATGATACACTTCCTCAATTTTGACATTGATTTGGGGGAGGGGGAGAAATTTTATTCACACCATTACATCCATGGTAACAGCTCAATGACTGACTATACGATTTCAATTCCACAGTTTTAATGAACACGTTTATCGCATGCACTATGTGGGTCTTTAGTGGCATTGGGAATTAAACCCCGCACTTCCTGACGGAAGGGTGATGCCCTAACTACTAGGCTACTACAGCTCTTAGTGTAAAGGCCACGTTTGCCTGGTTGTATAGGGCGTCGTTCTCATCACCGAAAGGTAGTTGATTCGAATTCCAGTAGACTGAAGATTTATCGTGTTTACTAATAGAGGTTGGGGCATATTAAAACTGGGTGTGGTTGCAATGTCTTCCAAGTTAAATGATACCTCTGGGGGTGACAGGCCAATTTTTGGGAGACTTTTGCTTGGTCTTTGCTTCAAAATCATGAGGACTCCACCCGGCTGTTTCTATCAAACTGATAAAGCCCATCTCAGGGCTAGGAATTGGGGAGCATGCTGGTACAAAAGCAACAGCCTTTAGTCGAACTTTAATAGCCTTATACACATATGAACATTGAATAGAACATCTTTTCTTGAAATTACAAAGGGAGAAAGACGTAATTCTTGAGCATACATAGAGAATAATTACGCTGATTCTCCAAGAAAATTAATTCGGAGCAATTTGCTGAAATCATTTCTTTAAGCAAATAAATAAATAAAACCTTGCTAATAAATAAAAGATTTTAATATTTAATATCATATGAGCAGAGTCCAATCATCAATAATCGTATTTAAATCTTATGTGTCAGTTTTGCAAAAATGTTCATTGCAATTGACGAACAAAAAAGTGTCGTTAAGCTAAAAATAAATACATGATGTTTGTGATATCACCAAAGAAACCACGTAGCCTGGTAGTATATTGTATTCAACCCCATATTATCAGTCAAAGTGTATATTTTGCATTAAAAAAGGTAATTATTTATTAAGGCACATACAAAATGCTTTTCATATTCTGTAAATATTCTGTTGAAAGCAATGATCTTGTTCTAAACTCGTCTTCAATTTCACAATGATCAAATGAGGAAATTTTATAATGTGATTTCTTAATATATATAAAACACTTTTCTTACTAAAAGTGTTAATCTAATCCCAGCCAATGTGATCATGTGCAATGAAAGAATATCGTATATAAACACGTTTTATATATAGATTGTGACCATCTAAAACAAAAACAATGCTATCCGTAAAGGAAAAAAATAGTAGAATATGTATGTGCATAACTAATCTCAGTAGTAGATGTGATTCTACCATCTCATGTGATGGTATTCTGATGAACAGTTCATCAGCTGACGAACATTTCAGAGGCTAGCAAGTAAGGATTTTTTCCAGACTTCATTTCATCAAGCGTTCTTAATAAGATAAAGATTTAGAAAGTATATTGGTTAAGGACTACCATCAACGCATTCAATATTTCATGTTAATTATAACACAAGTTATACGTTTAAAATAACAAAAATTTGTTACCTATTTGTTACATGATAATGTTAAGAATTTATTATTGAAAAAAAATTCGAGTAACTGATGTATGAGGGGAGAGGACTCAATACTGTAATCTAATGATAAACACGTATTAATGATAACACGTGAAAAATTGTCATAAAAATATAGAATTTAGTTCTTTAGTTCAATTATAATTTCTTAAAATGAATTTTAATTTACTTTTTAATGAATTTGAATGCTCTAATGTAAATATATTTATTGAATTTAAAATATAATTCATACGCTTATGATAGCGAATAAATATTAGCATTTGATTCAAAATTATCATATAAAGTTACATGATTAATAGTCAAATTATTTTTAACATCAAAGAATAAAATTCCTGAAAATTTGATAAATTATAAATAATTTTTGTTTGAGATATATATTATATGCTGTATATTTTTATGAAACACTTGTAAAAGTTATCATAAAAGAAAATAACGCATCAGATTAAAATTATTTAATATTAATTCATGAAGTAAATTTAACATGATGTTTAAAAGTATCTTCACAATGCTACAATTCAGTTAAATATCATTTAAAAATTATTTATCAGTTAAATGTATCCATATAAATATCGTTTTTTGTTGGATTTTTTTAATCCACATATGTGATTCCAAAATAACTTGTGATTTTCAAATTTCTATTTGTGGAAAAATGATTTTTTAGCTAAATTTCACTGCATAGAGAAACATAAGCGTTTTACTAAAGTTAATTATATTTTGGAAATATTCCTATTTTCATTTAAATTAGCATTTTAATGTTATTGAAGATAGGAAATGTAATATCAATAACTTATAGAAAAGAATCTTTTAAGTTTATTATTATTCTTTGAAATATCAATTAAAGAAAATCTTATTTAATTTAACAACAATTAGAGACAAAAAAAATATTTATCAGATTTGTTTTTGAAAAAATATTTCCTTCTATCACTGGATTATTAAATATATATTTTTTAGTTTGTGAATTTCATATATCATAACATATTTTTACTTTCTAAATATAAGATTTCTTAAAACCTATGTAATTTTTTCCTTATTTATTACAACACATAATATATGACGACATTATTTTGAAATATTGCATTATTAATACATATCTCAGTGATTAATTTTTTACAAAATCTATCTCTAATTAATGAATGCATATTGGTTTATGAAATGTAATTAAAATGAAAGCATAATTTATAATTCTTCATGATATTTCTTGACACCAACTGGTGATTAGCGAATATTCAGTAAACATTTTTCTAATATAAAAATAAGCAAATTTCAGTCTACGCATTTCAACATTAAAATTAGTTCCCTGTAAAAAAACACACAAAACTATTCAGAACCCTAATAAATTATATCCCTTCCACAAGAGTCGGAAAAAGGTGATTAGTGAAAACAGTAATAAATAATTTGGAACTCTAAGAAAAAGCCATTTTTTTTCTTTTATAGGACAACTAAAAAAATATATTTACTTTCTTTTAAAAATTTATAGAACACGCAAGAATTTAAATTGTTACTAATTATCTAATTCGCAGTTAACTACAGTTTAGAAAAACGTACCTAATCGCAACATTTATTACTTTTGCTAATTATGTGGGTTTATTATTTTTTGCACATGCAGTGTTTTATTCTGGGAATGGTTTTTAGTTGCATTAATTTTTATGTCGGAAAAAAACATACGTTTTCCATTTCCATACATTCAAGTATTCAAAAACCATTTACAGAAAATAATTCATTATCTTAAGAACTGTCTCTGTTACACACATATCTTAAACTTTTATTTATAAGAACAGATATTTATCATGATGACAAATTTTGGCCAATTTTTCTATTTTCTTTCTACATATTTCATATATCTCTTAAGGTATAAACAGAGAAAGTAGCTTATAAAATATTAATATTTTATTTGTATATATGAAAGATTTTTATGCAATCTTATTTGCATTCACCAAAGATTTTATTTCAGTTGAAAAATTAAAGACCAGCATAAGTAATTTTCATTTTCTAAATGGAAACTATTATTATTGAATACTTTATGAACAGACCTCTTTGCCGATAGTTTTATTTCATTTAAAATACTAATAGCTTGTATAAATATGGATTAAAATACGTGTGAGAATTTTCTTAAACATGTTTTTACTAAACTTTGTAAACTGTATATAGCAATATGTAATTGGGAGAAACAAACGTTTATGAAGTGTTTTTCATCAGTATCAGTTTTATTAAGGAACATTCAAATAGAAAAACTTCATTAAAAATTATATATATATATATATATATATATATATAACAAATTTCATAATATAATACTTTGAATCTTTTTAAATTTAGAATTTCAATGGTTACACCAAATTATTAAAATTAAGAAAAAATTCATTTACGATTTATAAATTAGAATGCCAGTGATACATTATTTTATACAAACATTTTTATTAAGATTATCAATATATATTGAACTTTAAATTTATTCAATTTATATTATTATGATTCGTTAATATCTATATATTCTTTAACAGATAAAGATATTATACCTTCAAAGATGCATTTCACTTACACAAAACTTTTAAATTAAAGATTATATAACAAATTGTATCTTACTAATTAAATAATTTTCTATTTACCTATTAAATAATTATAAATTATATTTTGTAAACGCAATAGCTCTAAAACTTCGTTGCAAACTAATTATTTTTTAAGCATTAACACAAATAACAATAGTTTCATAAGTGATAAGATTTTCTAAATAATTCCTGAAAGGTTAATAAAGAATAAGAAATATAGATTTTACAGTGAACCAAAAATTGTTAACTAAAGGAAGTTAATAACTTAAAATGTAATGAGCATATTTGTAAATATTTTAAAAAGAGTTTTCGGGTTTCTCTCAACATTTATACTGCAGTACTATCAAAGGATTGATTATTAAAACATCAATCAGTGAATATCTCTATATTGAATATATTGTTATGTTTGAATAGATTTATAAAAATAATACTATTCCGTTTAAGTTAAATCGAATGTCCCTGAAATTTAAATAAAGATAAAAAATAGAAATATATCCTATCATTATATTTAAGTATTTTAGTCAGTGATAAAAATGAATCTTCATATTTAATAAAAGTTAATAATAATTTGTTTCAAATGATATTCTTAAGTGTCTAGCTAATATTCACTTATGTTTTGGATTTTGTTTTGTAATATAAGGAAAGTTTTTATTTATCACTCAAATTTGTCGGAAACAATTTTAGAAGAAATTACTGTGTTTTTCTTAAAAGTTATTTTGTTAAAAAACCAGATATCACTGAAAATTAATGTCGTAATTTTATTCTTTTATTCTCTGTTTTATTGCTCATAAATGGTATCATTCTTTATTCTCTTTATATGAATTAATCTTACTGACCTCTTTCTATATGGCTTGATGTGCTTTCTGTGGAAATATTTTTAGAAATTCAAAATAATGATAAATATATTATAGTACAGCTGAAAATAAACTTTGTTTTAATTAAACTACAAAATTAATTAATTTTCTTACAGTAAGAAAATCTAGGAAAGTTTATAAAATATTAATCGAAATCCTATTGAATTACAATTATCTATCAATTCTACGTTTTATCAATATTAAGTATATTCTGCGAAAAAATAATTTCAGCAGCAATGTACAGGCTTAAATTAAAGCTTCCTTGAGATAATTATTCCATAATAAATTTCTTAATCAATCCAGAAACCTAACCAGCCTGAAAAACAACTAGAGATTATCTATGGAATGTTTAAGACTATTATTAAAATTAGCTTACAAAGATTCATAAACTTTTTCATATTTTGTTGGAAAAGAGTAGAAAAGTGTCAAATTTGAATTTGAGATTTCTGAAACAGTGAGATAAATTGTAAAATTTGTGAAATTAGATTGCACATTATGTTGGTGTATTTAGAAACTTATAGTGAAATTAATTCAAAATTTATATCATGTACACTGATGCACACTGCATATGTGCTGTGCTTCAGTTGTCAGATATTGTTTAAATATACTGCTGAGCATAATTAGAAATATTTTCCAATTAAATTCAATTGCAATGCGTTCATTTATTTTTTCAAAGTTAATCAAGAATTAAAGACCTTCCAACTGAGCCTTAATAAACTTACGCATTTTGAAGAATCACCGTCAAATTATTTAATAAGAAGTCTTTACACATCTACCTAAATTTGCATTAAAAATGTTATTAATCTATTCCTGAATAATTCAATATCGTATTATTAATTTCTATAGTTGTTTTTGCATAATGTTATGCGGAGCTTTGTGTATATTTCATACTTATGCTTGTTTAAGTGGTAACACCTACTTAGATATCATGCGACACTATTGTTAAAACTTTTAACAATGGTCGACACCATTGTTAAAACTTTAACCTGAGCACATAATATAATGGCTTAAAAATACCTACTGCGTATACTGCAATAAACATATAAAAAGTGACGGTAACTTTGAAATGAGTTGGAGCATCATTGAAAAACAAAGTTATTTTTATTAAAGCTCTACCAATCTGTCACTTATAAAGATAAATAGAGCAAAATTCTTGTAGATGAGTAACACTAAGTGTTCTTTACTAATATTAATAATCCATATTTCAATGGTATTTTGATAGAATGAAAAATAACACGTAAGTATTTTCTGTGTAACTCTTAGTAAAAATATATAATATATAAAAATCATACATGATATTAATTAGTTAAATGAGGCTTTTTGAATAGACCGATAGTTCTAATTACCATTGAAAGTTTTATACCTAGGGGGATTACTTGAAATTTTGTAAACTCGAAACACCAATTTAGAACAAGAAAATTTAATTTTTACTAAAAAAAATGCAAACATTTTATAATTTACAAGCAATCTATGAATCAGACGTATTATTAATCAAATCTATTTTATAGACACTGCTATCTAGAAAGAGAACCAAGAGATGTGTGAGATCCAAAATGTATGAGAGGCAAAGATTTAATATATTTTTCAATAGAAAGGAGATTGGTGAAATGAAAGTATATCAAACTATAGGAATTTTTCCATCAATTCTTCAAAGCAATGGATGTTCTCCTTAAAGACAGCTGCTCTGACCAATGAAGTCATAGATTCTTGACTCTCATTTTTTATTGTTGATATGTCAAAAAGAAGCAAAAATTTTAGGATTTGAAACTTGAGTAGTCTATCCATTACTCACACGGAGTTTTTTTCTTATTTTAACTCTTTAAATTGAAATCAATCTGATTATAGAGTAAGAAATAAGAATGATACAGATAAAGTTTCTTTGAGTCAATTGTTTTTTAGTATAGCTTCTGTTCGAACATCTTAAGATTTAATAAAAAAAATATTCAGAAACTTTGAGAGATTTAACTCAATATTTCGTAACCAATGACAATCACTTCATAACCAATGAGAAATATATCATTTAATTTATGATGTAGCAAGCGCAAAATCATTTTATATATAATTAATGACTTATATCCTTAGTTATTTTGAAATGAGAAATTATGTTGTTCTGTATTATTATATGCTATTCAAAATTATTTTAGAAAAAAATGCAAATAAGCATCATATACGAAATTAAAACCATTATGTTAAAATGGTACAAAAATATCATATTCGTTAAACATTGCAGCACAATAAAAAAATTAATTTTCCAGTTAAATATAATTTATATAATATTTAGAATTATAACAAAGCAGTTTATGCATAAACATTAATTATGTAAATTAAATTATTCAAACATAATTAAATTATTCTCTTTAGTACTAGTTGAAACATTATTTTTCTTAAGTTATGAATAATTTTAAATATAATTCCTCTTAATTTTAAGCTATATTAATTGATTCATTCTTTACATGATAAAATTTATAATGAAAAATATATTCAAATGTTAAATTTATTTATGCATTAAGTTATGAAAATCAGTAAATATAAGTATTTGGATAAATTAATAAATTTAAAATTTCAATTAATAAGATACTTAATACTCACAATTAATTGATTAAAATAAAAAATGTATTTAAATGGTAAACATGTATCTTGAATTACATTTAAAAATAATTTATTAAAAAATTTTAATCATAATTGATTCATCAACTTTTTTTCTTTTTTATCTAATTACCATAACTGCATGTTATTTCATAAGATACTGAAAAGGAAACATTTTCAGTACCTGAGCATAGTTTAAATTAAAAAATATGTAGCTAATTTAATTTGAGAAATAATATTAATGATAATTACGTCTGTATATATTTCTCGATAACAGACAAGTTTTAAATATTCTAAGTATTTTTCAGTATTTCATTCTGTTCAATTTTTAATAATCTTACAGTTTTCCTTTCATTTAATCAAATCATCATCTCTCTCAAGTTGTTATATTTTTAACTTCTTTATTATTGGCCTAATATAAGTTGTATATAGTATACAATTTATTAATATACATAATATTAAACTCTTGAAATCTTAAAATTTAAGAGTATGAAAATCCTCTTCCATTAATATTATTTTAATAATAATTTCATAAATTAAAATTTTTATACATTAAAAATAGCTATCTTTATTCATTCTCGTGAGAAAAAGAAAATTTGATGTTTACTTAATCGAATAATATATATATTGAAATACCCTCAAGATAGCTATTTTTCATTATTTATAAGTAAAATTTATCTATTAAAATATGAATTACTAATCCTTTATGATCTATCAACAGCTAGATCTCGCCCATGACTCCATATATTCTAGCAAAATCATTCATTAGAAGTGGAAATGATATTAGGCTCTCTAAAAGTGGCATAAAAACTCATACAAAAGGGAGGGTGCAGCTTCTTTTGGAGAACGAGCACCCGAGAGGAGAAGACTGACTTGACTCCATCACTTACGTGCCTTAGCTGAGCATAGTGGAATGACCTTCATGCCTTTGGTGACCCTGCCAGGAGTATAAACTCCCAACTTATCTCACCCATTCCACTCATGGGCACTCCTCAGCCACGATGGAGGGGGTGAATTAAAATACTTTTCAAAAACAAAGCAATATTTTCTATATAAATTATCCATAGGCTAAAAATCATATTAAATATCACTAAGGTTGACTGTTTTATGAGTTCAGTAATAGTTTTACGTGTTTTATTTATGTTTTTTCACCTCACTTTTAAATTATGTTTATTTTTCAATATATTTTAAAAATATTTTAATTAAAATAATATCAACCTTATTAATTAAATAAATCAAATCACATATTTGCATTTCACTCTTATTAAGATGTTTGGTCATGAAATGTTTTTACATATTTAGAATTTCTGTTATTGAAACACTATTTTATCCGAATTTTGTATTAAATATATAATGATAAATATTCATAAATTATATTATAAGAATTATTCATTCTCATTCATGGCAGATAAATTTTTAAATTTGACTATTTTAATGGAGTAGTAATGTGGTATAAGTGTAGTCAATTCAAATTTTATGGCTTTGTATTATATCTTACAAATTTATGTTTGCTTATGACAGCCTATGTTTAATTGTATTCCTTTTGATTATGTGCTTTATTTTATATTGATATGAAAAATAAGAATATTTGCGATCAGTAAATAGTAGGTGCTTTAAAGTAATTGTGAAAATGCAAACACTAAATTCAATGGGGATAGCTTAAATGCAATACATTTCACAAAATGTATGCACACTGTGTAGGAAGTTAAATCTTGAATTCTTGAATTTTCTGGCAGACTGAATACCATAACATCAGGACATTTAAAATTTGCTCTATATTTGAAATATGTACAGAATTATTACCCTTGATCCAATCTGCTAAAAAATAAAGAAGCAAAATTTGCAGATATGTTAAATAATCAAGACAAATACTTTTTCAATAATATTAAAATAATAAGCCAAATAATAAAAAACATATTTATAAGTTAAAAAATAGTAATTCAAAATAATTCACACACTTCAACAATTGTTTTAATAATGTAGTTCCAAGATAATAAATTTATAAACAAACAATAGTTTTGTCCTAGGGAAAAAGAAGTAAAATGAATTATCTTAAGGAAATAAAATAAACGATTTCTTCAAGACCATTTTAGTAAAAAAAATTAGTAAAAAATAAAACAAAATCGTTAATCTGCATATACTTTAGAATTTGGATAACATATCAAAATCTAGACATATGCTCATTAATCTCTGTTTTTACACTTACTAAAGATATGTTTTCTTCTTCAGTAAGAATAACTATCGAGAGAAATTCTGTTTCGTATAAAAAACAATCACTGACACGGAATTGAATGTTTTGTACAATGTTGAAAAATGTTTCTTTGGATTGAAATCTTTCGTGTTGATGAAACTGAATATATGGTAAAATATCAACTCAATTCAGTACATTTAAATTTTGAAATATATATAGATTACTTAATTCAATATTTAAAATTTAACAAACTTTAACATTTAACTTTGCATTTTACGAATATAAAAATCGTTAATTGAATTTTTTTTAAATAAGTTTAAAACAAATTCAAATTTTTTTTTTAAATATAACTCAACTTACTGAAGCAAAATATAGCTTATTTTTATTAATGCCTTAATATACGCCTTGCATTTTCACTAAGTTAATCCAAATATTATTTATATATGATTACGCATAGATGATTTTCTTTAAATTTTAATTAATTTAGATCAACAGTGAGTGAATATAATGACTTTATTTGAAAATTATAAATATGATAAAGATCCTTATTACTTTACAAATAATAATAAATCTTTAAAAATGGATTTATATTTTTCATATTCAAAACTACCTTAATTTAAGTAATACGAATTAAGTGTTTGTAGATCAAATACAAGTTAAAAAATGTCTATTGATAAACATATTTCATTTTTATACAAAAAAACTGAATTACTTATAAATTATTTTTAAAATTATATATATATTTATAACTATATCCAAATTTATAATTATCTCTTAGCTATATAAAGATGTTTTAATTAGCATGTATTATGATGTTTTAATTTAAAATGATTATAGAAACCATAAAAATAATATAATTAGACATTTAATATTTGCATGAGCAGCTTAGGGATTGCATTTGCTAATAAAGATGTAGAGATCATACTTTATACTTTAGTTTGCCTATTCTAAGAATGGCCTCACAGAGAAGACATAGTTTTATATTAGCATATATTTATAAAGTTTTAAATCTTTTTATCACTCTTTTAAAAGATCAAAACGTTACGTTGTTATTCTGAATTTAATTAACATATAGTCTTTAAACAATTCAAATTAAAAATATTTCCAAGCACTAAATGGAAATAAATGTATAAATAAATCAATACACTGTCCACAAATGATGACAAAAGTAAGTCAAATTTAAGTCACCAATAGTGAATGCAATTCTTCTTTTTCTAAGAGATAAATTTTCAAATCGTATTTTAAAAGATTTATCATTAAATGTCTTCAGCCTGGAAAAGAAAACGACTAAAAATATTGTAAAAATATAAAAAAAAAAATCTATACAAACATTCTTTCAGATACTAGCCTATTAGCTACTTTTAGGGACTTGAAGACCCTTTCCAGGAGAACTGATAAGCTTATCCTATAGCTTGTCTAAGTTTCCAGAAAATAGAAAGTCTGTGGGTAATAAGGTTTAACCTTACTCAAACTTATAATTGGGGTGGAATAAGGACCTAAGGGCTTAGAACCGATAAAGATATGATTAAAGTTCAGCATGTTACTATAAGTATTAAATAAAGCTAAAAACAATCTTGTTTCTTATCCGATATTTCTTGCAAAATAAATATTATATGGATTTCGAAACAAAGCATTACTTAATATCAATTTTCTGTCCGGTTGAAGTTAGAAAGAAATCAAACTTGTTTTCTTCTAAAAAAGAAGAATTATTGCTTTATAGAAACGTAGGTTTATTTAAGGAATAAACTTTGTCCGAGAATGATGTGTGGCTTTTTTTTTATATAAAGAATCAAAAATAACTGTAAACAAAACCTAGATAGTTAATTTTATAAGTCTATAGTTTCAGTTAATATATATCTAGAATATCTATTAAAATAAGATTGCTTGATTTTCTTAAAATATTTCAGAGTTAAGATTTAAGTTTGCTTATTTTCTTGATAGACTGGATTTGAGCTATATTAACAATTATATATAGTTGATATCCTGATTTCACACTAATAAAAAATTTTAAACATTAATAGAAATAATTCTTTAAAACGTAATATATAATTCTTCCACTTTGTATTCTTGCTTCTTCGATAAAATATAGAAATAGATTTTAAAAAATGTTTTTTTTTCTGTGTTTCCAACATAATTTAAAAAAATGAATGTTTGTAACATAAAAAATTAATATCACAGTTTTGGGGAGACATTTTACAAACATGAAATCTAAAATTAAAAAGCATTAAATGTGAAAAATGTTGAAAGAAAGAAGAGGTTTTTACAAAAAATTATTCACTTTATTCCTAAAGAAAATTTAAAAAATGAATTTATAAATTTCATTATATAAAAAGGCAAGGGTTAACTAAAAATTAATTTTTTATGGTAAAAAATATTTCAGTATTTTATATAAACAGGGTTTTTTTTATCATAACACAACATTCCCCCTTCCCACATATATTATGATTAATATTATTAGAGATTAAGTTCTTAAATATATATATTGCTTTTCTGTAATAAGCAGAATTTTTTTTTTAATTTTGTGTACTATTTTCTGATTATTACGTAGTGTGTCACTTTTACGTAGTATTTCAAAATAACTGCGCCGAATATTTGAAACCTGTAAATATTATCAGCTCAAGCAAGATGATAAATTTGTAAAATATGCATGGAAAGGTAATTTTTATAATTTTTCCATTATATTTTATTCATATAATATTATTATCATTTTTTATATTAGTTTTCTTCAGTCTCTTGTGAAAATTCCTTTTCTGATAACGTGTAAATTGTTAAGTAAAATTTTATTTCAGCTAGAAATAATGCTTCTGAAAACCTTATTTAATATTATTTGACAAACTTCCTAATCGTGAATTTTATTTTTAAGAATAAAATTTTTCAATTACTGTTACAAAAAATTTGAACTGTCTATAGGAAAGAAATTGTATCTTAATAATTTATGTGTATTCATTTATAGAAAATATTGTATTGAATACTATAAGTTTGACCATAATTTTTAGATTTTACCGTTCCTTAGTTATAACAGATGAAATAGTAGAAAAAGAAATATTACACAAAAATCGACCAACTATGTCCGATATTTTAGCTAGAGAGTACAAGAAACACATGGTATGGCAGTTTCATAAATAGTAAGAATTTTTACAAGAACAATTTTCAAGATATACCTTTATGTAACAGAAAGATTATTGTCGGAATGAGAATAAAGATACTTTATGTGTGTATTCAACTCCAATATTAAAATTAACAATTTCTACAAATGTAAATAATTGGCTGCCAATTTCATTAAAATTAGCCTTGTTTATGAAAGATAATTTTAATGAAATTGACATCCATGGTAACCTTAAGCTTGTAACATTTACCAATAAACTTTGTAATTTAAATTTTTAAGTGGTATATTTTACTTTTTACTTCCTCGTTTGAATTGAATATAAGAACATGAATGGTTCATTTTAGATAATTGGTTTTAATAATCAGCATTAAACTATAACAAATAACTTTTCATTTTATGTTTATGTCATTGAATTATTTTTTGTTGTAAATATAATGAGAAATCTTATCAATAAGTGTTCAATACGTTCTTCTATTTTTTTTATGGAGACTTAATAATTTTTCTGATTGAATGAACAGCAATTATAAAACTGTAGTTATAAACATAAGATTCCAAATAAAATAATAAATAGGAATAACAAAGCTTTCAGGAACATACGTTTATTTATATAATTAAAGTTACATTTCACAATAAATAACAATAACGGCACATTACATAGAATTTTACAAAACAGCTGCAGAAAAGAGCAATGTACGAACTACTTCCTAATCATAAGTGAGCGTGTATTACTTCACTAGTTGCAACGAGCGCCATCTACCCAATCAAACAGGGAAGGAAGCTGTAATTATAACCGTTACATAGTGAATTTAAAATATAAAATTGCAACAAAAAATTTCAGATACATATTATAGAATAAATAATAAATGGCAATTTAGTTAAATTAAAAAGCAATAAATAAGAAAAAACTTACATTGCTACTTTGTTTATAAGATGCAATTATGTGAAAAGACTGCTAATATTTCAGTTTCTGACTGCGTAATTTTACTAAATGTTTCACAGAAAACTTCAGAGACAAAAAATAGTTGAAAAAAACTGCCGAAGAAAAATATTAAAATAATTTGAAATTAATAGCTTATTCTTAAAAAACTATAATTGTTACAAATATTTTTAGTTAAATAAATTAAATTATTGGATCAATAATCCTTTAAAAATAAGTGGTTAATCTCCTTGAAAATCTCTTAATAATGATATTAAGGTACCCAAACACGTTCAGAACACTTTTTTTAAATACATTGCATGTATACATTGTAACGATTTTTTCTTATTTCACATTAGAAAATATTAATATTGAGCTACTAAAATTTGTGATATTCCAATATTATTCTTCAGAAATGTTAAATATGTATACAATTTTAAGAATTTTTTTTAAAAAAATTAAAAAATGCTGCATCAAAAAGTATTAAACATATTTAAAAAAATTAATACCAAATAATCTATATGTTGTTATCTAGAGCATGTACTAAAATTTTAAGTTTTTGTTTAAAAATAAAAAAATTACGGCCAGTTGAATATTTATACTGAAATTTCAGCCGAAATTTCTATGCCATTATTCGAATAACAGGCCATAATTTGAGAAATATTTCAGTGATTAAAATTCTTTTAGTACATTCCCTAGAAAACAATATACAGATCACGCTCATGAAATTCCATAGTGATATCATAAAAATATTTATCTTTTTTGAAATGAGCAAATTATAGGTAAAAGCCAGTTCTGAGAAAATAGCATTCAAATATTAAAGTGTTGTGTCTTTATAAAAAATTCTCATATTTGCTGATTAATTTTTTTATTTGATTTTCTGATTGATTTCTGAAGCAGTAATTATTTTATGTATCTTTTAAAAGCTTAATAAATTTATATTTCAAAAATAAACACTGTTTAAACTAATTTTTAACATCATTCTGGCCCTTTAAACGCCCACTTCAGGTTCTTTAAATATCTCCACTTCTGATTTCCTAATCTTTACGAAATCCTTTATATCTCGGAATCTAATTAACGTAGACACAAAAACAAACCTGTTTTAGAAAGCTATTTAAATTCCTTATTTAACGAAGAATAAAAATAATTTATCATTTTTGGTCGAAATTGACGTTTTCAACGTGTACGGGTACCTTAATGGGGTAGTATATCGTAATTGTGTGTTTTTCAAAGCTATTAAAGTAATTAGATACATTTAAATATGAAAATAAAGTTTTGGAATAAAGTTACTTAACAATTTGAAATTCTTCAAACATTTTGAATCTAACTAAAACTAAAAGTAATTTAGTTTTATGTCAACAAAAAAATTTTGCTTATTAAGAATATAAACTAACATAAGTGTTGCATTTGTAAATATTGATAGGTGCGTGCTTTTTCTGTCTTATGTGATATTTAAGAAATCACTGGGTGAATTTAAAGCTGTAAGAGCTTTGAATTTGTTAAATTCACAAACTACATTTTGTCATTAACATGCGAACAATTTTGCAAAATAACTTGTGACATTTGATGGATAGATCAAGAAGAATTACCATCTTTACAGATTTTTCATCAAGGACCTCTCTTTATTTGAAATCAGTTGGATAGACTTCATTGATTAAGCTAATCAGTCAAATACTTTCTCAGAAATAAATGATTATTAAAATTATTTTTTTATTTTAATGATGAAATTTAAACTTCTAAAGCTTAAAGTTTAACCAGAAAAGCTTAATGTATGTATCTTTACGTCTTAAAAAATGCATGATATATATAAAAAATATAACGCATTTTTAAGAAACTTTCTTGAAAACCTATATTATTTTTATTTATATTTCAATAAATATTTCATTAGAGATATTTATCAATTTATAATTTCATAAAACTGAAACAGATAAATAATAAATTAATATGTTTGAAACATTTTATAAAAATAAGATAAACAACTAGCTTAATTCCATGTAAATAAAGACAATATTTTATCATTTATTAACTTTTCTGCAATAAGACGGGTGACAATTTGTAATAGTAAACGTACAGTGACAAACATTTAAAACATGCTGATATGTCTAAAATTATTCTTCATCAGCAATGAAACCAAATACTCTTATCAAATATGAAAACAATTATTTTTTCTTTGAAAATTTACTCCTTAGAATATAAAGGTTAAGGTTCATTTTGAAGCAAAATATCAATTAATTAATGCTTTATTTTGAAGGGAAATTCATATTTTACAAAAAATAAAAGCATAATTTTAGGATTTAGAGTGAAATCTGGAAACACTTTTGCGAGAACTTTTAAGCATTCATTTCAAATTGAGCTGTAATGAGTTGCGTTATACGAGTATATCAGCAGTCAGTAGATTTTGAGAAATGAAAAAGAAAAGATTTTTTTTGGAAAGAAAACATTTCCTCTAACACTTTACTCTTATTATTCAGACTAAATGTTAACCTCTATGTTGCAATCAATAGATATTTGTTTTATGTTCATATTATCTAAATTTGGTATTGTTAGAATCTTTCATTTGCAAATTAGGCACAAAAAAACGGGTTGTTCTTAAAGTTGTGGGTGCCAGTGTATTAGTGCACATACATATAATATTCACATTATTCATGCACAAATGAATTTTATTTTAAAGAAAATCGAAATTAGTAATTTATATTCTAAACTTAAAAAAACTGTCAAAAAATTGTCATGACATAGTCATGACATAATAATAATAAAATTAAAGAATAATAAAATTGTCATGACAAAATAATAATTACATGAAATTTTAGATATTTTCATTAAAATAAATCTACAACACTTTTCAAGCAGTATGAGTTATATACATTTCAAACTAATATTAAAAACTGTTATTATTAGTTATTCAAATTATATTACGTTAATATTCCATTAGAAAACTAAATAATTTTATCTCTCTAATGAAATATAAGAAGGTACTTACGATTAATTCTGAAAAGGAGGAAACTATTTAATGCGTTTTATACTTTAATTGGCAAATCAAATTGGGAATCTCAAGTAAAATGCTCCTTAATTTTTTTACTTTTATCCAGCCTAGTCAATTAATTACTATTAAATTCTTTGAATTTAATCATCTTAATTTTGTGAAAGCATTTCTTTACCAGGAAAAGTGTATATAAAATGGCACTTCTTCAGTTTAAATATCAGTTTTAAATCCTGACGATGGTAGAAGTTTTATTTCACATTACATCCATGATACTTTAAAATTAAAATAAATTAAATTAACGTTGCACAATTAGCAGCATATAAATTAACTCAATAAAATAATTAATGAACGCGATATTTTGTAGAAATAGAGATTTGCAGATTGTTTTAATTTAACTGTTCACACATTGAAATGTTTTGTAAAAAAAAAAAGAATGTAATTAAATAGTTTAATAATTAGAAAACTCTTAATATCATTTCCATCTGCATTTTAGAAAAATCTCATATTCATTTTGGATATAATCATTAAATTGATTTTAAATGTATAAACTTTGAAATTCAAAATGAAATCACTAAATTTGTATACCTAAGATTAATTTCATTTGTCTTACATTATTAATAATCTGTTCTTAAAAATAATAACTAGGTAATAGTAAAGTATATAATGGTGGAAAAGTATATAATGATATAATAGTGGATAGTTTCCTATCTCTATTCAGTCTGTTGTTGATATTGAACCACAGTACATTTGTAATCCTGCTAAAGTTTACCATGCTAGACCAATGACACCTGTAATCATTTCCATCATTTTCTCTGAATCGTGAGCAAGCTACTGAAAATTATTTAATTTATTATGATAACTCCTATCTAAATTTAAAGCTATTTGTCTCTAACAATTAAATTCTTAAAATTGTGAGATAAAGTGATTATAATTCAACATTATGCTACTTCTATAGAAATATAGCTTGCAATTTTTTTTTTACTTTAAAAATGATTCATTTTTATTTAATCCATTTATATTTGTATTTTACTGTATGAGAAGGAGCACTCAAATACTTGTCTTGACAAGCACCCTATTCCCTTACTTTCAAGAAGTAAACTTGTACCAGATCAACTTTGACAGCTTAATGACTGATGAGACGTGTGTTTCTTTTGTTGAATCAATGGGTGGAAAAAAGTGATATATAATTTTTTCCACTCACTGAAGTTTGTTCAAAAAGTATAAGATAAATATAACAGTTTTGACATACTACGGACTTAAAGTCTTGATCCAGAACCATAAGAAATAAAAGCAACTAATGCCAACCTTTATTTTTCTTTGAAAATAAGAATTTTATATTTGAGACGCTCTTGAAAATTTTGTTTAAATCGTCACTTCTAAAATTATAGCAAATGAAGCACATTCTACAAAAATAATTTACTAATCTTTCTCAAAATATTGCATTGCATATTTTGTGACTTATGTCATAAACTTATGTGAAATAGTTTCGTTACTATTACATGCTTAACCATTAAAACCATCACATTTGTAAACTTATTAACTATAATTTTAAAATAATAAATACTTAAAATGTTTGATAAAAGAAAGTGATTTTTTTAAAATGTATATAGTGATTGATCAGAATTCATTGAAAAAATATTAGGATATAATGTATTTGAGAACTGTAATACCAATTTTGTTGAAATATGTTTTACACTTTAAAAATCATAATATCTTATAGACTTAAATTGTCTTAAAATAAACACTGAATTAAATTCTTGTTTTACAAAAGTAATTTTAATTATTAAAGTATGTTCTATGTTGTTAACTAGATCTAGAAATAAGAAAATTAAACAGTTTATCATGAATATTTATTCACGTACAATAAAAACAAAATACATGTTATAAAAACATGAGTTTTTTATTCATTTTAATATTATTTACAGACTCTCATTTACATGACATTTTCATTTTTTCTTAAAATTATTCATTATGTAACGCTCATAAAATAACTGCAAATTTATAAATGTATCGCAGACATCATCGATTCTTAAAGTAAAATAACTTAAATATATTATCGAATTCTTAATTTATAATATTGTTACATTACCATATAACAATATTATAAATTCATAATTCGAAAGTATCAATAAATATCGTTGACAGCAATTAAATTCAAAACTAAAGTTAATTACTTGCAGCATATACAAGATAATGAAATGAAAGATTATTTTTGTCCCATATCTGCATAATTTGATCAAAAGAATATAATTAAAAATTGGTTACAACAAAATTAATTACGTATTACAAAATGCATTTTGAGATGTGAATGAATAATATTTTATAGATTTCATTCTTCATATCAATGAAATAAAAATTACCATTCCTTATATAAACTTTGGCACATAACATCATTTCTGATCTTTTTTTATTGAAATAAAATCGAAATCGAATGGTATCGAAATAACTGTACTTGATGTTGTGGTGATATTCGGAAATTTTAGAAAAATTCCGAGGAAATCCAGATTTGTTTTCAAATAATTGAATGACAGAGATAAATTGAAAACAAAAATACAATAAAACTTAATGATTTATTTATTTATTTTAGCAACTTAATGGCAAGAGAAATTTACATTTACAATCAAAAAATTCATGAATAAATGAGAAAATTCTAATTTTCTATTTCTTTTTTGATATTTACACAATAATCAATCATAACTGAGTGCGACCAGACAGAAAAGGAACGAGAGATCAGACTCACTCCTTTTAGAAGTAGTATTGTGGTTACTATTGTCAATGACTTTCGACGCCCTCCGGTGTCGCTGATTCTCTTTTCTCTTCCACTTTCCGTCCTCTACTCGGCATCTTCCCTTTGCATTTCCATCCGCTGATATCTCCACATCTCACTTGGCTTACCGCTCCGCATCTCGCTTGGCTTGCTCATTCCTCATGAGTTTTCTCCGTTCTCTCTGTTATCTCTTTTCAGACTTTCTCGACTCTCCTTATCCTCATCTATTTGTCGGACATCTGCAGTTTCATTCAGGAAAGTCGAGACAGGGCTCCTGCTGGACAGGGCAGTTATACTCCGTTTACAACTAACATCTTTTTAGTTTCTCATTATGCTCAATGAGGACCCAGTCCTCAATCGTGGACTCCTTTTCTATGTCGGGCTTCTCTGTGCCTTCTCCCTTTTTAGACGCCATTTTTAATTCCTCATTATCCTCGCCTTAGCTCCTCCTCTTTACACCATTGGTTTTCCAAAGTTCTACAGTACCTCCTATAGTATCTTCTATGGGAAAAGTTCGGAATCTCTCCTCCTCAATCACGACTGGTCAGATTTACTTATAAAATATATCATAAAGCATAAGTTGTATTGAAATTTTCTCAAGAACATCCATTCATTTCGAAAGGAAAAATTTATTCTTTTATTGCACTTGTCTCATTGTGTGAATTTTTATAGTATCCTTTCCTTTATTTTATAACAGCTTAGTTTAAAATAAAAAGAGGAAACTCTTAAAATTCAATAAAAAATATACACATCTATTTTTTTGGTTTGGTTATGTAGTTTTACACTACAACAAAAACGATTCTTCACGTTTGCTTTAAGAAAATTTCTTTTTAGTAGTCTATGATTTTAATTTTTTTTTTTGACAGTTTGTTAAAATAATCATTTTTTTACATAATGTTTTCTGTTTTGTTGAAGTTTTAGCTTTTCATTTATGTTTGAAGATATGAAAATATTCTAATCATTAATTAAATTTCAAAAATTAAAAAAGTTTTTTATTAATGTTGTTTTTAATTTTATTATCCCAATATTTTTGTTGGGTATTAGCAATTTTGGATTGTTGAAATTTCTTAAGCTAACTTTTTTTATATTTTGTCATGAATAATACTTTTTTATATCATATTTTTCCCATAAATAAATCATCGAGTCATAAGTTAATGAAAAATCAATTATGTGAAGAAGTGTGACAAAACAAATTAATGCCGGTAATTGAATTTTCTATGTCACAAATCACATTTAATGGCAAATGCTTCTGTTAAAGAAATAAAGAGTTAGAAATAATCCAGTTAACCTTTTTTTTAACAAAAAATAACTAATTAATATAAGAATTTTATAGCTTTAAAAGTTAGGCTAATTCTTACTTAAACTCTCATATTCTGGCATTCAATAAGGTGAAAAATATTTAATAAATTTAAATTGATATCTTCAGCTCAAGTCTGTGATTTTAGAGTAGAAAAAGTAAATGCTTTTAATAATCAAATGAGAATGTACTTTTAAAAGTACAAAATACGTAAATATAAAATCTATTCATACAATAAAAAATGCTTAAAAAGAACAATAACCTTAAAATTCGAATATTTTGATAAGATTTTTCTTTTTTTCCGCTTAGAATTGCATCTTTATTCCTTTTTTAATTTTTTTATGAAAAGCTGTGACTCAAAAACTTCACTGACTTTGAAAAATTTTAAAAAAATATTATGGAAAAAAAATTGTGACTTGTTTTGAGCATTCATGGTCAAGACACAGAAAATTGCAGTCATTTTATCAGAATATGCCCACTAGACTACTTTTCAAGGAAATATCTGTCTAATTAACATCAATAAGAAACAATAACAAAATTTTGTTAAAATACAGCTTCAAAAGGTTCTATTAAATTTGATAGATGTAAGTTAATAAATGTTTCACCGATTTACTACAATCGTATGAGTTACACAAAGTAATAATAATTATTATCTACCTTATATTTTGTGTACTAGAAAAATATGCGTTGAATATGATTTATTCTTAATTCATTTTTCTGCATTACAGTAACACTAAACTAGTTCTCTCTCTCTCTCTCTTCTCACATTAAAATTTTTCATTACTAACCCATTGCAATTGCTCAGAAACTATGGATATAATTAATTAAAATATAAATTCAAGACTTTAAACTAGAAGATTTCTGTTAAAAGAAGTGAAAAGTATAAATGTGAAGTTCTTTTAAGTATTTCATTAAAAACACGCAAAAGTAACTTTGCAGCGCATGCAATTTTTATTTTATTCTATATGTAAATAAAATTTATCCAAACTTTAAGTTTTACCTCAAATATAAATTCCTTTTTAGAATAAAATACATTTAACTTAATAAAAGCAATCTGAACTTATTCTGTGAACTAATATATTTTATGCTTTACTTCGTAAATAATTATTTGAAACAAGAAACATGGAAAATATTCTCTTAAATCTAAAGTAACAACAAAAAACTATAAACATAATCTACTACCTTCAAAATTTAATTGATGCATGAAAATCCAATTTCTAATTAAAAATTCGATTTTTCTGTTGTAATTACAGAAATTTGAATTCATTATATATATATATATATATATATATAATAAATTTAATCTTAAGTACTGGATAAAATCCTATCTTACGGATAGATGTAATATTTGGGATGAAAATTTTATTTGATTTCTATAGATTACTATAAATTTTATAAATTTAAAGAAAGAATTTAACGTAAAAATATTGGTTCAAAACAATTAAAAGCAAACCTATATACCAATATTTTTCACCCGATTTCATAAACACCTTGCAGTTTATAATGAAAACTTTAATCATTCAATTATTGCTCAATAGCACAGCTAGAAATGTGAAACTAATTTCTTAAACTAAAATCTTCGAATATTGGGAATTATTTTAATGCTACTGAATTTATTCAGAGAGCTGAATAATTAGAAAAATCAAAAAACGCAGTAAAAATTATGAATAATTTAAATGTACTGAATGTTAAACGTAGAAGAGAGAATTTTCTCTCATTAGCTGTTTCGAGGTTTAATTCTATATTCAATATTTTCCAAAAATTAAATTTTATATTTACATAGTAATCAAAAAAAGGTATAATAATTGTATTTTCGAAAGAATTGTATATATTTTTTCCATCTTAATACAATCTTAAATTCCAATTTAAAAGTCTTTAACAAATAATTTTTAAACAGTTTTAATTCATTAAAGATGAATTTCATGATGAACTTCCTCGATTTTTTTGCCCAAGTTCCTTAAATTTCAAACATATCTCCTGTGATAACTCTTACCATATATTTTAAATAAGTTGTGTGCTTAAATCATAAACGAACTTTAAAGTCAACCACAAAATGCAAGTCATTTAAGCAGGTGTTTTGGTTATTTGATAAAGATGATAAAAATATTAATAATTCTACAATATATATATATATATATATATATATATATATATATATATATATATATATATATATATATATATATATATATATATATATATATATATATATATATATATATATATATATATATATATATATATATATATATATATATATATATATATATATATATATATATATATTTAAACAGATGAAAATAATTTTATGATATAAAGTATATATAGCGCATCAATTTCAAGATTTAACATTGCAATTTCTAACGTACACAAAAACATGCCGTATAAATTTCATTTATTGTTTTAAGTAACTTTAAGTGTAACTTTAAGAATGTTTGGCAAGGAAACCGATACTTCTTTCACTGTGGGTTCAGTTAAATTTTCGGAGAATAAAAATCGATTCGTGGAAGTATCTGTAGTAAGAAAAGATATTCTGTTACTCCAGCCCGTCCCTTCCTGAATCGATTTTCCCCGTCTTTAATTACTTATCCCTAACGAAAAAAAATGTCCCTTTTTTTAATATTGGAACAGCGCTTTCACGTCACAATTTTATTTCTTTTTTTAACTTTTGACGCAAGATTAGGATAGAAATGAATACTTTTAGCTAACTAAGTGAATGCTGTTTAATTAAAGAAATTCCGGAGGATGCTACAAGAAATATTACTCAAGATTATTCACTCTTTATTCAGTATAATGTGAGCGCTCATGCTTAGTGACATCTGGTGTCATTATTGCAAAGTTTCTTTTACAAATATTTTTTAAATAAATATATGGCTGATATAGTTTTATAATTAATAACTTTTGACTTTAATGTCGTTATTGAACTTTTAATATGATGGGTGATCAGCGTTTAAAGAGATGAGATTTGAATTCTTTATTTTTCTTTTTGCATCTATCTATGGATTTCTGGCACAGCATCTTTATATATATATATATATATATATATATATATATATATATATATATATATATATATATATATATATATATATATATATATATATATATATATATGTATGTATATACTTATGTATTGTATGTATATATTCCTTATTCTTTCTTATATGCAATACTGCAATAATTTTTTTAAAATTTATGTACGATATTTATTTTTCAGTGAAGTACATAATTAATTAAAAACTGCATTTATATTTGTTACAGAACCGTTTATAAGAATGTTTCTGTATGAATGTGCTTCAATTCAATGAATTAACATAAGCATAATGAGAAAGAGAGAGAGCATATTTTTACTTATTACCGTTGCGCAAAACAATAAAGTCAGAAATCTTTCTTTAAGGTGTTGTAAACGAACAAAATGCCGTCTTTGAAGACCTGTGGTTGGAGTTAAGATAATAAAAAGCAACTTAATACATTTTTAAGTAAAACTTTTACAGAATTGTTAATACAAATGTATAATAGTTGTTTTCAGTTTTAAATAAATACAAATTCAACTCTTTTGTAGATATTTTTAATTTCATATTTTTTTGATAATCATGTAATTTTATAAAAAATATATTTAGATTTTTATATTACACTATTATATTTTAGCAAAAGCATAGTCATTTTAAATTGAGATTATATTATTATGCTATGTGTAAATTGATAGAAATTTCTAAAAATGTACCTGATATATTTTGCATAACTGTTTTAAGACCAAAATTTTGTAAAATGCGCTTCATTCTTCTAACAATCAAAACAACTTTTTTTTTCAATGTATACTTACTGTCCAATTGTATTTAATTTAACTATTATTTTCACTTAACAATATTTTATAACAAAAAATAATTAATTACTTTTATGGATTGTTAGATATGTATAATATATATATATATATATATATATATATATATATATATATATATATATATATATATATATATATATATATATATATATATATATATATATATATATATATATATATATATATATATATATATATATATATATAATATTTAAAGAATAATATTAAAAAAAATACTACATCATTTTTAAGTTTTTCTACCATGCTGTAGAAGTAATCACTTGTGAAAAACTCTCAATAAAAGTCTAGCCCTTTTTGTGCTCTTATCCCTCTCAGCTTTATGCAATACTTACAAAACTTACTCATCTCGTAATAGACATATTTATCAGTGACATCTGTTGTAAGATATTTGAGTATAATTCAAGGTTTACTTTTAGAGAAGAATCTCCTTAGAAGGTGGGCTGAATTCACGTTTCAAAATATAGAACCGTCATATAATTGCTTACCATCTATCTGACAGCTGTCCAATCAGAAAGTAGAAGAGCACAAATTATACCTCCCGCTATTCCATAGAAGTTAGAAAATGAACCACTGCGTTTTACTTTAAAATGTGTCTTCATTTCACAAATTGATGGTGAAACTAATAAAATAATTGACTTTGTTCAATGGAGAGCTTAATTAATCCTATGCCTATTGTATTGTAAGGTATCCACTTTGATATGCCCTCGGAAATATACAGAAACTAAATCCTATTCAACTATATGAAAAAGAAACATTAGAAAATTAGCCACCTTCCAAATTTCTGAAAATGCATGAAAGGAACGGAAATGCAGTTTCTAGTCGCTTAACAATGTATGGGATCAATCCCGGAAGCATTTATTTCAAATAACACGTAACTACTATTGTCATACAGAATGTTATAAACATTTAACAGTTCAAACTCTCTGTTATAATATTTATGACACTTAGAAGTTTATAACTTAACATTTGAGGGCGGTAATCAAGCATTAGAACATTTGCTTCATATCACTTTCCAGCAACTGCTGAGAATCCAACTTCCCAAGGATATGAGACTATAAATGGAATAAGAACCCTCATTGATTTTGCACTTAGAATGGCATATGCATTTTATGGATATCCATATACCTACCAATTCGAAACAAGCAAATTTTGCTTTCAGGCTTTTGTCACTTATTAATTCAATTAAATTTTCTTCATCTTATGAAGTGAATTCTTTTGAAGCTTCAATATGGATTGAATCTTGAATCCCCGCTAACTTCTCAGTTTGATCTTCTGAGAAGTACTTTGAGAACCAGTCAGCTAGTTGTAATAAATGCTCCTTGAAATGTGTCAGCATACCACCTGAAACCTAATCTCTTACAGACTATGTATTACTGCAATACAGAAAAACACTTTTTTCCTCCAATATCATTCATTTTTCTTTTCCACATCTGTAGTTTTTTCTTGAGTGCAGAAATTAACCCTTCAAATTTCAGTATACCAATGTTAGCGCAAAAGTTACCATTCGTAGCATTTAGTTTTTTTAATATATCGCACAAGTATGCCAGTTTAATCAGGAAGTCGGGATCTATAAAATTGTTGACATTCGCATGATCATTTTCCTTCCAGAAATTATAAATTTCTTGTGAAAGCTCAAAAGTTTGAGCTAGTACATTACCACATGAAAGCCAACGTGAGTTATAGTAGTTTGTAATGGACGTGTGCTCAACCACCAAATCTAAACATAACTTTTTGAAAAATCAAGCTTTTAGTTGCCTAGTATTTATGTAGTTTGCCATGTTTATTGTACCTTTTAAGATGAGATTCAGAGGAAAATTTAAAGATTTCAATGCACATACATCTTAATGAATGATGCAATAAGCCCACAAGACATCTTGGCTTTTGCGACGAATCAGTGTCCTTAGGGCTTGCATATTGACCAGATATTGATCAAGAACTATCAGTGCAATATCGATGCACTTTGTCCAGTCCAAATCATTTCTATCATGATTGTATCAAGGGCATGGAACATATCTTCAGACTTTGCACTTCCAGTAATGCTTTTACAAAACAGATCATCAACTACAGTTCAACCATCCATCAAACGTATTCAGCTAATCAGATGTACATCGTTATTGCTGTCTGTAACCTCACTCATTTGCAGCCCAAATTCATATATTTTCATTTGTTCTATCAATTGATTGTTGAGAGCTTGAACCATGCTTTGTATTGTTCGAAAAAAGGATATTAGCTTGAAATTTCCCTGCATTTTCTAATGCTATTTTATTTACCACGTCCACAGTCACGTGTAGAATTAATTCCTTGGTACTCGAATTAATTCCTTGGTGTGGACATTTTTTCACTTCGCTATTCTGTATGCCACCTTGAATGACAAGAACAAGATACTTTCGAACTGTCACTTGTTTAGCAAAAACATTCTTTTTTTGAAGCAAATCTTTTTACTGCTAGATTTTTTGTGCTAAAATATTCATGTGGATTGTCAACCCATGTTAGAATGCAGTGTTTGAAGGTGCTGCCTCAGTTTACTTGGATACATACTGTTGAATGACAGAATTTTAAAACAGATCACCCACTCTGGTCTCACATCATTGACTTCTATTAAAATGAAGCCAAAATCCAAGTAGCTGTCTTGGTTGCTTCATTTCCTTTTCTTTCCATTCATTTTACATGTCTTTATTAGCACTTTCATTAGCATTTTTTAATCAAAAATCTATCCATTCTTATGAATAGATTTTCTCTTATATCATCTTATCTATCGTATTATTATGTTATCTTATCTATCCAAATTATCTTATCTTATCTCTTATATTAGCTTATATTATCTCTTATATTATCTTCCTATTCTTATAAATTTTTCGAAAATAAGACCTGCACAACGACCACTAGCGAAATAACTGATGATCTGAATATTCAGAGAACAGGCACTAAAAAATGTCGTCCCTCTCTTGCAAGTACGTTAGTGGTTATTCGCTACTGTGAAACAAACGCAGCCTAGAGGATAGGTACTATTAACGTAAAGTATGTGGAAATTCTTTGAGAAAATGCACTCTGACGAATATCTCAGGAGAGAGAGTTTGGAAAAAACTGATTTGTGGTGAAGGACTTTCATGCATATTTTCCTTGCTTAGATTGAAGTTCACTTCGCGGAACCCTTGATCTCTCTGTTTGGCACTTCAGTGTGCCACTGCACACACTTAAGCAGCCTATGCCCTACAACGATTCACTCATATGACTTTTAAGCTCCTTTTCATCCTATCCAGCAATCTGGTTGGGAGTCTTGCTCTTCGACATTTTCCCTCGATAATTTAGAGTGAATCTTTATGTAGGAAAGGTGCTGACATATCGAAATATATGGCTCAGCTACCACATGTGAGATCCCTTTATAACTTTAAAATGTCAGGCTCATGAAACTTTTCTGTATTTTATGGAAACACGTTATTCCTCAAATGCCGTCATGTTTATCCAAGTGATATCAATGCAAGATAAAGTACTACAACAGATAAATATGCAGAGAAAAGAATCGAGCAAAACAATTTTTTGCTCTTTCTTCAACAGTGGCTCTGATCATACCCATTTCTTTCATTTCAAAGTGCAGTCTAATCACTTGAGCAGTATATAACGTATACTAATCGTTCATCGTTAAATAGATTTTTTTCTGATACACTTTGTTCTTTAAATGAACTTTCACTTATAAAAATAATAAATTTTATATGTTAAATTATTGTGAGTTTTCAAATACTTAAATATATATGGTTTAACACAAACATATACATGACTTTTTCTAAAGTTTTTATTGACTTAGCTGATTGTTTTTATTAATATTAATCAAGGAAATAATACACTGTAAAGTTATTAATCGTGATACTTTTGAAGTAAAAAATATTTTTTCAAGAATGTAATTTATACATTTCCAATTTTCATGACTAAAATTCCTTTGTATTATCAAATTAATGCTTGCTAGAAAATAAAAGAAGTAACCTTTACTCATAATTCAAATTACGATTAACATGTGCAACAAACACAATATCATCAAAATTTTGTAGAAAAAGCAAATAATTGACCATTCATATTTACATTTCAAAACTTCAAAATAATGAAGTATACTTTTATTTGTTTATATTCAATACGAGTATATTCGTAATAAAATATATCTGTGTTGAAAATAAATAAATATTCGTTACAATTTTTAGAAGCTAAGGAAACATACACTAATTGAATAAAAAATAACAGTTGAACGTCTCAAGTAAGGATACAATGAAAACATGTCGTTTTATATTTTCTTAACTCAATATCAATTGTAAGACAATCGTTGGACTCACAAGATAATTGCAACAGAATTCTTTTTCTATCGATAAAGCCCAATATTTAGTATACGCTGTAGAGAATTAGCGATATAGTTACATTAGTGGCTATTAAAGCCAAGAAAGACCAAATGTCTCACAGCAAAATTTATTTGATTGATAATACGCTACGTAAAGAACAAATGATTGAAATTGCTGCCATTTGGGAGGAATGAACAAAAGCAAAATCAGAAGTTAGTGTAAAAGTCATTGTTGGCATTAACAGCTGCCACACACTTAAGCACAAAATTAAAGGGATTTTAATTGTACAACTAAGAGCATAGCCGTCTATATGATATACACATACCCACGAAGTTGAAATGATGTAGCAGAGGGTTGTGTATTCGATGTCAGATGTGCAAATATGTATCACACGTTTACAGTTTGTGATACAGCTTAAGACTAAGCAAACCAAGAAAACAATCCAATCTGATAGGTAAAAATTAAGTAGTGAGCATTGCGTGCCACATGTTATCACATCGTGGGGAATATGCCTGACAGCACGCGTTGAATTACGGGATAACCAAGGTTTCCAATTCCTGAGAGAGATTAGCTCTGGTTGCTTAGTGTACGGAAAATGCGTACAAAAATGATGCGGAAGAGAAATCTCATACTACTCCAAACCATGATACTGAGTGCAAAAGCAGTGTTGCGATGTATAACACTACAGCTCAGCAGTCTCTCATATCGTTGTGTTTACTAACTAGTAGAGCTCAACTCGGGGATTGGTAGAGTGAACTATGCTGTTGTAATAACAACAATTTGTTTTCATTAAACGTGATCACTGATTTATCTGAAAGAACAAATCTATAAGCTACTCAACTCTATTCGGTTGAACTTAAGAAACTTGCTAGAAATACGCTCGATGTCTTCGACAAATCATAATTAAACAGATTTTTAAAGCACACAAAAACATGGAAACAAAAAGAAAATATTTATGTATCTCATCACTGCAAAGACATGATTCCTGTATGGTTTATATGTTTTTCAATTTTTCTATAGGCCGTTGAAATTTTGGGTGGCCAGCCATATTTTTTTAAGAATAAACTCAATGCAAATCATACGTTCTCCTATTTTTGCGCAATCATTAACATAATGTATGCGGAACATGTTGGTGAATGCTGAAACTCTACCGTTTCGGTCAACAGGTAGTAGGTTTGATTCGAGTTTGATTGATTGTAATGGTTTTACGCCCATTTTGCATGGTTGGACTCGTGTGCAAAAAATAATGGTTGAATAACCATTATTTTTTGCACACGATGTATTTATATGTATTGTTTTTAATAATTTGTAAACTTAATTTTAAAATTAGTTCAATAAGTGCGCTTATCTTTTAATCAACAAATTATTCGTTCAAGTTTAAGATGATAACAGTACATTTTTCGAATTTCAAGCAATTAGTTAAAATAAAAGTATTTCGGGTTGATAAAATTTGTTTATATATTTATATGTCATAAAACAATATTTTCTCTAATAAAAATTTCATTGTATGTATTACTTTAATGAGTTTTTTTATTAATCTTTTACTAAAGAGAAGCAAATTATTTGCGCATTTATTTCTTTTTTGTTGAGTGTATAATTTAAAACAATAGAATCTGTACCTCTTTTTCGTCATATTTTCAATGAAATACAATATTCAGTTACTGGTGTGAGAGTTCTACATTAATCCAAAATAAGAAGTAAATTTTAGCACTGACAGCTCATTAGCATTTAAATTACTAATGCTACCCTTGCTCATTAGTGCTTAATAAGCAATTATCTATTTTTGGCGTAGTTTTAACTCGTATTTTTAGTTTTCAATTACTTTCAAATATGCCTGGTACCTAATTGTAGCACTTGTCATTAAATAATTTTATTTTAAAAACAAAGTAGTAGCTTTTACTTAACGTATTTTCCCTTTTTTGAGATAAGAACCTATTCATAAACTATTTTAAGCAAAGGATATAGAAGATCAGCAAGTACATTTCTTTCCCGAGGTCTATATTAATTAATTACTTTTCAAGAACATATCAATGATAAAATAATGAAATATTTATTGAACACATTCATTAAATACATAATACGGATGGTAAATTTAACATGAATATTAGTTTAAATCTTAATTTATTGTTAATTCCATTTGATAATAGACTTAAATAAGACAGAGGCAGGATTTCATAGCAATATTGTGGGAAGAAATAAAATTTTCAGATTTATATATACATATTTTAACAAAAACAAATTACAAATCACTTATTGCTGTTGGCAAATTTCTTTCCATAAAATGGCTCATATTGATAATCGAAATGTAATTAATTATAATTTACACATCTATATTCATAAAAAATATATCACGTTAATATGAAATTGCAACATTTCCTTATTCATATATTTGATAATTAATTCAGAAAAGCAAATTTATTTTTCATTTATTTCAAAATGAAATGTTGGTTAAAAAGATAATTGTATGTAAGAATCTAATCACACAAACACACAGAAAAATATATTACGCACATTACAAAGCTTAATAAGTTTCTTAGGGCTATATATATATATATATATATATATATATATATATATATATATATATATATATATATATATATATATATATATATATATAGTTACAATTCTCTCTCTCTCTTTCTTTTATTTTTAAAATGGAAGCACTAGTGATTTGAAATGTTCTGAAACCAATCTAAAATCAATTTTCTATTTTAACAAAAAAAAATTAAAAAAAATATTTGACAGTTAACAATTAATTAAAACTAATATTTTAAGAATTACAATTCAATATTTCAATTATCAATAAAGTGGCAATTTTATCAAAAATATTTTAAATATATTTATTTTAAAAAATTAAATATTTATTCAAATTTTAATTAAACATCAATAAAAATATAAATATTAATATAGAATTACTTTGAAAATATTTTTAAGAAACTCATATTTTTTACTGGTACATATATATATATTAAATCTCATAGGGCAAATATTTCTCATTGAATTTATATATTTCATAAAATTCCCTTTAGACTCATAAGAATTTCTTTTAGTCATATGATAGAAAAAGAGAGAGAGAGAGAAACCATTTCTACTGTATTCGAAGAATTTAACTAAGTCACAGTTGAGAAAAAAAGCAATTTTATGAATTTAATTAAATGTTATACCGAAAGAATATTTAAAAAAAATTATATTAAAAAACCGAATTGTTTTTGAAGTTTATTAAATCATCTTGAATTGGAAATCTTCCATCAAGTATGCTTTAAAAGTGAGATTTTATTACTAAAACTGAAATGAATTTTTTAATTATTTTAATTGTTTTGGAATTGTCATCAAAAATGCATACAATGAATTTAAAATATTTTTAAGCAATACATTTTTCTCATACAATGATCTTAAGTGTTCTAAAAATAAAAATTCTAAATTAAAAATTAATAAATTAATACCAGTTCTGTCAAAATTTTGCAAAACTTTTAAGTGTATGTGTGAATAATTTCATTTTTTAAACTCTTATTTGAATCTCTCTTAAGTTAATCATTATTTACAACATTGTATATGATTTATCATTTCTTTGAATATGTATATATATATATTCATTTCAATTTTTAATGTTATACACAAATACTTAGTAATATAACCAAAGAAATGTTCCCACTCAAGATCTGTCTATAACTTTATTCAACGCACAATTTAATGCCATCCCTACACTATGTTCCCTTATATAGATTATACTTTTTCAAAATCATGTTCTTATATTCATTATACATTTGACGCAGCTATGAAAATTTTACTTAAAACAATGCAAAACTAATTTAAGTTTTATATTGCTCATGATGAAAAACTTGCAAAATTTAAAAAATATTTAAAGATTTTAATTCAGTTTCAGAATTCCCTTAGAATTTTCTTCTTAATTTACCTAAATATCAGCTGTATAATGTTCATCATTCAATTTATGCTTCGATCAACTGAAAAATATATAATTTAAATTTTGACTGACATTAAATTCAGTTCAATATTTTTATGCAATTGCACCCTAAACATGACTCCAGGTATACTAAGTCCACATACCTTAAATCTCAGGTATGTGTGCTTTTTCAATGACATCTGGAACTAATATTTGCATTTCATAATAACACGAACTTCCCTCGATTAATCAGTTAAAAGTTTCAATAAACACTTCTCCTCTCATATCACTTAGAATGATTAAACTCCAAATTATTTGAGTAGTTAATAACCATGGGATTCGTTAAGATACCTGAGAGTTAAATTCAAATACTTACTCATAATTTCTGTTCGTACGCTGTGGTGAATTGAATAGTAAATTAAGTTATCAAGCAAATGCAGAATATTTGCTCATTTCAATATTCAATAATAACTATTTAGTTCAGATCAATTTGTTGGAATCATTTTCTTGATTTGGTTAGCATTGTCTTGATTGCAAATTGCCTATATCACAAACTGTATAATTTATACTTTGAATATTACCCAAAAGTATATTTTTTTTTGTAAATTATGCATCTGCAGTGTTTGAAAATGTAAATCTTTTTACCTGAGAAATTAAAACCAATTATTAGAATACTTAAATGTTAAAAAAAAAGAAATATACAGTAAATTTAAGTAAATTATAAATTAAGTTTTTCCCAAACTTTTCGCGCTTTTTTATTAGGAATGTTGAGAGAGAGTTTTAATTTAATACACTGCTAAAACTTAAACAGGATATTTAATCATGCCAAGTCAAGAAAATAGTTCTTAATTTTTCTGTTGTACCAAAATCATTCAGATAGGCAATTTTAATTGATTAATGATGCACTAATGCAATATTCCTCTCAAGTAACTTGAAGATATCTCGATGATGAAAAATCAACAGCTTATGATGTAAGCAATAAGTGACAAAGTAAAAATATTTTTTAATAATAATAGTCAAAAATTGTGCTAAGTTGAAACAAAATCTTCAATTACTTATTACTTTTCTAAAAAACAATTTTTGATACCGAAGAATTTTCAAGAAAGCTAGAGAATAACTTATAAAGAAAATCTTCTCACATGCTTTTTTTACACGATGCACAGATTAAAAAAAAGAAAATTTTTTAATTCATTTTATATCAAACACCTGTTACAAATGTTTCCTTAAATATATGTGAGACTAATCTTCAATTGGTCACCCTCTACAGGATTAAAGAAGAATAGTCTCTACAGATTATTTTTTTGGTTAATATCAGACATCAAAGATTATTAGACATTTTTTAGGATTTCTTTAATAGGTTACTCATTGAAGTTAGTAAAATTTTCTTTTATTCACTCAATTAGATACATAGTAAAATTTCTAGCTAGGATTTACCAAAAGCATTTGTAAAAAATTGGATGAGTAATCCAACCCGCATAAGAAGTATTTGAAAAGCCCTAATATCGAAATATACTGTTAACTTATAAATTATGAGTTATTTTTCATATAACAGTTTCATATCAACCAATTTTTTATATAAAAAATAGAAATAAGTTCTACAAATATCACTAAAATTCGATATGTACTATACATTAATTTATAAATTGAAAAATGTTCAATTAAGAAAGAATACTTGAGATATTTGATTCTCTGTTTTTATATAAATCTATTGTCCCCTACCTTGTTAGTGGTCAGAGTGCCTGATTGTGATTAGGGTGGTCCTGGTTTCAAATCCTATTTTGGTCATTGATGTACTTTGTCTCTCTATCTATCCTTTCTTTGTATGAATGCGTTCTGAATGGTTGCCTACCCTATAAAACAGTTCCTATGGCATGTTAGTACTGAGTTAGTCGGAATCAACACCAAAATATGGTTCTATTGAAAAAGTGTATTAACGCACCCCATAATGCCAGCCTACCTGGCACAAGACAACAACATATAAATCTATTTTCTAAAATTTATCAATAAAAATTTAACAAATTTTTTATATACTTTTACTTTTAACCCATTCTTTTAGATGCATGTGTATAATTTTAATTATATGTGTATGCCTTTAATAATTTTAAAGAAGAAAGTTTTCTTTTAATCCATGAAACTAATATAGGAATTCGTCATGGATTAAAAAGGTTAAAGTAAAATATAAGAATATTATATTTGAAATGTGTTAATAACTCATTTAACTCTTTCAAATCTTGTCAAAGAAAGAAAGTCACATAATTAAATTTAATGTACTAAATTAACATAATAGATATAAAATCATAGGTGGACTCCGTGTGTTTAAGTTATTATGGTTTATTAAAACCATTTAATAAATTCATTCAAATAAAATCATTGAAAATAAGTCGAGAAAATTACTTAACACTAATTGAATGCGTTAAAAATTTTCGAAATTTTGTGAATCTTCAAAATGACGATGGTGAAATATTTGAAGGTGAAATTATTAGCAAGTGTATGCGGTGAATAGAAAGCTAGTCATGGCGAGAAATAAGGCACAGTCAATTATAAAGCTAATTTAACGGGATAAATCAAGGAATGAAAATAGTGCAAACTACAAAAATTAAAACAAAAATTCAATTAAGTTGACAGTAGGAATACAAACTGCTTAAAGCGTATGACAAGTAGACAATTTTTGTATGGTCTTAATCTATTCAGATCAAAGTGTAAGTTAAAATTACATACATACTATATGAAATTTTATTTTTATATAAGGAATAAATAGATTTACATGAGAAAATATTCGAGCCAAACATCACTTTAACATAAATTACAAGAAGTTATTGATGAATTACGCTATCAGTGAAATAACAATACTAAACATCAGCCAACATCTCACTCAATCAATCAATTATAAGCATATAGGTGAAATGAATGATGGAAACAGAATTAGAATTGTCAGATTATGAAAATATAAATTTATAACAGTCAGTATCACTAAGTGAAAATTAAGAACTAATAATTGTTGTAAGTTCAATCAACAATAAAAAAGTAGTAGTTTTGGTTAAGTTGAATGAAAACAAAATTGATCTCAAACATTTCATAATGGTTAAAGAAAAAAAATATTTTGCTGGACATTTCATAAATGACTTGTAAAGGAAGGAAAAATCTTTTTTTTTTTTTTTACACTTCGTGATATCTTAGAAATTATTCAAGAAAATAGATTCTCAGTTAAGCTGACAAGCATTTTAAAAAATAAATTCGTTGAATGAAACAAACATCTAAAATAATTCATGCTTATATTTTGTAACAAATAGACTCATCAATTTAAATATAAACGCAATTTTAATGGAGTTAATCAGTTGCTTGAACTACATATTTTCTCAAATTTCTAAATCTTATGCTTAGTACAGTAAAAAGAGAAAAATTCACATTTTAATTTCAAATAAATGCCATAATTATGTATTAATATTTGTACACAAATTATATATATATATATATATATATATATATATATATATATATATATATATATATATATATATATATATATATATATATATATATATATATATATATATATATATATATATATATAGTTGACAGATACATAGATATATTTTTACCCAGTTTTCCCACTTCCAAAGTTTTCGTCGATGTGGATTCTTGAGTTGAATATCTGTGCTAGCATTAGTAAAGATTACACACTAAGTCTGATGCATGTGTTTTTATACGTCTTCCTGACAAATATGTTAATGTGTGAAAAATACTTAACATCACATATAATCCATATGAGTTTTAAAGGCGAACATTATAAAACAGAAATTTTTTGAACAAATGTTTTGTGATGATAATAGCATCTACAACATTCTTTGAAGTATATTTTATATTAAAGGAAAGTGTGATAACAACAACAATAATAATAATAATAATAATAAAAATATATTTTATTAATTTTTTTTAAAGTCGATCTTCATAAAACACACCTTTTATTAAAAGATATATTTTTAATAAATAAATACCTAGACATTTCTTATGCATAGATATCATATTGAGCTAAATTAACAATTCAAATATAGATATGGTTTTAATAGAGTTATAATAAAATTTGGAAATTTCTGAATTGCTAAAATTTCTACGGCTTATGTATGGGTCTGCACTAAAAGAAAAAAAAATAGTTTTTAAACAAACACTAATTATGTGCCGTAAGTATAAATATGCAAAATTAATTAATTATTTTATTACGCATACGATATTAATCAATTTAAACTCAATTCTGTTATTTCCGACACGCATACATATTAATGCATATATTTTAGCTCAGTTTTCCCAGTTCCAGTTTTCTGTCTATGGGGATATTATTTTTTTTGAGCTAAAATATTTTTCTTTTCATCAAAAATCTTATATATCATGAATTATGCATGACTTTAATAAGCTTTCCTGACAAATTGCTTATATGTGTGAAAAACATAACATGACATATTTGCCATAGTAGTTTTTTCATCCAACATAATAAAACAGGTCTTTTCGTGGAAAATATTTAATTTACAAAGAAAAAAATCGTGAAAGTTTTAGTGTGATACATTTCCTATTAATGATTTCAAATTAATTACTTATGATGCATTTCCTATTAATTATGATAAAAATAGATTTTTTATTGAATTACAGTTGTTTGCTCGAACTTCTTAAAGGCAAAAATTTCTCAGTCCAATGTCACATAAGTCGATTTAGTACAACACGCTTTTTCTTAGGGACTTTATCTTTCACGACTAAACAAATATATGGAATTGTCATGTGCGGGGGAGAATTTTTCAAGAATTATTTCACTAGTATATACGTGTTATTGCATACATATTGAGAACATAAGCTTTAGTATAGTGTTTATTTTATATCAATTTTTTACAATTTTGCAGTTTCTATTCATGGGGATAATATTTTGTGCTATTTATCTTACTTTTGCAACAGAAGTCTACATATCCAGTTTTATGTAAATACATTAATGTGAATTTTTCTAACTTTCATGTTAATATATGAGCAAAATATATAACATAAAACAACAGACGTTGTTATTGCACCAACAATTTTCTCTGTATGCAACAGACGTAAGTTTGACATAAGTCAAACTTGGTATAAGAGGCTTTTTTATATAAAAAATTTATAAAAATATATTTCCTCGTGATATACAGACGTGTCATATCATGCATTATATCATATATATATATATATATATATATATATATATATATATATATATATATATATATATATATATATATATATATATATATATATATATATATATATATATATATATATATATATATATAGCGTATTAACTATGATGTATATTAGAATTATTTAGTTAGGACCAACGTTTTTAATGATAGATTGTTTGAAATGTGAAATATCTATCACATAATATATTAGCTATCTAAACACATGTTGCAAACGTGGTATAACAAAACTATGTGAATAATCACAATTTTGCCTTCTGTATTAAATTACTTGCATTAATTTTAATATAGCTAGGATATCCAATTAGTTTGTTTGAAATTTTGGTGTTTCAAACTTCCTTTAATTTGGAAATCTCATGCATAAATCTGTAGAAAGGGGAAAATATTTTATTAAAATGTATTTTAATTGTGTGCAGAATGTAAAATTATGCTAAAATCTCCAACATTTTAAATGATAATAATAATATCTACCAAGTTTGTCTCAAAGCAATTATTTCACATTTATGTATATATCTACTACATAACCTCCAATTCACTTACTTTTTATTAATGGGGATAGCCTTTTTTTCAATAATTGTGGTTTTACATCACTAAAACCTAAATACTTTTTCTATATATTTAATACATTTTTTTCTGACATGGTGCTAAAATTAGGAAAATTACATGTATCATATATTAGCTGTATGAGCTATTAATTTGATCTTATTGTAAAATACCTTTCCACAAACTTTATCCTTTTTTTGATGGAACAAATACATAGAATAGACTTAAGGATATATTTTATATTAAAAGAACCTATTAACTATTATAACAATAGAGTATCATTGAATTTGAATGAATTAATTTAATTTTATAAATGCGCAAATTTCTGAGAAGAGTATCGCATAATTCGAACTTAGTAAGACATGATTGTTAAAAAAATATTGATTAATATCTCTCTACAAATACCTTTAATAATCTAAGACCACATTTTTGTTCTAAATTTACAACTTAGTTTTAACATACATAAGATTCTTATTCAGTTAAAAATTGTTGTTCGAGATTCACTGGGAATCAAATTTCTGATTCCCATATATAATTTTGTAAAAAAGATTGTAAACTAAATTATCTCTTTGAAATAAATTAAATTGAGTTAAATTCAATTATCTGAGTTTTATCAGTGCAAAATTTTCTGTGTCCAATGTGACATAATTTCAAATTAATAAAACAACCCTTTTCTAAAAAAAAACATTTTTTTCGCAAAAGTAAATATTTTCAATAGACTTAGGCACGCATTTCATACTAAATGGACCCTTTAATTTAAGTGTAGACAGGGTTTTTTTAAATTAGAATCAAAGTGATGAATTTCAAAATTGTTCAAATTTTCGAGAGTCATGTACAGTCTGCACAAACGAAAAATGCTTTAATATCAAACAAATGCAATAATTATGTGTAGAATGTGAAATTGTGCAAGCAAGGAATGCCTACTTTATTAATTACCTTTATGATATTAATCAAGTTATGCTCAATTTGATAAATATATCATAAAGATAATTAATTCCATTCTTTCTATTTATTCCCATACATAATTCTATTCTTTCACATACATAAATATATTAGTGTAAACATTTTGTGCAGTTTCCCCTTTTCAGAGATTCAAAAGTAAATCTAAAGTAAATCAAAAGCATTAATTGTGTTTGTTTACATGAAGCAAATGCACTGCATTTTAAACTAAATAAACTCATTGACTTCAATATAGAGAAGACTTTTAATTTGAAGGATTTCCTTGAATTCAAAAAGACTCTAATTTCTAAGTCCCACTCATGGTTCAATAAAAAGGTTAAAAAAATATTTTCGTTCTTAAGCAAATATCCTATAAATTTGTGGAATGAGTTTTAGGCTAATTAGTCTCATATGCATCGATAAAGTTTACACACTTTATTTAAGTATTTTAATATATATTTCGCTGACAGAAAAATTAAGTATAAAAATATATTATATAAATCGCATTAAAAATTATATGACTGTTTAAGAAATTGGTAAAGCAAACATTATCTTGCAAAATGTATTTTTAAGGTGAAACAAATATTTTGGAGTAATCGTGAGGGGGCAACTTATACTAAATGAATCTATTAATATTAATAAAACTTTCTTTTGTGTTACAGTTAATTGCTTGATTTGTATAAATACTCAAACTTCTAATCGAATATCGCATAAATTTAATAAGACAATTCTATTCTCAAAAATTATTTTTTATGATGAAGCAAAAGTGTGGGCTATGAATAAAAAGACCCATTAATTATAGTATAAATTAATCTTTTTATATAGTTACTGTTAATATTTTTTAATTTCATGGCAACTTAGATTTCTGAATCCATTATTCCATAAAATAAATTTGGTAAAACACATTTTTTCTGAAAAAAAAATTTTTAAAGTAAAATAAATATATAGAATACTCTAAATCATGCATTGTATCATAGTTAAAGCCAAAAAATTCAACACAAATGTTAATTCGTTAAGGGTCAGTTGTTTGAATTTTATAGTCCGTCAAAAAAGTCTCAGATACAGTTCTATAAAAAAGGGAAGAAAATTAATTTTTATGTTCAAAATAACATCATAATTATAAATAGAATATGAAATTATACTATTAGATGATTCTCAAATGATTAAATGTAGCAGTGCATAAGTCATAGTTAATATAACAGGCTTTTTCCTGGAAAATGTATTTTTATCGCAAAATAAGGACATACCACCGTCGTGTCTGTTAATTTTATACCAAAAAGGACGATTAATTTTATTACAGACTAAGTTTTTTTGCGAGTTAATGTCAATTTTTTATTAAAAAAATTAAGAAGCGTGAAAGAAGGGGTTGAAATGGGAAATATACTTTACATAATGCATTAGCTAGAGAAATGCCTAGTTCAAGCTTGATGTAACAGTCATTTTTGAAAATATATTTTTTTCATGAAGTCTGCAATTGTTTTAGGCATAAATTTAATATTAGATGCACCTATTAAATTTGATACAATACATGATTTTTCATTTAAAGCCAGCATTTTCCTTATAGAGAGGTTGAAATATTTAAGATGCATTACAGACACATAAATAATTAGACAAAGTAGACTATACGTATAACTGTGTAAGGCACACCTTTTCTGAAAAAATATATTTTGAAGGTGTAGAAAGGAAACCTAAGCTTAGTGTTCTAATAGATTAAGAATCCATGTTTCTTGTTTTTTGTAATACATTAGACGTTTGATTAGTTGAAAAAAATTAAGTTATTAATTCTGGAGAAATACACATGTGTGTGTAATGATAAGTGTATACATAATACAGTTTCAATACAAAAAGTCAGCTTTTGAAAAAGTGAAAATATTGCAATACCTTATAGAATATAAGACATGCCTTGACGCATCTCATTCAAACTGGTGAAGAAAAATCTGTGGGCGATAAATTCTCACTGCTCTCAGAAAATGTTTCCTAAGAAAGCATGAAAGTTGATGGAATTTTAAAAATGACATGGTCATTGTTTATCACATAGATTTTTCAATGACAGCCCAATATAGGTGAAAGCGTAAATCATTCTGATTGTAAGTTCAAAAAGCATGTCCTGAGTTCATTTCTCGCATTCTGGGATTTTCGAATCTTTGAAAAATCTACGTGATGAACCATACTTCTGATTTATTGCTCTTTAAACATTTTATATTCCTTAATTCGAATATTTATCCAAACAAAGCACTTTTTCAAAATTTTTTGTATAGGTAATTTGTTATTTTAAACATAGTATCAAGACAGATTTCCAAAAATAATTTAACTCTAAAGATGATTATTTAGAATAAACATATATAATTGTGTTCATTATAGTTCTTGAGTTTTGCTTGTGAGCTTGTCCCACATATTTTAAAGCAGATAGTACCTATTTTAAAAAGTAAAAAAATTTTCCTAACTTAATCCTCTCAAAATTTGATCTTTCTTTTTCATTTACCTAAGACTACTGCTAGCGAGAAAAGTTTCGTGTGCTGGAGTCCTGAAATCCACAAATTACGTATTATTGAAATTGATAAACATCATCGTTGTCATGTACTAGTGTCTTGACCGAAAAAACAAAACTACTGTTAATTGACACAGTCATTGTTATTGCCAGATCATATCTTTGGCATTGACTATGAACGTAATATTTTAACTCTAGTTTTAGTAGGTAATATTGATATTCCGTATTTTTTGTCGAGTTACTGGATCTAGTGAGCCATATTGTTCAATCAAAACATTTAATGGGATTCCCAACTGTCCACTCTAGATCAAATAGGAATTACGTCTGTAATCTAATTTGACTGATTTTTTTCTTTCTTATGGTGGAATTGCTTAGATGATTTTTCAAAGGAAAATATTGGACACCACGAGGCATGTGCAGCCTCGTGACATATCGTACTAATAACTTATGTGTGGTATTTACCAGATTTATCAATAATATTACATTACTAATACATACGAGAAACTAACTACATACAAGAAATTGTTTGAGGTTATTTTGATAATAATGTGCCAAAAAATTAGCTTATTAGAATTTTAGAAATTTTAAATGGATTGTATTTCAATTATCAGTGTAAGATTTCGTATAAACATGTATGAATTACAGTAGTATGTTTGTTGGGGCTGTGTTGAGTGGGCTAACAAACATACTACTCTAAAATTCATACATGTTTTTATGTATGAATTTCACTGTAGTATGTTAGATGTTAGGGCTGTTGAGTGGCAGGCACTTTTCAAAAATAACGTAAATTATGACTGTTCAAAACACTACTAATTGCGTTTTTTACTTCTTTGGAACATATCATTCTAAAGAAGCTTTTTATTATTCACCCATTTTTTGAAATAAAAAAAAAACTTCAAGCAATTATTTATGACAGTCTTTTTATCAAATTACATTTACTTTACGAATGTGACGTTTTTCAGCTGATATTAATTTACATATAATACATTTCATCTGAAGGGCACATTATTCAATTAATTTGAAAGCCTTTTTATAGTTTATCAATAATTATTCTATTTATTATGAGATGATTGATATTCTAGTAATTTGAATTTGACTACATTTTTATTTTAGAAAAAAACTTTAAATATATTGATTTTAGGAGAATTAAAATAGCTGTAATTTTTTTTTTACATTTTTTCACTTGCAAATTTTACTATGCCTGATATTGAGAAATTTTTGAAGTCTACTTTTACAATTTTGTTAATTTGTTTATTTTCAAATATTCTTCTCTTAGATTTTATTTATTCAATCATTCAATTAAAGTAATTGCATTTTTTATAAGTTATTTCCTTCACAGAAAATTATACGATACAAATGAAAATCAGAAACTCAAAAGCTGAAACTGACACACTTTTTTTTTAAATAATTAGGTTTAAATCAGATGTTTCATTTTGCCTTAAGACAAATAAATTAATTTGATCCATTCCTTTTAACAGTCAAAAAATATTCATTTGAAAACACTTATTTAAACAGTTCCTAAAACTAAAAAAATTTAAATAGGCATCAATACAATATCTGATTAATCAAAAGTACATTTAACAACTTATTTATATGAAATATTTTCTCTTATCACAATCACACAATTAATTTTTACAACTATGATTTTTCTGTTTCAAATTTATTCATGTAATCTGTGCTTTTATAATTACGGAATTATATTTATAAGTCATAAATTTAAGATAGTGAATCATTTGCTTGAGAATTACATTTAAAAAACACGTTGACAATGCAGAAATCTAAATAATTTAATGAATATTATGTGAATTGTTATATAACACCTAAAAAAATTACTTAATATGGAAAAAAACAAATGAATATAATGTATATAACTTAATAGAGAAAATTAATACACAACAGTAATTAATACACAACAGTAAATATAATTTACATAAATTGAATTACTTTTATTGTGTAATACTTACAGGCTAAATTTTATAAATTAGGATTTTATAATAAATGGAATATTATTAATTCGGTAAAAATGAGCTTTATTTAAAATTCAAAGAAAATTACGTATTAATTCAACATAAATATTTCAAAATTTAAAGTATAAAAAAACGTATTTAATGAAATAATATAACGAATACTAATAGGTATATAAATTTTCTCTGTATAAAATGGCTTCATTATAAGGCTAAAATTTTTAAAAAATATATAAATTGATTTTCAATAATAATATAAAATATAAATAATTTTTATAGGAAAGTCAAAGCATAAGCAAAATACCTTTAACGTTCATTCTGTTAATTAAATATTCTAACAATAAATAGAGCAAATAAATATGCTGAACACGTATTGTAAGTACCATGCAAACACAGCAATTCTTTTTCAAATAATTCTGAAACAGCCTTTGTTCTTAAAAATATTAGATTGTCGTGATTATTCTTGAAATATTTTTACACTGATATGCTTTACAAGATTGATGCTGAATATAAAATTTCATCCATACATAATGCACGTAAAAGAGAAATACAGTTTTAGCACGTATAAGTCAATTTGCCAGAGTATCAATATTTTTTTTTATATTCAGAAGGTCGATTGGTTATTCACAAAACTCTCTCAATTTGAATTCATTTGAAATCCTCAAATGTATTTTGCAAAAGAAACAAAGAATATAAAATGACTTTATGAATTTTTAAAAGCGTTGTTTAACATTTCAAAGAGAAAAGAAGTGTCCAGCATATAACAAGAAATTTCTGAGCACATAAGTCTTACGTGACTCTCTAAAATTAATTCATACAACATCTCTTGAGAGATCTTTGATAGAAGAAATTTATCTAATGATTGTCTATATTTATATGCATTCCATATATGCAAAGCATGCTCTTACCACTTTTAGAGGAACTAAATTATCATTGGTGACGAAGGTTTAAGGTTTAATGTTCTCTTCTTGTCTTTTAAGTTTGGAAAAATGGTAAGACTGCAATTTTCCAGATGTACACTTTATTTTAGTGTTTATGCTATTAACACATATATATATATATGTATATATATATTTTATATTATATATATATATATATATATATATATATATATATATATATATATATATATATATATATATATATATATATATATATATATATATATATATATATATATATATATGTATGTATCATAATACAAGAAATGAAGTTCAATTTCCCTTATATATAATTATTACGTTACAATTTATGCCTTTAGAACTGAAGTTTAAGCCATACCTTATACTTCAGTTCAAAATACATAAACGAAAAACATTTTATGATTTTTTTGAAGCCAATTAGAATTTTGAAGACATGTAGCTGGAAATATGTAAAACAGCTAATCATGACTTTGCATATAGTAAGAAATGCTTTAGAATAGAAAGCGAACATAGTGAAGAATTATAGGAATAGTTTATAAAAGGGCTAAAAGAAGCTTAGACTTTTAAATTGGCTTTAAAAAATAATATATTTCAATATTTCAAGAAGATGAGTTTAAAATTCTAATAGACGGTATTTTCTTTCGTATTAATTTAATTGAGGAAAACATTATAGCTTTTTTTCAATAGTTTGGCTCACCATTTCACGAACACCTAAACAGACGATGTAATGGCCTAATGATAATTTATTACATAACGTTTTCTTCTTTAAGATGCAGGTATTAATGATAAATAAATTAATTACTATTTATGTGATTTATTTTTATTTTAAAACTTAAACTCCTGAAGATTTGAAAATACATTTTGTTGAATTATTTATAGTATTATTTATAAAGGAAAAAATTAATAAAGTATATGTCTAAAAAAATATGTATATATATAATAAAATATAACCAAAATGACAAAATAATTCAAAATGTAGTTTAATGCACCAAAATTTTGATATTTCTTTTTAATCAGATAAATTTTAATGCCTTTATTACACCAAACCTTATATTAAGATATTCAAACTATTTCAAGAGAAAGGAGCTGTATAAAATATTGTTCATATGTTACAATTGCTATTTTACTAGCATAATTCCCCTAGACTACGCATTGATGATGAGGTTATAAAATGTATTTGGTTGTATCTCATTATTTCCCTCATATAGTTTTCTCTGAGTGTCTGAGGATAAATTGATGAAAATTAAGCAGTAAATAGAAATCTCTGCATAAAGTTAGTTCTTTATTTTCTGAAAATTGAAATGAAACTTTGAAAAGATATTTATATGACTTAATGATAGAAAATGAAAATTAAAAATATTATTTGCAATTACGTTTCAATGATTAAGAAAAAATATATGCAATGAAAGATATTTACAAAATTCTGACGTTTGAGAGTAACGCATTACACAACCCAGCGATTGTAAATACCTTTCCCCTCGGAGAGCAATCTCTCATAGTACACACCGATAGAAAAAATATATGATGTATATGGTATTTTATTTTATGCAAATTCAACTGTATGCTAGATTTCATCAGTCAAAATCAGGTTAATGTGATTTGCCGGTATATCCACAACTACGACGAATTGTTTCCAAAAGGAGAAATCTCTGAAGAAAGTAAAGACCAAGAAAACCTAAGAATTCCCAATTTTAAAGAAGACTGAGATTACATGATCAAGATACCAAATTGCATTTTTTTTACATAATTCTCATAAATGAAACATAGTCATAGATCTCAGAATGACACTAGTAAAAGTGCTTGTGATCCTATTATTTAAAGCTTAGAAGATATTCGGTCTAACCTATCACACCTTTGTTACTAGTAGCAGTTAAGACTATTTTTTCAACATGCCTTATATTCCTCTTTAAGTAAACTATTCTATATTAGACTAATAATCCAAGGATTTCGATCAACGTGAGCAAATGTCTTGAAATAACATCAGCTGTATCAAGAAATCTTGATACGATCAGATTCTAATAAACCCAGATAAGATATTTTCATTCTTCCATTCAGTGCAATGTTTTTCAAACAAGAGAACTTTCAAAGTGAATTGTATGGATAAAAACAGTATTGCTGCTTTCTAATTTCTTTTAATATCTTTGGATGTATAAATGCAGATTATTCAATATAAAATACACTTAAACTCTAACGAACTTAAATTGCTTTTATGACAGGATGCTCCAAGATGGATATTAATCTGACATTGATTAACATATTAAATTTCTACTTCTACTATGATTTCCTGTAAAATCTGAATGACGTCAGAATTTTCTACCTTATTTGTAATGAAACAAAAGTAATAACCTAAGATATAAATTTATGTTAGAGGAAAATTTCTGAATTAATATTATGTTTAGTTCACAAAATGCATTAAAGTTTAGTGTGTATTTAAAATATAATTAATGAGATGTTTGGTGAAAATTTCTCTTTTCTTAGACTTTATCTCAAAAATCTGAAAGAAAATTGGGTTCCAACATTATAGCTTTTTCAGTGGTTTTGTTTCTGAGACGGTAAAAATTCACAATAAAAAGAAAAATCCATAAAGGAAAGTTTGCAACATAAACATGAATTTCCATTTTTTTTAATGTTAAAATATAAAAATTTAGAAATATATTGAAATATATTTTTTCATCCTTTCAAAATTAATAGAGGAATGAGCCAATTGGATTTTCACCATTTATTAATACAATGTATCTTCATCCAATAAAACCACTGATTCATAGAGTTTCTCCCAAAAGAATTAATTTAATTTTATCTATACAGGAGGTGTGAATACTACCTATCACGTTATGAAATTATTTATTTTACTTGAACAAATACTGGTAATTTAATTCAGTATATGGATAAAAGCATAAAGTAATCTCATTTAAAAATAAACCTTGATACACTAATTTATATAGTTTGTTTTTCAATTATATAATTTGTTTTGAATCATGAAATATCTTGGAAGAAGAATTGAGACTTAACATTGTATCGATTCTTATTAAAATAATTCAGTCTGAAAATTATATACGTTAATATGTTTTTCTTTTGTTGTTAGAATTAATTTAATTAAATAAATGTTTATAGACTATAATACTTAATTAGATATTACTAAAAAAATACAGACTTACATAAAAAAATGAAATTCTCGATAATTTAAGCGAAATAAACTATTATGCTAGTATAAAAATATTAATAGTGCATTTAAATCGCTTAATCATAAATAAATCAACAACTCATATTTAGAAAGCTATTAAAAGGATGCAGAATATATGATCGGTGAAATCATTCCAACTACAGTTGCAAAGAAGACATCTCTTAAAATTCCTAGAGAATACGATTCTGACTATTTGAAATTTGGATCTTTTCGAGATTCTTGCAAGCTATAATAAAGGAGTAGATTTATATTTTGCATTTTCGGAGTTTATTTATTGATGTCGAGAAATGCTAGGAATTAAAAACCTTCTCTTGTCCATAAATTGTTTCCATTTTCCTACATAAATTTAAAAAAAAGTTAAATACCTGCTTAATAAAATTTTTGTACAGTTAAAATATAATTAATAAATATATTTTAATAAAACCAATGCGATTAAATATATGAAATATATTTAATTAAATAAGTAGTCTATTAATTGGTATTATTCCTATGAACATAACTTTGGAAATAAGGTTGGAACTTTGCTGAAAATGTAAGTTTTTTAATTGAATTACTTGGATCAAGTAGAAAGTACTTCTCATTTGTTAAAAATTGAATCTTGATCTAACTAGGAACTGTACTAATGAGAGAATAAATATCCTTTAGTAGAAATATTGAAATTCACCTTTTGGATCATATCCATTTTGGAGTAATCTCACCAAAAATCGAAATTCATAAATTTCTAACATGAAAATTATCTTCCTAAAAATAATTAATTAAAAAATATACCCTAGTTATATAATAATAATTAAATATATAAACTTCTATAAAAATATTATTTAACAATCATCATATCCTTAACTAAAAAGCATTTTGGAAAATGCTAAATGATTAAATATGATTTTTAGTGATAGAAACAATAATTTCAACATAAGGAAATGTTAAGTGTGTCATAATGAATGGTAGTCGAATAATATATAACTGTTATACTATTTAAACTTTTTCACATCAATTGTCAATGAGCTGTCCTGTATTCAGAGGTTCATGAAAACACTTAACTTGTGGACATTTACAAATGTCACTTTCTAACTTAAAATGTTAATGACAAAATTTCAAATAATTCTCTCAAACTATGCACAATCCAGTAAATGTACTGAATTTTGATTTTTAATAGTTTTTTTTTATTTTTATGAGAAATATTCATAACCTCATTCTGTTTTTAAGTCGTTCTATAATACTTGTTTTAATATGCCTAAAACTAGTCTTTATTACATATTTATAATTTATGGTTACAATGTCAAATAAGTATTCAAAAAAAGATATAATTACCATTGCAAGTTATCTTAATTTGAGAATTTAGTATTATTATTACTCAGTTTTGTAGTTGTTTGCATATACTAATTAAAATATTGCTAAAATATTTGAAAGCAATATAATATGCTAAATTCTAAAATGGACCATAAATCAATTTAATACAAACTAGTAGTTATCTAATATTACAGGATTATAGAAGCATTATATATATATATATATATATATATATATATATGTATATATGTATATTATATATATATACATATATATATATATATATATATATATATATATATATATATATATATATATATATATATATATATATATATATATATATATCTGTGTGTGTGTGTGTGTGTGTATATATATATATATATATATATATATATATATATATATCACAGTCAAAACCGGAAACTGGTGAATATCAACATTGACGATGCACTAATGATGAATGTTGAACTTGTTGGACATTTATTTTTTCTTTTCCTTATTTTAGTCACGATAAACAAACCTCATGGGGTGATGTAACTTTTTCACCTCTCTTTTTGAAGGAAGTGACCAAAAACTTAAAAAAACAGTATATTCTAAATGAGAGATGAACATCACTTAGAAATTAAAAACTCAATTAGTTATAGGTATAAAAATTTATTTTATTATATGATTTGAAGCTTATTTATTGCAACAATTTAAACAATTATGAAACTTTTAATTGCACATGACTTCCTTGCTTTTACAGTCGTCTTTATTTGGAAAATACTTACTTTTGCATTTTGCAATGACAGCATGTATAAGTTTTAACTCCACTTTTGGAATCATATCCTCTCAGAGACATTTCATGAAGAGAAATAAATTTCATCTTTAGAAAGTAACTTTTCTTTACAAATTACTAATTGATTGTGTGTGTAAAGCTGTTTGTGACAACCATTTTTAAATGCAAGTTTATTGAAGTTGGAATCTTCTATTCCAACAACAATGCTACATTTTAGCTATCTGTCTTAGGGGTTGTTAACAATGGTTATTTACCATGGTCGACATCAGGGGCTTGTATTCGTACAGTATCATCGATCTGAGCAGAGGTATATAGTTTTTGTGAGGTTCATAATACATATATTGCTTGTTATAGAATATTCTCTTTAGCGGCAGCTCGTTTTATAAAAATTAACTGCTGTTTATCAGTCACAATATGAAGATGTGGTAGATTTTAGATCCTCTTTAATATTTTTCTTTTGAATTTTGTTTTCAGTATGACCACCTCTCAAATTATTTCAGATGTATTAACATATACAGCTAGCTGTTCTTCGGCTTTAAAAGTATTGCAATTTCTCCTAGTTGTTCCTCGATATCAATATGTGCGATTAGTTCACTATGCCTCTGTTTGCTTTAGCGCTGAACATAGCTTCATAAAGATTTTGACGTATTCCTTCATGGCATGTAGTGTTTTTGACAAACTGAACAAAGGAAGAACTATTTGACTGTTTATTTGTATCATTAACCATCATTCATCCTTGCAGTTAGATTTTCTGGTTATTGTTGTTGACCTTTTCAATTGAGAATTATTTTAACTATGATGAGGCTTTCCATGACCTATTTTAACATATTTTCCCATAGTGCATATTTCGTATATGACTTGATTATTGAATTATCTACCATAATTTGATAGCAATATTGCTAGAGCACTAACTGTTAAAAATATTGGAAGAATGTGATTCGCTACTTCCTCAGCTCTCTTACGTTTCAAAGTTCGTAACTGAACAGAGTTAGTTAAATGGTCTTGATACAACATTATGAACTTTTTTTAACTCTATTTGATTGCGGATCTATCAGATCATCTTGAGTTAAGGTTAAAACTGAAGATTGGTTTCACAACTTAACCTTTATAAGGTCACTTTGTTTTATTTGACACTTTTCTCACATACTCACATAAATTTAAATACAAAATTATTGCTTCATACATAATACTTTTGTATTCAACTTGAAACTCTTTAATTATACATCCTCTTCCTTCTTGCCAATTCTGGTGAGCTTTTCATATAGTATGCTGAAATATTCTTCATTCATAACATAATACTGTATCTCTAAATTATGATATGAATGAGAAATTGTTCAGTATGTTCGTTTCTTCTGATTATAATATTATAATTAATTTCCCTTCACCATTCATTTTTAAAATGTCAAAACACTTTAAGTGTCTGTAATCTAAGGGTTTAGCAAAAACCACTTCAAAAAATATTTTAGAGTATATTTCTCCAGAGAAAAATGAAAACAATTATCTTCTCGTTTGCCCGCAGTTAATATATTAAATTTTTCAAGAAGAAATTAAGATTCACTGCAATATGAATTTAATGTAAATTAGGACAGCAGAAAAAAATTGAGAAAATGTGCCTCACACGATCCAACCTTGCAAAAGACTAACAAACCTGACTGACTCCCATCAGAACAAAGCATTTGGAATGTGGTAGCCAGTCACCTCTATTTTGAACTCTTCTCTCTTTTCGACCTCTACCACAGCATATCTGTGATTGTGAACGTAGACCGGTAAGTGTCCGATGTGCAAGAGTCAATGAAATATTTCAATTTTCATCTACGTGTTTGGCATGTGTTGACGTTCACCGGTGAATGTTGACATTCTCCATTTTCGGTCTTTTACGGTAACACACACACAGATATATATACATATTATACATATATATATATATATATATATATATATATATATATATATATATATATATATATATATATATATATATTCCACTAGAGTATATACATATATGTACTCTAGTGGAATAGCTGGAATTAATCTAATCAATTAATTATTTATTAATTTTATTATTTTGATTCATTACTTCAACTTGTTTTTTTTTGTATTTATTGCGAAAATTTATCAAAAATTATTCTCAATAATATAGTTCATTAATCTATTTATGAAGTATTTTATAATTCATACAATTTTCTTTCAATGATAAGATATTTTATGATGACTAATAAAGAAAATATGTGGTAATTTGAAACAGAATTTGTCATAAAATATTATAATTAAGCTTATTAATCATCAAATAATATATTAAATAGATTATGTTTTGTTAATCGGAAATGTGGCATTTTTGATGCAATTATCTCTAATGGATTAAGTACTTCAATGGAAACAATTTCAAGTTGTTAAGTGGTAATGGCTGTTAAACGCGTTATTTAAGAAAAATGTTGGGTATTAATTATATTTTGAAAGAACTCAATACATTTAACTATTTATAGGAAAAAATGATTAAACTTTTTTTAAATTCAAAAATTTGCATACGCTGTATTAAATTAGATATAACTGGTGCTATGAAGTTTAAGTAATAAAAGGGGAAATAATGAAATAATTTGAATATTTAGAGATGCTTCTTTCCCTAAGTATAATGACACTCTGTGTCTATAATTAATTAGGTAAAAAATTTTTAATGGATCAAATCAAATGCTCATACATAAATTAATAAGAATTGATGATGCTTTTAATATATTCCCTTATATTACCGATGGAATCCAATCATATCAAGAAAGTTGTCCAAAATAACTTATCAATATTTTTTATTTACCATGAATCATTTTATAATATTTTTATTAAATATTATTTATATTTATTAAATAATTTTTTATAAGTTATTTAATAAATATAAATAAATTATTAATTTATAAAATAATATTATATTTATTATATTATTTATATTTATTAAATAATTTAATTATTAATTAAATTATTTAATAAATATAAATAATATTTAATAAAAATATTATAAAATGATTCATGGTAAATAAAAAACATTGATATCTTAAAAGCGCTACTTTAAGTGAAATAAAAGGAATTTTTATCACATTAAACTCAATTACAATTTGAATGAGGAAATTTTATCACATTAAACTCAATTACAATTTGAATGAGGAAATTTTATCACATTAAACTCAATTACAATTTGAATGAGGAAATATTATTACATTAAACTTAATTACAATTTGAATGAGGAAATTTTATCACATTAAACTCAATTACAATTTGCATAAATTTTTTATCAATTTGTTACTGGAATCAATAAAAGCAATAATTTTGCGTAATATAAATTCAAAGTTGCAATTAGTACAAAAATTTTACATTTACTGTTAATTCTAAGATATAATCACGTTTTTATAGCTAATTCCTGAGTAAAATTTTTTCTTAACTTCATATCTCCATCTTTCATTGTAATTTACTTTTTCTTCTAAGAAAATGTGTTTAATGCTTCTAAGGAAATGTGTTCTTAAGAAAATGTGTTTAAATCATTTATCATACTTGTTACAAATTTTGACCCATAAAAAACAAAAAGAAACTTCACTAATAAATATCAATTGTTTTTAATATAAAATTTTTCATTTTTCAAACCTATTATAACAATGCTTTTCATAGCGAATTTATGAAAAACAATATCATGAATACATTCTCTTTGCCTATAAAATGTTCACACATAGCATTTAGAAAAAAAAAACAAGTAAAGTCCCTCAATTGTTTTAGAATTACGGGGAAAATTTACATAAAGACTTTCCTTTTTGCAAAAATATTTTAATATTTATTATTAAAATTTTTTATTATTATAAGCATTTATTACTAAAATTTTATTTTGTTTCATAAATACTTTTTACTTGTCACATTTTTCTTAAATTACTTTAAGCAGCTTTTAGTAAAAGATATGAGAATATGAGAATTTTAATTAAAATGAAATTCGAATGTTTTTCTTGAAGCACTCGTAAAAACATTCGCAAAGTTATGGTATAATTATGAAATGCACAATGTTTCAGAAAACGATGCTATATATAATTGAATTTTTTAATTAATCTATTGTTCTTTTAATAAATAAAAAGTTTTGAAAAAAATTATCTTGCATTGTTTGTATTCTTTTGTAAAGTGTCTCGTAAAAATTAATTCAAATTTATACTTTCAGGCATTTCTCTATTTATAAAACTACTTAATTACTTTTGTCTAAATTTATTTTCAAACTACACATTTTGAAAATAAATTTAAAAGTAAAAAGTTATGTCTTTTCTATTTTTTCCTATCAATGCACGTTTAAATAATAATTGTCTAAACATGAGTTGATAGGTTAATTGATAGTCATTGATAGTGTAAAATTATATTGTTTCTTATACTGAAAAACAATTTTATCAAATCTTTGTATAGGACAAAATACACTATTTATTTTAAAATATATAACAATCTAGATCAAGCAGTTGTGAATTTATATATTTTGTTCCAACAACTAGAGTCTAACACATTTAAGAATTTTAAATATATGATTCCCGAAATATTTTTAAAATTTTCAGAAATCTAAATTATAGAATTTTTTAAACAGCGAGGTATTGCTGTTTATCATTAAATACAGTACGTATACCTTGAAAATAATTTTAATTGTATTTATACAAAATTATGCTCGAAATAAATGTCAGTAGATCATAAAGTAAAGTAACAGTACGAAAGAATTCATTAGTTTCCGTTGCTTATTGATTTTAATTAATAAAAATAAAATATTTTTACACCAAAGAAAGAAAGAAAATTTGACTGATTCCAAAAAATCAATATAAAATTATTTGGATAGATCAAACAAATTAATGGATAGATTTTAAAATATTAATTGCATACCAATGCTGGAAAATGTTGCTTAAAATTCATGATTAAAAATCTGCAAAACGTATAACTATATGTAAACAAGAAAATATATATTTAAAAAAATAAACGTAAAAAAAAAAATATTTCTGCAAAATATTATAATAATCCACGGTTTCATTCCGTAAAAGATATTGTCATATGATAAACTAACTGATGCATCCAGTTATACTGTATGTTCAAGATAGAGTTTTTTCTTGCTCATAAATTTTATTCATTATGGTGTGCCTTAAATTAAACTTTTGCAAATCACTCTCCCATAAACTCTTACTAGACTGTAGAAAATCTCCCAAAATGAACGAAATGTTATGAAGATTCCTGTCTTACGGAAGTACTTTAGTTGCACGATTATACATAAATAAATTATACAAAATTCTTTGTCCCTAAATTCATGGCCGAAATGTCAAATGTTTGCGCGGCTTATCTAGAGCTTGATGATCTTCTAAGAGAATAAAAATTTTTGATAAATCATGCAGGATATTTCTAATATAATTACTAATTTTGAAACATAATATTTATGTTTGCGTGATTTCGTAAATATATTTAACTCCTCATAAAGCTCAATTTTAAATACATTAAGAAAACTGAGATAAAAATATTTAGGAAATTAGATAAATAAAATCAATAAACGAGAGTTTTAAAATCTGCTTATTTTTTAGTATTTATTAACGTCAACTTTATTAGAATCTATTATTTAGTCTATTTTCATTTGGTTTTGCAAAACTTATTTTCTTCTTGTCAATAATATTGGCCTAAAAATAATTCTGAGTTAGTCAATATTATTGAATTATAGGTAAAATTCAATTTTTCCAAAGTTTTTTGCACTTTTAAGTTTTAGGTATAGGTATGTTTATGATTTCAAGAGTTTTGTGGCTCTGTGTATGTAAAATTTTAGCAAGGTTTATTCACATGAAATATTTATTAATTCAACCAAATAAAAGATATACCTTAGAAGTGATATCGATTTAAAATTTCATTAATTTTAGTCAACAAATTAATGCATGCGTAGAATTTTTTTAATATTCAAAGCATATTAACACAATAATAAGAAAAAAACATGCATATTTATATTATTAAACCAGAAGTTCTTTTACACAAATTCTTTTATGTTAGTAACCTTTTCAAATTATCGCATTTGTATACTCTTTTTTTCATTGCTGCAATGAGTTTGGATCTAACAAGCTTGTCATAAATAAGGTTGTTCGGTGACATTTAAAAACAACGGCATTGTTAATTATTTTGCGTTCAAATAATAATAATTTAATAAAACCTCATTTATATTTATTTATTCTAAGTACTTTGCTTTAATAATTTTTCTTTTTTTTTTTGCTTTTTATGTCTGAAAATTAATTTTCATTCCTACGACATACATTACGAGATTTAATTCCAAAGTATTGCTAAAAAAGTTTGTTAAGCAGTTTTAATCAAATATAATATAAAAAATAAGGAAAACATGAGCATTACAAACAACCAGTTTCGTTCATAGTAGTATATTATCTATTTAATTGGTGACTGTATCATTTTGATACTGAATATTAATGAAGCAAAGAAATTAAAAAGTTTAGGTTTTTAATAAAAATTTTTTTACTATACAAATATATAAATTTGAAATAAAATAATTAAATTACAGTAATTCTGTTAAGATTCCACTTTTAATCGATTTTTACTACGTATTTGACCTTTTTATTCTACATATAATAATAATTTTATACCCTATATTTATATATATTTTTGTAAAGGCTATTTTTTCTCATAACCTGTTATAAGAAACAAATATTTAATATTGTATTTGAAACAAATTGCCACGGAAAGTCAAGGCTTTCCGTTTAGCAAATTTATTTTGTGTATTTGTTGTATCCTTTACACTCTAATCATTTTTCAAAAATTTGATTAAATTTTTTCCTTAACCTAAAGAAAGCACGAAAAATAGTTTTGTCTCCCATTTTTATTTCCAGGACTATCCATTAACGTAATTAATTTTGTCGATTAATCTGAGAAGCTTGAGGCTTCACTAATTTTTAAAGATCCCTTAAAACGTTTCAAGCAATATTCTTTTTTTCTTTTAACCCCGTCTTTCCTCATGGTTTTTGTGGCTTCCCAGGCTTCAGAGCAGTTGATTTCAATTTGTTTTTGAGTAAAACTTAATGCAACTCATTTCCTAAATACTTTTTAATAATATTTCTATCTAAGGCTTTCATAGCTGTCTTCAGGGAATATTTAAAACACATTTGCCTCCTTAGAAGAATTTTTTCTTCACTTTCCATGCCGTCATCATGTAATGAATATTAATAATTCCTGGGGACTAGCCGAACAACTGAATAGCATTTCATTTTATCGTCTCCTTACATTTAAGTATAAAGCATCATTTATATTATTAGCATCAAAGCACTTTTTATGCTAATAACTTTCAGCACTCACAAATTAAAAGCCTACTGTCTTCAACCCCTACTTAACTGCATCTCAGCATAAACTTTTAACAACGAGTGATATGATTTAAAGGTATAATTTAAGAAATTAAAAGGACTCTAAAATGATGTGCAGAAAAGAAGAATCATTTGAGGCTTAAATATAAATTCTGTTTGATTTTTCATGAACATGATGCGTAATTACAATATAATTAATATTAAATATATTTATTAATGCTAAATATTTCTAAATTCTGGTAATAGTCTTCATTTTAGGAACATATAATTTCAAAATTAAAAAATATACAGAGCATACTTATATATATTACATCAAACATAAAATAGGTAGTTATACATTTCTTAAATCGAAATGAAATTATGAAATTATTTACGATTTTTTTTATTCATACATTTAATTAATAAAAGTAAAACTAATTTAAATTTTTCTTGCAAATTTTAATCAAATCTATGAAAAATATAAAAATTTTCAAACTCATTGTCTCAATTTTAACAAGCATTCATGTCATGTATGAAGAAAAAATTTGAAAAATATATACATTAAACATTAAGTCTACAAACAGTATTTGTTATTAATACGACACAACTTGTAAAATTATTATATATTATTTTCTTTAGCATGTATGAGCCTTATTTTTAAATCAAATGAAATTCAAAGTTATTCACTTGATTGAATAAATTTGAATTTTATTTCATTAGTGCGTTTGATTGTGACTTAATTAGTGACTTTTAGAATATCAATATTTTATATCTTATTTTTAACCTTAAACTAAATATATAAAATGTAACTCCATAGTGATAAATTAGTGTTACATATCACAACTGAAATGGGTATAAACTACTATCCATTTATTCTTGAAGAAAATAATAAAATAAAGCGAAACATTTATAAAAAAAAAATAAAACAAATCAGTTTTCTACATGATGCAATAGATTTATGTATCTAAATTCTATACAATATTTCAAAGACATTTTCTTGAGATTTTATTAGAAAAATAGAAATGTAATATGGAAACTATGTATTTAAATTAATATTAATGAAACCACATTAAAATGTGCTTAATTGAATTGATTATTATCATTAATTAAAGTGCTTACATAAAATTCTAGGAATACGTATCAGAGTAAATTATTAAGCCTTAGATATCTTTAACTTCCTCATGAGCAACATGATATCATTCGTTAAACACAGTAAATAAAATCTTTGTTCATTGTAATGTTAATTCAATAGTTTAAATACATAAAATTAATCTTAATACTGTGTGTGTGAATCAAAAGAAAAACTTTCTCCCTCAGAGAGCAACTCTAAAATTAAAAATAGCCCTTGTATTTCTAATTGTTATTTTTGAGTTTTCATGAGAAAAATTACATCATTACAATTATAATTTAAATTATAATTACAATAATATAAATTACATTACATAATTTTTAATTATTTATGTGATTTAGTATTTAATAAGGTATTTATGAAGAAATAAAGTATTATTATGATTCATTGGCAGAGGTTTCATTTTCAAAGTAAAATTTTATTTTCAAAATAAAAGATGAATTTTATAAAAAATAACTTTATTATATTATGAATTACACATGATATCTATTTAAATAATGAATAAATATCTCCTTGAAAAATTAAAACATAAAGGGACCTTTTCATGTTGTTCTGTAAAGTTTTACTAAAGCAATCACAAAATAAATAAAAGAGAAATCTATGTCTAGAATGCTTTAAGCTCAATTGCATTTAACTATAAAGAATATATTTATAATTAATTCCCTTGAACATTTACGTTACAGTTACACGAAAAATGTCCTGTAAATTATTCACAACTGGTCCCAGAGTTGATTTTATTTAAGATAATAAAAAAACATTGTAAGCTAGTAATCATGAAAATTGTGAAAAACATTCAAAGTAAAAAATTCCAAGATCGTTTGCTGCATTCAGTGTGATACATACTTATCTTAAGTATAACTTATTGGGACCTTAATTATATCAATAAAAGATATTACTGAAAAAAATATGTTCTTATTAGTTGTATTTTGAATATATGCATATAAGCTTTTGTTTAATTCAGCGCAAATATCTTTAACTACGGATTGAATTTTTATTCCATTGCTTAGGTGTATTTGCAATTATATTTTCATCCGTAATTTCTTTCATAAATCTATTATTAATTCTAAAAATTTAAATTTTAGTAAATTTTCTAACAATCGTTAGTATACTTACATAAATTATCAGCTGTTTTTTTAAATATGGGAAATATATAAATAACTATAAAAATGGTAAAAAATATCTTTTAATTTGATATATATATTTATAAACAAAGACTTTAAATTTTTGTATAAAAAAGTACTCAAATTAACAAAATTTCTCACCCAAAACTTATAAAAATTTACTTTACGTAGCATAATTTTATAAATACAAGATAGATTTTACTACAAGAAAGTAATTTATGTTTGTAAATATTCATAGAGATGCTTCTAGTGAAGTAACTATTTACTTATAAAAAGATGTTAGATATGAAAAATGTATAATATATAAAAATTTTAGGCATAAATATATATATATATATATATATATATATATATATATATATATATATATATATATATATATATATATATATATATAAAAGAATTTCATTGAAATACTAATTCATGTAAATAATTAATTTCACTTCAAAGAAACTATTGTAATTGTTTATGCTTGGTTATGGTAGCATGTAGAGTGGCTATGGGAGTCTTAAAAACCATTCGGGAAGGAAAGATGTTTTTATTTTTAAAAAGTGTTTGGCTCGCAAATAATAAGTAAATATGTGTTGTCTTTCCTTATATATATATATATATATATATATATATATAGTATTTTTATTTTCGAAAAATTATAAGAGACCGTGATTACATACTGAACTTCTAAATGTGATGAATTAATTATAAGCACATTTGAATTATATTAAAGAATTATGTTATATTTATATATATTATTAAAGTAATATACATTAATTCATTATTATCAAAGTAATATAATAATATATATTAATTTATATCTATTATATATATATAAATATATATATATATATATTAAAAAATTATGCTATATAAGTATATAAGAATTACATCATATTAAAAAATAATGGAAAAAATTACATTGAAAAACCAAATGTAATTTTATTTAAAAACAAAAATAATAAATAACGTGTTTGTATTAAAAAAAAAGAGTGAAAATATCAATATATAATAATATTTACATGAATACTAAATGCAGTTTAAAGAATCTAAGTGATTTTGTTAATAGCAGAAACATGTATATATATGCACATATTTGATTATGGTATTGCTCTAGTCAAATGCTTTTATTAATTTTATGATCTTTATTCAATTTGACGTTGAAGGAACGTAGAAATAAATAAATTTTATGTATTTGAACCAAAACATGACAAGACATTATAAGTAAGAAAGTCTATTGAATAAGATTTTTATTAGGTAGGGAAACTATACAGTATTTAAGATATGTTCTTGATAATGTTTTTGTTAAAGAAAAATTCAGATAAATGTATCAATCTATTAATCATTTTTTTAACATGCAAAAATTGCATATATATATATATATATATCATTGTGAACTACTGTTGCATCAAAATATTTGGGTTTTTTTTTTTTTAATTTATCTAAATAAAAAATATTTTATTTTTTTTTAGCAATCAGCGAACTGTCTGCATAAAAAGTAAATTCAAATTAAAAATACTTTCCACGAAATTTAGATAAGTTTTTGTTTTAAGAGTAAATTTTCTACAAGAATACATATATTTGATATCCTGTATATTTATTTTATCGTAAAGAAATTTATTTTATAAAATAGAAAGAAAGAGAGAATTATAAGCAATAAATTCAAAATTTTGAAACTATTCAGAATTAAGAAAATAACATTTGTATCAGATAGACACTGTTAAATTTAAAATTCAACTTGATTTGATAACAAATAATATGTTTCAAATGTTATCATTTTAATTATATAACTTTGTATAAATTAAGTAGCTATTTTACTTATGAAATATTTTACATAGTATGGAAATTACTATTTAATTTTGCATTCCTTCTGAGACAAATGAACAAAATAAATAAAATGACTTTTTTAACACATTGTAAGAAAATCAATTTAATCATAGCTACTTAACAATTAAACAAGGAAACTTTAGATTTCTTTAAGTAGACGTGAGTAGGAAAACTAATTTTAGCTATATAGTTGAAATTTTAACCAAGACATAGTAAAAGGTATACTAGAGTGAGTGCTAAAGAAAAGGTTAAAATAGAACAGAAAGAAAACGTAAGAAAAATTAGGTGAAAAGAAACAAAAAGAAAATAAAAAAAATTAGGCAAGAAGAATTAGAAAAAGAAGAGAAGTAAAAGGCGTGTATAAGGAAACCATATTTCGGTGTTAAAATGTCCACAAATCTTTATTATTGGTGATAACATGATGGTTAAAAGGCCTGTGTGTGTATGTGTGATGTGTGAGAGATAGAGAGTAAGTTCACAAATTGAAATTCCTCCCAATTTCAGTATAAAATATGTGGATGACTTGCGATTTGTGAACTTGTCACAAATTGCAATTAATACATATATTTTTTGAACAAATTTCACATTTAAAATAAGTTTAGGGTTTCAAATTTAACACATTTTCTAAATATTTCATAATTCTCTTTAAAGATAGAGGGTTTATATTTAAAAGGTATTACTTTTTACAATATCTAGCATATTAGCAAAACATCATATAAAATTCTGATACTTAATGATTGCTACAGAATATTCACAAAATGCGTGATTACTTAAAAGGTATTCTTGAGAAGTTCAAATTAACTAATAAAAAACTAAGACAAGTATTTCTAAATCACCAAAAATATCAGAGAATCTTTCAAGAAAGAAATGTAAAATGAAAATGGAAATTAAATATTGTGGTTTGAGGTAATTTATTTAAAAGAAAATGAAATTATAATATCAAATTTAATATAATATTAAATTTAATATTTTAAATTTTATATTATAATTAATATAGATTAATATGAATAGTTAAAAGGTATAGTTTTAAAATAAATTTCTTTCACAGTTATTTTTCAACACATATTACTGAATTAGAAATCCAAATTTTTAAATAATATGACCCTACAGTATAGATCAGCTTTAACAAGTGATTCTAATAGAAATTAAATAACATATTTTCATATATATGGCTTAAAGTGAAACTTTTGTGTCATCTTACAAACAAAACAGAAAAAATAAATGTGTGATCGATAGTTTTAAAATGAAAGAGAATTTATAAGAAACTTTTAATGGATTATGTCATCAAAATACGTCATTAAATAATTAAATTTTGCCATTAAATAATCACCTGTAATATACCATTAAAAACAATGACTCACCTATGTATAGTTAAAACAAAAACTATGATTTGCAAAAGGTTTTGCTGGACTATCTGATTTAGGAATATTGATATATGTGTTACCATGTCCAAATAGGATCTTATTTTTTTGAAGTTGAACCTCTCGATTTCGAACTCAGCCCTTCGTAAGAAACAAGCGATGATTGTATGTGACAATTCTGATTTCCGCAAGTACATCCTTGAGAGGGAGTGCTTTTTGTTTCTTAAAGGTTTCCTGATTTGAATATATATCAAAAATATTTACTATCTAAGACAACTTCTTCAGAAAAGGCAAATACGTAATAGATATTTAAAAAATGTTTACAATAATATCTAGCTGTTAGGTGTCCTATATAAGATATCTAGCCTTATGAGAAAATGATAATGAGTAAGAAAACACTTCAGGATATATAAAAATCTCCTTTAAAATGAATTTCAGTTATTTTTTTAAAATATTCATGTAAACGAGTTTTTATTCATGTACGCCTTTACTTATGACATCCTGTGGCAAACGTGAGTCATCAGATTATGCAGACTTTATTTTATTACTAGGAATGAATTCCTATATCCTAGTACTAGGTACATTATTATATTTAGCAATTGATGGCTTTTTCAAAAATTTTATTTCTATTTGGTAGTTCTATTTGGTAAGTAAATATGTAACATACATTATAAATGCTTTAGTATTAAAATTTTTGAGAAAATTTGGAGTCAGAGTAGTGAATAGTTCATTTCAGTTTTCCTAAGTAATTCAAAACAAATATTGCATGGAATATTAAATGATACATAAAGTTATTTGATTATTGTTTGTTATACAGTGGGATAATATTTAATTAAAAGCACTTTTTGCATTAAGAAAAGGTTAAGTTTGTGACAGTGTAGAAGCGTTTTCAACAGAATTATTACATGGTCATAACGGAATAATTTAGGTACATTTGTTATATGATATTTTTGATGAAAATCTCTTGAAATAAATAGAATCATTGCTTGTTATCTTTTAAGTTGACAAATGGCATTATATGCAGAGTAAAGAAATGCCAAAATGTTCGATAACCGTGAAATAACAAAAACTTACAAAAAAAAAGATACTGATGACATTAATCTACCCCTTCTATAACTAACGAATTTTCTGCTGTTAGAAGAGGTCCTTGTAAATTTTAAGAAAAGCTTTCAAAATATAATTAAAAATACCCTCAAAAAATAGGAAAAAATAAATACCCTCATAGAAATATGTGTTAAAAATGTTTAACTAAAAGCGAGTGAGTTTTGTTAAAAACTGATGATGATTCTAAAAATAAAAATGTTCCATGTATTGAAAATCGAAAACATGAACATTTTGTAAGCATTCATTTAATTAAATCTTACAACAGAAGATAGTTATAAGTGATCTTTTGAAAGAATTAATTAATAGTTTCCTAAGTAAATTGATTATATAGAAATAGCTGAAATGCACATAGAATCTGATAAGTTTATTTGTGAAGAATGATATCGTATTTTTCCAAGATAAGTGGAAATTTTTAAGATATTTGGTTAGTAAAAAGTTTAAAAGCAGCGAAATCTGGAGTGAATCAAACTCCTTAATTATAGCATAAACAATAAAAAGAGACTCTGACCTTGAATTAAGATTTAAACTTAGTTACGAGAATATATATATATATAAAGTATTTAAAAGTATATGGAACATCTGTTTTGAAACAGAGTTTTACATAAGATTTGACTGAAGATTGATATCAAATACCTGTGATTCAATGAGTTCAAATAAATGTTACGTTTACTGTAATATTTACCCTTTATAAGCTTATGAAAATACTATTCAGCTTAAAATCTCCCAATAAGTATTTTGTCGAGCTAACAATAGAGTTAGCTTGACAAAATACTTATTGGGAGAAAAACGTTTGGGCTGTTTTTCATTTACAGCCACTTTTTGAACACGAATGAGCATTATGACATAGCTTGTTGGGATGTATTCAGTTATATATTTTAAATATATTTTAAAGAATAACACATTTGAAATATCAACTTTGAAGTCGACCGATGGTTAGTACACCTGAGTGGTTAGTTCTCCTGATTCCTGAACTGTGGCTCCCGGGTTTGAATCCCATTTCGAGCATAAATGTTACTTTATTTCTCTGTACTCTCTGTGTTTCTCTGTCCTTCCTTCTAAGATGATGTATGAATGTGTCCCACCCTAAAAACGGGTCTGTGGTGGTATGGCATGGGCAACGTTACTCGCCTCCATGACTAGGTTCACCTGTGGACACTGAGTCACGACAAATGAGTAGCTATTTCTGGCCTTGTTGTGGCATAGGGTTCGTCACCCAAGTCCCTGCCGTTGGAAAAAAAATATTAATCATGAATATACAAAATGTAAATCTGTTCAGTATATACATGTGTATTATTCATACATTTACATAAATATGTGTATTGTAAATATTTAAATACATATTACATTCCTTTGTAGAAATTTATTGTATTTAGTTTTGTATGTTTTTCAGCAATTATGCTGATACAGTTTCACCTATATTCAGTAAATTACCTACGTTTTATAAAAATATTCAATGCTTAAAATGTGCTATTTATCAAATTGAAGCACTTAAACATTGCTTTCCTATATACAAAAGGAAATAACATAAAGTAACCCACATTTTACTGCTTATAAATTTCATAGATTTTATTTTAGTTTCATTTAAAAATGCATATATAATTCATAAATAATGTATACGAGTTCCCATCTCGCTAGTTCTCGATACAGATTATTGCCATTCATGGAGTTTCTCGAAGATTACTCTTTTGTTGTGTAAGAGAGTAACTTAATACGTTCCTCTCCAGTTTTTTGACTCGATTTGGTTTCTCTCTTTGTTTTATTTAACTTTCAACGCGGTAAAGTGCAGGGAAATAAGTGGCAAGTTTTGGACTGTTCAATTCTCTTGTTTTATGGAAGCTTCGGAAATTCGTGACAAGAAAGACTAAAATTGGATCACTCTTAGAATTTTAAGAATGCAGTGTGTTTTTTTCACTTGGGAACAAAAATAAGAAACGTAATAAAAAGTTACGTTCTATGCATTTTTAAATGGATAAACTTCTGCAAATTCCTTAAAGTTAAAATCCATTTTCTTATTTTTTTCATTCTTTTCTCATAAAACTATAAACATTAACAAAACTAATTTTTAAACGGCATTTAACTTTATCTTTTTTTGCATTTACTATGAATTTTAAGAAATGCAATTGCATAAAATGCTCTTAATTAAAGACTAGCTAATGAAAAGATTTCTTTTTCATAATTATTCTAAGGGAAAATTATGAGTTTTAAATATATATTTACTGCGTTACAAATATATATTTACTGTGTTTCATTTATTACATTTTAGTTAAAATATAATATTCTATTAAATAAAAATGTTAATCTATACATTTTATTTTGATGCTTGCAAACATATATTGTTTTTATTAAATAAACATACTTAACCTTTTTAGAGAGAAAGAAATATGTTATTTGAAATTACATAAATAAAAAATGTTTTTATATATGTTGAAGTTGCTAAAGTATTTTATTTAATATAAAGCTTATAGTTTATTTTTTTTTTCTATTTCTATTAAAAACAATTGAATGAACTTCTTAGAATAAATGTATTACAAAAGAAAGTTTGTTTTCTATTTACTTGAAAAAACGTATAGCATAGTATTTGAAATAATAATTTAAAAACGAAAAAATATAGTCTCTAATTAATAAAAATTAAATGGATATAAAACAGTTTAATTTCTGCGCTTATTTCGTCTTTTAAAATAAATATTTTCTACAAAATATACTATAATTATTATCCATGATATAAATTTTTCTTTACATGAATATTTAAGCACATTTATTGTATTATTATTCGAACACTTCTATAAATCTTTGTAAATAGTACTACTTAAATATTTTAAGCACGTTACTTCTAACTCATTTGAAAAATATCAAGACTTTAAAAAATTAAAATATTTTTATAAAAGCGTCTTTTTCAAACATTTACATTGAAATATTAATTTAAGTTATTTATAATGAATTTACTCATTTTAAAATACATACGGTTGTACTTTTTGTAAGAGAAAGTTTCCATATTTTATCTGAAATGCGTTTTAAATAATATGATTTCATAAAAATAATTTGGCTTACATTTATCGAACAAAATTTTTGTTACTCATTAGATCCTGGTAAGAAACTTAACACGCATTAACTATGTATTTAGGAATTAACTTTCTTCATTTTTAAATAAACTAATACTTTAAAAAGAGGTGGGTGTGGAATATTTTAAAAATATAGCTTAAATAACTTAATACTTAAAGAATAAAATTTCAAAAATTAAATTATTTTATCATGAAATTAACTATAGCACGTTATTTTGTAAAATTGCTGATTCGGATTTTGTTTTATATGTTCAATTTAATAAAACGTATAGATTGTATGTGTAAGCAGGGGGCAAACATTGGTTTGCTAGTAGCTCATTTTTTGCACACGAGATCTAATTAGACCGGGACCTAAGGTTTAAAGAGGATTCCGAACCACTACAAACATCCATGCCCTAGGTGGGATTCGAACCCATGAACTGTTGAACAGAAAGCAAGAGCGCTAACCATTCGGCTGCCAGCTCAGTGCAGTGGGTCAAAAAGTGAGGTGTTTAGAATGTACATGAAGTCAAGATGTATATGCTATCTTGCTCAACTGACTGCAGAAAATTAAAGTTGGATTGGTTAATGATATTCTCTTGTTGACACAAACGTCATTTCTTATTGATTTCTTTCATCCATTTTCTTTTAATGTATTTTTCTCTTCCTCTGTCTTACATTTGTTTCTAAGTAAATGAATCTAACTTCTGGAGAAACTATGTTATATTTAACTACGAATATCTGTTAAGGGAGTTCTTGTATTATTTTCAATGTGGGTTGTCGAAATTTTCATGGAAGTAGTTGGGCTATGACAAAAGGAGACAAGCTTTTAGATACATAGACATGAGGATTTTGGCATTTTCTATAAATCGTTGGCAGGGTATCTAATATGATGTTTGATAGTAATTGGACATTCTGATAAATAATGTTGCGGTGTTCCTTGGCTTGCCACAAGAACATAGAGTTGAGCACCTTTTCCAAATCTGTTATAATATGTAGCATATGGTCTATGGCTGGTAATGAAGTAATTTAAGAAAGCGTTTGTACAACAGTGATTTATGGAAACTTTTGGTAATAGGGAATACGTCCGTCGTCCTTGTTCAGATGTGTCCCAGCATTCTTGCCAAAGAACCATGGATCTTCGGTTAGGTGGATATGTTAGACTTTTGGTGGAAATTGCTCTTTGGGGTGACAACAGTTTGATGGTAAGATTTTTTTTTTTTTTTTTTTTTTTTGCTAAGCACTTTTGTCTCTTTCGTTTCCTTCTATTCCATTGTGTGCTTTAACCTATTCAATATTTGATTTCCCGCTGTGTTGGTGTAAGAAATTGACTATTGCTAGTTAGCTGAGAGGTATGGTTTGGTTTATCTATCACTTGTATTACAGAATAGAGGTCACTTCAGATTGTAAAGCTATTTATTCTATGTTCATGCGCATAGTTTAACATCGATTGAATTGCTACTGTTTCTGCTTGTAAGGGTGAAGTTGAATTTATTGATGGCCTATTTTATTCATAGAACAAGGTAAATGCTGTTCCTATTTAGTGGTCTATTTTTTGAACCATCTGTGTAGTAATTGTAAGCTATAGAGAGATATAAATTACTGGTTGGAGTCAATTCTTGAACACTTTTTTTAGCTTTCCTTTTGTTTTTTTGGATGGATGAATATTATATTTCTTTACATATTACTCATTTTTCGATGAATCTGTTTTGCAATTATTATGGTTAGTTTGTACTCGTAACTGTAAAGTTTAAGTTTTAATGGCAATTTCTTCTGGTTTAATATGAAGAAGTATTTCTGCAAAAGTTAAATAGCTACTGTAAATGTTGTTTTGAAGAATTTAGTGAGAATTAAAAATGAAAGGACTTTGAAATCTTAACATAATGTTTTTCTAAGAGGCATTTTCGATTATAAAAATAAAAATTAGAAATGTATTATAATAACATGATTTTTTAATGAAAATGATTAATATCACTGATCCAATTATTAGCTTTCATAATTTTTTGGTAAATTAGTAATTTTTTCTAGCTTTAGTTAAAGAAAATGAAACAAATATTTTTTTAATAAATTCTAATTTTTTGATGATTGATTTCTCTTGATCTGTTAAATAAAAGTAGCCAAGTGTAAGAAATATAAAATATAGCACAATAATTTTTTTGACGAATTATTTCTTAAGATTTATTACGGATTTACCGTCAGTTATTTCATTTGATATATAAAGTGTAAATCTGATTTATCATTTTCACCAGTAAGATGAATAAATTCATTACTGATGTAAATTGTTACCAACTATTAAAGTTTCTGAAAGGGAAATTTCTTTAAATTCAGCTATTAATTCAATTTCTTTAATTTTCATTTTCTTGAAATTCAGCTATAAATTAAGTATATCCAAATATTTCATCTAGCAGTATGTTTTAAAGAAAGATTATTCCACATTTTGAGATCTTTTTTGATAAATATTAAGAACTTCAACTTTTATTAAGGGGATTCTTGCTGACTACATAATCTATAATACAAAAAAGACAAATATTTCCAAATGGTTGAATGGATTTTCAAATAAAAATTAATTTGATATCTTTAAAATAATTTTTAAATTTCTCAAGTCATAATGCACACTCTGTAAGAATAAAAATGTGAGTATTAATAAAATAAAAATATAAAAAATAAATATGCCATGCAGCAACTGAAAAATATTTATTAAGCAATTTTATAATAGCAAGTATTTATTAGATATAATCACACTTAAAAGTAAAACGACTAAAACAAGTCTAAAAAATATTGGTTCAATAACTAATTGGTTAAATTAAATGTGTATTTATCTTCATATTAATAATTAAAATGTTTAATTATTAAAATAATTTTTAATTTTAATAATAACTAAATATTTTAATACTAATAACATAAATTTATTTCTAATAATTTCTAATAAATTTTGATTCCATAAAACATTTCATAATAGTTTTCAACAAGGATGAAAATAGACAGTTTTATATCATTTCATATTTTTTCATACGTATATTTGAATTTAAAGATATTTATGAAAAATTAAATAGATAGGCTTTAGAATATGAACAAAATGACACAATTTAATTTTTGCAATATCTTTGTTTCATTGGAATCTCGACAAAAGAAAGAGAAGCAAGGACTTTTTTACAGGAGTAATCTTCCTTCCATTTATAAAATGAAAAAAGAACCAAAGGAAAATCTATCTGTGAATCTATGCCATCTCAAGCTTTCTCTCGAACAGTAGCACTTAAATTTTTAAATAATATGGATATTGGTTATAAGAATTCCCATTTACTACTTGAAATTTAATGCAATTATTATAATATTTGAAGGCAGAGGGGTTGGTCATAAACTATTTAAACTGACTTATATATTAAATGTTATTAAATAATTTTAATATTGTTAGAAACTTGAGATGAATAAGAGTTTTATAGTTATAATTAAGTATTTTGGGGTGGGAACGCTTTTGTTTCATTTCTTGTCTGTGTAAGTCTTAGTGTACCAAAAATTTGACATTACTGTAATTTCTGAATAATTTTAGCTTATGCTTTACTTTTACTAGTATTTTTTTTTCATTCAGTTTGTTTTCAAGCTATTGAAAACGTAAACAAATGTTATTAATGATAGTTTAATAATAAATAATTTTAACAAATAATAAATATCGTAATATTTAAATTGTTTTCCCAATAAATAGTTTAAAAATTGTTAGAAATTTAAAGAATAGATATTATATGAGCAATAAAATATTAAATCTAAAAACAATTCAATAATTTTTAGCACTAAATCATCCACGATTTTGATGCGCTTTGATATATTTTTTTTAAAACTACAACTAGAAAAAGTAACCAATAAATAGGTCTCCATTACCAACTATCCCTACTAATTGTTAACAATTCTTTAAGAAGTCATGAAATATATTGCATAAAAATAAGTTTAAAAATTATACCAAGATATTTTTCTAATAATAAAATAACAAAAAATCATGTGTGAGTGTGATATGTAATATACAACTCCATTAAGCACTTACTAAGGTATACTAGAAGTATCCTTAATAAAAATAAAATTCTAAAAATAATCAAATAAAATCCAATATTTAATATTCATTCGAAAAATGATTTAAAAATTATGTAAAGAAACTTGGAAGCTAAATTAAAAAAAAAGAGTGGAAATTGTAAGTTATTAATTATGTATCGTTCTACAAATACACTGTTAAGATAAATTTAATTCTTATAGTGTAATAGCAAAAATAATATGTGTTATTTCGTTATAACTGACAACCTAATTGTGTAGTCTGTTTAAATAAACATGAAACGTTTCACATAGATTTTATTATTAATGAAGTTATAGTGAAATTTGAAATACATCAGGCGTGTATTTCTAAATAATCGTGAGAATATTCCGTTGGCTATAAAACGGCATTAACGGCATTACTGATTGGATTGGGACTGATACAGTCTTAATCAATGCCAATCAATATCATCCCAAGGAAATCGGAATATTTTAATGAAATTAGTGACACAAATGCCAGTATGGCATTGGATATTTTTCAGGAAGATATTAAATTAATTGCCGTTATTGAAATAAGTGTCAGGAAACATTTAATTTAAATTTGTCAACCAAGCTCATCACCTCAATCTGATTGAAATGGAATCAAATACCGGCATATTTCTTTTGTTGAAAACTACCAATAGTCAAAAAAATTAATTTAATTCTCAAACACCTCATTCATTTCCCTTATTTGTTTTCTTAAACTGTGAGCCGAATTTATGACTTTACTAGAAAAAATAAAAATTCATACTAATCAAAATGAATTCTAGGCCACTTCGAAAAAATATTTTTTTTTAGTTCTAAGCCAAAAATATTTAGAAAAAATTTTTGATTTTAGTGTTACTTCATAAAAAAAATATCATAATGTGTGTGTGTGTGTGTGTGTGTGTGTGTGTGTGTGTGTGTGTGTGTGTGTGTGTGTGTGTGTGTGTGTGTGTGTGTGTGTGTGTGTGTGTGTGTGTGTGTGTGTGTGTGTGTGTGTGTGTGTGTGTGTGTGTGTGTGTGTGTGTGTGTGTGTGTGTGTGTGTGTGTGTGTGTGTGTGTGTGTGTTAAAATTTAATCTGTATAAATGAGTGTAAAAATAGTCTACATTTATGCATAGTTACAACTGAATCACGATGACAAAAATTAAATGGGGAAAAGACTTCCTCACATGACAAATGAAAATTAAATTCACTTTCTTAAGCGTTTTGTGAATCAAACTCATTGAATGAAAATTTTATTTAAAAAAAGAAGAATCTCAAGCCAAAGGATTCATTTATAGTCTCATTCATTTGTAGTAATTACGAAAATAATAAATAAAATTGTTCTCTAATCAATACACACACAATTACAAGAAAATTCCAGAAAATTTAATTTCTTTAATCTTTTTAATATAAGAAAATTTTAATACTCGGTAGTTTATTTTTACTATGCAGTAGAGTAAAACCACATAAAAAATCTTAAGTGGCTAACCACGTTCATTAGATCTTCAATTACATTAGAAATTCACTTTATATTAAATAGCGTTTCGATTATGAGTATTTGGAAGAACAAACTAATTCTATTGAGTAAAAAGTAATATATTTAGTTCATTGTGATGATGATTAAAATTATAAAATTAAATATTATTGAAATATGAAAATATTTCAAACTTTTACAGTTCATATTCCAGCATTTTATAATCTTGAACAAATAATTTAACTTTCTATGAATTTTTTATGCTTCCAGTTTAGAATTTATTTCAAATTTCCCATTTAACTAGTTCATGTTATGAGTTTTTGGTTTAAAAGAGAAATTCCCATAGAGTTCATACTTGCTTAGACAAACATTATATACAATTTACCACATTAATTCTGTGTTTCCACTTAGAATTAATTCTATGTTCTATATGCATAGAATTAATTCTGTTTACACATAGAATTAATGCTTTAAATACATATCCATGAATGCGGAAGAGTACGTATCCAGCAATTTTTCCTGTATCAACATTTCATGACCCACTTTTGAGAGTTTTATCCTTTAATAAATAAATTACAATATTGATTATTTTAAACTTCTTAAAGTTTTTATTTTTGAAATCTATGTAAACTTAAATTTTATGTTATGTGTTATGTTATATATTAAGATTGTGTTATATTTTAAAATTACGTTATTACGTTTTATGTTAAAATTTATAAATCAAAAATGCATATTATTAATATTTCTAAGGATTAAATGTAATTTTTAAAATCAACATCATAACAAACTGAAACATAAATTACAAAAATTACTTATAAATCATAAAAATGCTAAATATTAAAGGGAAAATTAAATAAGTATAATATATCATTGATAAATTACTTAACATTTCATAAAGTTTATAAATTACTTCTGTAATTCACATTTAGCATTAGGAAAATTAAAAACTCTTATTAAAATCAGAATTTAAAATAAAAGAAACGATGATTATAATTGCAAAGTGAATCGGAATTTTTTAACTTAAAGGAAAATTTTTGATTTTTAATTATTTATAAACGTTTTTTCCTTTTATCCTAAATTATATGTATACACAAAATAAGCAGCTTTTTTTTACTCAATTATGAAGCCATCCTAGGAAAGTATCCATTATCAAACACCGTCATCGATAACTTTCTTTGTATCTCAATTTTCAGAAAATCATCTAATGTTACATCAAAAGAATTGTATCCTTGACCACAACTATCTATTTAGCAATTAGGCATATATTATATAAATTTGACAAAAAAAAAGTTTAATCCATTTTAAGAATATAGAGTTATTAATGGTATTTTTTAATTTTCTCTTACCGTTAAAGATTAAAAAAAGTCTCTGAATGACAAATTTTCTTAACCCCTAAAAGTCTCTTCAGATTTCAAAAGTGTCTAAGACACCTAAGTTGAATTTAAAATAAGACACTTTAAATACTCTAGTTAGGTTTAACTTTTATTTTCAAGAAATTTCTTAATGAGTTAAGAAATATTATTATCAATTATTAATAATTTATAACCAATATTACAAGGTTTGGAAGAAATTCAAGAAATCATAAAATAAAAAATGCATTCAACAGTGTCAAAAGGCTAACTTTGTAACTATACATGTCCTTGTTTCCTTTCAAAAACAAATTTTCTCATTTAGTTTTCCTTCCTTACTCTTTTTTCCAACATTATTTAGTAACAATCTATACTTGTTTTCTCTTTTTCTTAAAATATGGCTTGATTGTTACAGAAATTCGGTAAGAATTAGCTGAAAGTTTGTTCCGATCAAGTTAATGTAATTTGTTAACAAAACGATTCACTTTATTGTATCTTAAGTGATAATTTGACATAAAATAACAACTTGAATAATTACAAGAGACGCAAGATATTTTCAAGTCATAATAGATAACATACATTGCCATACCACAGTATACTTATGATATGTATCCCAACATATAATCCATAAACGTGAAAGTAGAAAAAAAACTTCATTTGCTTTAATTGTTCATCAACCATCTTCACATTTTTAACTAACAATTTCTCGAAAACATTACCAGTAAAATCTTCTCTCCTCCCTCTCTCTCTCTCTTAACAGTTATAAATCAACATTACAAATTATTACTAAGAATTACTGGTAACTATGCAAAAGGTCGTGCATTCATTGCTTTATGTGTGTGCGTCTACCAGAATTAATTTATTTAAAAGAGATAGATATACATATTTAATTTTTTTTCAGTTATACTAACTGGTCTCGTTAATAAAAGTCACATTTAGAGTATTTACTTTATTTGACTAAATAACAAATGTCAAAACGAACTTATGTCTTTGTGTGACTGCTCCATTTTACCTATCAATAACAACATTTCTAAAATATATTGTAATTAAATGCTTATAATAATAAAAAATGTTGTCATAAAGAAATTAAAATAAAAAATAGCATTAATATTAATAATATATACTTTTCACTGCTTTATAATAAAGACTTTTATGATGCTGCTATTTATGTCTATTAATCCCTACAAACTAATATTCTAAAAATATTGCTATTAAGTTCAAATTTTTTAAATGCAAAAACTATCAACAACTACATAGACAGTTCTGACGTTCTTTTGCTTACAAAAGAAATGAATAATTATTATTTTGAGGATTTACAGCAAAATGTCCTTTAATCTGATAAAATAATAAAATACAAATTCAAAATATTTCTCTCTTATCATACTATAATAATAAATATAATAATAATTTTATTTTTATCATTCAAAATGAATTTCAATAAATATTCTACTTTTACGGTATGCAATTTATGGAAGTATATTTATAAAGCTTCCTCAGTTGTTAACTTCTTTTACAAAAAATATATAAGTAAAAAGAAAACGAGGAATGTCTTTGATTATAAATGATAATCAGATGTGGAAATGTAATTATCTCATTGATAATAACTCTTTTTAACTATTTTCATTGAACTTTCATAATAGTGAAAGTACTAAAATTGAAATTCTTATAAAAATAAGCTATAATAATTTTTATCTCGCTGAATTCAAGAACAAGAACGTAATATTTGCATTATTCATAAGGCATAATCAACAGAAATGAGAATAGTTTGTCGTAAGTTCTTTCATTTGTTTTTTACATCTAGCTTTCATATTTTAATAAAGATGAAATTGATATGCAATGCATATTTTTTGTCATCCTTATTGTCTCAGTTTTAATAATGAATTTAAAGTATTTTATTTTGAATCATTTGTTATAATTTTTCATTAGAAAACTTATTTTAATGAAAAAGTTACAAATGTTTTATTTTAATAAGAGAAATGTAACTTGGATTTATTAATTTGAAATTATTTTTAAATGTATAATGAATGCATTTTTAAAACTTTTTGATGTTGCATCTATTCATAAGCGCGTGTCTATAATTTATAAATAAATATTATTTTGATGTTATAAAATAATGTGATGAATATTTTTGAAGTAATATCCTTTTGAATTTGATCTAAAAATAAGGTAAACCTTTTAGCGACTAAATGTTATTATAAGCAACATTAATTATCATCTAAAATTTTAAATTGGGAAAAACATTTATCACGAAAATTTCCATTGTAATTTACACAAATATGAACAAAATGAAAAAAAAATTAAATTAGAAAATATAAGTTTTCTCAGTTTATATAATTATATACATTATTCACTATAATAATCATAACTTAGTTTGTCTCAAATTCGTATAAATTTTCATTGTTCAATAAATTTGTAAAGTAATAAAAACTATACCAAACTCTTTATGTCACCAATAAGTATAACTCTTTTTAGTCTTTTCTTGAAAATAAACTGCAAATTGTTTAAGAAAAATAAATACACTACTGGACATTAAAATTGCTACACCAGGAAGAAATACAGATAACGAAATGATATTTATTGGACAAATATAATATACTAGAAATAACAAGTGATTAAACTTTCAAAAAAATTGGCTGGATAGATCCTGAGAAATCAGTACCCAGAACAATCAACTCTGGCAGTAATAACAGCAGTTATACGCCTGGGCATTGAGTCAAACAGAGATTGGATTGCATGTACAGGTACAGATGCCCATGCAGCTTCAACACGATGCCACAGTTCATCAACCGTAGTGACTGACGTTTGGAGACGAGCCAGTCGCTCGGCAACCATTGACCAGACATTTTCTATTAGTGAAAGATGTGTAGAACGTGCTGGCCAGGGCAACAGCTGAACATGTTCCGTATCAAGGAAAGTCCGTACAACATGCAGTCGGGCATTATCCTGCTGAAACGTAGGGTTTCGCAGGGCTCGAATAAATGGTAGAGCTACGGGTCGTAACACACCAAAAATGTAACGTGCACTGTTCAAAGCACCGTCAATGCGAACAAGATGTAACCGAGACGTGTATCCAATGGCACCCCATACCATCACTCCAGGTGATGGGCCAGTATGACGATGACGAATGCACGCTGCCAGTGTGCGTTCACCACGATGCCGCCAAACACGGATGCGACCATCATGATGCTGTACACAGAACCTCGATTCATCTGAAAAGATGACGTCTCGCCATTCGTGCGCCCAGGTTCGTCATTGATCACACCATTGAATTCGCTCTTGTCTATGACGCAGCGTCAAGGGAAGCCGCAGCCATGGTCTCCGAGCTGAGAGTCCATGCTGCTGCTAACGTCGTCGAACTGTTCGTGCAGACACTTGTTGTCTTCCAAACGATCCCGTTTCTTGACTCACGGCTCGTGACGTGGTTGAACGATCCATTACAGCCATGCGAATAATATGCCTGTCTTCTCGGCTGCTACTGATAGGTGGCCGTTGAAATACCGCATGGAGTTCCGTATTACCGTCCTGAACCCATCGATTCCATATTCTGCTAACAGTCATTGGATCTCGTCCGACGCGAGCAGCAATACTGCGATAAGATAAACCGCAATCCCGGTACGCTACAATTCGACCTTTATCAAAGTCAGAAACGTGCTGGTACGCATTTCTCCTTCTTACATCACAACAACTTTTCACCAGGCAACAACGTTCAAATGCAATTTGTGTATGAGGTACCGGCTGAACCATTTCCTCATTTAAACACAATGTAGGTATCGCTACTGGCACCTGCTTTGTCTGAATGCGCTGAAAAGCTAATCATTTGCATATCATAGCACCTTCTTCCTTTCGTATAAATTTCACGTCTGTAGCATGTCGCCTTCTTGGTGTAGCAATTTTAATGGCCAGTAGTGTAATTTTGATTCATATTTCTAGTAATATTACAAATTAAAAGATAACTTTTAGAAATACAGAATAAACATACTAGAAAAATGAAAAAGTCTTTTTGAAAAACAAATTTCATAATTTTTTTTCTAGCATAATAATTTTAGTTTCTATTCAAAGGCATTGAACTGATCAAGTACACAAAATTTGAAATCGCCTTTAAAAAATTCTTAATTTATTGGACAATTTTAAAACATGTTTTTGCAGTGTTTTAATTAGCGAATAATTTTCAGTCTTATAAAACATGCTTGATAGCTGCTGTTTATCGAATACTTCTCCCAAAAACTACTTCTACCAAATTCATCAAAATGCTAGATGTGTCTACATAATAGTTTGATAAATGCCATTGAATTACTAACAAAACGTTAGAGCAAAAATGAATTATGGAAATTACTTTCAAGATATTATATTTTAGAACTATGTATTTCACATTTAGTTATCCATACAGCTAATTTTCTCTCATGCTCTATACATATATTGCATATTCAATTTATCAATTATTTCATGCAACTTAAAATTATGTTTAGTATCGTTTGCACTTATTGTTAGTATGCTCTGGATTAGTTACTTCAAGTTCTATCGAAATTCCTCCTAAACTGCTAGCAAATAGCCATGATGCAAACATCAGACCTAATATTTACGAAGGAGTGTTGAATTCCCTTCGGGAAGTGTGGTTGACAGAATAAATATTATTTTACTCGCAGAATAGATGACTATATGATGAGAGGTGTGACATACAAAGTGTTTCAAGTGATTAATCTAATGTAATTTCTAACAATAGACTGCTTTCGTGAGAAAATATCATTATGATGATATAAATGGAAGAAATGTAAGATTTTTGATGAAGGATTTACTACTCCTGTGTCGTTTTTCAAGTTACAAATTTAATTACGTAATTTTATTCATACAACACTTATTAACTGCTGTCTAAGGAAAATAAATAATTGCTTAAGGTTTTACTGGTATTCTTAAATGCAACTGTGAAAATGGTTTTAAACGACATTTCAATTTTATTTCCTTAAATAATGCAAAAGAAGCTATGGCAGAACAATGCCAAAAATTTCAAAAAATGTTTGATAATAAAAAAATAAATAAAGATTTAAATTTTTAATAATTATTAATTTAAATTTTAATTTCTATAATAATTAAGGATATATTTAAAAGTATTGTTTATTTTACTAATTTGTTCTATCTCTCTATGCAAAGGATCTTTTTTTTTCTAGTGATGTAATTTTTTCTGTAATAAAAATGAATTTATATCCTTTAGTATAAAACGAAATGATTTATGTTTATTAACCTGAATTTTAAAATATCGTATTCATTCTATAAATATTTAAGCTCGCAAATGTGTAATTGCAAATTGAATTTTTAATTTCAAACTTGGAATAGGCTATGTTATATTACAGTATCCTTTGCCAGTATTTTATGTTGCTTTAACCTGTATCTTTTTACTACGTACTTATTATTGTTATGATATTTACACTAATTTTGACTGTGATTTCATGATAAGAAAATTCATTTTAAAGGGGAGTGAAAATGCAGCCTCATTTAAACTCCATTAGTTACTCCAGTATAATACTATTTTTGTAAGATTCATTTCCACAACTAATGTGAATCCTTTACATTAGAAAAATCTACATCCACTTCAATTCATTTTACAGAGCAATCTGTGCACAATTTACTAAGATTTAAGGGATGATAAATGAATTCTTTCATATGTGCAATCACTTATGCATTCTAATAATTTAACAAATTTTCTTTGCATTCAAAGCTTCTTAAATAAGAAAAATGAAAACATTAAAATTAAAAAAATTGTAAGTAAAATACTTATTTAAAAAGTATATTCTGCGATATTTAAATTTCTTGATGAAATGTTTATTAAATAAGAAAATTTTATCTTTTTTAATCAAAAGAATATCTAAATATTACGTAATAACAAATTAATTTTAGTAAAAATTAAACAGCAATCGTTTTTAAACATTATTAAAAAATGCTAGTAATGTAAAATGAATATAAAAAATAAAATTAGTGACACATTAAAAACATCAGCAAATACTGAAAATTAAGGCATTTATTCTTAAGTTAAAAATTTTTTGTATAAAAATCTTTCATCTCATGAGATAAATTTAGCACATTATCTCCCCCATTTATTGCTTTCACATTTCCACTGTTATTATTTAAAATATTTTGAATTATAAAATATGAATTTACCAAGTGTTAACTTTCAAATTTATTTAGCTCTTCATTTTATTAACTTATCTAAAATATTTGCTTTTATATTTTATTGCTGTCGACTTTTATGCATTTTTATGAACTTTCAAATTCGTTACTTTATAATTCATAATCACCAATTTTTCCTTTAAACTCATTTATTTTTGAAAGCCTTATCAGACAAATCACCTTAAAACATTTTATTGTAACATTTTTTCAACATAATATCTTCTTTTCTAGTAGTTGAATTTTCACTCTTAGATTGGATTTGTTTCAAAGAAATCATTTTCTATTTCTTTAGAGTTAAATCTTTCAGTTTCAGAATTTCATTACAAGATTTGCCGTTGCTGAATTCTTCTATATTTAACAAAATTCGTAATAAATAACATTGCTACAAATGTTTTCTTATTTCCTTTGATTTATTATTGAGATAAATGCTATAAATATACTTAATAAAATAAGAATTTGATGAGGTATATCATTTTTAAAGAGAAATATAAGGAAACCTGGAATTTATAAAAATATATTAAAAAATTTAGTTTTCAACAATAATTATAAATATTTATATTTTGCTCTTTTAATATGTTCTAAATGTTATTTTATATACCTTTATCTGATTTTCATTATTACATGTACGCGATTGTATTAAAATGTTACTGATATGTTTGTGTGAATTGTTTGCTTTCTTTTTCATTCCCAATCGAAAAGAATAATTTTTATCACATATTTTATAGTTTATTAATTTTTCTTGAATGAAATTTAAAACCTTACTAAATAAATTAACAAAACTAATTTAGGTGTAAGTAAATATTTTATTTTTAAGTTAGCGTATTTTTTACAATTATGCTGTTTGCATATTTATATTATTAAGTTATATTAAGTTTTACAATATAGTATATTATTAAGTTATACAATATATTTATAAATATCTCCAAATTATTTTATTTCCTTAATGTTACATAAAATATGTATATAAGTAATAAAGCCACAGAGAACAGTTTGAAAAATCATAATGAAAATAATTACAAATCTGCTTTATCTGTAAAAGCTTGTTATATATTACTTTCTTAAGCCATTTATTCCAATAAAAATTTGTGTTTTATATTTTATTACGTATCTAAATGTATTTTACTACTAATTAATTTATTAAATTATTAAATTTGAAAAATGTAAGAAAATTTAATTAAAATAAATACTTAATTTATATTATCAGAAAATTGAAACAAATTAAGTGTGACACTTCATTAAATATATTTATATGCAGGAATTTTTGTGGCGAAACAACTTTTCATTTTCTTTTTATATTTTACAATAAATCCTTCTTTTTCATGCTTTATGCTATTATTTAATATTTTCACATAAATATATTTTACTATTTATACATCGATAACTGTTTTCTAACTGTTTTAACTATTCATCACTGAGCATGTATACTAAATATATGCTGAAATTATTTATTAAATAAAGTATACGGATTGTAAAGATATCACATTATAATTATGTAATACGATAATGATTACATAAACGTGATCTAATGACAGTAAAACCTCTCAAATCTTAATAACGTATAATGAGAACCTACGACTCATGACAAAATATTCAGTGTAGAAGAATTAAAACAATTTCATTAGTTGGCTCATGCATAAAACAGAGAAGTTAATAAATATTTATAGAATATTTAATATTTTCTGTAACTTTTTCTGAAAAAAATAAAATATTTAGCTTTAAATTTAGGATAGCAGAAGTAAAAAAAATTACTACTTTATGTATGGTAAGTATATTACAAATAATTTATTCTCAAATTTGATGGTAAGCATATACTGTTCTTCTCTGCTTGTAGAATTCAATAAAACTTGATTATAAGTGATTCATTGGATGAGTTTTCTGAGAGGGGGTCAATAATAAATAGATGCATGGATAATCGTTTTATGTTTCATCTACAAAAATTATGCTTCCTTCGTGTGCAACACAAAGTGACTTTTAGTTTTGCTGTCATTTTTTATTTTATTTTTGTAAATATATTTTTAAAATTTTGATCCTTTTTATTTCTTTTCTATTTCAAGTTTAATTTCTGGAAGACATCACTTTATTTTCTTGCATCAAAATGTATGTGAATCATTTTACAAATAAAGATTCTCAGGTGAATATATTCTATATAGCTATTGAAAACAAGTGATCTTTAAATAACGACTAAAGCTTACCTTACTGATAAACACTTGGTCATGCACTTTTACATGTTTTCTTTTTTTTAATTTACAAATCTTTTATTGAGATTGATTAGTTTGTTAATGTATTTTATTTGAGATTTCATGTCATTTTTTCAATTCTTATATTGTCAGATTTCTACACTGGATTTCTTTATTTGGAGTTTCCTAGAAAGAGCCATTTAAACACAAATGTCATTTTTTTCAAAAATTCCTCATCATGTTTGATACTTCAGTAATTGAATTTAAGGATTTGCTTCCTCTAAAAGCTAGGATTATAGCTCGTAAAGGGACATGAAAAGTGGCCAGGTAAAAGAGCAATTATTTTAAGGGGAAAGCGCGACTGTAATTTTCATATATCCTTTTAAATGATCCCTAATAATCAACTACATACTTAATTTTTTTATTAATTACATTATAAGAGATACGTCATGCTAAAAATGTATTGTTGTCTTTAGACATATTATGTAAAAGCTTTTTTTTTTTGTAAATAAAATAGGAACTTTCTAAACTAAATTCAAGATTACTCATGATAATTTCTTGACTGCGAAATGTTGAGTCAATGAATTTTTAATAATTACTGTGCTTATGCGCTAATTTTCTTTGACAGTAGAATAACTAAACACAAGGAAAATTTTCTCATACATCAATTTTTCTTACTACCATTAATTTAGAATTTTATCTAATTTCTTAAAAAAGCTATTTTTTTTACTGTATTATTTTGTATTCAATATTAACATGTCCGAAAAGGCCGCTCAACGTGTCTAGTGGTCACCATGCCTGATTGCGGATAGATTGGTCCTGGGATCGAATCCCGGTTTGGGCGTGGATGTACTTTCTCTATCCTGTATTTTTCCTTTTGATATATATGAATGGGTTGTGATTGGTTGTGCCTACCCTATAAACGGGTGTCTATAGCATGTGTGTACTGAGAAAAATGGAATCCATACCTAAATATGGTTCAGTTGGAAAAGTAAAACATTGCACCTGATAATGCCGGCCTAGCTAGAAACAACAACAACATGTCATAGGAGTATTACAGAAAGTTTATAAATTTAGAAACAAATTTTCTAACAAAAAAATACATTCTTGAGAAATTAGCTAAAATACATGTACAATCTTTGCCTAAATAAACCAGTTATATTTAATTTTAAAATATATTTTTTTTAAATAAAAACCAAATGTTTAAATAAAATTTTTAAAAAAAATTATTTTAGGGAATTCTTAGATCAACTTTAATCAACATATCACATTGAAAATTCATTAATTAAAATTAATTTTGATTGGAAGAAAACATTTTCTTATACATTGTATGCAATTTCGCCTATACAAATATGGCTCACTAATGAATGCGAATTCATGGCTGAATACTTAATTACTCACTTCCGATGTTCAAGGCTTTTATTTTAACGTCAATTTTATATAGATATTTGTAAATGTTTTGATCACAGAAATGAGTAAAGAAAGATAAATAATGCATACATAAAATTGCTAAATATTTAAAATAAATTCTCAAACTGAGCTTCAATTTTCAATTCAAATTATTCATGTTATTCCTTGAATTCGAAAGATGTCTTTCAATCTATTCAGAACAGTAAAACTACATTTGAAACCATACTTGTCACTCGGATTTGAAAACCTCTTTTTTAGGATCCTATTTGCTTAATATATTAAAATACAGAATCATTTTATTCATTTTTATGAATGTAATATTTCCCACTTATGATTGATTCTTGGTTAAAAATAGAATTTTAATAACTATCGCCTTCTACCTAATGACAGTCAAACTTTTCTCTTGACATTCTTTGTAGTAACGTTCAAATTTCACTTCCCACAAGCACATTTGAAACAGTAGCTTACTTCTCAGAATTCTCTAATTTGGTGACGTTTATTCTAATTCGGTGTGTACCATATTTTACATAACATTTGAATGGAAATAAATTTAAATGAATTAATAGCTCTACATGTAAAATTTTCGTTTTCAATAGTTTCGAAAGAAAGCTATGTAAAATTTATGTTAATGCAAGTACAAACTAAGAGAATTGATAAGACATTAAAACTGTGTACTATTTAAAAATAACCACTTAGTAAGATAATCACTATTTTCTATAAGTATTCTGCACCTAGATAATATAAAGAAATAATCTATGTTTAGGGTATCCACACTATTCCTTGTTTTTTATCAGGATACGAAAATTTAACCGCACGACAGCAAAAGGCATTTTTGAATTCTCAAACGTCATTTCATTTGAGGAAATATATTGTTTGATGATTATCTCTTTAATTTATGATTTTAATATATTCCACTGCAATACCTGAATATGACAGGCTAATCTAGGATTACCAGTAATTGAATTCTAATCTACTCATAACGGGATTTTCACTTCCGAAATTCTCGATACCCTCTCTTCCGCATTGCATTAGTTTTGTACGTGGTTGTCAAACTGTCTTATCGAAACGTCTCAATCATATTGCTTAGAGAGATATTGCCTTACTTCATTTGAGGTAGCATATAATGTCTGCAAAAATTATATTGTTATTTTTTCAGAAAATTAGCACTTTCTTGGAGAATTTTAATTTTAATTATCATGAATGTATAATAATGTATAAATTGCATTTAAAATAAATAAATATAAGTTAGTGAGCTTGCATATCTCTGTTATTTAATCAAATTTTAATTTTCCACTAAGTATTACTAATTTTTATGTAAAACAAAGATGCATATTCGTGTGTTATGATATTTCCTTTGAAATTTAAACAGGTTAGAATGTCTTTAAAGTGTATGAACATTTAAACAATATCAATATTAGCAAATTATTAGCTAATATTGATATTAAGGAGTTCAATATTTCCCAAACACAAATCCTGAATAAAGAAACGGAGAGTTGCATAGCAATAATTGTTAGTAAGTACAGTTTGACAATGATTGAAACACCATGGAATATCATATTTAGTCATGATTTTAACAAATATTTAGTCATATTTAGTCTTTGACACAATTTTACTAAGAAGTATATTTCCGGCGGAGTGAACAACGAAGCACTTGAGATCCATAATAACATCCCGTCCTTCTTATTTTAACAAGTTCTAGTTCTGTATGCAACACCATGACCACTTCTATAGTACTTAAATAATGCATAACTTGATGAATGCATATTGACAACAGCAGATCATTATACTTGCTCTTTAATTGAAGTGATATTGCAATCACATTTGATATGCATTTTAGTACAGTTTATTTCCACTCTTGACGCATTGAAAACCAGACATTGCATTTCTTTTGTATATGGTTCTGGTTTCTGCTCTATCTTCGAGACTTCTCTGCTGCTAATTTTCAACAGGAAAATGCGTCAACATACTTCACCCCTAATTCTATCCATTTTCTTTTATACATAACATGTTAAGTTGTTTTCCATAACGGAACTTTGTTTTAAAAGCTCAACATCTTAAAATATATTGTCATAATTACTGAGCAACTGCAGCATTATGAGTTTTATCTGATAATTTCTTCACAGATAAAATTATTTATGTATACTATTCAATAATAATGTCATCAATTTTTTAAACATTTTTGTCTAATTTTTCTCTTTAATCATGTTTCAGTGTATATAGAAACATGGATGTTTAGAAATGTCCTAGTGAACTAATTGTCTAAAGATGCATTGAATACGGTAGGTGAACTTCTTTATTCTGCAGTTCGCCACATTCAGTTTTATGGTAGTAATTAATATATTTATTTATATGGTTATTATTTCAATGTTTCCTTTAAACTGCTTATCAATTCCAAACAAGACATACATTGTTAATTATATTGTGAAGTGACTGTTTTGACTTGATATAATTATATTATCATTTGTCAAATATCCTGACTTGTCTTCTCTCGAGCAAGTTTCAAACATCATAATAATCCATAACTGCAGAGAAATTGTATAGTTACAGATATAGTGAACTCTGATAATTTGCAAGGTCAGGTCTTTGCTAGATTAAGAAAAATACCTCAAATAAAGGTTTACAATGTTTTGATTGCGTACAAAATTGCGCATGTGTGTCATATTGAATACGACTCTTTGCTGTGGACATATTCAATATTAAATAAATCAAACTGATTCGAATACTTAGTTCCAAGAATTTAATTTTTTACACATCATCAGTATCACACAAAAATTAATAAGTTTATATTTATACTTCTTTACATTCTTGCGGCAATTTCAGTGTTAAGTAAAGAAATTAAAATTTCGTAACGATTTAATATTATATTTTATCCAAAGATTGTTTATTTTTTACTACCTTTTTTAGATTTGTCAAAATAATTTCGAGCCAGTTTTTAAACCATTTGTCATTTAATACTTTCGATGTTAAACCTCAAATATGTTAAACTTGAATTTAAAAATTAATCACAAAATTTCACTGTATGTATCACACATAAAAATATTTTATTCTCAAAAATAATGCGTGTGTAAAAAATTTACTCTCTTGTTGTAAACTTTATTATTTCACTAAAGCTAATTTTGCTAGAAATAGCTTGAGTTTAGATGTCATAACTCTTTTATTTTTGAAATAAATATGTTCTTAAATACATTGATCTTAATATCATGTCTTAGAAAATATAACTTCACATGAAAATTTTATCCATACTATGAATTCGATATTTTTTTCAAACCTATCATTTTACAAGAATTTCGTTCAAATTCATTTTTCATTGTTTTATTGTAAACGCGAATTTCCTTTGATATTCCTGTCATGAATTTTATATTACAAACTGTCTCATAAAATGTGAGTTGAAAATCAAAATTTTATTTCGTTAGTAATCCTGGAGTTCATTTATAAAATTATGGTTTTACCTATATTTATAGTTTCTGGAACAAAATTTATACTTTTTACTCTGAAATATTAATAATTTTTTTTCATTTTTTAAAGAAATTGTAAATAAAATAAATTCTTTTAGAAATGCATATTCTATTTTAACTTTGGTCATTCTATAGATCTATTTTACTACCACTTAAAATGCTTTGAAAATATTTATTTCTTTATCTTCTTTTGTAGTTTTAGTACTATGATATATATCTTTTCCTTGAATTGCTCTATCAAAGTGATCTTAATATTTTATTATGTGATTTCTTTAAAAATAGATCAAATGAAGTAAAAAATTTAAATAGTATTTTCAGACTTGTTCTGTAAACTTTATAAAACATAGATTTCTGCCATGCTACTCTTCAGTTCTTGTGTTCGTTATAAATGATCTTGTTCTTAACTGCAAATACAATTTATTTTTTAAATAAAATATCATTTAAATGTTGTATACGTATTTCCTGTCTAATATGTTTATATAATCAAATAAATCAGTTCATGTTTACTAAACATTTTGAATTAGTCTCTCTTTGCTAATTTAATAATATGTTAAAATAATTCAACAGTATTTCTATTTCTGAGGTATAAATAGGAATTATTCAAATTATTTCGAAAATCTTTGTCTATTTTACTTTACTTCATTTACTTTGTTTAAAATTTAACTCTAGTCTTTTACTTCAATATCATCATGTTCAGAAAATATCAGTTTTATTTCAAAGAGTTCTTCTAATGTTATGAATGTATCGGTTGCAATTGGCAAAAAAATCAAAATTATCTACTTATGACCTAGCTGTGTTTTAAATTAACTAAAATTATTTTCTTAGAAATCTTTATTCTTGTCCTTTAAAAATATAATTTTTATTCTTGTCTTTTAATTCAAAAATAATTATAACTATTTTTCTTTTCATTAAATTTCATTATTTAAATAAAATTTTAAGATTATAATTATTGAAAAACAAAAGTTTAAATTCATTTTCATCAAAATTGTTTCCATATTCATTTACTATATAATCTAATGTTTTTCTCCAAATTTACACATATCAGCATATATTTTTGCAATATAAACAATACAAACCAAAATGTAAAATTTTTAAATTTATTTGTATTGTACTTCTGTTGGAAAAGATATTTACCATTATTAGTTTGTAAATGGAATAGTGGAATATAATAGTCAAAAAATAAATTTACTGTTATTTCTTTTTTTTTTTTTTTTTTTTTTTTTTTTTTTATAAAATATTAATAGAAATTGATGCTTTTAAATTAAATTAATGCTTTTTAACGGAAATTAGTTATATTATTTTTTTCTTATATTTAAATTTTCTAATTTAATGATAGGATTTTTTCTGTACTAAGTTTCAATTTTAGTGAAAATAATATCGACATATAAGTACCTGATTTCAGTTTCCTCCAGTGATTCTTTCTAAGCATTTTCTATGAATTTTTTTATTAGTGTAATAAACACACAATAAAAACAATAAAAAGTGTTCTTAAGCAGTGCTTTTGGCACTAAGGTTTAAAATTAGACAGCACTTTCAAAACTTTTAAGGTAGCACATCAAAGAATACGATAAGAATACCATAACTTTATCTCTCAAGAAATTACTTTTTAAGCTGCAACCATTTATTATTTTATCTTATTTTAGTTATCGTTGTAATATATATATATATATATATATATATATATATATATATATATATATATATATATATATATATATATATATATATAAATATATATACATATATATATAGATAGATATAGATATAGATATTGTAGTAATATTCTGATACCATTTTAATTTTTATCAGAATATTATCCGCAAAAGTCTAAGTAAGGAAATAAACTATTTTAAATGATATTCAACGTCATTTACATTTGAGTTGAAATAGTCATTTGAGTTACAATAGTTGAAATACACAAGTAGAGCTAAACTATAATTGCGTAAATACTTTATCTCTGTCTCTAGGTGGGAATTAATATTACTAGTACAGATATACTAATGCCAATTTTTACATAGATATTCTCTAATTTTATTTTTTGTAATAATCAAAAGACAGTTATAATTTCCAAATGAATTTATATGTGTAAGTAGAAAATTGTATAAAATGCAGTTAAAGATTTCCGAACATTTTGTAGCTGAACATATTTAACTCAAACTTGTTATACGCTATTTCACAACGAAATGTTATTGAATCAGTTTCCATACCAACCAATCGATGGAGTTTTTTTTTAATATCTATATTGTGTGGCAAATAATTGGGAATAAAAAAATAAGTATATATGATGGATCATCTAATGCAATTTAATGCTTTGCCCTATAATAGGTTTGATGTCTATTTTTTTATCTCGGTCTCTAATAACAAAATGCAAGGCTCCAGATAAATTAAAACAAAATATTATCTTTACTGTGTTTTCAATGCGCTAGATGAATGAAAGTAAAGCAAGAAGTTGCTAAGAAAACACACATTTGAAACGTTTCCAACATTTCTATCCATTTGCTGATTCCTAATAAAATACTTTATGAGTAAGAATTATAATAAAATGCGACAGAGGGAAACTAAATTTGAAATTCCTACAGTCACTGAGTTACATTTTCAAGTAGTTTCTCAATTATTTTAAGCATTCCTTAGAAAAGAACGTTAAAAAGATCTGTGACTTCATAAAATTTTTAAAATACTTATAAATAAAATTCAGCAAATAAAACAAATTTTAACTAGGGGACTAAATAAAACAGTGATGGATTTGTATAAAGAAAAGCAATTTCTTAGTTTCTGTAGTTTCATAGTTAAAGGAAACTTTTACAGTGTAATATTAGAGATTGCCAAAAAACACTTTTGTGAAACTGAATTTATGATTATTTTTGATTGAAGTAAGCAAATGAAATTGTATTATAATATTTTACTTGCTAAACTAAATCAAATAAAATGTTCCATGTATATATTGGTTGTTATTTTCAAAAACATTATATAATAAAATATAAAAAAGTGCAATTTTATGAAACAAAAAAAGTGTATTTAGCTGTATTACACTATTATATCAGGTCACAATAAGTTGAATGTCAGGCTATACTGAAAATGGTTGTAAAATTTGAAAGCTTATGTTAGTCTGCATGAATCTGTTAAAAATAAAAACAAGTAGATTCAGTTTTTTTGTGGAATAGAATAATTAAAATCTCAAATTATTTTTAAATAATAAACTCAGTATTAGAAACGTTTGTATCTCATAAAAAACAAATATGTATGTCATGTCCCACAAAATAATGATTGCGAAGAATAATATAAGAAAATAAATATAAATACAGAATATATATTTCTAGCATATATTTTATTTTTGTTTCTACACCCAACAAATTAGAAATTCAGTGTTTTCTTATCTTTTTAAATCTAATTAAAAATACAATTTCTATTTTACACAGTTTGTGTTTCTTTTTCCATTGTACTTCAAGTAGTTGATCTTCAATTTAATTTGTGGAAAGCATTGTTATATATAATTTGACTTGCATATACTCATTCTTTCAATTCAGATAACATGTGTATATCGTGTGTGCTGCACATAATGAATTTTAATAAATAATGTTAATATATTTGATAGAAAAATTCTTAATTTATTCTACCACTCTAACATACTTTATCCATCACTTTTCATAGCTTATCAAATAAAGAAAAGATCATATTTTTTAGTTGTTTTTAGAGAAAACATTTATATATGCAGAGTAAATCATAAATGTTTCATTTTTTATGAAAATATGCATTTGTACATTTATGTTGTACAAATTACCTGAGAAAATTAACTTGTTTTCCAGAATTAAAATGAAAATTTTTGAAATAAATATTTTATCATCAAATATTCTAGTTTAAATCAAATTTATTCACAACAGCATTAATTTCATTCCAATATAAGGATCAGTTATATCAAGTATCATCATCACACATTTATTATCATCAATACAGTAATCTATCCTTATAATTACAACCTTTTGCCAACTGATATGGTTCCATCTAGCACAACCAAAAAAAAACGCATTTTTGTGGATTTCCTTTAAATAATAACTTTCTTTCAAACTTGGTTCTTGCAACTTATGATCATGCCTCCTTAAATTCAAAAATACTATATTCATAAATATTGGTATCGAATGAGCATGGCAGACATTCTAAAAGTTACCATCATGGAAAGTAACTATATTTTAAGCATACAAGTTTATCACTATAACATAAAAGTTTATAATTTTATTCTTTTCATTATTAAAAAGATATATACATACATATATATATAAGTGTGTGCGCATGTATATATATATATATATATATATATATATATATATATATATATATATATATATATATTGCATTATATTCCACAGATTATTTTAATTGCGTTTAAAGACTGTGGCTCTAAAATGTTCATCCATTATCTATAATGAGAATAAGTATTAAATATGAACAATAAGAATGTCCAGGACATTAAATACTGTTATTGTCGCAATACATTATATGAAATTTTATTTTATAATTTAGAAAAAAAAAGGGAAATCTGTCTGAAATATTTTTTTAAACAGTCTCTAAAAATAAGTGCCTAGCACTCATCTGTTCGGAGTAAACAAATAATAAATTGGAACACCGATGCTGTTGAAACACTTGAGTTAGATCTTGAATTTCTACTCTGTCCACGCATATTTTTCGTAGGAAAACAAGAGAGTTTATTGGGTTTATTCCTTGTGACGTGAATATGGTCCTATATCAGTGAAAAATCTTTCTGGAAGATAATACGTGATGAAGCGTAAAATATCTTAAATTAATTACCCACTACGCTTTTCCGTCAAGAAAATATGCATAATGTAATTAATATACTTATTTATTGCTCAATTAAATACTATTGAGCATCTGATTAAGTTATCCAAAATTTACTTCTAGTAGCTTAAAAGCAACCAGTGTACAACGAAATATTTCAACCAGTGAATATTGAATATAAGATAAATAAAAATATTTATAATCTATTTTGAGCCTTATGTTAACTAATTTGACACATTTATTATATATAAAAATTGAATTTTTTCTAAAACAATAACATAAGCCTAAGAAGGAAAGCTAAAAAAATTTATTAAAATATCTATGTCTGACACAGATATGTGCACATCTCAGAATACTATACTCTAATAACAGTTATTTTTGTGTTATTCTTTTTTATTAATTACTAAAATAGAAATTTTTTATTTGTCGCAAATCATTTTGCAGTTAAAAAATTCAGAGAAAGTCACATCCTTACATACGTATCAAAGCACACACGCAAATAACTTTTAAAAATAAGTTATTTTCTAACAACAGAGTATGAAGTTTATATCGTTATGTATTAACAATAATATATTAGATAAATAAATAAATTGATTGATTGATTGATTGATTGACAGATAGATAGGTGGATAGATGGGTAGATGGATGGATGGACGGATAGATGGATCGATAGATAGATAGATAGACAGACAGACGGATATATAGATATTTAATATGTATGTATGTATAAACTCTTAACTTCGTATGCTTACATGTTAACTTTCTGTTAAATATAAATGTTATGCATTAAATTAAAGGAAGTTTAATGAAAAATTAAAATAAAATAAAAAATTCAAATTACCTACACTACTTATAAATTATGTTTCATTTAATATAAATAGAAACAATTCGTCATAACTACTGAAGTTTATTTTGATGAATAGGTTCTAGCCTACCTCACCGTTACTCTTTTGAAGGCCAATCAAATGTTAGTAACCAAGATATGGTATCTTTAGATTGGTAATACAGAAAGTTTTGATGATATAAATGCTATTTCTTTGGAATAAATTTTGCAGAATTGTAATACGATTTTAATTAAATAGAATAATATCTCTTGAATACTTTAATCCTTTTTAAAGTAAATAATTTAAAATAATACCACTGAAAATAAGAACTGAATAGACATCGGTAAAAAGAATCAAAATTGTCAAATTCAGAAAAAATACTTTCTTTTATGCTGAAATTGCAAAACAAGTTTGTAGATTAGTAACTCTATATCGAGCATAAGAAAATTGTACTTATATTATAAAAACACTAAATCAGTGAAAATAGTCCAGATCCGGCTTAAAAAATACGCAGATGCTTCTGAAGAACGAAGGACATAAAGTGTACTTCAGAAAGGTAGAAAAAATTGGTTGGACGCAGTTTGATATGTAATTAATGCAACAGGTGTGTTTCAGTTAACTCAAGAAAAATAAGGAGAAAATTATATCAGTTTTTAGATTCAATTCAAAGGAAAGTATATAATATATTTTAAATGTTAAATATAGTAAAAAAGAATTCAGTAGGTAAAACAACACATTTAATAACCAGAAATTCAATGGATGCTAATAATCTGAAGTGATGAGAGTAAAAAATGTCGTTTTGATTGTGATGGTCGAAAATATACAGACCTAGAGTAAGAAAAATTACATTATCACACTGCAACAACAACAAAGAAACCAAAAAATGTCATGATCTGAATATGTTTGACAAGGAGATGGTGTGATGCAAATGATTAACGGCATTCTGAATTCAAAAAATACGCCAATAATATCCTGGAACATAAATGAATATGTTCCATCATGGGTGTGTCCAATAAATTACCATTTACTTTTCAACGGGATGCAGCTCCATGCCATATCGCAAAAATTATGCAAAACATAGTTTAAAAATAAAGGCATAGCTTTATCACCCAGGTCAGAAATCATTTATCATCCTATCCTGAATCCTTTCAAACATTTGTTGACATTTGAAACTTATTGCACGAAGAATGCATCAATCAATTAAAATCTAATTGAACTTATATTTGCATCTTAATCTTATATGATTAAGAAAGATGAAGTTCAAACACTAGTTTGTGCTCAATAAAAAGACATTGTGAAATCATAAGAACTATTGAGAAACCTAATTACTATTGAGTGCGTAAGTGTAACTCTAAAATACATTGAAATCTAAAATGTAACTTATTATTTGTAGCTTATCATTATATGTAGTAATTTATTATTTAACCTTTTCGTAATATAATTACATATATTTAATTTTTTGATTAAATTCTTAGTGAAATTACCTTCAATGTGATATATAAGCATTTATAATTAAATATAAATAATTCTGTAAGCCCAAAAAAGTTTGAAAACATGAAAATATCATGAATTATAGGGTTACCACTGCATGTGTACGTATTTCATTCCCATTTTCCTGCTCCTTCCATGTTTCATAATATCATAATTTAGAACATAGCATCTAAATCTGAGTGGATGTTTTTATAATTAATATGTGTATGTAAATTTTTGTGTCAAACTGATGCAAAATTTCATCATTTTGCTTACTTTTTATTAACTCTTAAAAATTTCAAAATGCGCCCGAGATATTGATTTTAAGAAAACCTGTGTTGGATAAAAGACTCACGAAACTTCAATAAATCTGGAAATAATGTAGAAATTGTGGCCATAAATAGATAATTTTAAGAAATTGTTATTAAATATCATTTTGTAAATGCATATAAACATAGTATTAGATTAAAATTCAAATCTCTTGCATTTTAGTTGAATTTTTAATGTTTTTAGTCTTCAATTAACAATTTAACTAACTATAATTAAATTTCATTTTGTAATAATGATAAATACTTGAGAATGCATAAAACTACCTATTTAATAATAAGTTTCTGTTCAGCAACATTTTGATTCTTCTCATAACTCTTATAAATTTCGAAATAGGCTTTCAATCCTGAAATTGGTACTAAAAGGCATGGTTTGATAAATAGTATAAAACACTAATTTTCATCTTGAAAACTGTTACAGTCATGTTTTATAATATCATAGGTATGTATCGGTAGGGTTTGGATTTTGAAAAATATATATAACATCTCTATATACACAAAACACACACACATACATATATATATATATATATATATATATATATATATATATATATATATATATATATATATATATATATATATATATATATATATATATATATATACATATATATATATATATATATATATCTATATAATAGCTGATCAAAAAGTAAACTTTCTTAATTTTAATTAAGATTTAAATATTTAATATTTTTACTCATCTTGGCTAACAATTTAAAACCTATCAGATACTTGTTTTTTTAATAATAATAACATCTGGAAATATATTTACATATACTGAAGATTTCAGAATTTGATCACTAAAAATCGAAAATGTCATGAAAATAACCGTTAATTTCCTAAAATTTATTATGAATATATTAATTCACCATGCATGTTATTATATTGAGTAAAATAACATTATGATAGGATAATTGCCTATTATCATTATCAGATAATTATATATTAACACATCATATATTTTAAGGTAATGAAAATTATTTTGGCATCAATTTTGAATAATTTTAATTGGAAGCCTGGTCTTCACCTTTAATTACTTTAGGAATTATGAAATGTATTAAAATTTATTACGCAATCTCCATTCTGTTTCAATCTTTGTATTCCTCTTAAATTAAAGTTAGCAGAAAAAGTTATCTCTTTTCTTTTTTATATACATATAGTCGGGAGATTATTTTTAATCTCATCAGTTTTAGAATCATTTTTAGATTATTCTCGCATCATAAGTGTTAAGATTTTTCCCTTTTTTCCGTAATTACTTCTTATTTTCTTCTAGATTTCTTCTGACTAAAAGGTGCTCCATCATTTTTTTCTTCATTTAATCCTAGACTTAGAATGTAGAATTGAGAAATTTCGTTTTCAGCACTTAATATTTTCACTCTTTCTTTCACATCGCTTTCTCATAATCAGTGTTTGCAATCTTTTTAAAGCAATAAAAAGTACTAGCATACTTTTCGCTACTTTTTTTTATCATTTTTGAAAAGATATTCTCAAAGCGGAAAAGGCATTTTTGTACTTTACGTCCGAATTTTTCTCAACGAGAAAACGGCGCTTGAGGCAAAATTCATTGTGTATACGCGCCTATGGTGTGAGAGGGTGCAGCTAACACCCTGTGCTGTAGAAAAAGTTATCTCAAGTCACGAAACAAAATTTTAAATTCTTGTGATAAGTAATTTATCTGAATCCTCAGTACAAACGTTCAAGAAGTGCATGCACTGAAAAATTGCTTTCTAGTGATAAGTTGATTTACAGAAAATGAGAAATGTTACTTTTTTATGATACTGTATGTTGGAGCATTCTTACGTATTTTGAGTGAAAATTTAAGAAAAAAAATCTCTCATCTTTAAAAGAAAGCTAAAATTTTACTCCATTAAGTAAAAGACTGCTAAACATTTGTGATATAAATTACAGTTTTGTCTTTGATTATATTTTTTCAAAAACATTTTAACATGAATATACATAGAAATATGCGCATATATTTCAAAACATTTTAATACATATATATATATATATATATATATATATATATATATATATATATTTTACATAGAAAATTTTTTAACCAATTTCTCTCTCTCTTTTTGGAAATTACTCCTTACAATATTAAGAATTTTTCATGTTTTCTGATTAGTTTGATTTACAGATCAATATTGCATAATCAGTTAAAATTAAAATTTCTTTACATATGAAATTTTTATTTTGATTACTTAAAATTCCAACAGTTTATGCAATTTACAAAATAAAATTTAATTCAAATCTTCCGTAAATACGCTAACGTATGTTTGACATATGCATGACATTTTATAATTTGCCATAATCATATATATGATAGTTATAATTTTTTGCAATATAAATTCGAATTTCATTATTAAATAAATTATTTCAAAATCAGTTTTCAGACTCTCACTCACTCTCTTTCTATCTCTCTCAAATTCTCTAAATCTCTCTCTCTCTCTCTCTCTCTGTGTGTATCTATCTATTTGGGCAATTTTTATGCTTTGAGGATTAAATCATTTCGTTTATGTTAGCTTAAAATAGCTTGAATAATTTCAATAAGAAAAACTATAAGGATAGTAATCCCTTTGTGAATGAAATTTTGACTAAATTTTTCATTCTCTTCACTCATGACATTTATGAGCAATTGTCTTTCTCTCTGTTTTCTTCTTAACAACTGAATAAAAAAGATTGGGACTAGTTTCCAAAGGTATATAAATTGACAGCTAAAAATATGCTTGAAACCATCCATTTCATCATTGGAATCGTTATCATTAAAAATATTTAGACATTTAAATAATTTGTTCAAATGAAAAATATTGGTCATTGAAATGAATGCAAAGATAGATATTTCTGATAATTGTTGTAAAGATATTTGTAAAATTGATATCATGGGTGGCCATTATCTGTATCTGTTCTCCATGGTGTATAAAATACTACGAAAGAGAGATATTTATTAGATTTAATAACCAAATTTCCTCCAATTAGTTTTGTTCGTTTAATAAAATACACATGTGTTCTATTTTATAGTTTCATTGCTATTTTATACCAAGGAACATTTTGTATCTATACAATTTCATTTTTGAAGAATATAATAAAAAATGTAGCCAAATTTTTTCCCATTGTTTAACCATAAATAAGCTGATGAAAAAAGAGGAAAATTTCAATCGTTTGAAAATCATGATTCAAGCAATCAAGAATAAAATTGTTTCAAAATAAAAATTCTTTGATAAAAATTCCCAAATTAAGTGTATTTTCTAGGTCCTGATTATATTAATCCAGAAGAAATTGCAACATAAAGTGATAAAGTTCAATGCTTGTACAATATTTTGAGATACTGAAATGCTTTATACCAAAAATGTTGAAAAAATCATTAAGGTCTATACAATATTTAAAATATCTAATTTAATGTTCATTCTCATACAGGCAAATATAGATAAGTTTTGAGACCTTTTTTTCACCACCATGCTTAAGATTTTAATAAATTTTCCATTGTAACGAAGAATTCTCTTGTTGTAGAATGGTGTTTAAGAGAACAGTGTCAAGGGAAGCACTATAAAAAGTCACTGAATAACCTGATATATCTGTGAGCCATATTTCACCTTGTTATAAATAGTTGGGTTATTAATCAGGAAAATCCCAAACTTGGCCAACCACTGTAAGAAAGTTTTCACTTGTGAAACAATGCAAACATTACCTTTTTTACTTTACAAGCTGTTATTAGCGATATTAAAGATTTTTGGCTATAAATGGAGCATTTAACCCTCTAACAACCAGTAACTAGAACGACATCTGTCACAAAAGGGTCATTATGCCCCTTGATTTCAGTTACTTGTACTGGCTAAGAAATTAAACAAAATTGCACTATGAAACAATACGCAGTCAGAATAGGCAAACTCAAAAGTGTATCTTTTCTTAAATGCTCTCATGTCCCTTATTAGAGACGAAAAGCACAGTCAACTGAAGATATTTTCAACAATATTATACTCAGATTTAATTTAAGCAGTAAAGGCAAGTCTGATAACTTTTAATAATACCACAAATAACGCCATTAGTGTGATTTGATTATAAGTCATTTCTTATTATTTTGCATAACTCTTTTCTTTTGATTTGAAAAATGCAGCAACACATCTATACTGACTATATTTCTAAAAGCAAAATTACCTCTCAAGAGCTAATTACAAAACTGCAATGGTTCGCTGATCTCAGAAATATTGTTATTTTAATGATAATGATTAAGGCAAGTTAAGACCTTTTTCAGAGTAAACTCTGTAAATTTTTCACTGTTCGAGAGTGTAAATAGTCAAATTACATTTGGAAACTTTATAATATAATGTGAAAGAATTTTAATGAATATGGTGTCACTATTGCAACAAATTTTTTATTCTGGATTTACTCTCATTAGAGTTTTTAACCTTAAGCAAATATTTATTCATGAATTTTTCAGTAACTATGTCAATTTTTTAATGTTTTTAATCATTTACTTGTATAACTGACTTCTTAGTTTATGTTTCAAAATATTAAATTTCGTTTAAATTTTTAAAAAATTTTACTTATATTAAGATTTTATTTTCAGTTAAACCCTTTACACGTAATTATTATCAAACATGTAGATAGAAAATGTCTTCTAGATAGTATTTTAGTGTGTATAGTATCCTATAGAGTGATTTTAAAAACTCTTAATTTATTTGATTTTTTTTCTTTATAAATCCATAAGTATTTATTTTTTAACTTTGATTCAGATTCAGAAATATATCCTAAATCATCATTAAAGCTATATTTTACCTACTTAATACTTTGGTATTTCTTCAACGTTAGATTAACAAACAATAGCTAAACAGACTATAAAAGGGTGTGCAATTCATACTTAATTTCTTATAAGTCAAACCATTTTTTTTGTCATTTAAAAGTAATTTATGCTTAGATAATCAATGATGTCAGAAATAGTGAAAAAATGTTCGCGTGTTCCTCTAACAAATGTTTTCTGATTAATTTATAATTGAAATGAACACAAATAGAAATTAATATCGTTATTTTTTAATATATGCCGTAAGCCATAGTTATAAACCCTGGTTTTGTGATTTAAATAACATCATTTTAAATATCTTTGAAAGTATCTAAAATATCTTTGACGCCCTAAATATTGCCATTAGCTTGAGAAATGCTTTCAATATGAAACATTTTAGTATAGGAAAATATCGATGACAACAAAACTCAATACATTCCTTAACTTAATCATTTTTACATTCATGAAATTAAACACCCTCACTAACCTTTTCACAAATAATTTCTAATGATATTAAAACAATTTTTTTTTCTTTTACGTCACTCTAGAAAATTAGGAATTTGATGACAATTTAAGATTAAGTTTTAAAAATGCCCCCTAAAGACAATCTTTAGAAAAAAATTGTTTAATATTCTCATTTTTTCTTGGGTTTGAATCAGCCCCCAGGGCTTGAAAATAAAGCCTACATTTTCCCAATTTTTAATTATTCATCAATCAGGGAGAGAAAAATTAAAGAATATTGCTTCTACATGTAACAAAGTAATATTTTATAATATAGTAATATTATATAAAACTATAAGTTATAATTTTATTATGTTTACGTAATGTATATAAATGAGTAATAACTTTTTAATAAAACTTAAGACTTATTTATAAAACTTATTATAAAACAGGAAATTCTATTATAAAAAGATACAGTTATTAGGTTAGTAGTTATTGCATGTTAAATAACTAAGCTATTTCTTATTTGTTTTAGTTGGAATTTACAAATTATTCAATGAATTCCACACAATTATTCAAATAATTAGTTTAAAAATTCCTCAAAAATAGGTTAAAATTGTTTAATTGGATTAAAATTGAGTTTTTAAATTTAATTTAAGTATCTCATTAAATTAATTACCTATAAATATTTGCTTGTCATGATAATATTTACATTATCAAGTTTCATAGTCTTCTTAAGTTTAGAATGATGATTATTTTTTATTAATTTTAATCATGGGACAACCCAGATTTCTTCACCAGATATCTACCAAAAGTTTTCTGAATCTAAATCTTAACTAATATAATATTTTACTTACCTTAAAGAATGTATCTCATTTCTCTGTATCTCAGATTCTATATTTTTTCTCTCACTTACCCAAATTTGGAACAAAATTTATTAAACATTTTATATTTCTACTGAGATTGTTTTTCCACTCTTAGTTTAGCGTAACGAGGATTATTATTTTGAGTTGAACAAGATTTTCTTTACTACTTCTTACAACTATTTCAGTTGCCTATTATTCGTGAAGTGTCTGCTTGAATTTAATAATTCTTGCTTAAATTCAAATATCATTAATTATTTCTTCATTATCAATTTATCTTCATTCTCTATCTACATATAAAACATATCTAAGCAAACGACTGAATAATTAAAAAATAGAAGTGTAACAAAATAAAAAGAAAATACACTCACGAGAGAGCAACTTTGTTATCCTAAGCTGTTGCAATCCTAAGCTTAAGTTTATTACCCGTATAGACTAGTTGTTTTCGTGTGATAAATGAAAAAAGAAAAAAAAAGGAAAGGTATAAAAGAGATATCATATGGGACCATATGCATGAAGCACTGTCATGGCCACATTTTCAGCTTTTTTCTCATAAATGATGTCTTGGCAGCAGTTGGAGTCGATGTTGAAGAGGGTCGATGCAACAAAGATGCAATTGAAGAGATGCCTCGGATCCAGTGGAACTCCTGTGCAGTGCCTGCATTCTGCATACTATAGATCAGTACAATATTACACTCAAAAAGAATTTTTAATTTATTCTGAATTATTAAAAAAACTGTGAAAACAGGTTTTATATGCAAATTTTTATGACATTGTGGATAGATCATTGTTTAAGTGAAAGTTGGTACGGCAGATAAAAAAAATGGCTGCCCAAGTTACTTGCAATGAAGGCAATTGTTAGTATGATAGCATATACAATGATTTTCATTTCATTCTTTTAAGTTCCAATTTAACAGAGAAAAAATAAATGCATTTTAGTTATAGACATTTTCACTGATAGCTTATCACATGGAACCTGCCATGATAATGCAATTTGAAAAGTTCATACTAATCTGTAAAACTTTATTAAAATTTTCATGGGATCATTCTTTCTCTGAAAGAACCATTTCGCACAACAATTTCTGTAGTACATCAACGTTACTCTTGACAGATTGCCATCATGCAAATACTTTGTTGGTATTATTAATGTTTGCCAACAATGCATCTAGAAATCTTTCTTCCTATTAGCATTACTGCTTCATTATATTTTGAAATCAAGTTCCCTTTTTAGAGCAGAATAGAAAGCAACATGTAAATTGAATACTTCTTAACTATACATTGCATTTTAAATATTTAGTTTCCTGTTTTGCTAAACTATTTGTATTATCTACATTTTAAGATCTTATTGTAGTCAGAAGTTATCATATAATAAATGTCATGATAAATACATATTGCTTTCTTTTAAATAGAATATTTTTATTTTATATTTTGTAAAATCTATCATTAAGAAAACTAATTATAGCTTTATTTTGGCATCAAAATCTGTATTCCTGAGGTATAAAAATCTGATCTTCAATTAAAAAGTTCGTTAAACAGAGAATTGTGCTTATTTAGTATATTTTTGTAACAAAAGTGTAAACATAAGAATACGTAATTCGAATAGTAAGTTCCCGATTAAAAACTTTCATTGCTGTTAAATCAAATAATATTTATGAATAAATATGATTATCATAAAAAGTGCACTAAATTAAATATTTTTAAATATGGCGAATTATAATAATTTTATCAATCTATTGAATCATGTCATGTAAAATTTTAAATATTGCCAAAACCAAAATATATGTCTCATCGACCTAGTTTATATAGCATGTTAGGTATAGCTGATTCTTCACTTATCTACAATAATTATTTGTATTTTACTTACATTTAACACCAAATATTAATTTTTATTTTACAAATGTTTTATAAGTAATTGTATATATTTTCCATGAATTTTCGTAACATTAGATTTTTTGTACTAATCCACATTACTATTATGGTTTCAAAAAAACTTGTTAAAAAATAATGTATTGCATAAAAAGAGGGTTAAGTGTTGTTTTTGATGTATAATAATGAAATACTCATAAATGCAATTAATGTAATCAAACATTTCGATTACTTGAAAATTAATTATCACAGTAAGAAAAATAAAAATCTAACATTTTCTTTAGATACATATGCATACATATAGATGGACAGATTGGTAAAAATGTTAGTTTTACTTTTCTTACTATAAATTATTTATACAGAAATATGCAGAATTATGTTATCTGGAATATTTTACATGCGTACTTGTTACAAAATATTTCTCTTATCTTTTTAAATAAATTAATTTAAAATGAAAATATCTTAAAAAAGGTTCCTAATGGAATCTTGAATAATATGAAAATGTAAAGTTCTGTTCTGCAAATTTATTTTTCACTTATGTAAATCCTCGATCCTACTTTTTAACTCTTACGAAGTAGAATATTTGTCAAAAGCTCAAATATTTTTAAAATGAATCTTTTGTACTCAAAATTTTCGTAAATTGTACGGGGATATAAAATTGCATACCCTCCAGACAGCAGAAATCAACTAATTCAGCAAAAGGAAACAAAATAGAAATAAAGTAAGACATAACTAAAAGGGTTTCTCTCTCTCTGTCTTGGAAAACGTTGCAAAATCACGAAAAAATACAGAAGAGACATAAAACTTTATTGCGGCGTTTCACATTTAGAATTTGTTCTTCCTGCATCTGTAATGTAGATTCAACATTAGGCATAAAACTACAGCTCATCCAGGGCTATAGCAGCGAAAAAGAAACAAAACAACTACGCCAATGAGTTCAATAAATTTCTTTAAAAAAAGTCAAGGGGAATTTATTTTAGTTCTACATATGAAATCTCGGTCAGTGAACACGTTTAAAGAAACAACGAGCAATCTCAAGCTTCAAGACAATAAGTCTCTTCTTAATACGAGGAACTTTGTTCGATATAGTATAACATTATCTTTAGATCATGTATTCTAAATAATATAAAAATAACTTCTATTGCATTGTTTTAAACTAAGCAGGATTTCGTTATTTCTTTGAATAAAAATAATATTTTCGCTTTAAGTGTTTAGTCATTTGTTTTTATAGATATGACAAAATAGTGATACTTTCGTTTAGTAACATATGCATTAATTATACTACCATATTCTCATGAAAAATTTTATATAGTTTTTTTTTATTTCTTAACTTGAAATATAAAATTATTACTGTAATATATTTTTGCTTTCTATTTATATGTAGTTCCAAAAATATAAGTTTTAAAATGTAATTAATATCATAATATCAAAAATCATTTGGATTATTTCTATGCAAAAATGTTATGTAAAAATTTACTAAAACAGCCTATATACTTTTATTTCTTAGTTCTTACAATGAAAAGGTTCTAAGGAATCTTGGATTTACTTTTATGGAAGAATGATTACTTTTAGCATACAACTTTTCTGTTAATGACTTGTAGTTTTGTGACTAAATGACAATAGATTTATAATTTTAAGTTTTAACACAGGGAATTCTAGCTATTATTGCTTCAACTTCAAAGTTTTCATTGAAATATCCGATGTCAGTATTTGAATATCAAAGTGAATTATATAATGATTAGGATTTTTTATATATATATATATTTATTTATATAGATATAGATAGATAGATAGATATAGATATATGTATCTATGTATGTAGCTGAGATATTTAAAGTTTTAAAACCGCTTTTAAATTTCTTTTTAATTAATTGCTTATGAGATTTTAAATACACTATTTTCCAGTGATGTTGATAGTTTCTTATCAAAATTATTATGAAAATATAATTATAAAATTTCTATTTTCACTCTAACTTTGGATATGCGTAACTTTTTACTAATTTTACAATATATTTCTTTTACTCATTTAATGTAATTGAATTTAGCAAACATAATTTCTAATTTTGTTAATAATTTCAATTTTCAATTTCCTAAATGCAGTATCTTAAAAAAATTCAATTAAAATTTTTATAAACTCAGAATCTTGTTTATTGCATTTCGCATTTCAGTTAATTAACTTTTGAATTAATTCATTACAAAGCGCAAAGCAGTAGACAAGTTTTTGCCTTTATAAAAGTTTTTGATTTGCAAAAATTTTCCTTAATATCCCTTGATTATATTTAACTGCTGAACTATCAACTGTTTCGGATATTTAGAACTCATTTAATTTTAAAAAAAAGGTAGTTATATATACGCTTTTTTGGTCTTTAGAGTTCAAGCTATCATAAGTTTTTGTACCTCTTGCTATATTGAAAGAAAAGTTAAAGTTATTGAAAGAAAAGTTAAGTAATATCACATAATCATTGTAGTGAAATTATCTTTCTATGATACAGTTAATGTCTCCTCTTTTTTAAGACTAGGTATTTGTCCATTAAAAGAGTCTTGTAGTAGGTACAAACCAATCACAAATAAGCAAACAAGCGATAATATGTTCATTAACGGATGCTTGAACCCTGTGAACATCCCATAAAATACAACATGGATACTACAAATCTCGCTTGTGTTTATTGTTACTATAATCCTAGACATTGCATGCTTTCAAATGTAAAATTTGCTTAATAAGGTAGAAATTTTCAATGCATACAGAGCAATATCACTCTATTTTTAAACTTACACAATTCCTCGCAGAATAATAATGACTTATCTTGGCTCGATATTTTAAATCTTAAAATTAAGTAAAAGGTATTGAAATGATACTTTTGATCGTTGTAGTTCCTGCTCTAAAGTTTCTTAAAATCAAACTTTCCTCTACTTTCTTGGCTTTACCCTGAAATAAGTAAATTGTGTGAGCCAGAAAAACTTAATATTTTCAATGATAAGAAAAAGATTTCAATTGTTTGTTATAAACGTTGTTAATATTGACTTCATTAGATGACGCAAAATAACTAATTTAAAATTCCCTAATTTATTTCATTTATCAATAATTTTATTGTTTTAATATTCTTTAATATAAAAAATTCAAATTAGAAAATAAATAATTAATCATTTACTTTTCGGTGAGAGATATTTACTCCTGATACTAATTAATACTAAAAGTATTCTTAAAACTAGTATTAGGTTGAAAACAAAAATGTAGCCTTTATTGTAAGAATAAGTAGGTGTAAAACAATTTATATAAGTAAAATAATTAGTTATCTTGTAAAATCTATCTTAAATATTTATTGCCACCTTAAAATTCAATTTTCGAAATAAATCATATAAATTTGTTTAGTATTTGACAATTAAATTATACGAGAATTTTTTAGTCATTTTTAATATAAATTATTTTAAATATATTCCTTATTTCACATATCTGTTATTTACACATATATGTTTTTTAATTATATTTTGCTTATCTAGATAAATGTTCTTGATAATAAATGTAAAAAATAAATAATTTAATTCATAGTGCAATAAATATTAATTGACATAAAAATTCATATGTGTACCTAACTTAGTGTATTTAGAATATTTATAAAATTATATTTGTGTAATAAAATGAGTTTTTAACATTGTGTGGAAAAAAGTATTTTTTTCAATAAAAATACTTATAAAAAAAAGTTTAATATCTTAAAACTATTGAATCTTGTCCGGCATTTGCTGTGCAACATTATTTACGAAAAACTTATTACGAAAATATCCTATTAAATAATATTCTAAAGTATTTCAGGTTGATGAAATTTAAAATTCATTCTCTGGAAGATGGAAAATTTAGTAAGCCACTAGTACTTCACACATTTTGTCATAAATCGTATATATTAATTAGAAAAATCTTTCATAACTGTAATTTATATGGTCTGAAGTTTCCTTTAATGACAATAAGTAAAATTGATTTTTGAATGATAACATATTATTTAATATTGGAGCATTTAGTAATCACAATGGACACATAAAAAGTAGATTAAGTAGACATGAAATCACTTAACTTTCTATTGTTTTCAAAAATGCACTCTCAATTTTCATATACTTTTTTTATATTTTTATAAGTAAAATACTAAAATAAAACTACATACACAATTCTTTGTAAAGTAAATAAAATTTTAGTTAGTCAAAAAAATTAGTTTGCCTTATTGATTGTGATTTAAGAACCTTTATTAAACTCTATTTTTTGAATTAATTCTACATTTATAAAGATATTTCGCAGAACGTTGGCGTTATGTTTATAAATGTAGTTACATAGGCTAATCGATTATTTTTCAATATTGTGCACTATGTTTTGCAAGAACTTTAAATTTCAACTTATACAACAAAAATGTGTCTGATAAATATATATCTTCTAAAATTTGAGATATTATATGACTTTTCAATTAAAAAGTACAAACAAGAAGGAAAATTCTTGTATAAAAATATTATGATTTTATTTTCAAGCATAATCGCATTCTTAAAAAAGATTTACATGTAAATAATTTTTAAAAATCTCACTAATACAATACTATTTTATATAAACCACATTTAATATCACTTACGTAACCTATCTAATTTAGTATCCAATCTTAAATAAATTTAAAATTAAATTCGTGCCTATTCTATAGCTTATGAAAATACTTTATATTTAAATACATTTTATGCATATTTTGCTGAAAAGATTACGAGAGACACTTTTTTTGATAGCAATAGAAAACGAAGAATCCATTTCTTTAGAACTTTTATTGATAAAATCTTGAGCTTCTTCATACGCCTCAACACCTCTGTCAGGATTGATCATTTCCAACTTCACTATTTCTTTCTTTCTATGAAAAGATGATTGCGTAAAGAGATGTTGCTTCTCTGAGATTTCTCTCTCCTTTATATCCTCTTGTTTCGGTTTTTCAACCAATAACGAGTTTGTCAATTCTTTACAGTTTCCTAGGTATCTATAACTTTCTTAAAAGAGATTTGTGGTACTTTTTTAGTCCTAAAGAGTTCTTTCCTATGATTTCTTTTTAACTCCTCAAGCATCAAGGGTATATTTAATAGAGATTTAAGGTATCCAATCCTTTAAAAAGTTTCAGTAACTCGACTTAGTAATGGCGCTTTTTATTCCTGAATCCTTTCAATTTTTGTGCATAATTTAAAGGCTCTTTATCGATTGGTGGTCCTAAGAATAAATAGTTTTCTATTTACCAAATAAATATGGGTCTAGAGATTTTATATAGCTTTGTGATAACATGAAGGATTCATTTTCTCCTTTTGTCAAATTTATCATTATTTATGACAAGTTATATATTTTAAAAAAAAAATAATAATAAGAGCACATTTATAGTAAGAAGTATTTAAACGTGTTCCATAGCCACTGTTAAAATTGATTTCTTCATTTGTTGATACCGATTTCTTCATTTAATGATCATAAAAAATATACTTTTATTCTTTGTTTGAGAGTGATATTTATCTCAGTCAAATTTTAAAGCCCAACGAAGAAACAATTTAAATAGTACTTGTTAGTGAAAGCTACAGAACTTTCAACATTTACAAAATAAAATCTTGTATTTAAGATGTTGCGGAAGTTTAGTTATTAAATTTAAATGTTTTGTTATGTCTGAAATCTTTGACTTGTTTTTCCTTACTTTGCGTTAATTGGCTGGATTCTTAAAAATGTTTTAAGTTTCCGATTAAAAATCTTATTTTATTACACTCATTAACATTTTATATCCTACTTTAAACTAATCTTGCGATAAACAGTGGAATAAATTTCTGTTCAGTAAACAAATCTAAAATTTCATTCCAGGCTAAACATTGCTAATGTTGCTTTACGTAATAAAACTCAGAGCATAAATTTTTGTCCTATGTGTTAGGGAAGTTTGATCTCTAATATATCCTGCACAAAAAGTAACAAAGTTATACACAAAATTATTTCATCAATGACTTAGCTATTTTAACAATAAGTATTTGAATTGATTTTTGCTTTACTAATGCAAACGTACTGGACAAATTTTAATATTATTTACAGCTATGATATTCATTTTAAAACAACAGTATATAAAACTTTCCTTAGAATAAAAAAGCACTTAAATGTTCAATATTTGTTCGTATGTTATGAAACAAATTTAACAGTTCTAGAATCCATGCAATTCATATTTACAAATTCTAAATCCAAGCTAGTTAATCATGTGACCAAGCATTCATAATGAATTTAAATATGTGTGTGTGTTACATATATACATATTTAATTCAAACGCGGGCCATGGTTATTTAGTGGTTAGAGCATCAGCCTACCATCCGGAACGGCTGGGTTCAATACCGAGTGCCGCAAAACACTCACCGATTACATGCGATATAAGTTTAAGTTGTGGAATCAAAAGTTGTGAAGTTGGTCGTTGAACAGTTACCATGGATGCCACGTGGTACTTTTCTTTGCTTGGATGTGTATGCTCACCAGAAAATTGTATCGTTTGTAGAGGAGTTGGACAGGTTGAAGAAAATTCTATAGCAAGCTCTTTTTTCTACAAAAGCTAATTAAAGGAAGTAATTATTAACTTCCTGCGCTGTTTCATGTTTCTTCACAGAGTGTTGTAAATTATTCTTGGTGATGGTTGAAAAAATAAGTTTTTTTTAAACTTTAAAGCTTTGATTTTATTTGTTAAAATGTTTATGACAGAAATAATACAAAGATTTACTGAAAAACACAAATATGAGTCTTATTTGTAGCAAGTTTTGATTATTAAGTATACAAATCAAATAAAAAAAAGTAAAAAAATTGTAAAACACTTATAAATCGATGAAAGAATGCAAGAATGAAGGAAAAAAATTTCAAAATAAAAGTTATGTTTATTATATATTCATACTATGTTTATTATATGTTCATGCAATGAAATATATTATTAAACAATATAATGAATGTTTAAAACTACTTGATTTTCTTTGTATTAATACATTAAATATTATAATTCAATCAATGAATTTCATTAAATTTTTCTATTTTTGATTCCATTCAAACTAAAACATTATCATGTTATTTTCTTTTAATTAAATGAAAAATATAAGAAAATTTTAAATTTAATTAATTCAATTCAATTTAGAGTTTTAAATATTTATAATAACCATAGTTTAATAAATCAATAAATGATTTTAAAAATTACTTTAGTTTTTAAATATTTCTTATGGGGAATTTTTATAATTGACCTACGCTTTCTGTATTATTTGTGTCAAAGTTAGGATGAATAACTGTTGTAAATTTTAAATCTTCATACGTTCCACCTGTTGCCAGAAAGCGTTAAGTTATATTCAGTGGTTTCTAAGGTCTTAAAAAACTCATGAATAAGTTCCTTGCTATAATTAAGCGTGTTAACTTATCCACAATCATCTTAATATAATTTAAGGAATGTTTATATTCTGAGTGTATTTCTTTCATCAAATTAAAATGTCAAAGACTTTTTACTGCATCAGCCAATTTTTTCCATCATTGCAATCCAGAGTAAAAGCCACCAATATTTCTCTGTTAAATTTACTCATGTTTTAGCTATGATAATATATAAAAAAAAACTTTTGTTATATAACCATAGTGTAAAATATGTCATAAAATTAAAACTTAATATTAGATATTAAAAGAAGACAAGTAAGTGAAGCAATAAATATTAAAATGTTTACAAATATGTCAAGTCGTACAACTGATTAAATAACTCTTTTTATTTAAAAAAATGCTTGGAGATCTTTTGTTTTCAGTTCACAAGGCACAAGTTTAAGTCAAAAACAATAAATATTGAAAAATGGCGTCCTTAAAAATATCTTCCCCTTCCAGATGTGCTTCCTCTCTTCTGCTCAGCAGAATTCGAAGCTCGTCTGTGCATACTTATTTTCTACCACCTTAACAAATCCAAACAAAGAAATGTATCGTGTGTGGCGGGATTAAGAGTCTGAAGAAAAAGTTCTCCCCCTTCAGATAAAAGTCAAAATTGAGGTAGTGGATAATCTGGTGGTGCCATCTACCGGAAGAGTCTTAGAGCAAAGAAGTAAATTCACCTCTCAATGGCCATGCTCTTGTTAAGCAAAAGACGCACACGTCTGACTTAATTTCTCATAGTCTTCACTTGCAAGCATGACTTATCCAAGTACCATAAATAACAACTTTAAATGCATAAAAATTACCGACAGGGGATCTCGTTGCCTACCTGTGATGGGTTTACTACGCAGCTGACATCAACAGCCTTACACTCGCTACGTGAGTAGGCTGTCCACCTGCGGCGTCGAAATGCATGTAAATGTGTATATGAGTATTTTAAAAACAATATTTTACAAATTAGAAACAAAAAAGATCTAATAAAATATTGATAGAATTTTTGCTGTCCTAAAGTTTAAGCTAAATTAGGAATAATATATATTGAGAATCAAACATTTTTGATGACAGATTTTTTTTTATTTCATGATGTATTTCTAACATATGGAAACAAAAGTTAGATTATTATTATTTTGCTCAAAGACGTATTAAGTACAGGACCTTCAAAATAATTAATTTATGTGTTATATATACTATACATAACAATCATTTAATGATTTAGATATTGTAATATGAAATTAATGTTGTTAATAATTTAAAATTTGTGTTTCTTATTTAATATACATTGATTTTAATATTAATATCTAAACTGCCAATTATTCATATCATTCACCAAATTTTACTTATTTTTACGAGGATCACTCTGAAATTTTTGAGATACAACTAGGTTTTTAAAGTTTTACTTACAAAATTTTAGGTCTGTTCAAAGTAGTCTCCTCCAGCATCAATGCACTTTTGTAGACGAATTTTCCACAGATTAAATGACTCGAGCCATTCACTTCTTGGAATAGAGGAAAAAAATGCATTTATAGCCCCATCAATTTCTTCTTCTGATTGAAAACGACGTCCACGTAAGTTCTTTTTTAGATTAAAGAATAACCAAAAGTCGAATATAGCTAGATCAGGTAAATACGGCGGATGTTTGATCATTTTAATTTGTTTTTGTTTAAGAAACTCAACTGTTAATCCGGCTGTATGTGAAGATGCATTGTCATTGTGAAGCATTAGTCCCCTAACATTCAGTTCTTGTAGAATTTTTTGGAAGACGTTTAGTGGTATACCAGTTTACTAATACTGTCTTCTGTCCTTCCAACTTGTTGGCTTTGACCAATCCCGTACTTCTGAAGAAAACGGCACACATAACTTTTTTCACCATTGTCGGCGTTGGATCATCTTCAAAGAGCCATACTTTGCTTTCTTGAAGTGTTGGAACGTCAAAAATCGGTATGTACGTTTCATCACCTGTCATAATTTTAGAACTGATGTGGTGGCCACCATCATTTAGCAATTAAACAATTTCTTTACTGATTCTGACAAGCTCCTCTTTTCCGTGCTCAGTTAGAATACGGGGAACCCAACGGCAAACTACTTTTTTCATATGTAATTCTTCATGAATGATTTCGTGTATGGCTGCGGATCCAATATTAAGTTCCTTCTGTATCATTTGATAGGTACAGAGATTATCATCCATTAACATTTTTCGTGTGGCAGACACATTTTCCGGGATTACTGCCGAAGGCGGCCTTCCTGTGTGTTCTTCATTCTGAAGGAAATTGCGACCTCTTCTAAATTCTCTAAACCATCTGAATACAGTAGCACGAGATGGCGATTCATCACCAAATGCTAATTGCAACGCATTCTTCTTGATTTAATTCTGCTTTAAAATCGTGGAAAATCATAGCGCGAAAATGTTCTCACATCAACTCCATTTTCCCTTCTGTTTAAAATTTATTCTACGCTAAACAAGTTAAAGTATGTCAGTAAAAAATCGTCTTCTGTGTTAAAATACTTTGTATTTGAAAATTAAACCGTTATTTTTATTTTGTAAGTTGTCGTCAGCGCATATCTCAAAAATTTCAGAGTAACCTTCGTATCTTTAATAATGATAACAAAAACTCTCAAAATTGATGTTATAACCTGACATTTATATAAAGATGTGATTTATACACACATAGAGATATATTTGTTTACATATTTACTTATTTCTGTTGAAGGCAAAGCCATTTCTTTCAAATTTTCATTTTCTTCGTATCTCTCTGTACTTAATTAAATAAGGTATTATTATCCGTAGTAAGGATAAATCTAATACTATAGCTCATTATAGTTGCCTGCCTCTTTTACTTTAAATTATCAGGAAAGAATTATTTCTAATATTATTTAATTCATTATCGATACCGAAATTATGATAAAGAACATAAAACTGAAATTATACCAAATTTCTGTCCCTCCTTTATATTATAATTATGAAAGTATAAATATTTAGCTGTAAGTGATATAGCTTAGAATCTATGTAAAATATCATACCTTAATAATATCTCTATTCCATATATTTTTAAAGATAATTGGCTGACATTTTTATAAATGTCAGAGAAGATTGAGCAGAGCTTATTTTCTCTTAATTTAAAAATTTACTTGATTTATAATACAATTTATTATATGTAGAAGTTTTCATCTTATCTTAACTTAAATTTGATCTTGAAATCGTAATTATTTAAATTTTAAAAATCAACCTTCCAGACAAATGAAAATGTATCTAAAATATATTTGAGTACTTTATTTATTTTTCTCAATATGTCCAAACGATATTTAAATTTTTTTTTAAATTGTTTGTACTTATCAGTTAATGTTTTTTAAATACCAGTGCTTAGCAGCTCTAAATCAGATAGTTGAAATTTGTCACTCTAAGTAAATTTAACACTAAAATTGGACTAGTAAAAAGATCAATTCTGGAGAATCTCAGACAGTCTGGAATATGATCAAGAGAGGTGTGGTGATCAACTTTCTTCAAAGAGACTGGAAAAACCTCTAAAAATAGTACACAAATCCCAAATATCCGCTGATAATTCGGTGATTACCGTCTAATCTTGCCTACAACAAAAATTACTTTTAAAATTTTCATCATAATTATAGGTGAATGATAAGTTTTCTTATTGAATAAAAAAAAAATTCACTTTTAAACTAGTATTATAATATGAAGCTAAATATAAATTTTGATTCTTATATTTTCTGGAAGTAGAGAAAACATCTTTATTTTATCATTCCCAAACCAACATATTCCTTTCCAAAAATAATTTAAAGTTGCACTACTTTTTTCAATTTGAAGAGCCAAAAAATATCACTTTATATCAATATATATTAATATTGCTCTAACTATCAAAATCACTAATTAACAGTAAGATCTTTGGTATCATTTCATCAAATTAACGTAATAGAAAATATAAAAATGATATTAAATATTTCTTTTCTTTGTGTGTAATAAATTTTAAAAAAAAACATTAAATGTGGGAATTTTTTTTTCATTTTAATATTTTAATGATATATATGAGTAAATATATGAATAAAAAAATTTTTAAACTGTCTTGACTAAAATGAAATATAAGGTACTGATAAACATTTAGTTTTGATTTCAAATAACATTTCACTTCATACAAGTGACAAAAAATGAGTTTCCGAAAAAAATTTTGTTTTTCAAAATCAAATCAAATCTTAAATATATATTTCTTAACAAATATAAATATTTACTGTTTCAATTACTATATTAATAATATCATTTTCAAACAAAATTTGTGCTCTATGCTGTTAAAAATCAAAATATATTCAAAAAAATCAATCTACGCAAATCCATATAATTATCATCTTCCTTATCAATGACTGTACTAATTTATGGAACGAATTGATTTTTAAGATGTTAATTTTTCTTAGTGCTAACAGAATCATCAAACCTAAAGCAACTACTAAAAACATTATTACAAATAAAAATCTCACAATGAGAGAGAGAGAGAGAGAACTCATGCACTTAATTTTCGGTTATTTTTCACAAAACTTCTTTAAAATAATAATGAACAACAGCATTGTTTCTGCAATACACACTATTGTAGATTTTGTTTATATGTATATACATACATACATACATATATATATACAGGGTGAGCCAAAAGTTCGTTACAATTTTAAAAATTCATAAAAAAAAGAAGAAAGTGAGATAAAGAAGTGCGGTTTGCAAGAAAGGGCTCACAAGGTAGTCGGATTATTTTTTTTTGCAGCAAAAAATGTTTTAGTTAAAGAAGTCGCCTAAAGATGGCGTTGACATCGAGAGATTCAGCAGAATTAAATTAATGGAGCATACTGTTGTCCTTTTCATTGTCCGAAACACAATGAAAAGGACCACAGTACGCTCCATTCATTTATTCTGATAATAACAGTTGTTCAATATGACCTCCAGTACATTGTACGACACAACTAAGGCGACTCGCAACGCCCGTTACAGCTGAATGCAATATGACGGAATGAATTGCAGAAACCTCACGACAGATGGAATCTTTGAGGTCGGCCAATGTTGAAGGAGATGAACGGTACACACGTGATTTCAAATAGCCCCACAACCAGAAATCGACCGGAGTGAGGTCGGGTGATCGTGGAGGTCATGCGATCTTGCAACCTCGACTGATCAGTCTCTCTTCACCAAAGGTACTCAAAAGGAATCGTTTTACTGGATTGGCATAATGTGGTGGTATGCCATCGTGCATAAAGTTTATTGCAGATAACACACCTCTTTGATTTAATGCGGGCACGACTTTGTCACGCAAAAGTGTGAGGTAACGCTTAGCGGTTACTGTGCACGTTTTCCAGCCCAATATGGGACACGGTTCTTCAAAGAAGAAAGGTCCGACAATGAAAGATGAGGTGAAACCACACTGGACTGTCAACTTGGCTGGATGTAGACATTTCGTCGTGTATTCACGAGGATTAAATGTTGCCCATATACGAGTGTTATGGGTGTTGACATCCCCGTGTAGTGTGAAGTGCGCCTCATCCGTCCTGAAATCGTTGAACAACCACTGAGGGTCGTTTTCGATTCTTGCCATAGTCCACTCGGCAAATGATTTCCGCATAGCTGTGTCTCCCGGTTGTAATTACTGCAGTGACTGCAGTTTGTAGAGATAGAGATGCAATATCCCGTGGAGGATACGTCGAATCGATGATTGAGGCACATCCAATATTCTTCCAGCTTCGCGAGCACTGCTACTGCCAATGGACGATTCCACCGCTAAATCATTCATTGTGGTTTCCACCGCAGTAATTCGGCTCTCCGCCAACGAGGGTCTTCCACTGCGTGGCTGATCCTCCGAAGAGCCAGTTTCCTCGAACCTCTTCACAAGCTTGACTATTCCAGGACACGATATGGGGCCTTTATTCGTCTTCAGTCCTTTCGTCGTGCGAAATTTTCGCAACACAATAGTTGCTGACTCTCCGTTCAAATAGAACAATTTCACCAACAACGCTCGATCGGGTAATGATAACATTCTGAAAGCGAATGAGAAATTCTCGAGTATCACGGCCTTTTATCGCAAGATTAATTTGCATAATTCTGCTGAATTTCTCTATGTCAGCGCCATCTATAGGTGACATTTTTAACTAAAACTTTTTTTGCTGCTAAAAAAAATCCGAGTACTTTGTGAACCCTTTCTTGCAAACCGCACTTCTTTATCTCACTTTCTTCTTTTTTTATGAATTTTTAAAATTGTAACGAACTTTTGGCTCACCCTGTATATAGATAGATAGATTAGTCATTGACTTTCTTATTGTCAACAATTTAATGCATCTGACAAATGTCAGATCGTTAAAGAGGGTAAGACAACAATATATATATAAATATATATTTATATATATATATATATATATATATATATATATATATATATATATATATATATATATATATATATATATATATATATATATATATATATATATATATATAATGATGAGTTTTTTAAATCACTCTAAAAATTCACTAGATAAGTATAAGTATATACTTGTAAATTATTTTTACAAGACGAGTTATTACTTAATCTGAAAAGTCAACATATGGTTTAACTGAAAGAAAACTAGAAATACTTCATTTAAAAATTTAACCGAAATTTCGAAAAATGAGTAAGATATAGATTAAATACAAAAAATTCAATCTGACCATTTTTTCATTGCATAGAAATGTAGATAAAAAATATTTTAAAAAGTTATAATCAATTTGTTCTATTATCGTGTTTATTTATGCTTTTATACAGGTTTCATTAATGTCTTAGTGGTTAAAGTTTGAAACTCAAACTTTTAGCCATATAATTATTTTTTTATTCTCATAGACTAATAGCACTTCATTCCTTTAATAGTATTCATTCCTAACAGAAGTTTATCATGTATCACTTAAAAACATCTTCAGTTTTCTTATTGTTAAAAATTGACTAAAAAAAGAGAGAGCAATAAATATAGGATAATAAAGCAAAGAAATTAGTGATTGAGAAAAATATAAAAAGTAATATCTGAATTCACATGTATATATTCAATATTTATTATATATATATATATCAGCCACATTTATCGTAATATATTTTATGTTTATTTGTCACTAAAAGAAGCGAATACCCGAAAGAAGCGAGGAGGTCGATAATTTCATATTGGGTCCTTTCCACGTTTTTCTAAACACAAAATGCAAATGTTACTAATTCTCCTCTCGGACACACTATGCTATAGTAATAAGATTCCGGCACTTTTAATGGAATAATCCTACTTTATTCTAATCATAACTGCACAATGGTAAATGTAATTAACATTTTCCAGCTTGTACCACTTTCCGAAGGATGACTCTTATGCTTTCGAGGTTTTGTCGCTTGTGACATATAAATGCTAACCACTTTATAATAAAAAATTCTGTCAAAAAGTAATCCACTATAAATTTTTAAAAAGAACTTGCAGCTTTAAAAGCTTATACGCGAAACGTTTCGTGACATTTGTCCCAAGACAATTCAGAAGTAAATAATACTATTTTTGTTCAAATATATTCAATATTTATTTCATTCAACATAAACTATTCAATCACAAAGAAACATATTTTCTTAGTATGGCTTTATACTATGCTTATCTTTACACATTATAGATGAAAAATAACTTAATTATATATATATATATATATATATATATATATATATATATATATATATGTATATATATATATATATATATATATATATATATATATATATATATATATAAATACCAATTGAAATTGAATATTTAATTTTTCGTTCCAAATTAATTTTAATTCAATAAATTTCATCAAGTGGTTCCTTCAACATCTAAGGTGTCTGAAAATAAATCCACTTGAATTTTATATACGTTTATTGTTTACTGAAAATAAAATAAAATATTCAACAATAAAATGTAATCATCATTCGTAGATATTTTATAGTTAATTTGTTTTATTGCATAATTTTTTTTAGTAGGAGCATTATTCAAATAATCACAAAAAATATACGTTTAATTTTCTTTAGACCACTCCTAATATGTCATATGAGAAATAGATTAAGGTTTAACAAAAAAAATTACTTTCATTTTTTAAGCGTTGAACATGACAAACTGAGGTGTTCCCTGGAAATTAATTAATCTGTTTTTCTTTACCTTAAAAAGATTTTACACGCAACCATGAACAGTATAACAAACAACTTCTGACAATATTTTTTCACGCATGAATATAATTTAACATAACAAATAGTCTTTAAAACACCTTATTAACCACCGTAAATTTGTCCATTAATCGTAAAATAGACATATTGTTTAATTTAGTAATTTACTGCACATTTTCTTGTCATTTATTGATAAGAATATAATTTAGGAAATGGCCCAGATATATGGTTTGCTCATATTGAGACCTTCGTATATATAATTGTTTTCCTAGTAATTTATTAACTTATTATATTCATATACAACCCTAGTCATAATTTAAAAGGTATATTATCGTAAGACAAACGCGATGATCTTACTGTACTTCAGTATTTTAATATATAATATTTAAATATCTACAGAATTGACAGGGCTAAGTTAAATTTATTTCACTTGTAATTTTTCCTCTGATTTATAGTAGCTGTGGTGTTAAAAGTTGTTGATCAAAGCAAAAGAATAAGCGAATGATTCTTGATTGCTGTACAGTAAAACATATTTTAAATTTTGAAGAAATATAAGAGATTACCTTGCTTGACAATAGTAAACATTATACCATATCAATGAAAATCTCTCTGAAAAATATTACCCTGGAAGATCTCGAAAGAAAATGTGGATATGTGCGATTAAAAAAAAAACATCAAGTATAAATATGCCATTAAATTTCTATAACATGCTATCACAATTATTTTTAGAAATTTACTTTGAACTTAAGCTCAAAAGAAATGCTAGTTACAAAAATTTATATTTAATTGAGCATTTACATCAAACTATTTCTTGAAATGCACTCATAATTGTGTTTAAATGGAATATCATGCACCTTTTCAAATATTTTTTTCAAAATTCAAACTTAAATGATCATTATCAATGCATTACCTTATACATTGCTCATTAACTCATTTATTAAATCATACATTATTTAGATTTTATTTCAATTTATGTATTTCAATCAACATTTTTTATGAAATGATCAAAAGAGTTATTAATATAAATTTTCAGTTTAGTTTTAAGACTTGTTTTTTTTTTGAAAAACAATGCATTTTTTCAAAGAGAATTTCATTTTTTACAAATTAAGCAGTACAAGCATTCAACTATTTTGCATAAAATGATTTAAAAAATTTATAACTTAATATAAAAATTTATTTAAGAGTATAAAAAAAATTGAAACTTAATACATGTTTACATTGTTCAAAAATACATCTCTTTTGAATTTGAAAAAAGTGTATTTTCTTTAAAATTGATCTTTTTATTTATATTGAGGTAATTTTAGAATACATTACATAAGATTCAGGAAAAAAAATTGCATCGGTATGTTTTATGTCAGTTTATTAAATTAATATAACGTTTTATGTAAAATAACATAAATGTTAAAATCCATTAAATAAACTTATCTGCCCTTAATTATATAAACATAAATAAATTTACACAGAGAGACAAATGAGATTCAGTAAAAAGTGTATATTTTTTTCTAAACAAAACTGCAGGAACAATATATATTAGGAATAGCATTACTTATCATAACATCACTTGAAAATTTCAAGTTATACAAAATATTTCATATAAGTCTACATAATGTGGCCTCGTAACTTAAATACTTTGAAATTTCTTACAAATTTTCTAGAAAAGGAAGATTTCTATGAAAACCTGAATATATTTGGAAAAACAAAGAGAAACTAGTCGTTGAAGGGTAATCTTAATAAATGAGGCTATATTATAATGATGTAGGAAATATCCTCAAACACACTACTGAAACATTTGAATAATATGAATCTTCAGGTAATAATTTTTATACATTTCATTAATAATAATTGCAAAGTACTTATAAATATACAAAAATAGCATATATTAAAAGATAGTAACTACCATATATATATAACTAATATTAATGAAATTACTATCATATTATGCTTTTTAATTTTAAGATTCTTTTAAATCCGTATTCTTACATGCATTTTTACAAATTTCAGAATAAGAAATTAATAGTTTCTCTCCTTTCTTCTCATTGACACTGTATCTATTTCATGCGATAAACAAACATGTTTTTATAAAATGTAACCTATAAAAAGTTAATTATTTGACAAAATTTTTCTCATACATTTTTCTTGCAATGTCTGAAATGAACAGATATTTTGAGCATTTTTTATTTTTCTTCACCTATCTTATCACACGTCTAGATAATCCACATTATTATTTTTATTTGTCATTCACATGGTGTCGGAACAGTTGAAAAAATTGATGCATTTTATTGAGTATGCAAATGTCTTGCTACGCATAAAGACTTCTAAAACGTTTGAAATGGGGGGAAAATAAATGCAAGAGAAATAGAAAGTAACTGCAAGCATTTTTAAATTTCTCCCTTCATTTCAGTAAGTTGGTTCTTTCGCATCCACTTTCTCCTCCAGCTACACTAGCAGAATGCAGAGTAGGGAAAAACAAAAAAGAAGAAATAAACAAAGAGGGAAAATTTAAAGAGATTACGAATGAACATCTTACTTCATTACAATCAGTCTACTTCATCACGTAGCCAGTTCAACTAATGGCGGCTCCAGACATTGGTCACGTATGCTGGGTCATACCAAAATTAAGAGTACAGTACAATGAAACAACTTCATGCTTCTCCCTTTTTTTTCACCTTTCTTTCTATTTTTTTGCACTCTCTGCTTCCTCTTTCTTTTATTTCTTCTTCCTGTCTTTCTTTTCATAGATGACTTCGTCTGGCTAGATACGATATCTATCCGCTACACGATCTTTTCTTTGTTATTAAGGGTTTGGCGGTTTTTTTCCCCTTTCCTTTTACTTCTTTTGTTTGTTACAGAACCAAATGGAGAATTGACTTCGTATGGGTCTTGGAATTTACTCTATTTAAAGTCCTGCTCAGTTTGTTTCCAAATGTTTACAATAGGTAAGCACCGTTTTCTTTCTTATAAGTAAATATTGTTTCTTAGTATTTTGGCCAGAATGCTAGACCAATAAAAAATACCAACATTGGAAAAAATAGCTGATCCAATAAAAGAAAGCTTTTGTTTTGGGGAAACCCAAATAAAACGCATCTCAAGTTATAGAATTTTGATCTCCTACGCTACTGTATCGCCGAAAAGGAATCCGTTCAAGATGTTGAAAAGGAATATAAATTAGATTTTCTTTTCTTACATGAGATTAATGTGTGTGTACATTTAAGATTTTGATTATGGGCTTAGTAAAACTATGGTATACCAAATATATTTTCCTGAAAGTTTATGCTAAGAGTCAGAATCTAAGAATACAGTTTGATTTTCTAAATTCTACCTCATTTAAATTGCGTTATTCTCCTCAAACTGTGTTACTGGAACACGACTTCTCTTTATTTTCCAGATGATTTCTTTTTCTTAGTTTCCTTTAAATTTCAAAAAAACAATACTAAAATATACTTTTTTATAATCTCATGGGAAAAATCTGCTTAAACGAATGTATTTTGTAGGCTTAGATATGCGTGTTCCCACCTTGCTATATATATTATCAAATAGCTCTGTTATATTATTTCCACTTCTTTTAAAACCCGGTACACGTGCTATATAATATATATATATATATATATATATATATATATTTCGCAGTATATATTTCATAAAAATACATTTCTTACATATTATTATTTATTAAACATAAAACAATAAAGATACAAAATGAATCTTCTCTTCATTTTAAAAAATACTTTCAAATTAGCTCATTTATCAGTTTTATTTTAGTATGTCTTTAAATTATATCATTATAAAATACATATCTATAAAAATATACATAAATATAATCTTAAAAATATTTATATTTATAGATGATCTTAAAGAGAATTTCAATTAATTTCGTATACTCTTTTCAAAGTTTAACTTTCAAATTACAAAATATTATCAAGATATTTAATTTTTTTATTTATTTTTAAAAATAGATAAATTTTAAGAAAAATGATAAAGTTTTACCACTGTGATATGAAAGCATTGATACATATTGAAATGTTTATTACTAAATAGTTTTCTGCATTTTTACTTCCATATTGGTAGTAAAATCGAGAAGGTTTGGAAAATGCTATTATGCTTATTTTATTGTATCATTAAATTAGAAAGAAAATTGATCTATTCAATTTTAAATAATTATTAATATAATTTGTATAAATATACATGTGTCCTCAAGCAAAACAAATACTTCACTGAACTATCTTCTATTTAACACAAGTTACATATGAATTTTTTTGTCATATATACTCAAATAAAATAAATTCTAGGGTTTAAAATACATTCATTATTTAAAGATAGCTAATTTTAATAAGCTTTTATATTTAACAGTAAATAAACTTTGTTGAATTAACTTTAGATGAAATGACTCATAATGTACTTTAATTAATCAAATTGAATGTAAAATATTCCAACACATATATATATATATACCTTTTAAAATACTATTAATCATTGACAATAAAATCTTAACTTTGAGCTATATTTTGGTATACAACTGAAAGAAAGAAAAGTTTTCAGAAATTTTTAAGGACAATTTACATTTTCTTTTAGTTAAGTATCTTTTAAATATTTTATAAATTATTTCTCTAAAGAAATATTATTATTTCCAATTTCTTAAAAAATAGATTAAGTAAATGTTTGAAATTTTGGTTAATGTTTCTTTCTGATAACATTAAATTAAAACGAAATTTGAAGGTGAAAAAAAACGTTTTATACATAGATAAAAAAGAAATATGTCTAATGAAATTTACAAATGCAATATCAATAAAAACATATTATTTCAATAAATATTATGTATAAATTTTTTTTGTAAAAAATATACGAAACATTTTTCTCATGTATTTTATAAACGCTTAGTGGAGTATTTAATAAAAGTCATATTCTTTAAAGAATTCTATCTATATTTTTGATTACTTTCTTTTGTTGAATGAATTTTCTAAAAGTAAATTTTTCTGTAATATATGTAATTTAATTGTACATCATTCTATTATATTAAGTTTAAAATAAGTCTTTTTTCCAATTAAATGCATTTAAAAAACAAGTTTTAATAAGATTATTATCTTATTTTTATTACATTTATTTACTACATTTTAACTTTTATCATATTCAATTAGAATTAAGTAGTTATTTTAGGATTTATGTTTTAAAAATTTGCATTTTATATTTAAGCTAAAGAGATACTGGTAAAATTGCTTATAAAAATTAATGATAATTCAGGAAAATCATTCTTTACTAGACATTTTTTTTTCAAATTTCATTATCGCCTTAATCTCTTAATCCCAATTACTTATTCAAATAGCTTTTGTAACATAATTTTTTAATTATAGTATGAGTTTTACGCCTTTTAGTCACATTTGAACTGAGTTTTGATTAAACTTTCTTAATCGTTCAATTTACAAAAATAATGAAAATAATTTTGCTTTTTTATTATCCTACCTGCTAAACAATTTATTTAGTTATAAAGTTATTATAATCCATATATATATATATGTATATATATATATATGTATATATATATATGTATATATATATGTATATATATATATGTATATATATATTTATATATATATATATGTATATATATATTTATATATATATCTATATATATATATATTTATATATATATATGTATATATATATTTATATATATATATATATATATATATGTAAATATATATATATGTATATATATATATATATATATATATATACAGAGAGAGAGAGAGAGATAAGAAAATATTATACATATATAAAATAAAAATAAAAAAGTAGTGTATAAATGGTAGGATTATTCCTAAAGATGATTTGTTTGTAAGAGAGCTTAATTAACTATTCACCTAAACATTAGTGTTTCTTTTCAAAAATGAACATATTTCTAAAATAATGTTTCTTATTTTTTATAAAACTGTTTTTATCAATTTATATTCTAATTGTATTCTCGTTGATTTCGACTTTAATTTAAGCAATAAACCCAGAGAACTTTTATTGGTTAATTAAATATACTTTATTAGTATCTGCATACAAGTAATTTTGTGTAGTAAAAGCAGGGATAGTATTAAAAATAAAAGCTTTTATCCTCATAATTTAAATTTTTAAAAATTCAATTTGAATGTATAATAATGTTTAAAAAATTTTCAATCTTGAAGGCGATAAATCCACTAATAGGAGTAGTTTAAATTCAAGTATCAATGAAAACATTTTATTAAATTAGAGTTCTATGAATTTAAGACATATTACAAGCATTAAATTAAGCATATGAAGCCAAAGCTTTTAAACTGAACTTTAAAAAAAATTGGAAAATTAGCATAGTACTTAATAACCTCTCTAGTTTTTCATGCCAAATTTTAAAAAAAATATTTGTAATATTTTCTATAACATATTATATAAGACTAAAAAGAATAATTCAAATAAGTCAAGATATAATCAATAAAAAACATTTAACTATTAATTATAAGAAATTAATGTATAAATAGTTAAATTTCAATAAAAATATTAACAACTATATCGTCTTACTTAAGTCAAAAATAGCCATATTTTAGCAACATTGAGTTACCATAATATTTCTAAAAAGCGCTTATTATAAATATCACAGGATAAGGCTAAATGGCATTACTAAATGTCATTACTAAATGCATTGGAGAAAAATAAAAAACACGCAATATTTGTATCCATTATTGCTAATATATACAATATATTTTAATTCTTTTAAAATAAAGATATAAAATTAGATTTATCTCTTGATAATATAGTGTTTTTTTAGTAATAATGATTCTGTGTTAGATTTCTGTGATGGGGCTTTTGTGGTGTGAACTCATTATTTAAGTAAAATCAAGCAATTACTATCTGGAAAAAATTATTCTCATGCATTTAGAGCTTCATCATAACCATCAATGGTTTCAATAATTTCAAATGACAATGAAGCTTAATTTTTGGAATGTAAATGTCTTTTGCTTAATTCATGCTGTGGGTCTTCTAGATAGATGTGGAAAACATCACTTGTTTACAAAATCTTTCAACATAATTTTGAATGGGAAGTAAAAGTTAATTATGTGAATATATTTTGGAATAAAAAAGAAATTTTGGTAAATATTCGTTCCCCATCCATTTGTTATAGTTTACCAGGAATGTAAGATTTACATGATATTAGGACAGGGATGGTGAACCTTTTTGGATATCCGTGCCACAAAGTTAAAAAAAATTCTTTTTTAAATCGATAACATGCCACAATAAAATTTCCTTCGAAATGTTAGCGTGGTGAAAATATACGTAAGTGTAATTAAGTAAACAAATGCAAAGAATTCTTAAGTAAACAATTTTTTATTAATCAATGATTTACAAACATTAATATGCTAGAAATAAAATTCACGTTAAAAACAATTCTTTTTAATGGGATTTTTGTTGCTGTACACAAGATGATAAAGATTTAATAACTAATTTATATTTAGGGAATTTCAACAGTACGTCTGTAGACCTCGACTAATCCGTCATCCTATTCCTATATTTATTTTTTATAAAAAGTTATTTTTAAACTACAGATTCACATGCCCACGTCGATGAAAATATAGATAAAATTGCCTTTGCTAATATTTTTAAGCAATTAAACGTGTTTAGAATTGACTTCTATGTAGTTAGATTTTAATCTTCTGTCATTTTATTTATTTTATCATATTATATATACATATATATATATATATATATATATATATATATATATATATATATATATATATATAAATATATATATATATATATATATATATGCATATATATATATATATTAAAAATATTGTTATACAATGAATAATTTATTCTGCATTCGTTCGCGTTTGCAAGAAAATATTTAGTTACATATTAAAGTACTAAACACATTACCAACATTAGAAAATAATAAATATTATATTAATTCCACGTAATTTTGCTAATTATTTCCATATTTTACACATTGATTTAATGATAAAAAAATTTCTCATAATATTAAAATCCTTTATTGCTCAAAAATAAGCAAAATAAATTATAAGTTTAGTAACATTTAATACATTAAGGTTGTTACAGGTTAAAATTTCAGTCGTAACGCAATATGTTCTTGCAAACGAATGCAGAATGTAAAATTTAAAATAATGTGTAAAAATATTTACCTAAAATAGCTCTATATATAGTTACAATAAACGGTTATATTTTTTAACAAGTCACTGAAGCTTCAAAGACGATGGTTACTAAAAATGTCTATGTCTGGTCGTCTGATTCGAGTGCTGCGACGGCAGCAACATGCAATAACATTAGAAGGCGAAACTGGATACGTAAAAAAAATTTTTTTATCTAATGCGCATCTTTATATACTTCGAGAGAATTCATGCGATATTTTAATAATAAAATGCATATTTAGATAGTTCTAGTTAACATACTAAGATAGGAATTCAGTACTATAAATTTATATCATAAACTATGAATCAAGTGTAGATTAATAAATTCATATTTTTTCTGATTTCTTTTTCAGATTCCTATCAAAAATGATAACTTATAAAAAATAATTTTCTTTCTGTGTGAGCCATCAAAATTTTCGAGCGTGCCACTTGTGGCACGCGTGCCATTGGTTCGCCATCCCTGTATTAGGATGACTAGGTACCCACTGTATCATGTAACTGTTAAATTATATTTTAATGATCCTGAAAGAAATCGGAGTGGAGATGCTTTTAGGACAGACATTTGAAGAAATGACAAGAAACAGAAGAAACTCTCTTCAGTTCAATAGTAAATTTATATATTTTCAATAAATATGGTGATCGTTCGTTCATCAAAATAATCCAATGTTTACTGTAAGAATAAGAAGTCCTTATATTCTAACTAACAAATCCATATAATCTTATTAAAATTCTACGACTAAATAAAGCATATATTGGATGATATTTGCAGCAATAAAGAAGGAGGAAAATGGGTTTAAATAAATTGCATTTTCTCATAATAACGAAGTGCAAAATCTTTCTTCAAATATACACCACGTATTAAATACTAAAATACAAAGAAATATTTGTATTTAAAATAATGAGCTTATAGCAAGCAAATCCCGTGAAAAATTTTCAGAGCATTCTTAGTGCAAAAATTATTTTTTAAATGCATGATGATTTTTATGAACAAGAATTCAGTCACAAAATCTCCTTTAAACATTATATTAAATGCTGGTTACTGGTTTCATCAGAATTTTAGAAGTACTTTTCTTTTACTAATAAAACATCTCTAGTGCCACTTATACCCACTAAATTTTGTGCAGTGGGTGAAATATAACCAATTTCTTCAGCTTTCGAAATTTCTATGGGTGAACATGAAAAAAGTCGTTGTTTAATTATTACATTAGTTAAAAATTACACAGTTTACTTTTTCACTAATTATATAGACTATTTATGAAGCAGCTACTAATAATATTTTTATTTAGTTCTTTTCTTTCCTAAATAAACTCAGGTAATACTTTCATAACTAAAATACGTACATGCTTAACAGAAGGACAGAATGTTATCGTTTTATATAATATTAATAGACAATCTACCGACAGAAATTATTGATATAGCTGCTTGTTGCAAATTTTCGATTTGCAAGCATTGAGTTTATAAATTTTAAATTCTTGATAAATAAATTATGCAATAATCAGTATTCCAAAGCATTAATATAACTACAACAAATATCCCAAAATTAAATCCTAGATTAAATTTAAAGTTTTGATAAGATCTGTATTGCGTTTCAAATATTGGATATCATTTAATTAGCTATTAATGATAAGCAGCCTAGAATATGTTTCTATGCAAAGCAATTTTGACGTTTCATTTAGCTCACTTATGTTAATGCAGAATCAAGTTTTGATAGCACATTTTAAAAGCTCGTGAAATCTGTAGTTATGATAATGTGCACTTAAATTTAGAAATTATGTTACCAATTTTATTAAAATATTGAGGTTGATTTAAAAGATAATATTTTCTTTGAATTCAGTTCATATTTCTTGGTTTTTCATAAAAACCTTTAAATCCAATTCATTATTTTAAAGAGAAAAAAATTATTTCCTTGAACTGTGGCGAAATGCATGTCATTATTTATAAAGATTAAATAGTGAACTATGTATAATGCCGAATGCACATTATGCCACTTTATTTTGCATCAGGAATATTTGCATCAATTTACTTCTTTATAATTCACCTATTAAATTTTATTTTAAAAACAAAATGCCGGGTCCATTTGGTTTAAAATTAAAGTTTATTATTATGAAACACATTTAGGGTTTGAATTTTTGATATCACCATAAACGTGTGGTTGGTCTGTACACAGGGATATTTTCACTCTGACTTAACATTTTGAAATGCCTGTTACTTAAAATCATGAGTTCTTACTGTTCATCATAAAGGTTTTTAGTTACGATACTTGAAACCTGTCAGTAATTTTGACTTTCAACACATAAATTAAGCTGTGCACTTAAGAAACATTCTAGATTTCTTACCTTACAAATTTCTTGAATATTCATTATCCACGAAAAGTTAACCTAAAAATTTAAAAATGAATTTTCAAATTCCTTACAATTACATCTGGTTAGAAAATTATCTGCGAAAGAGCATTGATAAGATAAAAAAAATGTCATCATTCTTTAAACGATTGGTAAAAAAATTTTTCAACTAAGCACGTTTGATATGTAAGTTTCATATTCGGAAATAACATTCCAAGTAAGAACGTGTGTATTTTCTAGACTTATTTATTCTCACTCTTACCTATTTCTAATTACTTTTATACCTTTCTCTATTACCTTCATAATTTTGACACAATTTTATAATATTTTATTTTTGCAAATTATTTATATTATATTTATGCTACACATAATTTAATTTTTAAAAATATACACCTTTCTAGACAAGTAAAAAAATATTAACTTTCATTATAGTGGAACTGAAAAAAACTACGTTTTATATTTATGTATCTAATACAATAATTCTTATTTTTAATTATTTTATATATTTTATGAAAAATATTTATATGATTTATATATAATGTATAGGACCATTATATATAAATCATATAAATTTATATATAATGGACCTATACATTATATATTTATTTTATTTAAAATCTAAATGGAATAATTCTGCAAAATAAACTTTAATATCAAAATAATCGAAATATTTTTTGATGAAAAACTGGGAGATTTCAAAATAAAACATTTCGAAACATATTTTTAAAAATTGTTGATAAATTTAACATTAATATTTCTTCATAATAAAAGTTTTCTCTTTTAAAATATTATTTTATCATCAAGATATAGATCTGTTATTTTAACATATTAAATAACAGACAAAATTCGCCCTCTTTAACTACACAACTAAAATACCATGTCATAAATTTTTTAATTTTTATTTCATTTCTTTGTATTTTTGACTTTTTACTTATTTAGCACATCTGGTGTTCTAAAATTAACTTCTCAAAATAAAATCTTCTTTTCATATTATAGGTGTATATTTTTTATGAAAGTTTAAAATATTAAGTTTTAATCACAATAAAAATGTTTTTCGTATCTAAAGCAAAAGTATTATTTATATAAAAATATATCCATAAAAATTCAAAGGACAAAATATAACATATTTCGTAGTAATTTCATTTCTTATAAATACTTATATATATCTTACAAATGAAGCCATATGTTTGAGATAGAAATTTCAAAATGTACATATTTATGCATAATGTATGATGAAAACAATTCTTAAAGACATTTATCATAATTTATTTTATTAAAAATTCTTTTTAATGTAACTCCAAAAAATATATTTGTTGTTTAAAAAAATATTTTTAATTTTAAGATTATTATGAATATAAAATTAGTTATTTATAATTAAAACTTTTCATATACATCAAAAATGTATTTTTAAGGGAATGAAGTGTTCCTGATTAGATTATTAAAGAAATGAAATGAAACCTTGAATCAGCCATATTAAATGAAGTTTTTGCATTGTTATCAAATTTTTAAATATAATTCCAATTTTCAAAGTCGTCATGCACAAAAAATATATAGTGATATGTAACTTTAGATATAGAAAACCAATAAAGAAGTCCTAAAACGTAATTTAAATTTTGGATGCTATTTGAAAATCGTTCAATAACTGCATTTCATTTCATACCCTGATAAAATTGAATAAAATTTTGCTAAAATCATATCTGAAACACATACAATAATTGGTTCAAAATTGACTTTATTTAAATTTGTCCTCTCTAAAATTTAGTTGCTTCATTTTGCAGCGAAAATCAATTTATGTGACCAAGCAATTTTTAGCAGTAAAGGCTTTCAAAGAGGGAAATGCGAAAGACTCGTTGAACGAGATAAGAGACAAATAAGGCATTGTTTTCAGGTTTCATTACCGACACAATGCATGAAATGTTTGCCATTGCTTATTCACATTTCCAATCAAGTGAATTTCTCGTGCATAAATATAAATGCTTTTAACTTAGGCACTAAACGATAAAAGTTAAATTATAAGCAGCACATTTTCTATGAGAACAAAAGTAATTTTAGATATCTAATACTAATTAGTACTGCAAAAATAATTCTTAATAACATTAAGTTATTTTTACTATTTACTTAAAAGATTTTTATTGTTTAACAATGCAATAAAATAATTTTAAATGTGATAATAATAAATATTATGTATGCTTTCTTTAAAATTTCTAACACAAGTTTATTAGTAAATCTTGTAATTCTATAATTTTATTATGTAATTAGATTTAGTGCACATTATTAGAAAAATCAAAACATTGAAAACTATTTTTTGAAAAACGCTTCTTAAAACTGAGGAATTTAAAAATATTATATATTTAGGTTTATACTTTCATTTAATTCTCTCTAAATCATTAAAAAATTTGCTTTCACTTAGTTATCAATTTTTGAATCAAAAAGGCTTGAAAATTATCTTTCAGTGCAATCAATTATTATTTTCTCGTAAATGCAGCTAGTAAAAAAAGTATCGCATTCAATACATTTCAAATAATTTAAGTTATAACTATAAGCATTGTTTTAAATATATTTAAATTCTTTTTTGATTGAAAAATTTAAATGTATAATGACAATCATCAAGCATATGAATGCAACCACATTTTATACTAAAATATTTTAAATGAGCAATAATATTTTAATGATATTTAATAACCCCAAAGCCGAATGCCCCTGTCTAGTGGCCAGAGTGCCTGACTGCGGATAGGGAGGTCCTGGTTTCGAATCTCGGATGTACTTACTATCCATCCTGCCTCTGCCCTTTCTGTGTGTGAATGAGGTGTGAATGGTTGCCTGCCCTATAAACGTGTCCCTATGGCATTTGTGTACTGAAGTAGTCGGACTCCACATCAAATATGGTTCAGCATGGAAAAGTGGAACAGCGCACCCCATATTGTCAGCCTAAGCTGGCACAAGACAAAAAAAATAAATAAAATAAACCCAATGTTATCGCTTACCATATTCATGGAAATGTGTGAATTAAAGTGTAACTTAAACCTAACATTTCCAAAATTACTAATGACACCCTAAAATGGCACATTTAATCTCTCGATTAAGACTTTAACATTTATTTTCTAGAAACTAATATCATTCAAATATAGCTCATGTACTGGTTTAAATAAGTCAATTAAGCTGGAAGGGACTATATAAGTCTCTATATATAATGATCAAAAATTAAATAACTAAAATTTTTATACATATTTGTAGTAACTTGATAGAGTGTGAATAGTATGCGCATAGTATACTTAAAATGTGTATCTATAGCAAACTACTTAAATTTTTGTGTGAGTTTATTAAATTATGTTTTAGTTGTAAATTTTTATATTTTCCTTCTCATTTTTTGCATGAAAGTTAAATATGCACAAAATTCAGAAAATTTCTTGGAAATGAGGGATCTGTTTGATCGATTTGTGATTTTAAAACGAATTTCGATACCTTCTTGATTTCGTCTTATTAAAACATTTGTAACAATGAGCATTTACATGCGAAAATTATATTATTTTTCTAAACTCTGAAGCTAATATAACCTTAAAATTATCACAATATTAGCTATATTAATTTTGAAAATAGATTATGCATTTATTATTTTTGATTTCAGAATCAATTCAAGTATTCTAATCAAGTTTTAATCTTGATCACATTTTATGAGAAAATGTTGTATTTATCAAATATACTAATATTCATATTTTTAAGTCATCAACGTATGTTTTTTTTATATATTTAGAATCTAACCAGCAGTTAGGACCTCTTATATGTGTGTATTGACTTTGGTAAATAATCAGTTTACAAAACATAAAATGTAAGGCTGCTCAATATCAGTTATTCATTGTTATTTTTTCTTTATGGTAAATAAAATCGAAAACTAAATACATTTTATATAACATAAAATATATTTAACTGTGCATTAATTTTCTTTAAAGTATATAATTCTAATAAATAGCGAAAATTCACTGATTTTAGTGTTAAAAAATATATTTACTCAACTCTTACAATACTTTCAGTTCTTGTTATATTTTATATACTAACACATATTATTTTCTGCCTTTAGACTATTTCAGATAGATTGTAAATAATGTAACATTTTCTTAAATTTTTACATAAATGTGTGATAACTTTTTTAAAAAAAAAGTTTTTCTAGAGATTCGAAAATGCGGGCATTGCATTCTAAAAGAATGAAAAAATCATTCGTTATGCAACTAAAAGATTCAGAAAAGTACTTCTACAGATCAATTGTATGCCAAATTCGTTAGCTAAGTAATACGCACGACATCGTCGAATCTTGCACTTTTCCAAATCAAATTGTTAACGATTTCTCATCGGTATTGGGGAAGGGAGAAAATTTTGTCTCAGCAAAGTTTTCTTTTAAGGGCCAGAACTAAAGAAAACTAGAATTCCTTTTATTTTAGAAAGAGAGTATAGAAATTTCTCGAAGAAAAATGTGTCTGTGCATTTTTCTAGCACTGTTGCCTTAGTGAATTAGTGCTAAGAAGCATAAATTTGGCTTGCTCTTCGAAGTCTCTTTCCTTCTGAAGTTTAAAATGGGATTATTTTATTTCTTTGAAAACCTATGAATTTTGGGATCACTTTTAAATACACAGTGAAGAAACAAATTAGAAATTTTTATTAAATACTGATGAAAGTACTTGTATGTGAACTGAAATTTAATATATACTTTATGCCTGAATAAAAAAGAACACCAAATAGTTATCACATTATTATTTGTCTTATTATGTGTTATAATTCTTTAGTGAAAAAGATTAAAGTATTTATTAAAAACAATAAGATTTATGTAATCCCTAAAATACTGCGAAAACAGTTATTGGTTCTTATATGGGTGAAGGAATGAGTTTACACAAATATTCTAGACAAATAGTCTCACAGATTTTTGTAATACATTTAACTTGAAATATATGAAAAAAGAAGTAGTCTTGTAGTCATTTATTATTATTCATGAGTGTTTAACAGTTTATTTAATAACTTAGCCCATTTATTTGCATCATTTAAGATGCAAATAAATGGGCTAAGTTATTAGATAGAAAAGTCTATTGATTTAAAAGCCTATTGATAGAAAAGTCTATTTTATCTTAAAGCATTTGGATAGATACAAAACAAATTTACTAATGAAATAAAATATTCAATAGAAATTATCTGATTTATTTTACTTTGGTGCTATGATTAATGTATTTTAATTTATTGAAACTTAAAAATATTTTTTATATTTTTTCTACTAATATGAACACAAATTATAATATATTTTTCTTTAATGAAAACTATAAAAATAGAAATTTAATGATTTAAATAATTGATTAAGCTTTTCAATACTTATTAGAATAGTTATTAAATGTAGTTTTTATGTATTTTTCTTAAATGTATTAAAACATAAGTATTAAATTTCATTTTTATGCGTATTAATTTGCACTAGTAAAGAACAGCTAAGAAACAAAATGTAAATCTTTAAAAAAAAAAAAAAAGAATATATCTAATTTAATCTTATTTTGAGAAAGTATTAAAATAATGCTTGTCGCTTAAACTAAGCAATAAGCTTCTGCCAAAAATAAACAGGAGTTTAGAAATTTTTAAAATACTTTTTCTAAATTAGAGAAAAACAAAAATCGAAATCAGTATGACAATTAAATGTCTTTTTATTTAATAAAGTATTTCCATTTTCTTAAAACTATAATGATTCGTTTAATGAAACATCGATTTGTTAGAAAATTAAGTGATATTCAAAATGTTACTAAAACGTCATAAATTATCCTTTAAAGTCATTATTATGGTTCTATACGTCAAAACAAATAAATTAATTTTCTCTTTTAGAACGAAAACATTAGCTGTTATTTTTTAATCATTAGTAGCATTTATGTATTACGTTAAACATTATAACTGACTTCGATTGAAGTTAAATTATCGTTATTACTGTTTTAATATATATGTAGTGTAATGAATATGTTTTTATTTGTTCTCAAATTACATATCGTCACATTTGTAACAAAGCATAATTATTGAATATAATTATATTTCAAATTAAAATATTAAACTTGGTGTTATCAACAAATAATAACACATAACTTATATATATAATAAAACTTTATATTGACGTATAATTCAGAGTTGAGCGCTTTAAGAAAATTAATGAAAACAAAGTTAATTACTGTTTAGATAATGTCTTGATATCATAACCTGAGCATTCACTTATTTGTTGATCTGTATTTTTTATGGCATAAAACTGATTTCTAAACAATCAGGGCATTTTAAGATAGCAAGATATTTTAAAAACCTTATTTAGTATACTTTGCCACGGTAAGTGTATTTAAAATGCATATTCTTATCTCAAACATTTTTTCATAATTGTAAATACTTTTCATTGTACTTAAACTTTGAGGATACAATTTTATTTTCCGTCAACATAATCAAGAAAAATTTTAAAATTTTCAAGTTGTTCCAGTGTAAGTAAAAAATAAATGTGTAAGTTACAACAAATTGCATATAAATATGTTTTATAAAAATACAAATATTTTAATTAGTGTGAGAACATATTAAAAAAACAGTATAGTTATGAGTGTTTTTTAATCTACTAAAATTTTAAAGATATCTAAAAAATGTTAATATCAATAAAAATTATTTTTAATTGTTTCTTTATTTAAGAATAATTTAAGTGCTATAAAATTAATTTGTAAATAAAAAGCAATGTCAAATGGCGAAACGTTTCAACAATTAAATTTAAAATAATTATTACACTTAAGAGTGTTTTTACAAAAACCAAAATTAAGTTATTAAAAAAATTAATCCAAATTAAAGAATATCTTTTTTTAAAAGTCTTTTATTAAAAAATTTATTTGATAAATACGTTTTTTCTAATGAGATAAAAGATAATCTGTTATATATTTAAATGGAGTTATTTTTATAAATTTGAATTCATCAAAAAGGTTTTAGTAGTAAATTTTTATAAAAACATTTTTGTTGAAATGCATGCATTTGCAGACTGAATTAGTTTATGAATAAAGCGATCCTTAATCAGGCATGAAAACAACAAACTAAAATGTGTATAATGTACATATTTGCTTCAGAATGTTTTATTATTAAAAATATAGTATAATATGTATTAGGTATATCAATGTACAAAATGAAATATGTAGAAACGTAAATTGTTTTTATTCATAATTTAAATATTCATTGAATTTAATTTTGTCACTCAAAAATTAATTTCAATTAAAATAATCAAATATGGTTAACTAAATTTTATAATTTAATAAATGGATAATATTTAAAGCGACGATGAGTCCGTATTTGGAGACATTGGTAACATAAAAGTTTTGCATTTTAAGATTTTTTTATTTTTATAAATATATTTGCTTTGGTGTATCTCTGTTAAAAATTTATTTTGTTAAAACAATTTTTATTGGGACAAAAAGACAAATATTTGACACATTTTAAATCTTAATTTACTTTTAATGAATCAATTATTAATTTAAAAGCTTTACATATTTTCCTAATCAAAAATATTTACATTTAAATTTAGTACTTTTATTTACTTAAAGATAAAATCCTTACTGAGTGCAAAAAATTATATTCTTATAAAGAAAACAAATTATAGATATCCAAAATATCGAATTTCCTTTTATTTAAAAGTATATTCTTTCCACTTAAAAAAAAGATAAAGATCTAATAACCAAGACAAAGAGTTATTTCTATAAACCAGTCAGCGAAAAAATTGCTTCAAATACTAATCATTTTCTTTGCATATTTTTCTCTCATAATTCTCTATAATAATTCTTCTTCAATAACAGCAGGATAATGAAAATCCAGTCAAAGCAACAAAAAATCAGAATTTTAAAATATCTTGTTTTAATGTTTTTATTAATCACTGAACACGATAACAGCTATAAATAATACGACGTTATTCAAATCGCGAAAAATTCTTTCAAATCATAGTAAAAAATTTTAACCTCTTTTCATTAATCTAAATACAACCGTATTTTCCATAAAAAGCAGACTATACTCACACTACACCAAGAATTAAAAAGTTCTTTTATTTTCACTGAGAATTGTCTCTCTTTTGATACATTTTTGTAAATCTAAATTATTTTTAGTGAGAGTCTTTTCATATATTTTGTAATTTGAGATAGGAAACAAATTTATTAAAAGGTAAGTAGATGTGTATATCTTATCTTGTACTTCGTTTTCTGTACTGATAATCAATTTTCTTTTTCTTTTTTTTTTCGTTAAATAGAGTTTACATGAGTATTTTTATTCAAAGAAAGCAATGTGCATTTTAAAAAGAGCTTTAAATGTTTATTATATACAAATAAAATTCAAAACAAAAGAATTAGTTATATATAAATAAATTAGTAATTTATACATGAATAAATTTTTGGTTCAAATTTCATGAACGATGAGAAGTTCTTTTGAAGTTTACTTTTTCGTTTAATAGAAAAACAAATGTTTGCACAGCACTTCTCAAAGCGCACATATGTAAAAGTTCTTCAACTAAGTTTTCTTATTTTGAAGCATTTGTAGCAAATATCAATAAAAGGTGCTTGGAATTACAAATATAGATTGAATGAAAGTATGATAAATTCTTTTGAAAAAATTGGAATCTAAAATAAATGATCGAAGAGACCCTGGTTCTGTCAAAACAGAAAACAGGTGATCTATTATAACGGGTGCAGAGAAAATGGGTAGCTTTTATTCTCTTTTATAAGCAAAATAGTAACACAATTGATCGAATTTACTGAAAGGTATGAATTAAGATGATGCAATCAGAGATTATTCAACGGATTGTTTATCTGTGAACAGTTCTATATTAAAATATTTTTTCTTTTGTAAAACTTTTTTTTTCTTAATGATTTAGTGACTCTTATTTGAGTTTAGAAAGCTACCTAAATTATACAAAATCTTATAATTTTTATGCTATTGAGTGTTATATTTAAGATCAGAAACAAAAAGCACAGAAAATTATATAATTATGAGAAGGAAAAAATGTAATAACAAACCAAAAAGTAATACACGAAATTAGATGATAATACGAGATTTCTCCCTTTCATCTTAGTTTCTTTAATAAGCAATCTATAGTTATTGATTTGAAAAGACGCTAAGAAAATTGAAAGGACACTAAACATATTTATTTCCGAATGATTAATTAGGAGCTTTACATCAGGTAAAAGCTGATGTAAGACTCCAATGAATACCCACCGCGTTTATTCCTTATTTGAGAAATTACACTGACAGTGCATCATGTTCATGTATTGCATGTGATAAATCTTGGAATAATACCCAGCAGACATCCTAACAGATTTATATGTGGAGCACAGAATCCCAAAATCCATTTTCTGATAATCAAAAACAACTGAGATCCAGTCTCAGACCTTCCTTCCACTTCGAAGAGCATAATCTTAATACTAGACCATTTGGCACCATATTGGGATAGACAGACAACTAAAAATTGTTTCCTAGCCATTTTTATCATTTCAAGCATTTTGTCTTCAAAACAATTTTTCAAATAATCAATAATATTTACGTATCGAAAAAACAAGAAATCTAGTATATTCTTATTTATCTATTGGAACAGGTATGTATTAAAAAGAGCAAAATTCATCTCTAACAGTAAAGTAGCTATGATAAAATCCGGGACTTTACGCTTGGAAGAGTGAAATTCTGATTCTAAACTAAAATGAACAACAACATTCAGCACTTGGCACTTCGTAACTTATAATTTAACAAGAAAAACATTTTGTAATAAAATCAAATCCCCGCTTTCTACTATAGACCAAATTATAAAACAGCATTGTTGTTTTATGAATTGGTATGGTCTTCGGGTGTAATTACTTAGCTCAGAGGTATCATGTTCAATTTTGCAGAGAACCGTATATTAAATTTAGAATGTAAAAACGGACAAGATTCAAATAAAAATATATACTGAATTATTATAATAGTTTATTTATTTAATTATATAGTATATAATCTACGGTTGTTAAAAATCATATCAAAGTTATTAAAGGGGCAATAATTTTGAGCTCGAGGATCCAAATACCTCACTTCTCTTGTTTTTGACAAGCTCATTGATGTCAGGTATCAAATTCGTTGTAGCTATTTTAAGAATGGATTGGAGATGTTCATTCACGTAAGTCTTATGCGATGTTTGTTCTTATTTATTTTCATGACGGAAAACATTTGCTCACATAAATAGATGCGTCAAACATGCACAGAATGAGTGCTGGATGTTTTTTTTAATTCCGGGTATTTATCCAAACTCTTGAAATATTCTGTATAAAATCTAAAAGCATTTATATCTTTAAATTTTTGTTTCAAAATACTGTCTGGTTGTGAAGATCTATCAACTCCATTGTCAAATGAACTGGTGCCTGTCAACCTTCAAAATTGAATGGATTGTTGAAAATTGGGAATTCCATTTCATTCATTTTGTGGAAGTCTTCAAAACTATTGTTGAATTCCGTGATCAAATTTTACAGAAGTTGGGAATATTGATCCATTTTTTTTTTTTTGTTCACTGTGCCAAATAATTTTAAATGAGGAAAAGGATACACATTTTAATTTCTTATGTGATTTTCCCACAGACTCAACTTTGTTTCAATACATGAATACATTTGAGTAACAATCAGATTTTTACCCTGTAACTTTAGATTCAGATCAGTCAATTGCTTATTCATATCTACCAAAAAGGCACAATAAACCAACCTACCAGTCATTTTCATAATCAAAATTTTGTTGCCTTTTTCTAACATGAAAGCTTGAATAGAGTCTTGTAATGCAAAAATTCTTTCTAAAACTACTCCTCGACTGAGCCAATGAACTTCGGTGAAATAAGGGACATCAGAAAACTTTTTGTCCAAATTTTGTTAAAAGTGCCTGAACTGTCGGTTATTCAGTCCTTTCTCTTTATAAAATTTACTATTTTAATTATAGGTTGCATGACATGGTCCATTTTTAAATGTTTGAATACCAATGATTCCAGATGAATTATATAATGAAATCCTAAAACAATTCCCTGATGTTTTCTGTTTTAATGTAATTCCAACTCCCAAATGCTTACCAGCAATGGCAGGAGCCACATCCGTAGTTGTGCTGCTAAGTATATTCCATTCGAGTTCATATTCTGCTTTCAAATGCTCAGTTGAGATAAATATCATTTCCTGTTATAACACTTGCCAATGGAACGTGCTTTAATAGTTCTTCTGTTATTTTAAAGTAACTGTTAATACTTCGTAAAAAAAACTGCATGTTAAGCTGTATCATCAGTATCAGTGCTCTCGTCAACAGCCAGTGAAAAGTTTGCAAATTCCTTAATATTCTCCTTCAGTTAAAGAACCAAATTTTGAGATAAATCATTTATTCTTGAAGCAACAGTGTTTCTTGACAGTTAATGATTATTAAGTTTTGAAATGGAAATGAAACATCGGCAACTTTACACATACAATCTTTAATAAAATCGTCATCAATAAAGATTTTAATTTCTTTGCGATTTCTAATTCAATAATAAATCTTGATTTCAGGGCATCTTCACTCTCAGTATTAGCTTTAGTAAACATTGATTGTTAACCTCGAAACTTAGATTTTAAAGAAAACAATGCATCCATTCTTATTTTTTCAGTGTAACAATCGAATTTTGATTTATGATTCTTATCATAGTGTCTCTTCAAATTAATCTCCTTACAAACAGCAACTGTTTGATTGCAAATCAAACACAGTGATTTACCTTTCCATTCTATGAAACAATATGCAATAAAATAAATTTATCTATTAGCCAAATTTTATTACATCTTTTTTTAAAAACAAATACCCTTATGGTGTCATGCTTTGAAAGAACTTCATTCTGTTTCTGAGAACATGCTTCAAACCTCTTTTGAAGAATTCTTTTATAGTTCATAGAATAAATTCTTTTATAGTTCATAGAATATTTTCTTTTATTAACTAAGTAAGTTGACAACGTTGAAGGCGAAAATGTAGGAAAAACAAAAACTTACATTATTTCCTTTTTGATTAATATGGACCTATTGGAGCTGAATTTATTAAATAATTTGAGAGCATTAATGAACAATTATAAATTGTCATAAGGCATATTATTTTTAAACAAATCTTATAAATTATCTCACCATAATTATTATGTAGTTTGCTACAAACATCTTCACATAAGCTGCTCTAAGAAAACTAACAATAATCTTCATCGACTGTTTGATCTGTTAATGAAAAGAGTGATTAGGCACAGCACCACAGCAATAGCCACAATTGCAATTTTATTACAAGTAAAATGATACTTTAATGGATGGCAAACGAGTCTGAGGTTCTTCTGCTTGTTGTGACATCGAAACTAAAAAAATTAGCTTTCCGGAACGAAATCAGTATTCTGTCGTTGGTTGTTCTATGTCAATTTGTGGACAAAGTCTGTACCACATTTTTCTTCAGTTGTGAAGATAAACTGCTCAAAGTCACTGCATAACCAGTTCCTATAACAATAACATGTTCTTCAAAATTGATAAGTTATTATTTCGAGTAACTTAAATGACTGTTATTATTTCGAGTAACTATAACAATAACATGTTCTTCAAAATTGATAAGTTATTATTTCGAGTAACTTAAATGACTGTTTAAATATTATTTTATACATTTCTTCACCTTTCCACTGTAATTCATATTTTATTCATATTTTCCAGATGTTTTTCTTTCAAAAGTATAGATTCTTGTTTCATTATCAGTAGTTGTTGTTCTCGTGTGCCAGATAGGCTGGTAAATTGGGGTGCTTTGCTCCACTTTTCCGACTGAACCGTATTTGATGTGGAGTCCGACTTCTTCAGCACACAAACATGCCATAGGGACCCATTTATAGAGTAGGCATAGGCAGCCATTCACACCTTATTCACACACAAGGAAAGGACAAAGACAGGATAGAGAGAGAATGTACAACCGTCCTGAACCGAGATTCGAAACCAGGACTTCCCTATCCGTAGTCAGGTACGCTGACCACTAGACAAGTTGGCCGAATCATTATCAGTAGTATAATTTATTTTATAAGAAATAAATCGCCTTGAGAATACCATTATTGCTCTTCTAGCATATTGTCGTCTTTGTATTTCATATAGGAATATTTGGAAATCTTAAGATATGATGTATATTCAATTTAAATGCTGTTTGAAAATTGTTTGAAATTAACAAAATAGCAAAAATATGCTCAATTATGCCTTTTATTATCAAACAACGATTGCTACGTAACTTTTTTGAGATATTCAATATGTTTATTATTAATCAAAGTCAATTAGTTACCATTCTTGATTTACCATATCTTGAATCATCCACGATATAAATTATCTATATCTTTTTTAAATATTTTATACATAACATATACTATTTTTTTTTTGGTAAAAGTTTTACCTGTAAAATCTTATAGTAGAATTTTGAAAAAATGTGAATCAAAAATTATATTGAGAAAACAATGCATTATTCTAATGTTCTTTGCGCAATTTAAATTCAATATTCTACGAAATTTTGCAACAGAAATTCATATCTCATTAAGAATAGATTTATTTTCAAAAGATAAACATAAATAAATTTATAGCTGTTGCAGATACTTATAAAAATACTTAAAAGAATTTTCATAAGTTATCTATTATATATTAAATATTTATCTCAATTACTATAGTAAATAAAAAAAACTATAAATTTATATTCCTTATAACCACTTTTTGAATTTCATATACTGATTATTAAAAAACAATGACAAAAGAGCATGTTAACATCAGAGGTCTTTTTATAAGAAAAAATATAGGTTAATAATTACTACAAGTAGGGGTGAAATTAGTTACAGAAAATGTTGGTAATAATTTATATTCAAAGAAATTACTCACATATAGTAAATAACACATTAATCTGAGAAAAATTATGTTTTTATTCAATAGAATTTGAATATCCATCAAGTGTGAATAAAATTTTCATTTTCCTACTTTTTTATCTGCAAAACATCGTAGCCATTATATGATACTTTAGATCAACTATTAATGGGTTCAAGTGCTTTCATATGAAATTTGTTTAAATTTAACTTTGAAGTAAGAATCTCTGATTAATACGTATAAAAGACTTACCATATTTTCCAATCAAAAATTACATTACTATATGTTTAAGAAATGAAATGACAATTCCATTCATAATTCAAAGATCACGAACTCGATGTTAATTGATAGCGCACACACATCATAGTAATACAGACCAAAAAGTCATTGTGTGATCACATTCCTCCAAAAGTTACGATTGTGAAAATCACATCTTAGTACTGATAATATTCTATATTTTCTTGATTTAATAGGAATATTAATTGATATTACCTGTAAATTGAGGGTATCCAAAGTCTATTACTATAATCTATACCAAAGTATATTCAATCAATCAATCAACATTGGCACTACAACCCAGTGTGGGTCCTAGTCTTCTCAATGAGCTTATTCCATCTTGGCCTGTACTCAGCAGCACTTTTCCAATTAGATGTTCCAATAGTATTAAAGTCCCTATCAAGACAATCAATCAATCTATTACTATCCTGAATTACTATAAATTTTACGAGATATATATATATATATATAATATATATATATATAAATTTATAGTAATTCAGTCAATTTTTTTAGTGTTCTCAAATACAGAAATAAATTTGGCAAAATAATTTTTGAAGGAAACACTTTCTTCAACGGACTATTAAATGGCATTTCCTGTCCAGACTTTTACTATGTTATTACTACTTGGAAAGCACTACAGCTGTTGCGACTATTCAAGACCCAAGACCCAATCTCCCGGCTTGAACAAAGTCACCGTTAAACAAAGGGTTGTGCGTACTGCGCTTCTATATTTTGCATGGTCATTTTTTGTTGACATGATAGTTTTGCATGTACATGTTAGTAGCATGTTCATTCGTAGTTTTGAGGGCTCTTTACCTTAAGGCACATGAATATCATTCATTATCTAAGAAAAATTTTAGTAGAATTAAAATAATACGAGATAACTCTTAAAAATCCTTCAATTTCCTACCTATTCACAATTTAATATCAAATTTATCATGCTAATGATCGTGGTTCTATGCCACATTGTTAAATTAAAACAATCGACTAATACTCTCTGGGTCATAGCAAAGATCTTAAATACTCAAGAATTCTGGAATGACTGGAGGACCAAATATTTTTCTCATGCTTTATTTCAAGATCGTATTTAAAAATGAGAAAATGCGTGTCAAGTTTTCACTATTTGTTTACAAATTTTTTGAGGTAAGTACTTATGAGATTCTTATATTTCGTCTTTTGAGACTTATAAGTATCTTTCTTTACCTGCTACCTATCTTCTCTGAAGATAATAGCAAATGTTCAAATGCCTTAAAACTTTTGTCAATTGTTAGATTATCATCTAGATGGTATCATTTTCTCCCCTCCAGTAAGTTTAAGAATGAACTGATTCATTAAAATAATGTTTCATCAGATATCCCGAAACTGTTTTAAAATTAGACATTTTAGATCAAACTTCTTATGCAGTTTATCTTAAAAGTAGTACACCATAAAAAAAGTATCATATCATAAAAAAAAAAAGATTTTCCAAACAAGGTTGATTTTAACAAGTAAAAACTGTGTGTGTGTGTGTGTGTGTGTGTGTGTGTGTGTGTGTGTGTGTGTGTGTGTGTGTGTGTGTGTGTGTGTGTGTGTGTGTGTGTGTGTGTGTGTGTGTGTGTGTGTGTGTGTGTGTGTGTGTGTGTGTGTGTGTGTGTGTGTGTGTGTGTGTGTGTGTGTGTGTGTGTGTGTCATCTTAATGAAATTATTATTTAAGAAAAAACATTTAATAAATCTTATGATAATGTCTTGTGTAAAAGATTCTCCGTGCTGTTCAAAATTCAATCATGATACAAATATTACTTATATTATTGATACTTAATTAAAAACATTTATTTCTTTTTCTTTATTAGGTTCTACTCCTTTCAATCCATAATGTTTCATAGTTTAAATTAAAATTATCTATTATATAGATAGATCTTTTATTGATAAAGAAACCTTTTAAGCAAAATTTTCTTTTACAGAACAGTTTAAAAAAACCAAAATAATTTTTGCTGAGGAAAGTAATGTTAAGTAACAGTCTATATTAAATTTTACATACCCCACTAACATTTTCTCTTTATTAAGTAGGATAAGTGTCATTGCTGTTATAATCATGCTAGGAAATACTCGAGATTCATTTTATGCTCTACATTTATAATCAATCATTTGTTTAAGTTTGACAGAATCAAAAGCTTTCCTCTCATCTATTATAGACTCTAATTTATTAAAGAATTTATTAGCCATTAATTCAATATGTATTTGAACTTTGCTCCATTTATTAATGTTTGCTCCACCAATGTCTCCAACAATAGAAACTTAATTTAAATCTATTAATATATGTGTACGCAATATTGTTTTATGAAATGCTTAATGAATCTTTATTTTCACATATATATTAAGCTAAAATAAAAACAATATTGATATATTTCATCATTTGGAAGACATGTTCCAATATTTCTCATGTTATCCGAGAAAAGAAAAATAACCATCATTATTGTTTTGATTCATTAGAATGAAATCAATTGATTTCAAAAACAGTTGACTGGCAAGATTGCAATAAAAATATTCATGGAAACTTTATCTTATAGAACAAATAAAACTTATTTTCATCATAAAAACAAAGAGACGGATTATATCAAATATATCCACTTTCCTCAGCAACATTTTCAAGGATCATTGGAAAAAAAACTATGACAGTTTTTTAAAATTATAAATATATGTACAAATTTATCATCATGTAAAGAAAAATTTCATGAGCTCATAATATTTTTAGTTCTACTCAAAAATTAGTTCTCACAAAAATTACATTTAATAATTAGAATATTGAAAAGAGTAAAAAACGTTTTCAAAGTAGTACGTTTAAAATTGTAATTTGATTAGTTATTTATATAACATAATTCTTATTGTTCACTAAGTAACAAAGATGCTTAAAATAAGTAATTTTAAATTTTAAAAAAATATTTTATTTGATGATTTGAATTAATTTTCAATCATTTAATTTTCGAAACAAGATCGAGGTTGGGAATGCTATCGTTCTGTTGAGGAAGTGAACCTGTAGGTCATGGAATTTATTCCCTGTTTTACCAAAGAACTGTCTTGTTCCCTCATGGTTGTTGGAGAAGGTAAAATTGATTGTGGTTGCATTGTTTTTCCTGTTAAATAATATCTCTGAAAGTGCATGGCTTCTACTTGGTCATTATTTATACATTACAAATGCTCAATCTTTTTTGGAATTACACTGGTACACCAACTAAGTGCTCCTCTGTGTGGTGGGCAAACTCCATAATTTTAGAAAAAACTTCGAGAAAAATCCAGATTCGTTTTTAATAACTGAATGACAGACAAAGATTCAAAACAAATATAATAAAATTTAATAATTTATTTTAGCATCTTAATAGCAAGAGAAGTTTGTATTTACAATTAAATCATTCTAGATTAAATAATTTATAAAAGTTTATATTTAAATTTCTTTTGTGACATTTACACAATATTACATCATAACTAATTTTGACCAGATGAAGTCAAAACTAGAGATCGGACTCACCCCTTTTAGAAATACTGGTGGTGGTTGTGTTGTCTTCCATCGTCTATGGCTTCATCTCTCTCCGGTGTCGATGATTCTCTACTTTTATCACTTCTCATCCTCTAATCGTCCTCATCACTTTCTATTTTCATCCGCTGATATTTCAACATCTCACTTGTCTTGCTACTCAGCAAATTGTTGGTTGTGCTTTCTTACTTCTCATGAGCTTTCTATCTCTTTTTATTTATTTATTGCCATCTCTCATCAGAATATGTCGGACATCTTTGGCTCCCTTCAGGAAATTCGAGACAGTGCTTCGACTGGATAGGGAAGTTGTACTCCGTTTACAACTGAAATCTTTCAGCTACTGTCATTCTGCTCAATGAGGATCCAGTCCTTAATCGTGAACTCATTTTCTTTGTGTCCTCTGCCTTTATAGAAGCAGTTTTCAATTCTTCATAACTGTCGTCTTGACTCATCCTCTTTACACCACTAGTTCTATAAAGTTCTATAGTACATCCTATACTTCTATGGGAAAGGTCAGAGATCTTTCCCGCCCCCCAATCCCAACTGGTTAGATTTGCATACAAAAGATATCATAAAACACAAATGTTCTTGAAATTTTCTCGAGACAACCCACCCATTCCAAAAGGAAAGATTTATTCTTTTATTTCAGTTTTCTCATTGTGCCAACTTGTATTGCATCCTTTCCTTTATTTTAAAACAGCATAGTTTGAAAGGAAAAGAGGAAAAACTCTTAAATTTAAAGTGACAATAAAAATATACACATCTGTTTTCTCATGGTTTGGTTATGTCGTTTTACACTACAACACACTACATAAGGTGCCCGCAATTCCACACCTTGTCCAACTGTGCTGAAGGGTGGAATATTCCCTATGTGGCCTATCTTTAAAAAGAAAAACTTTTTAAAATTAGTCAAAAAATAGCAAAAATTACAAAAATACATTTAAAAATACAATTATTTAAGGCAAGTCTCTTACTATTAAATTAGCAGATATATTTCTAGGATTTTCTTATTAAAACTTAATCCTGTGCAAAAACTTTTTTTAATAATTTCAGAAGTTTCATTAACTTAATCTTCATCTAACTTTCTTTTGTTTCTCAAGTTTATAATTTTAAATAAAAAAGACTTTATAAAATATAATAGAACGCTCTGGTTCAAACTCGTTCTCATCGTCTTTTCCTTTTCTCATCATCTCATTGATTACGTTTAGAATAAATTAAATTTAAATATTCATATTTATATTAACAAGAATTAGGTTTCCTTCTAGATCTCTGTTTCTTTACCAAAATAATATTTCTTATTTAAATAATTCACCTTATTTAAATAATACTTAAATAAGGTGAATTATTTTTAAATTTAACGAGTATATTTTCTGTTTTCGAAAGATCAATGATCAACCCTTCGTTTTTATATCATGTATATGTGATAAAAATTTCAATATAAATGAAAGTTATTTGAGTATTTTTATTAAGAACAAATACTTTACAAGATAAAAAAAATCAGTTTCTAGTTCTTTTATTATTATCACTGACAAATGAATTAAAAAATTCTAATCTGCTCAGTAAAAGTAGTAATTTATTTTTTAGACTAGGAAGTTTCGTGTTTCTTCTTGAATCCCATCCAATATCATCTGAACAAAGAGGACTTTAAAAAAATCTTGAACTTGCACTATGTTAAATTTATTCGTTACTCTATTGTTCTTCCCTTCAAATAAATCAAGGGGAGAAAACGCTTTGGTCACATCATCGGAAACTCTTTAAGCTCAGGAGAGGATATTGAACAATAAAAACTTCGTTATAAAGGATATGCTGTATTTCTTTGCTTGGCAATAGCTGTTAAAAATGTGATACTGTTAATGATCGAAGTAAAAATAACATTTACAGGGAAATTTAAATCCTTTATAATCCTCAAACATTTTCCTTATACATTGCAAATAAAAACATTTATCTCAAGAAATATTTATTCCCAAATTTTAAATTAATAATGTAAAAATATGTTTTGTCATTAAAATTTTTTTTTACATTTTTCTTTTTAAAAATCAATTGAGAACTGCTTAGAATGATTAAATTATATGATTTAAATTATTTATCTTTGTTTATAAAATTAAAAATAAGATTAATATTTTACAATAAATTATTTAACTTATACTATTTCTTTCATCATTTACAATGTATTTACTGCATAATTAGATAGTGTACAGTATTTAAAATATATGCCTCATTGAATGTTACAATAAATTCTTTCCTATTTTTTAAACGCAAGTGTTTTCTCTTAAATTCTTTAAGCATTTACAGAAAAAGGAATAGCGAATAAAATGTAATTAATTAATAATTGCTCAACATGATTTAAGTATAACAATATGATATAAGTTTATAACATTTAATCTGAGATTAAGCAATGAAAATACTAATTTTAATAATATCACAAATATCGACAGCCCATATATAATTTGTTTTAATAAATACCTATATTAAAAATGAAGGAAGAACTAAGAGTATAATAATTTTTGAAGAAACTTCGCTTTGATTTAATCAAAAGGGAATTATAAGTAAACTTATTTCCCTGACAACAGTAAATTACATACATCGGTAAATTTCTTACAAAAATTGATTGAAACATATTCAAAAATTGAAAATTTAAAGTATGTAATTGCACAAGACAAGATTACATTTTGAATAAAAGTAAATTATATATATATATATATATATACATATATATATATATATATATATATATATATATATATATATATATATATATATCTATATATATATATATATATATATATATATATATATATATATATATATATATATATATATATATATACAGCATTTGTCTGCATAAATTTAATGTGCATTTTAAATTAATACTTCATTCTCTGAAAATATTTAGTAGATCATTTTAACATAAATAAGGAAATAGAAAATTTAAACTGTGTTTTAAGCTAATTATCAATTGATAACTTTTAGAAAATAATTTTTATAAAGTACCATATATCATTTTTAACAAAATACATTTTATTTGTAGGAATTTTAAACAAAGGTATATATGAGGATAGCGATTTATATTTCTGGTCTAATAAAGAAAAAATTTATATATATATATATATATATATATATATATATATATATATATATATATATATATATATATATTTAATCGAAATTGCTTTTTATTAATAAAAATATTTTCGATGAATATCAAAAACCTTTTGCGTGAATTTGAACCAATTTTTAAATTTTTCCATTTCGATTAAAGCATTTCCAAATCATGCAATTTGAATTAAATGCTTAAAATTCTTTGAATTTTAAAAATTATTAACAATGTAATTTTTATTTGATGTCTAGGAATAAAAAAAGTAATAGGTCACCAAATTAGGAATGCAAGGGTGATGGCCGACAAATTCGATGCTTTGGCCAGTCAAATTTTTTTTTGTTTGAACCGTTGTGTGTGAGCTTGCATTGTCGAGGTAAAGAATGTTTCGCCATTTTTTTTTTTTTTTTTTTTTTTTTTAGAAATTGTCCGATAACGTCTGGCAAACAAAAGTATCGATATTATTCATGGTTGACCTTGTGTTGTCCTAACGACACTGTAGCCACGTGACTGGTAATAGCGAAATAAATGCAGACATTTACATCGATGTGCTTTTTTAACGAACAACTTTTGTTGGAATTGACTCATCTTTAAGAAAACCTACAGTTGATTTTTGTTTTGTTTAGAACTTATATGCATATATCCATGATTCGTCAAGTTAGTCAATGCTATGCATAGGATTTGATGAATTTTTAAAGTATTTTTAATGTGTTTCTTGTACAATTTGGTACAAGCCTTCTTTTGAATGTTTGTCAGATTTTACGATTCCAACAAGAATGAATCTCTTTATTTTCAAATGTTCTTGTAATAACTTATTGATGAGTGTCATATTAATGCTCAAAAATGCCTCAATCACACCATATGTCATCTCAAGATCTACCTTACTTTACCAATTCCTGCATAGCGACAACCAATTTTGAACGATCTTCATGGAATTCACTCTGTAGTGAAAACCAACCATAAATGAATTCAATATTCCGAATTATTATAGTACTGTAGTACAGTATTTTTTCGCTCTAAAAAATTAAATTCATTAAAACAAATTTGTTTTGAAATCTGTATCAAATTTTTAGGTAAAATAATTTCTTGAAAATGCTAATGAATCAACCCTGTTTTTCTCTTGATTTGTGTTTCTTACAATAAATCTTTCAATATACTGGAAGCTATACAAATCCGGCTAAAATGATAAATGTTCTAAGAAAACTGTGATTAAATTTATCAAACTGTCGTTTGGAAACATCACCAATCAAATAAAAAGATTTAATATTGCGGAAACCGACAATATAAATAGAAAGCTACAAAATTATAGTTCCTTTTCTGTGTCATGAAAAAGTTTGATTTCTAAATATAAAAGATTTTAAGGCAATCATTAAACACAGAACACAATAGATTTTAAGTTCATAAATTATCAACTGTGTTAGATATTTAAATAATTCTGAAAATTTCTACTCAAATTATATAAGAGTCTTTATTTATCAAACAGAAATTAAAAGTTCTTAATTCTGAATATAATTTAAAAATTCTTTTTCTATTAACAAAAAAATCAAATTATGATTATCAATCGAAACATTTATAACAGTTTTGCAATTAGCAGTTCCTTTAGATATATTTTAGGGTTTTGTATTCACTGCATGAATCTACTAATCCACATCAAACTTCATCATATATATATATATATATATATATATATATATATATATATATATATATATATATATATATATATATATATATATATATATATATATATATATATTATATTTTTGTATCATACGTTATTTATATAAACATGCCAATAAAATGTCTATTTTTACTTTTATTTTTATGAAATTTAACATTGGTATTCATTTCTTATAATGTTTCTCTAATTTAATCTGAAATTTTAAATTGTTTATAAAAATATTTTTAGAAAGAAAACTCTGATTATAGGTGAATATAGATACAATTCTCCTATAATCGAAAGCTGCGTTTGGCTTCAGTATATTTATTACGAAAAGAAAAGAAAAAAAATCTCCAAATGAGATAATAATAGGTTATTATCCAAAACTTGTTGAAGATTGAAGATTTTACCTAAAGTATTTAGGAATTATTGTATATTTAGTACTAAGAGCATTTTTTGATGTTTTCTCCTTTCTATTTCTTCTGCTGAAATTAAAGTTTTAGGTGAATCATATTTTCGACTGTTCGAAATTAAGTTTGTATAAGAGAAAGATTTGTGCATTTTGAGTAAAAAGGTCTGTCAAATATTTAACAAATCATATATTAACATAAAAGGAAGTAATATTGAAGCAAACTTTTGATAGAAAGCAATGGAAGCTGTTTATTGAGAAGATGAAACAAGCATTCTTTTGTTCAGAGTTAAGCAAAATAAAATATGAAAAATCTCTGTTACTAAATGTAGTAATGCTAAGGAAAACAGTAATGTTAATGAAAACTGGTACTGAATGCGGTTGTCTATCATCAAACTACATACAAAAGTGAAATAAAACACATAGATTTCATTATTTCTCAGTCTGACAGCTTATGAATGATAATTTTAGTGTAATCCATAGATGTCAAATACTAATAAATATCGTGCACATTTATCACAGGTATCTCTTAAGTAGCTTGCATTTTTAAAATGGTTAAAAGTCTCTCATCAAGCAAAATGAATATTGCAGTATTGTTCAAAAAATTTACTTTAAGAAATGTAACTAATACTTCATTTTTGGTCATTTTGATTTACTTTCTTTTAGGAAATTTTCAGTGCATTTTTATGATTTTTCTCTTTCATTTTTCATTTAATTTACTTTCAATTCTTTTAAGTATAGTATCTTTTTCTATACGATGAAACCTTTTGTCGGCTGCTCAACTACCCCTCTGTAGCAAAGAAACCAATTAGAAAACTTTCAGGTTATAAACTTTTGAACAATTTTAGAATTTGTCCCTATAGGGATGCACAGGAACTCAAAACAATCTCAAAAACATTTACTTCTATGAAAAAGGTGCTTAATGAGAATCAGTAACATTTCATCTCATCATTTCTACATTTAATATCAGCTTTTAAAGAAATCAAACAAAATAATTTAGAGGAAGTTAATATCATGTTCTAGTTGAATTTTGTCTGTAATTATAAACTAAGTAAGTAGATGAAATTCTTTTTAAAATTAGTCACATTCGAAAATGTTTATGTCCCAAAAAATGAGTACAGAATTATATTGATAAAAGAATTTTGAAATAATATTGCTTTAATTTAAAAAGAGAAAATTGCAGCCTCATTGTAAATAAACAAAATTTAGATGCAAATGGACTACTCACGTGGAATTCCTGATTACATATGTTCATCTTTGATATGCAGAATAACGTTTGATTTAAAATTGCTTTGTGGTGAAATAAAATGGAAAAAAGAGATTAGATGTGAGAGAGAGAGAGAAAATAAAAAATAATTCTTCCGCGCGTGAATGCAACTAAAGACAAAAAAAAATTCTAATTTTGTAACTTCTTAAGAATACGGGAAATTCGGATTTCCCAGGACAATTTTTTTTTCTTCTGCTTCGTTTTTAGCAGAACAATATTTACGAAGAAGAAAATATTTATTTTTATTTACTGAAAAAAATATAATTTATAAGAATTGAGAAAATGTTTAATTCTCATAAGAATTCTATTTTAAAAATGCTTATAACAAATGATTTCCCTCATTCCAAATCTTTACAATTTCTGTTCGAAGAAGAAATAAACTTGCATTTAAATAAACAAATAAATGCAAAAAGATTTGTTATTTTGTGTTATAAATATAAATTAGTATTTTAAGATCTCTCTCTCGGGATAAAATAACATAAATATATATGTTTTTATATATTTTGTGTTTTTATATATATATATATGTATATATATATATATAGTTATATATATATACTTTTTTAAAGTATCTATCGGGAAACGAATATATTTATTAAGGAAAAACTCTTATTAGGAAATTTTTTAAAAATAATATCACTAGAGATGTTTAATAAACGTAATAAATCCAAAGAACTTTCACAATTTTAAGTTCATATAAAGAGTAATTACAACTGCACAGGATTTACTTAATAAACGTATATATATATATATATATATATATATATATAAATATATATATATATATATATATATATATATATATATATATATATATATATATATATATATATATATATATATATATATATATATATATATATATATATATATATATATATATATATATAAACCACATGAAATCGACGCAAAAAGACAATAAGTCAAAATTTTCATAAACACTTAAAATAAATAATATTTTCCCAAAATATTATAAAAACGACGTGTAAGCAGTGAAGACGCACAGCAAAAAAAAAATTGCTCTTTAGAAAATATATCAGAAATTTTATAAATAGTGAGGAATAATGCTTTCAAACGAAATAAATAATTATTCAGGGAAATTTTTAAAATAATTCAAAATATGCATACATGTATTACCAAAAAAAAAAGGATTTATATACCTTTTGCTTTACAGTAAAATTAAACCCTTAACTGTTTGAGTATTAAAAAAACTCTTCCTTTGATCACGAAGTGTTTGTTACTTGAGCGTGGAACGCAAACGATTCATCATCAACAAACTGTTGATGACAAGTCAACTCTATTAGTTAATGTATGTCAATCCACCTCTATAGTCACTATATCAGTTCATATATGTACATGGCAGAAAATATTACTACAGTGCCTTAACCTTAACACTCTCAAAATTCATACACCACATAAAATTATTTCTCAAAAACCATACAAAATGTATCGCATAAAAATCATACCGTTTATATTAATATAGCATATAACATTTAGAAATTTATAAAGATGTGTTACTTTTAAAAAAAACAATCCCTTATTAACTCTCATTACAGTACAAATTTTAACATAAATCATGTTCAAATACCATATTTTATTTAAGTTTAATGCATATTGATTTTATCTCTTAGAATGACAAAATGACTATTAGACGTGCAAAATTTAAGAATCAAAATCAATCATTCACTGAGAATTATTGCATTTATTACCGTAATTTGCAATTTCTTTTAAATTATGCATATAATATTATATAGAAAAGATTGCTCAAGGAATATTTTGTAGTTTAGGCATTCCTGTTTTATCATATGGATTATATTTTATAACTTATCATCTAGATATATGTTTATTTAATCCTCAAATTTTAACGACACATCATTTAGAAATTGATATTCTCTTGATCAATTTGATCACATCAATTAATTCTGTGGTATTATCATCAAATTTTGATTCTACGTCAAAAAGACCAGGAGGAAACCAAATCAAAAATTAATATAATATTTAAAAATTATTAATCTGTCTAAAAATAAACTCATAGCAAGATAAATTTATAATGGAATTTTTTTAATTTTTTTATTTGTACGCAATTTCTCAAATGGAAGAAATATTATCCAATTTATTTATGCCTAATTTCTTAGTAATAAATAGAAGCAAATAAAACTTTTAAAAGTCCTGTTGCAACAGAATCTCATTTTTCATATGCTTTTAAAATAAAATATACACTAATTGGGCAAAATACACTAGTAAGTAACCCACATTAAAATATATTATTACCTATTTCCATGATGACTATACACAATTCCTAATTTCGTCTTTATCTTACGAAGATATAAATATAATAGCTTTTACAATTTAAATGCAACTAAAAATGATCGCAGCTAAAGATTTAATATCAAATAATTAGCTTTTCATCTTAATCGCAGAGAACGAATATAATATTGATAAAAATCGGCTCTCTTAAGGAATTCGGGATAAAAAAAAATTTATTTGTCGTAATGTTATTGATTTCATAAATCTTTATCTTGCACTTACATCGTAATTACTTCTTGAAATTGCTTCTTGAGATGACACAATAGAGTGGAAATAAAAACCCTTGAAAAGAGGAAGGAGACTTAAGAATTTTTTTCAACGTTTTTCATCTTTTCTTTTTAAGTGATCCCAATGGTTTTCCAGTGATGGTCTCTATTGATCTACGAAAATCACTCTCATTCGCCTAGAGCTATTTCAGATTTTAAGAAGTGTATTGATTTTCAATCCATTTCAAAGCCAACCGTTTTTCTCAAAAATTTCGGGACACATGTCCAAAACTTCGATAACTAATATGTCATCGCTTTTCTTAAAACTAGTTTTTTTTATCGTCATTTATTTTAAAGAACAATTTATATATCTATCCTTTTTAAGCCAAAGTAAGCAACATCTATTAAAAACATGAAATATAAAGTTACAGTTATTAGAATAAGGCTATATATACTTTGAGTAGTAAGGTAAACAGAACATACTAAAGTTTCAATTTACCATGTAGCTCATTCTGTTCATCTGCTTCTTGATTAATTTGCACTTGTAAACAGATTCATCTATTCAGTTAACTGACTCTTTCCTTACAACATTGACAAAGACTCGTTTTGGATTCAATAAATAAGCCTTTTTTTTTTAAGAATGAGTTTTTTATAAGTTTTATTTCTCATACTCTTCTGAGTTTCTACTGAAATTAGTTAATTTTATACGCATATAATAACTAATTTAAAAGTCGTATGAGAGAAATTTTATATTCAAAACATTTCACGAGGGTAAAATATATCATCATATTAATTTCTAAGGTAAATTAAAAAAATAAATTCTGTAATATTTAACAGATTTTAGATCACATGAAATCTGGAATAGTTTTCTGCAACTTGCGTGAAATAATTTTCTCTTTCTCAATATTTACTCTTTCCTTTTTCTGAATGTTAATAAGATAAAAGAAATATTTCAATTTCATATAATATTTGATTTTTCTTTATTCAGGTAAACTTTTTATAATTCGATGGATTATTCAGATCTTTGTACCCTAAAGTTATTCAATTTTTCCAATGAATAGAAGTATAAAACTGAATGGTTGGAGTGAAAGAAAATTTTTAGTGTACAAAACTTTTTATATAGCTCTTTTAGGATCTAAACTTAATAGTTAAAACAAAAAAAACATGGAGTTAAATTCTATCTATAGTTTCGTTTTCTAGTAGATGTTTTAATCAAATGTAAATCACAGGATTAGAATAAATGGTAGGTGAATATGTTAAGCATAATTTTTCTACTTATCAATATCTTAAGCCCTAAGCTCTCCTTTATCTTAAGGTATTTTTAATTATCAAAATTTAGATTTTCCTGTGAAAACGTTTTGTTAATTTTAAACTCATATCCACATATCTATTATACAAATACAATTACTCGGTATAAAATGTACCACAGTTTCCTGAGTGTTTCCCTTTCAGTAAACTTTCTATCTATACCTTAAAAATCATTATAATAAATGTAAAGAAAAAGAAAAAATGTGTTCTATTATGTCATATAACAGCTCGCGGCTATTATATTAGTATATTAGCATACTAGATGAATAGAATAAAGAAAAATAGTACTGACATACCCTTCAGATTTGGCTCTTTATTAAATAATATTGATCGTGTCTAATAACTTATAATTTTTGTAATAAAAATTACAAAATTATTGTATATTAGAGCTATATACATTTCTTAATGTTTAGAGGTTTTTGCCTACAAAAGATACATCCTCTTCACATGTGGCGATGCATAAGAATAAAATACTCTTGAAAAAATTAGAATGATAGAAATTATTGAATAATCAAGTATTTCTTAAAATAATTCATTGAATAACCAAGTATTTATGATAGTTTCATTAGTATAATTCAATATATTGGTTATTATAGATGCTTAAGAATTTTTACTGACTTTATTTTGTGCAAATATTTTATTTAAAATTCTGAAATAATTTTTGTGTAATTTATTTATATAGAAAACTGGCATTTGGATAAACTACTGGTAGAAGTTTTGCATTCATTGTAGTTTTAATTATTATCTGATTAAAATAATTAACACTATAATAAATACATAGTTATTTTTCAGAATAATAATTGGTAAAAAAAAATAACACAGTAAAAAATTAAATGTTTTCCCGCAAATGGCACAATTAAACATGCGTTAATTAAAATACCAAAGCATTTCATATGCAATTAATTATGTTTTATAGTAATTTAATTTAGTTCAAAATACTTTTGAAGTAAAACATCACTAAATTTGGCATCCGAATTAAATAAGTGTGCTTTAAATGCTTCAAACTAAAGGTAAATCTAAAGTGAATGTGTAGATTTTTTTAGATTTATACTTTTGTTTTAATAATGTTTTGATTTAAAAAGCATATAAAATTCAAGTGAAAATTCAATGTGAAAAAGTCACGACTAAGTAGCATTAAAAACATTATTCATACATTTGAAATTCTATTGTAATATATTTTCTAGAGTATTTTCAGCCCTTTAGTTTATGAATAAACTAATAAATGAACCTAAATAGGAAAAAACTTTAAGAAACACACTATCGCTTAAATTTGTTAATATATTCAGTTAGCGCAAATAAATGCATTTACCCTATGGCAATATAAAAAAAAATTACAGAACTTGATGAAAATTTTAAAATTTTATTATAAATAATGGAATTCATATTGATTCACAAGCATTTCATGCTTTATGAAGTCATTGCTAAGGATTTATATTTTAAAACTGATATAAGCATATATCTTCTTTTAAACTTAGAAAACAATATTGAAAAAAATTTTTGAATCATTTAATCTAAAAATGGAATCGAAATAACATAACCTCGGAATTCAATAACATTTAAGATTGGTTACTTACATTCAGTAGGCATGTTCGTAGACTTACTGTAACTCGAAAGCTCTCAAATTCAATATTGATGGCGTATTGAAAACGAACGATGAAATAGAAACAAAGTAATTTTTTTTTTTTTAATCTGGCGTGTTCCAGCTGAAAATGAAAGCGGCAGACACATACAAAAACGTTAATCGGAAGAAGAAAGAACTATGAGAGGGAAATACGGGATTTAATAAAAATCCCTTCTCTCTCTCTCTCTCTTTTTTATTCTGATTCTCTCATGTAAAAAAGCTATAAAAGAATCAGAAATATTTTTTCAGCGCGAAACGCTTTTAAAAATTTCTTTTTCATCACGCTATACCCTGCTATCATAAAAAAGATTGCATTAAAATGTGATTGACAACAGAATATAACAAATTCCAGCGATTGTGTCTACATAGAAGTTGACGTTACTCTACGAAAAGGCTTTTATAGCCTTATTGCTACACACTTAATAGTTTTACGATAAAGTTTGAAAGTAAAACCATTGAATATAAAATAAGATCCAATGCACGCACCACTATAAGCGGCTTCTGGAGCGCCTTATACAGCACAAATTGTTTTTGAAATGCGACTCACATTTAAGAGGCCGAGTTTTTCAAGCATAAAATCACGCATTTGGATGCGCAAATTGGCTTAAAAATGCTGCTTCCCTCACGTATATCTCACATCCTTTGGAGCAAAACACAACGCTCGGGAAAACACATTTACTAGAATTGTTCACTACGAGAATGATTCAGTCAGGAAATGGAAAAGAGATTTTTAGCTTCGTTGGTTACTGTCCTGTTACAAGTTCTGATTCTATTAAGTTCACTTCCCACTTAGCGCTTCATTTCCTTAACGAATTGAATAATAATCTGAAGATACATCTGTGATATTTAATATCTTAGAGAACTCGCAATTTTACGAACAAATTCATGTAAATTTTAAATGTAATTAACTCAATTCTGTTTTCTAAAACTGATTTTGAGAAATTGATAATTTAATACACAAACGAAATTACTTTCATTGATTTTATTTTAAATATATTTTGAAATTTTTCTGCTATCGAGATTACACATTTTACTCATAAAATAAAAAATTTTATTGATTAGGATAATGTATTTTCACACACACAACTAAGCTATTGAAATTTTATTATATTACGTGTTTTACTTTTAATATTAGGATAATTATTCAATGCTACAATAATTGTAAGCAATCATCAATAATAATTTTTTCAATTGTCTCCAATGTTTACCTCTTAAGCAGCTTAAAATTTAAATTCAGTGACGTATTAAAATGTGATGTTTTTATTTTATAGTTAAGCTGTATAAAAAAGAATTTGAAGATTTAATTTTTAACCAAAATAATTCCTAATAAGAAAACACTCATTAAATAAGACTTGTTAGTCTTTGTACGCGCGCGCTTAGTGAATGCTTACCAAATTTTGAAGGAAATTATAAGTATTTCCCCCAAATTTGCTTACATATCCTATGATATTGGGAAGACTGGTTACAGATTCTTTATGTATTCAGAATAAGCTCGCAGAAATTTTGCAAAAATTAATATGTATCAAACAATTTCGAAAAAAAAAATGTAATACAATCACTTTTGAAGCAATCAAGAAAAAAGTATTTTTAATTTAATTTTCTCTAGGTTTTTTATCTTTTCCTAATGCTTGAGAGAGAATGAAGTTAAAAATTTAAAATTCCATGTAAATACTCGTAACCTGTAAATTTGGCAACCTATTTTAAATACTATCATTTTTATTACCATTTTGTACTATTATAGTTTTTACTATTATAGAGACACATCTACATCAATCTAATTGTTTTGATTCATTTTATTTATGATTTTTAATGGTTTTTTGCAACATGAAATTATAGCTTTAAGGAAGTCTTAAGGAGTTATTAACATCTTTCATTGCTTTCTATTAGTTTCTTATGTGTGTTTGCTTACTTAGTATCTTTTTAGATATATTAAATCAATATTAATCTATCATCTGTTATGGCTTATCAAATGTTCTCTTTCATACATTTGTCAAATTATTCAGTTTTTAATCTATCTTAAAGTAAATACTTAAATTTTATTTTTAAATACACCTCATCTTTTTAATTGTAATCCGTATAAATTAAATCACTTAGTCTCCATTTTAAAAATGATTATTATCCTGCATGATATAATTTTTTAAATAAAAGCCTAATTGAATATAATTCATCGATTTTAAATTAATTTTAAAGAAAGTTTCTTCGATTGTGTCTTCATTGAGTATAGCTGAGAAAATATTTTTCTCCTCACAGGATTTTGATACATCCAGGGCGATCTACTGTTATTGGGTATATCATTGTTCGAACACGATTTAGGTCTTGTGCCATTTTTAAGCAAATTTGAACTTTTTAGTTTCCCCACGTAACAAAGTTTTGAAAAAAAATTCCATCAGCAGACGATAAATAGAAAGCAAAAAATATATAAAGGCAGACGTGCCAAGTGTCACACGACAAAAAGTGTGCACCAAAATGTACAATACAACAATTTTAAAAAACAATTCTTCTCAAATAAGAACTATCTTAGAAGTTTTCCTAAAACTTTATCGTAATAAATGCAATGTATATTATTTACTTAAGCAGAATTTTAAAAATTGTTCTATAATTTAATTTTTACTGCTCTTGAATAAACTTAAACTATATGCTTCTGTTTTTGTTAAAGTTAATTTATATTTGTTATACTTAAAGATCCATTTAAAAAGAATTAGGACTTTACTACGTGAAAATAAAGGACTTTTTATTATTAAGCGTTTTAAAATTTCATTTTGTGAGTGAAATAGTTACATAAAATACTGATTCCTTATAGGTCCCACGAGTGCAGTATTTTTTATTACATATGTGTGTGTTAACGCTATAAATTATTATTACATTATATTTAAAGCATTCTGGATATAAATTAAACATCTTATTATATATACAGTAATTTAATTCAGGCTATCTTAAAGCAATTACTTATTTAGAATTAAAGACAAACAACTTAAGAGCATGTTTAATACGATGCATTTGTGCAGTATCTAGTGCTTACATTGATCTCTACCCAAGGCAATCAAAGCTGATAGCTGTAATATTTTATATAATAAATTATATTCCTTTAAAAGTTTTGCCTTTATGTGGAAACAAAGATTGTTACTTAAATTTTATTACGTTTTAAACGTATTTTTCATTAAATTTATTTAAGCAAAATTTTAAGGCGTAACTTGTTCTATTAAATGGGAACTTGATATAAAAAGGGTTGAAACCTGACAAAAAATATTTCCTGTTTATAACACATTTTACTATTTTGTTCTCTTACGATGAATAACCAAAATGCATATGAATAACAAAAATGTTTCTTTTGATAAAAAAAATATTAATACTTGAAATCGTTATTTAAATAGCACATATTTCAAGTATTGATATTTGAGGATTTTTCATACTCATGTGGAAAACAAAATTTTTATCTCTAATATTGTTTATAAATATTAAATAATAGTCTTTGGCATCAAATACTTTGTTACACCTCAAAATTTTTAACTTAATCATGTCAAGCAAATATTACAAAAAATAATTCCACATTTCAAAAATATATCGATGGTACATTTTCAAAATATTGTTATCCTTACTCTTCTAATAAATAAACAAATTCCGTTTTAAGAGGTTTGACGTAGAATAATTTTGGAGCTGAACAGTATGCGATATGGCCTTTTGTTAAAAATTTGGGGGGGGAGGGGAATTCCGTCCTCGGCTGTGGTGTTTGTTGTAAATTAGAATATATTTCTAACTGTAATTCCAGGTCAAACTTGACCATATACATAAAAAATAACAGTAACATGACAAATCAATCAATGGGAAATATAATTGAAAATGTTAAAACTAGCTTCATTATTTTCCAGCTAACAGTGTAAAAATTTTTGATATCATTCTTTACAGTTTAATTGCTCAAAAGAGTAATTAAATAGTTGTGACAAAAGAGATAAATTTCACCGTAAAGAATTTTGCAAGGTTGATAATATAAAAACTACCAGTCATTTTTAATGTCATCAACTTTTCAAGATGAATAAAAAGGTAAAAAATAAAAGGAACTTTTCAGGTGAATACTGCAGTCTTATTGTAAAATTTTATAATTTACAGTTTTCAGTCGCAGTTAAAGAAATCTTTAAATAAGCTTTATATGGCAGTTAAACTTAAGCAACAAAAATCCTATTTTGTAAAAACAAATGCCTGTTCCAAAACATGAATTTGTTGCAAATGCCTAAATAAATCGTTTTAAAAGCAATTTTTCTCTTTACTATCGATATTTAATTTCGTTCATATAGGTGGTAGCCTAGTGGTTAGGGTATCGGCTATCCATCCGGAAGGGTGTGGTTCGATTCCCAATGCCGCCAAAGACCCACCGAGTACATGCGATATACGTGCTCGTTAAATCTGTGGAATCGAAAGTCCTGAGGTCGGTCGTTGAGCAGTTACCATGGGTGCAATGGTTTAGTAAAATTTACTCCCCCTTCAGATCAAGGTCAAATTTGAGGGAGTAGATCCTCTGGTGCAGCCATCTATCGGAGGATTTGAAGAGCAAAAGTCGTACTTTCACCTTTATGGTGCTCTGATTAAACGAAAGACGCGCGCTCCCAATTGATATAAATACTCATAGCCAAGGCATTGCGTGCTTGGCTTGTCCAAGTGTCATTAGTAACAACAATTTCGTTCATTTTTTTTTTCTTTTCCGATCTATATTTAGAATTTTTGCATCGTTTGAAGGGATATAATTAATATATAACAAATTTCTGAAATAAAAAGAAGAGTATTTTTATATGAAGCATTTTTAAAGTAGCAATGACTTAGATAACCTCAAGAAAATTATATTATTTGCATGACATTTCAATTATTGATGTATTGAAGTTACTTTGTTTCAAAATCACCTTCTACTTCAAGTAAAAGGAAATATACTTTCTGAATGGACAAAATAATTTTTGAAATAAATTTAGATGCATGAATATAGTTAGGTAGAATTATATCGATTGATTTAACTTACTGACATATTCACCAGATAAAAGTCCAGTAGAAATAGCGAATTTTACTCACAAAATATTCTGGATTAGTCTAATTTTGTGGTTTATTTAAATAGGACACAAGTTAAGGGTACTTAAAAAATGTAGTAAAAATGTAGCTAGGATTATTTATGCAGGATTACGTTCCTATATTTTACGTTAATCATCAATGAAGACTTAGAATATTACTGGAGTACTTTTAAAAATTATGAAAAACATTTCCTGTTTTTACAGCATTGATGTCTATACTAGCCAATATTAAAAATGTTACTCTGTAAAGCAATTGTAAGAATAGAGCAAAATTTGAATTATTTGTCAATGTCATTAATGTACTTAAGTGAGGGAAATTTCAGATTGTAAGTACAATTTATTGCTCAAATATTTACAAATGAAATGATTATGTTATTTTGCTCTCTGTAAAGAAAATACAGGTTAAAATACTAATTATAATGATAATATATATATTACGTGTTATCAGTATGATGTATTTACGATCAAAAACTGAGAAAATTTGCTTAAATAACATATAAACACACATTTATGCCAGTCAAATATATCTAAAATAATGCTCTTTCCAGATTATATTGTAAAATTTTTCTTATATTGTAAATTGATATAACAATTGATACAAGTTATATTGTAAATTGATATAAATTGTAAACAAGTATTACATCATAAACGTAGCTTTCACCTTTGTTGGTTCATGGATTAGCTTCAAAGAACCATCCTTAAAACACCAATTGTATAACTACTTGAGCTTAACAAGCGTGACAGAGTTTAAAAAAATATCTCTTTATTCTTTTGTTTTGAAATTTAAATAATTTGGGCAACTCAGTTAAAGAGACCATACCGTTGGTACTTCTTTAAGTAAGTACTACTTGCAGAAATATTTATTGCTTCTTAAGTTCAAGAAATCCTGAAATTATGTAAAGGACATTTCATGAGAAGCCATTTTCTGAAATTATTATGCCACGAAAACTTAAAACACATTTGGATGATTATAATTCACATATCTTAGGGTAATAAAATATTTGTCTATGAAAGGATCCAGAACTGAAATAGTTTCTTAGACAAAGTTATCTTAATTATTTATGAACGCAAAATGAACATTAAACATTGATTGTGTGCCATATTTTAATCACAATGTTAGAAATAAATAAAGATGAATTAAGTTTGAAATTTGTAGAAATTTAAAATGTGGCGCATAAATTATTTTCATAATATACAGTTTCTTAAGTGATATAGTACATTATTATGTATATTAATGCTTGAATCTAAAAGTATCTAGCTAATGTTTTGAAGAAAGGTGACACAAATCTATGGTGTTGCACCAGCATATTTTTCTGTACCTAGCCCTGAGAGGGACTCTACCAGTTAAATAGAAGCAGCCTGGTAGAGTTAAAGTAATTTTGAAGCAGAAACCAAGCAGAAGACTCCCAATACTTGGCCTGCCACCCCCAGAAGTGTCATTTCACTTAGAAGACATTGACCGTATGTAAGAGCGTTAAAAAAATTTCATTAAAAAATTCATATCAGAAAAACATAGATAGGACATAGGTGCATGGAAAAAATCTCATTTCAAGTATTCATTTCAAAACAATTTGAATAGATTTCATTTCAAACTTCATCTCTATTAATTTCTTTATAAATATTTTTAATCCCCAAATTACCATCAAGTTTTCTTAAATATATCCTTTTTTATCTTTTCATTCCCAAGAGAACAGTTTGAGCAAATACATTATATGTTTTTCAACCATATAACTATATTAATTTTATAGCATATTAAATACTAGCTCCGGAATGAAACATTTTTAAAATAAAAACAGCTTATCATAAATCAGATAAGCAATTTACATGTATGTAAAAAATATTCTTTTATTGAGAATAGGTATTAAGTTATCGACATTAATGATTCGAATATCAAGGAGGGCAGAATAATAAAAATTGTAGAAATTAATGCTTTAATAAATTTTTATTACAGAAATTATAAGTTAGGAGAAATTCGAGAAAAATAATGAGAATATTTTGATAACAGATAAGGCATTTCTTACATTATTAATTTTAAGTTCAATTTTATTAAATATTGTAAGCAACTGTATTATTATTTTCAATCGTTGTTGTATAAAAATCAGATACATTTTTATGCAACTGGTATATCATGCTTTATATATTTTGAACATGAATAACAAAGTATAAGTTTTTTCTTCTATATTTCATACGATGTATGTTTGCACTATACACATAAATTAAACTTATATTTCGATAAAAATACCTTCCAACGAATTATTTTTCACAAGACATTTAAAAGATACGATTCCAGTTTCATAAAAAATACGTTGATTATTTGAAAATTACAAAAACTAATTTACACTTTTCAACATGTTTTAAACTAATTTACACTTTTCAACATGTTTTAAACAAATTTCGCTAAATATTTTGATTTTATTTATTTATTGAGATTGAATCTTACCTTGCTTCTCTCTCTCCCTATCAAATAAATCAAATTAAAGTAATTTAAGATTTTTGTTTAATGTTCTGAATTTGAATTTAATGATTACTGTACTTTAACAACTGCTCTGTTAAATTAAGTATAAAAATATTGGAATTTTAAATAAGCACTTCTTATATCAGAGAATTTCTTTAACTGTAAACTATTGTATGTGCTCTTTTTCAAGTAATGTTCCCACACATTTAAGTAATACAACAATTATTAAAAGGGTTGTCCCATATAGTTTGTGCTATAATTCTGACTCAAGCGTTCGTTCAAGTACATCTAAATGGCAAAGTAAGGCAACATACCACCATCGTTATTGCTAACATTCTTAGTGAAGAGAGTTTTCATTATGAATTGCAGGCATTAGGTTGGGTGCAATATATTGTGATTAAGAGCAAACCACAAAACCATAAGCTATTAAGGAATAATGAAGTTACACAATAGATAGGAATTAATCACATCCTGGAAAAGTACGTATTACAAAGAAGAAAAATAAATCGAGTGTAAAGATATCCATGACACCAATTCTTTGTCAAATGACCCATACTAAAGATAAATATTCGGCGTAAAAAGAAACAAAAAGCAGAATATAAGAGTTTCTTCTGATGAGGACATATTCTGATAGCATTTTATATTTATTTTGGCACGAAATATTTTGTAACATGAACGCTTAATTATTTGGTGTTCAGGTAATTATCAGTACAAAAAAAAACCTTCGCAAGTAATCTAATCAAATTGGTCAAATTTTGAAATGATTCCAATTTTTATTACAGTTTTTTTGATCAAAAGCAATTTGAAAAATCAAAGTTATTGACGTTTTACAACTTGAGAATATCAATTTAATGAACAAACTGTTTTATATTAAGTGTGCTAAAATATTTAGTAATAATTAAAAATAAGTTGATCTCATAAAAAGCATTTTATAAAATTTTTGAGATGCTTAAAAAACCATATTATAAAATAAATCATTTCCCATGAGATTAAGTGGTTAAAATTATTTATTAGAATACAGATCATGTGATCAAGATTATTTTCAAGTAATCGTTAGACGAGTTTTAAGTTTTTAATAATAATAATACCTTTATATTATTAAAGGTTTAAATTGCAAATGCATGAGATCCATCATGTTCATTTGTTGAATTGTTTTATTCATGCTTATTGAACATGCTAAAGTCTTATAAGATCTAAAACGATAACAATACTGATATTAAAAGTATGGCTAAATAACCATATAACAATAATAAGAAAATTTATAAGAATTTCACCTTTAATATTCAACTCCTTAAAATTTAGCTAGAATATACCGTTAGTTTCCAATTTAAACTTAACCTATATTCTCATTGCTTATTCATTATTGAAAGAAAAAGTTATTATAGAATGACAGCAGTGATGCGTAGTACAAAAAAAAACTTAAATCACAAATCATGCACATTATTCAATAAATGATTGTAGTTACTGTTAAGATAAAATTCAACTGCAAAAATGGTTGCTGAAATTATTTTATAAATCTTTGCAGTCATAATCAAGAATAATTTCAACAATAAAAATACAAACTAAGACTATTTTAGCCAGTGATCATCCATGCATTAACGCTTTCAATGGTGTCTAACCCAAAGAAGATCTGTAACCTGACGTGACAGAAGCTCGGAAAAGTCTCTAGATATCATTCGAAGAGTTTTCCCAGTTGGGAGGAAGTACAGATACCTGTCAACTTCCACAAATAGCCATTTCCTGGCATCCTAAAATATGATTGACGACTCTCAATTAATGTGCTCGATAAGACTTTGAATTAAATTGATGATTCTAATTGATATTGCAAAATTAAAATATCAGTAATTGTTACAATTAATTTGAAGTTTAACAAAAACAGCCTTGAACAAATAGAAATCTTGAAATAAGGAAGAATCATCACAAGACATTTGAGTATTTTATCATTAAACTAAAATGTTTCTTAGTTGACTCGTAACCAAAATAATGGCTATGCTGTTTTATCTACGTGTTTTCCATTAGAAAAGTTGAAATAAAAAAATTTTATTATTTTACTACTATTCTATGTTAGAATTATGATTATTCTATGTTTGAATATTCGTTATTTTTTTTATTTCGTCGAATTCATCGCATATGATTGAATATTCGAATATAAAAACCTGATATTCAAATTATTATTCAGAGATTTAATGGATTACTTCGATATTAAAAGATGTTTCCCTTCTGACAAATAAATATCATTTCTATTCCAAAATTCCTTCAATTCTTTTTGTTATTATTATTGAGGGCGTTTATTGTATAATATTTTGTATCTTTATTATATTTTAAGCATTTTGTATTTTAAACCTATTAGGATGATTTATTTTTAATTAATTATATAGTTATTTTATCCTAATTGTTCACAAAAGATTACAAGCATTTGTACTTTCATAAATCTTTGTCATAAATATATATTTCCTAGCAAAACAATATTTAAAATTATTAATTTTTTCTTTGATAAATTTTAGATCATAAAGCATATTTTGCTAAAAAAATGTAATATTTAATGTTTATGTGATCTATAATCTTCAGCGGTTCAGCAATGCTGGCCAAGCTGTCTAACATCAGCATAGAGGTTCCTGTGGAGCTTTTTTACAGAAAAGCTGTAGAGATCATCAGGGCTGTCTTCGACAGCTACGGGGACATTTAGGGATTTTGACTTACTCCATGGATACGGCAAAAACAACATATGATCTATAGATGCCAAAAGTAATGATTAGCAAAATGTTAAATAATACTGAAAATATCATATTTAAAAAGAATTGTTGCATTTGTATATTTTTAAATACAAAACAAAAAAATTAACTTAATTAATATTTTTCTGTATTGGTTCATAAGATTTTAAATCCTTGGAATTATTTATGTAAAAGAATAAGATACCAATACTAATTTAGTTTCCATAAATTTCATCTCTACAATTTTTTAAAAATTATTAATATTAACAGTATATATTGTTATCAGTTTTTATTTCTTTAAGTTATCCTTCGGAGAGTGAAATTTGATAAGAAATTTATTGCATAACAATTTTTAAATAAAAGTAGATTTTTAAATAAATTATATTTCTCAAATTCATCGAGCTAAGCATAGTCTCTCTTTCACACACATACAACTTTTCTGTGCGCAACTTATATTTTGACAATTATAAAACTGATTATAAAATATGTACTTATGGCATGCGTAATATCATTCCATACATTTTTCAACTGCATTTTCCATATATGAATTACATATCATTATAATTTTAATAATAAACAATAAATTTTAGTTTTATTATATAGTGATTACCTTAACTAAAATTATTTGTAACATAACATGTAATTATATTTCGTAAAAAATTAAAAGTCAAATATTTAAAAATTATCCGAAGTAACATTAATATTGTTAAGAATACTCAAGCAGTATTTTTCATAATAGTAGATAATTACATGTTACTATGCTTAAACTTGTTATCATTCTTCAATAATTTTTTAACTCACTTACTAATAAATTCTTATAAAGCCTTAATGAAAATTCTGAAAGCTATTAATTTCGTTTATTTAAAAATAAATGACAATAATTTTTTACTTCAATTTCTGGTAAACATGACACAGAATTTTTTCATAATGCAGACATAGTTACTTGGAGAATGTAAAATTCAAATTCATTATAACAGTGTTATTTCTAGTTTGAATAAATTTTAATATAAGATTTAATCAATAAATATTGTTCAGCGTTAAGATTATATGTGAGCCAACATTTGAGAAAATAATGATAACTAACGCATTTGATGAACCACTATAATATATTACTTTTAAAGAAATAAAACCAACAAACTTTTTCCATATAGTTTTAATAACATTGACTTCACATTGCAAATATTAACTAACTTCAGTCAGTTAATTGAAAAATGGTGTTTGATAGTTAATTCAGTTATAATATTCACGTAATATTACATATTTCTGTCACTTCCAGTAGAATTCACTTCTGTATAATGCAAAAAATTCTAAAAACAATCTTATATATTTCTATTGTTGTATGAAAAGAAATATTTTTAAACTTCAAATCGAAACAAATCAAACAATAAAAATATAAGTTTAAGCACTGCTTTTCTTTGAAAAACCTATTTTTGAATATTCTTTAAACATTGAGTTTTTCATTTCAAATTCTATTTAATTTATAAAAATGCTAAAAAATATAAAAGAATATTCACAACAAATAGTTAAATGCAAATTGAAACAACAGAGTGTCATAAATCTTTCAAGCATCATTTTTCCAATCGCGTAAACTGTTTTAATAAAGCTGCGTATCTCATTCGAAACAAAAAATTATTTTCTCTCTCGAATTTTCAAACTTTTTCATGAAATTAACTATTTATAACTCACTCTACTCTTTTTCTATATGAACGCATTTCATTCAATAAAATGAAATAATATTTTTAATATGATGAAAAGCAGCTTTCAAATCAGAAAATTTTGAATCGTCATATAGAATTTTGATTTAATAAAAACAAAGTATAAGTGAGAGTATGTTTTATTTCTTAGCTATGAATAAAACGTTTACCATTCCTTTCATCTTATGAATTTTATTTATAAGATTAAAGGTATGTACCCCCTGGAACACACCTTTAATCTTATAAATAAAATTTTGTTTTGTAAAACCTGTTTTTGTAAAACGTATGTACCCCCTGGAACGAACAATACATTATTAAGAGTAGAAAAATTAGATTATGATATTAGAACAAATGTTATTCGATATCAGTCAATTATATATATATATATATATATATATATATATAAACTCACTGAACTTATATCAAAAGTGACACATTTGTTTTCAAAATCCATTCCAATTGCGAAATTATTTTCTTTATTTCTACTTAACCATGACCGTGTTTAAAATTTTAAACCTATTCATTTTCTTACAAAGAAAACAGTTTCCTTTTTATTGCCAACTCAGTAATTTTTGCTAAATATGTATCAATTTATGCATAATTTTAACGTGAAAGTTATTTAATTTTTACATATTCATCTCTTGAAATAGGTAAATGTGATATAAAAAATTACAAACATATCATAATATTCCGTAGATTTAAAAAAGTTAATCTTCACAATTGTAATGTTTACCATTATAATCTTGTGTATCAGAAGTGTACAAATAATCCGTTTTTAATAATTTATGATAAAACTTTTAATTTATTCCTTTGTTGATAACATTTAATAAAAGTATATTCGTATATATACCTGTATATGTATGTATGCTTACGTGTATATATATATATACGTATATAAAGAGAAAATATAGACCGCGTTGGTTTTGGTCATTTGCTATTGTCGGAAGGTAGTGGGTTCGAATCTCAGCCGAACCGAAGATCCGTCGTTTTCACTAATAGCGGGTGTAGCAAACAAAGCATGTCTTGGCCGAAATGTCGTCTATGTGAAATAATACCTCTGGAACAGCAGGGCAAGTCTGAGGGACTTCTGTTTGATCCCTGTTTCTAAATTCATCCACTTTCGAGGTCTAAGATAGTATACCCACTGAGAGTGCCCCACTTAACAAAGTGCCAACACTTCCGCCCCTTGTAGTGCTAAAAAAGAATATATATATATATATATATATATATATATATATATATATATATATATATATATATATATATATATATATATATATATATATATATAAGATAAAATATGAAAAATATGAAATTGGAAAAACAGTGAAATATAAATAAAATAAAACATGAAAAAATATGGAAAAGCATTGAAATACATGAAACAGATGAAAAGAAGAATACATAGGGGCCACGTCTTCATCAGGAGGGAGATGGCCAGCTATGCTAAAAGAAAGAACACTCTTTTCTGACATGCTCGAAGGACAAATGTCTAAAGATCTTCGAGCAATTCCCCCAAAGAGTGTTCGTATTCAAAGAACCTAGGTTAAAACATTTGAATAAATATAAATGCAGAAAATTAGAAATACCTATAAATTAAACACAAATGCAATTAGAGATATTCATATAAATGAAACATACATACAGTAAAAATTTTAAATACATAAAGCCAAAGTCAGATGGGATTTATACATGAAATATCACTACTGATAATTCTACTACATATATTGATGTCTTCGACAAAACAAATCAATTTAATTTTCATGTTAATAAGTTAATTTCCTGGAACTCAAATATTTCTTTAAAAATATACAGAAACGTTATAATTAATGAACTTAATCGCATTTATAATATTTGCAACAACCATGAATCTACTAAAAATCAAATTAAACGACTGATAAATCACTTAAAAAATAATAATATTCCAATTAATTTTATTTTAAAATATGTAGGAAGTAGGAACCGCTTGTAAGATTAAAGTAATGCGTAGTTTTTATATCTACATAAGGGACTACCAAGCATTGAAGTTATTACAAGAATCATTAAAACACCTACATTTATATTTTAAATTTAAATTTAATCTAATTACAACTGGCAACACTTCTTTACTATAATTTTAAAATTACTTTTGGCAACTTTCATACTATTTTCATGTATAAATCCCATCTGATTTGCTGACTTTGGCTTTATGTATTTAAAATTTTTACTGTATGTATGTTTCATTTATATGAATATCTCTAATTGCATTTGTGTTTAATTTATAGGTATTTCTAATTTTCTGCATTTATATTTATTCAAATGTTTTAACCTAGGTTCTTTGAATACGAACACTCTTTGGAATTGCTCGAAGATCTTTAGACATTTGTCCTTCTGAGCATGTCAGAAAAGAGTGTTCTTTCTTTTAGCATAGCTGGCCATCTCCCTCCTGATGAAGACGTGGCCCCTATGTATTCTTCTTTTCATCTGTTTCATGTATTTCAATGCTTTTCCATATTTTTCATGTTTTATTTTATTTATATTTCACTGTTTTTCCAATTTCATATTTTCATATTTTATCTTATTTATATTGGCAAATCTTTCTTTAGCTGCTTTTATGCTGGCTAGATTTCCTATTGTATTGTATTGTATATTTTGTATTGTATTTTTATATATATTTATATTATTATATATATTTATATTTTTGCTATATGTATATATTTTTTTGTTTTTATAATTATATATATATATATATATATATATATATATATATATATATATATATATATATATATATATATATATATATATATATATATATATATATATATATATATATATATATAAGTTTCGTGAATTTGTCAAAAGAATATTCAGAGGTTTTAAAAATTTGATGTGTACAAGAGGTAAAATGATAACGTAATATGTTTTTTAAAAAAATCAATATTGTTTAGTAAATTTTACTATTTTCAATATATGTATAAAGTAATAAATGTATCTTTGTGTTTGAAAAAGGGAAATCCTTGAAATCCTCCACAAGAGGGAGAGAAACTACTTTAGGAAATTCAAATGATCACATAGATCAAAATGAAACATAAAAAGTGATTGCAAATAATATTCACACTCTTCTTTTAGAACGGTAAAAAAAACTGCTATATGACATACATAAATTCGGTGAAACATTGAAACTATAAAAATACAATTGTGTTGCAAGCAACATAAATCTAAATTCAATTATTCATCAAAAAATAAACATTAGTGAAAACTATTACATGAGACCGTCAAAGGTACATTTATCCAAGAATATATATGAAGTACGCAAGCACTTTACAAATGTGCATCATTGTGCTAATAAAATAATATTCTCCTAGTGTTAACCCTCAAAAAATTTAGAAAATGCGTGAAATTATATAGTTAATACTTATGTCCTAGTATAACAAATTTTCGATTTTTCCAGAATAGAAGATTACTTTAGTATGCTCAAATAATTAAAGTTACTAGAATTCAACTGTAGAAAATACACCAAACAGAGCATATTTTGCAATATATCATAATTTTTTTACACAAAATGTAAATCATTAATACGGCAAATTTTATCGAACTCAGTTTAAATAACATAATCTGTTTGTTTTTAAAATACAAAGAATGTGTGAGAATATTTTTGACTCATCGTTAGCTCAGGTTATTTAATTTATAACACACTCATAACTACTCTAGTTCAATTTCCCCATATAAAATTTTGTTTATTCAAATCACTAAAAACTCCATTTTTTACTCCGACTAAAAACATACATGTATTTTTTACACAACTTGGAACATTTTTCTTTTAATACAATTCAAATGATATGTAGAGGGCGCTTCACGCCAAACTCACTCTGTAACCATGAAGCGCGGTATGACAACACAGAACAATTTTAATATAAAGTAAATTTTCTATAAATAATATAAAATTATTTAAACATATTGTACTCTACTTCATTTCCCTAAAAATAGAGGATACTGAGTAAATTTGATTGTCCTCTTCTAAATTTGCAGTTAAGCAGTTGCTAAAATCAAATTTTAACAAGTATAAGGAAATTATTTCTCCAGTCATCACAATGTACTTTATATGAAATTATTCTAAAAAGGATATTATTTTTATATCAGATAATTTTCATTATTAATTCCTAGAAAATAAAATTTTTCGGAATTTGGTAAAGCATCATTCTAACATCGATATTATTGAATTAATTTGAATTAAGTTTCAAGAAATTTATATGAAATTCTTTATTACTCAATCTTCCATGGGTGATGGAGATTTAAAGATGGAAAAGATAAAAATACAAATAAAAGATGGAAAAGATTTATACCTAAATATATGTACTTGAAAATAATAAAAATTATTTAATTATATTGACAAAATTTGTTCTATATCAACACTTTTAAAATTTTGAAAATAACTACTTATCATTCTACATCGCTTAAGAAATTATCAAGCCTAGTATTATATACTATCAGGAGAATGGAAGCCCTTACCAAATAAACTAAAATATTAATACTACTAGCAACTTTAATTGCCGCGCTGGCAGCCGAATGGTTAGCGCTCTTGCCTTCGGTTCAACAGCTCGTGGGTTCGAATCCCACCTAGGGCATGGATGTTTGTAGTGGTTCGGAATCCACTTTAAACCGTAGGTCCCGGTCTAGTTAGCCCTCGTTTGCAAAAAATGACCGTTGAGTGACAAACAAACCAACCAACCAAACCAGCAACTTTAATTTTTACGGGAGAAAATTATTTTCATAAAATTACAGACTAGTAAAAAATTTTATTAAATAAAATTCAATTATTTTTAGTGCTGCACCAAAACAAAGAAGAGGAAATATCAAAAAAAGTATTTGAGTTGTTCTAGCAATTCTATATTTTGATATTACTGTAAGACTCAACTTCAAGATAAATGTGTATCACTCTTACTGAACTCATTACCTTAAAGTACTCAGTATGACATATTAATTTTAATATAATAATTCATTTATATTCTCAGTGGCTTCAATAAGTATCTAAATCTACGTAAATATACAATAGATACAAAGAAAGTTACATAGTACCTATAATCATCTTGATTCTATCATATTTCATGCATAAATCTGTTACAGTTAAAGTGAATATTCAAATAGATTTAGGCTACTTGAATGTTTTAAGATGCACACTTTATGTTTCAAATAAGAGACTATTTTTATACATAACAGAAAACATGCATGTATAAATAGAAATATTTCGAATACTTGCCCAGCAAATTTGAACTTCATTTGCAGAAAAATAAGGTATCAAAAATAACTACAATGAACCTATCATTATTTGAATCATATTGAATGCAAACAACAACTGTAGTTATTTCTGTTTTCATAAATATATTTAATGTCAATAAATTTATTTTACCCTTAATAACTAACATATATAACCATATAAGATTTTATAAGAAAGGGGAATTTAAAATTTTAAATTGTCAGAAATCCTTAAAACTACAAAGATTTGATGATATAAGGAACTTTACATATATTTAGAATCCTTTTATACTTAAGATTAAATTCAGTTATCTGTTTAATCAAAGTCCACAATAATCTGAAATACATAAAAATTTAATGCCTATACAACTAGATCCCATAAATCATAAATAAATCAATAACTTTTCCTTGAAAATTTGTAGAAAAATACAAAATTTTTAAGAGATTGAATATTTTAATCATTATTCTCTGGTGTTTAAATATCGTAAAAAATGCAAATTAGCAGAGTAATGTAATTTTTTTCTAATTAGCTTTCTTATTACAATAATTTGGTAATTAGAATATGAAAACACACATATGAACACTAACAATTAATTCCAGAAGAGTTTGGTTCCTTTACTCTTTAAAAAGCATTGAAGAAAAAAAATCACATACCTCGGCTTATTAAAATCCTCACTTAATGAAACTAGAAATAGTCAATAAATGTAGATATATTGTTCTTAATACCTACATAATTTCTCATTTCTTAAGTTCTTATTGACATTGCGATTAATTTTAATTGCCTTTTTAATTACTCAACAAAACAATATAAAATGTTTAGCTCTAGTTGCGAATGTTTGTTTTTTTTTTCCCTTTTCTACAGTCAAAATTTCTGTTCAGTAATCCTTCTAATTATAAGAACTCGTACGGAAGATTTGTATTAATTTACACTTTTGGTGTTAATTCATTTCTCTTAATTAGTTCATAGAAAGCATTTTTCGTAAACAACTTGTTTTCAAACAATGCTGTTAAGAAATTATTTTATACATAACTTTATATTGATTTAATGAAATTTATCACAATAAATGAAGATCACAACAATGCAGAAAATTTTTATAATTAAAATTGTGTCTTTGTTTTGAATATAAGAAATTTTAAAGAGCCAATTAAATACTATTAAATTGATATTTTTCATTAAACATATTACTTCTTTTCATTAATTTCAATAATTGATACCGTTTCTAAGAAGTTGCAATAATTTCTTCCTAATTTTTTCTCTTATTATTCGCAGGAACTTTTTAAAAGTATTCATGTATGGTAAATGCATTTAGATAGCATTTCTGTAAGTAGTAGTTCATTTATTGAAAACGAAATTAGAAATAATAATAATCAATTCAAGCCATTTTTGTTTCACTTTTGATGAAACAAAAAATATATTTTTGTTCAATACAAAATATGGCTTATTTGATAAATGCATTCTTTCTGTCACACAATTATATTGAATTTGCATTAAAAGTTAATATAAAATTGTTGATCTCGATATAAATTTGTATTTTCAATATAAAACAGTTTTTAATCTCTTCATCATTTTCATTTCATTGTTGATACAAAGACCATCAACATCTTATCGCACATTATACTGATACAATAGGAAGTTTAATTTTGTTTTTATAACAGATAAAAGATTTATATCACAATTATGTCAAAATTTAACATGTGAATCAGCTTAAGTATTATTTTTGAACTTAATAAATCTATCGCTTTATACTTTTTTTTAAAAAAATGCAAAAATATATTTAAACATTTATTTGAATTTTCATACACGAAGCATCCTTAAACAGAAGGTAAAATTGAGTTTTTTGAAAATTTCTCTTGAATTCGAAAATGACATGCAGCATTAAATTTTGAAATCTGTCAAAAGCGAAATGTGGAGAAATTTACAATGGAACTACGCACGTGGCATATTTCCGCCTTTTTAGAAGCCTTAAAATAATCTACCTAGAAAAATCTCAAAAAGAGGGTATTTTTCGAATATTTAATCTTTTTTTATATATTCAATGCATTCTAAATCAACAATATTTTTAACCAATCTGTCTCAGATTCAGAAACCAATCAGCGCATGTCAACATATAACAGAAAACGAGGTATATACAGATTTATTAAAATCTCCCTCCGACACGAGAGTCGTATAACTTTCCACTGCTTCCTTTTATTGATAAATAAAAACCATTGATTTACTGAATTGTACTTCTGAAACAATAAATACTCCACATTTCCTGCAGTACCGAAGTAAATGTTAACATTTTAGTAAAGAACTCGGATGTAACTGTAAAATTTAAGTTAAACATCTTAAAAATATACGCACACTGAGCACTTTCGTGAAATTTTAAAATAATATTTCCCACTGAGCTTTTCTTTTATTTTATTACATTGCATGATCATAAATATAAAATACAGAATTGTTTACAAAGAATAGAAATAAATAAAATTGATTTAAAAGACGGTAATCTTTATTTCTCCTTTTCTGTACCAATAATGTTTGTTTATTTAGTATTTCATTTAATTACCTAATTATCATTTCAATAAACAATTTGTGCTTTTATTTTTCTATTTTAATAAACATCTTACATAAAAAATAAAAGCATAATATTACCAAAAATAACAAATAAAACCATAATATCGCCAAGATGAAATTACTTCTACGCTAAAAATATATACATGAAAACATATTTTCTTCATTTACTTAATACCAGAAATAAATGAAATGAATTATGGAGACAAAATCAAATAATATTAATTTAAACAGAATTCTTCGATAAAATTCTATTTTAACACCACTTTCAAAACTCTATTAAATAATGTATTTAGAAGAATATCATGAGAATGTTTAAAAATTAAATTCAACACAATTTTACAGTATAGCCAAATTTTAATTCTCTGTTTTAATATTTACTCTGTATCTCTCCCTCCCTTTAATATAAAATATATTGTCAACTCTAAATTTTCTATTTATTTATTAGTACATTATCCTCTTATGTTTTCAATTTGTATTTTATGTATATATAAATGCATAATTAGTGTATTAACAAAATTATATTTTGTACAAATGCAGAATTTTTCTTAAGAATAAAGAGAAATATTTACTCAGAATCTTTCTTCCATAAAATATCGAAAGACCTATATACTTATAAAACTCTGAATAAAATACTTGAAAAATATTCAAACATAAGTACGATATTCAATGAATATTTTAATTTTAAAATGTCCAGAATTGTGTTCATTAAGGCATTCAGCATAAATCAAAGATATTAGGAAAAAAATCAGCTGTGAATTCAAAGTAGTTAAATTGCATTTAAAATAATTCGGAGATGATTGCAATAAAAACAAAAGTTAACTACATTTAAATAATTTATTAAAAATGATAGATTATAATCTGACCAAGATATTCTTTGTTATTTTAAATGGAGACAAAATCAAATAATATTAATTTAAACAGAAACAAATAAGTAACTAATAACCCCATTACATGCAGAAGTAGTTCATTACCACTTTTATATATTCAGATTTGTAGTTCATTACCACTTTTATATATCGTCTTTCATAATATACTTTTTTATACATATTTCATTTGAAACTGACAAGTAAGCCGACCAATAAAAACGAGCCGAATCATTCAAATAAATATCAGTGTTAAAAGATCTTCAAAGGTCATTCTCTGTTGTTAAGAAAGTGTAAAGTTTGGTTTTATTTTACTTAACTTTTTTGATAGTTTTTAACATTTCCTCCATGATCACATGAATGTGTGTGGGATTCATTAGTATTTCACAGAAATTATTAAATAAGTGATATAAATGATATCCATCAATAACACTGTGCCATTTCATTGTACCCTTTATGTGTGTTAAAATGAGTTTTAAGGATTTCTAAAGAAAATATAATAAATAAATTCTATTTGAGAAATAATATAAATAGAATAAAGAAAAATGTTCGAAATCATGTAAGATACAAACTTTTATTTCCTTAAGTAAATTTTACCACAAATTCTAAGCATTATTGATTGAAGATCATGGAATATAGAATAACGCTTATTTTCCTTACGCTCATTATGCTTCTTTAAGTCAATCATTTTACTTATAAATAAATCATAAAAGTATGAATCTCTCACAAACTATTTCAATAGTTCACAAAGTAGAAAAAAGGTTTTCACGGAACATTTCAATGAATTCCATATGATGAAGTATAAAAATTCTTTACAGACCAAATTATCTTTACAGACACTTATAATCGAGAGTGTTGTTATCCAGTATTCACTGACATTCCTTTTCTGTTGGTAAGTGTTGAGCCTCGAGCATTTTACATAAAATATTTTGTATGAAAATAAACGTTTTACATCAATAGTTTACACGCTAGATTCAAATTTCTTTCCTTTTATTTACAAGATATTTTGTTACCCTAAATTACTTTATAAATTAGTAATAAGAGAAACAAAGATAAACTTTTTTTTTTTTACTTTTCTCCTCCATTATCTAGAACAAGTAATTTCTTGAGTTATTAGAAGATACGAGACAAATTCTAAGCAATTAAATACTTTTAATTGCTGTTTAAATACAAGTCTTATTGGAACAAACAGATATTTGCTTTCCTTCTGTTAAAATAATTGACAAAAAAAGTTATGTATCGATTTACTGTAGAAATAAAGATTTGTCTAATTTTCTCTTGCTTAGGGTTATTTACTAATGAGAGAAGAAATTACCTCAAATATTTTTAACTAATAAACTGTTAATTATTTTTCGCCCTTTAGTATTCTAGTTTAAAATGTAGTGTTTTTCAAATCTCTAAAAAAGAAATTTTTGCTCTCTCTTCAAGTAAAGTTTAAAAATTTCAACTAAAAGAGGAAAAGTAGAATTAATCAAGATTCTTTCTACTCACATATATGTATAAGATTTTTAATTACTGTCTTTCTTTTAGGACACCCATCCTATTCATAATCGTATATGTATGTATTTATACATATAATTGAAGACAATTATCTACATATATCGATCAGTATAGCTAAATATATTAAAAAAAAATGTAAGCAGTTTTATGCAAGCTTGTAAAAAACTCTTATTGCTCTTCATAAATAAAAATGTACTTTCCATTAAACCGAAATAAGAGAATAAGTTTTCAAGGACGAATTTTCATTTAAATAACCATTGTATGCAAATTACAAATTATAAAACTATTCCATTAACTATATAAAACTCATTTTTTATTTCGAAGCATGAAGTAATTTATTTATATGTAAATAAAATGCATTGAATAACTTTATTTTTATATTTTTATGAATGTAATTTTGTGGTGATGCATAAAAAAGATATATATATATATATATCCTTCTTTTTTCTCTCAATTTTCTGTCCCTTATTTTTAATTACAGTATAAACACTCAATATTTTTATAAGCATTACACAATTTTTAGCAGGTACAGGAATCAATTAATCAATGTAAAATAAATTAGTTTAAATAAAAAAATTTGACAAACTAATTATGAAAAAAAGGAAAAGAGAAATTAAAATATGTAATTTAAAAATTACAGTATAACTTAATAAGGTTTATTCAATTCGTTTATTATCTTTATTATTCGTGATAAGCATTATTGGAATTTTTGCGACTGATTTAAAAAAAAATTGTTAGAGTATTGGCAAAGAAATCTAAGCCAATCTTCATTAGTATATAATAATTTTTATTATTTTAGTCAACTTTAAAAAGAAACTTAGTATATTGTGATAAAAACCCGTCCGCAGCTCTAATACTCTACAGGCGTTTCTCCTGTTAAATATCAATTTTCCCGATACGTGAGACAATCTTGCTTACAAACTTTTTATCGGTTATTCCTCATTTTTCAATCTACGGAATATTTTATCAGTTCAAAGTATATGATTTCTGTTCATATGGTGCAATGGACATTGCTATATATTTTTAATTGTGTGTTAGTGCTTAAAGAAATTTTTACGCGATTGAACAAGCCAACTCCTTTATTGACTTATTAAAATCCGCTAATTAATCTGTGAAAATGTAATATTTACATTTTATATTAAATTCACTTCTAAAATATGAAATTATATAGAAGATAAAGACTTTTCAAAATGATAGATTTATACCAACAAAATTGATTCTACTGAGGATATTAACACATTTTTAGAACGATTTCACGGCCGTTTAATTAATGTTTAAAATGTAAAGATTATATTTTTTTTTAATATTTAATCTGCTAGCCTTTTTCTGGACTATAAGTCTGCATCGTAATTTCCATGATAGAAGAGCTTTCCGCAATATTTCCAGGGGTATTGCTTTCCATTCCTCTTCCACTACTTTCCAGAGTTCATTTATCGTGGTGGGTTTGCGTTTATAAACAGCCTTTTTGAACAGACCAAAAACAATATAGTCCAAAGGTGAAACATCAAGAGACTTCACAGGGATATGTTGAAAATGTATACATGCAATGCCTATATTAGTCATCATTTTTTCAAGTAATACAGTGGAAGTTTTCGAAGTATGACTTATAGCTTTGTCTTGATGAAGTGTTTCTCTCTTTGAATGTCATTGGGATAAAGAAGTGAAATTTGTAAATATTGGGAGTAAAACCTTCTCCTGATAGTACGATGAGTTAATTTTAACATTTCTTTCCACTCTTCTTATTTTTAATTTCCCATTGTAAAAGAAACCTGAGACAATCATAAACCCCTTACTGAAACTTTCTTAACATTGACGGAAACGGGTTTGTACACTATTTTCTCCTCATTTTCTATAGTAAAAAGACCTTTTTTAGTTACAGTTATTTAGGTAATCCCATGCTTCATCAAGGGTCCCAATGGTTTTCCATTTATCTCCTGTTAAATTGTTTTCATACAGGATTCTACAAAATATTTTGCGTTGAACCTCATGGCTCGGCAAAAGCTGGTAAACATTATGTTTTTTAGCATTTTTAAGTTGCAAATACTGGTTTATTATTTTATTTATTGTTGCTACATATGTATCTAAAGACATTGCAATTGATTTCTGCGTTGACGGCTTTTCTCTTGTTACCAGCGATTTCACTTTAAAAACATTTGAAACAGTACGTACCTTTTAAGGATATTCGTTTAGAGTCTTTTTTCTATGTAGAAATAATGATTGACAGTTTTTACCTGTCTGATTAATAATATTGCTTATTTTGCACTTAGGAATTTTAATACCATGCATTTCACAATGTTTTTGAATTTTGGAATAAGAACGTTTATCTTCGAAAAGCACAAAAACATATCCTTCAGTTCACAGCATGTTTATATGTGATATTTTGAAAGAAGAATAAATTTAAAAGTAGCAGACGATATTTCTCATTTCAAATAATAAGCTGTTGCTAATAATTTTTATTCTAAAACATTTACTTTTTTTAATTCGTTATCGAAATCATTCTAAAAAGATGTTAATACCCTCTGCATATTGTATGATGTTAAATATATATATATATATATATATATATATATATATATATATATAATATCTATACATATATATATATATATAATATATATATATATATATATATATATATAATATATATACATATATATATATAATATATATATATATATATATATATATATATACATATATATATATAATATATATATATATATATATATATATATATATATATATATATATATATATACAGAAAATTAATTTATGAAACAATAATTAATCTTTGAATACAATGTAGGATTTTGCATGAATCATTTTTAATAATCCTGTCAATGTGATGCTTTCACAAAGCCAATTTTTCTTATTATAAATGAGAAATAAATTATTAAATATATTGATTGGGGTTATTAACATAATTTTCTTAGAGTTATATCTGATAAAGCAAACAAATTTAAATTGATTTATAATTTAAAGAAGAAGCTCGTAATCACAGGAATATCTGTTTTGGAACGAGTGGAAAGACACATTCCTAATCTTCGATTTCAAATAACGCAGATGTCTAAAATAAAGGAAAAATAGTTCCTTCTAAGAGCACATATTTGCATCAATCATGATTTCGAGAAAAAGCAAAATAGAAGTAAAAAAAAAGCAGGTAGCAATGAAAAGCGCCACATTGATACTAATATCGATTTTTCCATGCACAAAATTTATTGAACTTGTGCTCTTGTTCCTATTTATTTCTTCTTTTTTTTCTGCAGATCGTGTATTGAAATTTGTTTCAGTACTGCCAAAGGCTCTTTAAATTTTTTCTTTACTTTTCCACTAATGTGAGGTACGTTTTCAAAACTCCACTTTTTTTCTCAGCTGCATATTTTTTACGTTGTATCTATAAACAGCAAGTTAAACGTCAAACTTCTATAGATGCATTTGTATGTTAAGAAACTTGAGATATTTATTTCAATTTCGTGAGATTTTATCGATCGGCATATGTTTGTAATTTCAGCTCATTTATCAACAGTAAGTAGAATTTTTTTTTTATTAATTAGAGAAAACGACGTGTGCCTTTTACTAGTTTCCTCAAAAATTAATAACTTTCTTAGTATTCAAGAAAATTTAGAATTCAAACTTTTTTATTAAAAGTTGTCTATATTTCACATTAATTGTAATTTACTGCTTTAAAAGAGTGTTTCACCACTATGCAATAAAATATCTAACTATGCATTTACAGTGCTGTTGTATTAAAAATTAATATTATAAAAATTTTTGAAAAAATATTTTTTTACTATTCTTATAATTTATATTATACTACCTTTTAATGGTTGATGTATCAAATTTTAATCATTAGAAACATCTGTTTTTCTGCAAGATACTATTAAATGAAATTAAAAAATAGGTGAGAGTGCTTTTCGATGGTACATATTTCTGAAGACACAAGTTAGAAAACAGTTGTTTCATTGGCTCTTGACATTAATGTATTTCATTAACTTATACAAACGACATTGAAATCGCTAACGAAATGTTCACGTATGTGAGAGATCTCTAAAAATCTATTCTGTATTTATTTTTTTAAAGGCTGAAATTTTATGACTTATATGAGTATAATAAGGTTATTATGTTCTTTGTGGCTCCTTATGATTGTATATAACAGACTTCATTGAGTAGAGATATATTTATACTTCATTGATCAAAATTAATTCCTAGAAATTTCAAAATTTTATTAATTGTTCATTTAATTTTACAGGAATTAAAAATTTCACAAGAAAATTTTAATTTTTAATATGCTTATTTATGTCTTACACAGTTACAGAATTTTGGAGTTTTTAAAAATATAATAGTTTGTACGCTGCATTCATTTTTCAAATGAATTTTCATTTCCTTTTGCATTTTTTTAAATTTCTTGACATCCATGGAAAAATGTAATTTTCTTATTATTTTTTGAGTTAATATAAACTGAATATTTCATTAGGAAGTTTTACATGAAATCAATACATGCATTGTTTTCTTCTATGAGAACATTGCAAAAATTTCTTTTTTAATTAATAAATAATTTTAGTTCTTTGAACTATGTTGTACATATATTGTTTAAAATGTATTGCAATATTCATTGAAAAACATAGAAATGTAGAAAGATTATTCTTATAATTCTGAACTTAATAAGTTTAAAAACAATTTAGATTTATCTGCACTTAAAGTAACTTATTTTACATTTAATCCCTTTATTCCATGAATTCATGTACATGTTGTTGTCGTCTTGTTCCAGCTAAGCGGCCAATATGGGGTACGCTGCTTCACTTTACCAACTGAATCGTAATTTGGTCTGGAGACTAACTTTCTTTGTACATACATACCATAGGTATCCGTTTATAGAGTAAGCAACCATTCAAAACTGTGACTCATACAAGGAAAGGACAAAGACAGGAGAGAGTACATCCATTCCCAAACCAAGACTCGAACCCAGGACCCCCTATCCTTTAGTCAGACACACTGACCATTAGAGAGTGTGGAAGGCGCGTTATTGTATATTTTAAAATTTAAAAAGATTCTGAATTCTTAAGTTAAACTTTGTCAACTTTCATTACTAATATTTCGGATCTTTCGAATGCGAATATTAACACTACTTAAACATATTAATATGACATTTTACATAATTTTCCTTTAAAAATATAATGCCACGGCTTTACTCGAAAGGCAAAATTTTCTGAAAATTACATTAACACAAATCTTTTGAACTCTAATTAATGTATACTTCTAACATTGTACCATATTAATTATGTATCTTATGAAATATTTAAGGATCAAAATGTTTTCATAAGTAACTGCAAAAATTGGATAAAAACTATTTTCACAAAAATTCATAAAATTAATTAATTACCAAATTCTAGAAACAATATATAAAAATAGTTTGTGAAAAAACTTTCTCCGTTTTTATTAATTCAGTCTAAAATTTTATTACTTATGCATTAAAGTATTTTTTATTTAAACTAACTTTAAATAAATTATTTTAATGTATTTCATTAACTTATACTTTAAAAAAAGTGAAATTTTGAAAAGTTCTTCTTTTATAACACATTTATGTTGATATACTGAAGAAAAAATATTGATTATGTTAATACTATTTTAAAGAGAAGTGCTTCATATTGATGTAAATTATACTAAAATTTCTTCAAAAATGTTAGCCAAGTGAAAGAAACGCTCAAACCAAGAGATTAAAAATTTATTAAGGATTTTTATTAATAAGAAGTTCTGACCATATCTGGACAAATACAGAAATATTAATGTCAAGGCTTCTTAATAAGAGAAAGCGGGTTTTTTATAAAAAATTCGATCACTGGCAAAATGCGGTGAGAATTATAATCATACTGAGATTAATATTGTCAGAGAACAGTTTATTTCGGGAAGTGCAATTCCTATTCTGTATAAAGCAAATTACAACAATTGTAGAATAATCTCGTTATTTGTTTAAGAGCACCTAGTGAGATGTTCTCATAAACATATATATAGAGTACATTCTACTGGATGTTATACTTTTCTGGTGAACCATCTTTTCGGAATATTAAACCACAGTAAAACATGTTACCGAGTTCACTGTCACAATGCAAACCAATGAGTGTTCATTAGTTTGCATTACAATTTTTCTTTCAATCATCTGTCTTTATCTTCTGGCCTTTAATTAATGCAGATATCATTCACAACCTCTGTTGCACAAAATATATAATGAATGTTCTAAACTGATTGTAAATGCAGTAATCAGTTATTTTAGTCACACTTCGACAGCCCATCAATCTATGAGTATTAAACTTCCAACACTTCCTCTGTACTTCATATGCAATATAAATACAGACTTGTCACATATTGGTGACCGCCTGTCAAAAGTCATAATAACCTCTATTTACAGTGTAGACTGCTGCGAGGCGTACTGGAAGAGATTCATTTGGGTTCCTGAAGGTGTTCACTGGTATATCGAGCCACGCCAACTCTAGTGGTGTGGCTAGCTGTGTTAGATTAAGCGGGTGAGGATCCATGCTATGATTCTCTCAATTGAAATGGCCCCTTAAATTCTCCATTGGGCTAAAGTCAGGTAAGTTCGCTTGGGTAAACTCATTCTGGTGCTCTCAGAATCACACAACTGCACTGCCAGGTATCAAATTTCAGCCTTCGTCACCGATGAACAGAAGTCATATCTGCATGAACAAGGTGCCTACTTTGGAAGCCCAAACACAGCAATGTTCGCTGAACAGTAGTTCGGGAGACACCGCTGGTTCATCTGGGCTGTCAGTTGCTCAATAGTAGCATGTCCATTGTCCCAAACGCATCTCCGCAGCACATTTGTCATCTATGGCATCTGTCATTCACATATGTCATATATGGCAGGTAGTACAGCCCATTAGCCACGTCGCTGATTTTTTTATAATCTCATTTTTCCATGCACGGTATACTTTACAACTGCGGCCTGCGAACAGTTCATAAACTTGTGGTTTCAGAAATACTTCCCTCTTTGGTTCAAAAGCCAATGGCATAATATTTTTGGACATCAGATAAATGGTTCCGTGTCTGAATTATGGCAGTGATTACAATATTTTTCGAAGAACTCACACACCATTTATATACGCTCAACTACATTTGTTCCTAACTGTGATTGGTTATTTAACAGGGAAATTAAGTGGTGGTCACATTAACGTAACTAGATCATGTATATATGCATGCTCAGGCATACGAAGTCAAGTCTATTTAATAATATATATTTAGATTAAGTGTTCAGAAAGAGAGAGCTTTTATTGTTTCTTATGAATTCTATGTCCTTTGTAAATAAACAAAAAAACAATATTTTTAAGTAAAAATATTATTAAAATTAAAATAAAAATACATAAATATATTTTTATTTTTTCATTTAAAACAGCTACAATTTATTCACTAACTTTAATTATTAGTGACAAATCATGTTTTTAAGAGCTTTGTTCTTGTAACACTCTTATAAAACTCCCAAAAATAAAATCAACTGTTATAATTTCAGTCATAGGTAGTAATATGTTATTTAAATATATAACTTTTATCCATATTTTTGTTATATTTTAATTTGGAAATATGTTGAAAAATCAACAGTAAGAATCAAAGGATCCCGGTTTGAAATTTTAAGGTAATAATAATTTCAGTTTAAGTTATTCTAGAATGTGTTAATATACCTATTTTTATTTATTTTAAGCTGAAATAAACAGGAATATTTATCATAATGCAGTACTACTTTTACAAACTAAAATTTTTATCGTTTATAAAACTAACGATAAATGTATCATAGATACACAAAAATCGTTTATCAAAACGTACAGTAAAAATTGCGATAAAGTACCAAGGAAGTAAATTAAGGCACGTTGAAGTAATAGACAAACATAATAGATTTAGTAAATTTTAATATTTTAAATGGTACTCAAAAAATATTACTTTATGGCATCTATTACGAAGCAAAATAATTAATTATAATTTCAAAGCAGATAATGAATAAGAAAATGTAATTTTCATCTCTTTCAAATTCCCAAACTTTTAAGTACATTTTTCATTTGAATGAAAATGCACCTATTTTTCGAAAAAGTTTTTTAAAAAAAAGGGGAAAAGAAACATGTATTTTATGCGTGTTTTATATAATTAATATAACAATAATAATTATAATTATTAATAGCTCTATAGTACTGTCTAGCACATATTACAATCATTGAATCTTTTCGTTTTCACTCCATTGTGACATACCCAACGATTTAAGGTTGCAATAAAGCATTTTTACGCCCACCGCGTAATGATCTTCGTAGGAAATTTTTCGTAGATAGGGAGCCGTATTCATGTGTGGCAAAGGAGAAAACTGTGTAACTTCCACTACGACAGCAAAGTAAATAGAATACAGAAGATCAAAATTGATTTCTCGTTGTTCATCAGTGGCTGAGATCAAACCTGGCATCTTTCCTTCAGAAGAATGTTAGACTATCATTATTGTCCCTAAACACTTACTTATCATAAATGATATATATATTAAGTACTCCAAGACTCCAGAAAATTTTTCCTTGAAAATTTATAATATTATTAAAGCATATATTGGGTATGCTAACATTTTTATTACGTTTAAACACTGAATTAATTCCTTGACTTCTAACACTTGATTATTCTTTTAGTTTCCAGAAGGTTATAAGCACCTAATATTGTCAATTTACAATATTATTACTTACTGATGATAATTCTTTAAAAAACATAAAATTAAGCCATTACACCTTATTAGAAAAGAAAACTTCAGTCTCTATGGCATCATAAAAGAACGACTGGAATTAATACTACTGATTTATTAAAATTGGCATCCAACTTTGTACAAATAATATATTTATGCACCTGAGACAGGTTGCTTGCATAATGATAGGAATCAAACCTATATAATTATGCTTAAGCATTTATTTAGTATTTTGATATTCCTTATTATCTAGCATTGCTTTTCAATCTTGATATTAGTCTGAGATCATTTCAGCAGCACTTTAATGCACAAAATATGTATAAAATTTACTATATTGCACACAAATAGAGATTATTTTATGTATTGAATTATCTGTATTATTTATTCTACTGAGCCCAAATTAATATGCATACAATTATAGTTAAATCTGAGTTCAATATTTGAATGACAATTGAATTATTAGTTGAATGGGTTTGGCTTTACTTTTATTTGGACTTTGGCACTTTTGAATATACAGTAAATATTCTTTTTTGTATAAATATATAATTTTACCCGTAAGGATATGAAAGTAAAGACTTTATCAAATTAAAAATTGCTTTGTTTTGCTGGTAGTACAGTTAAAAACCTAGCATAATTAGGTAAAATTGAGTATTTCATTCTATTTTGCAATTTTTTTCTGACCACATAAATAGAGTTAGTATTACGTTAAATTTATCGGGGTTTTTTCCTGACTAAGTAAAAAATATATGGGCTTACAAGCGTTCTCAGCTATGGTGTGTTTTTCATTCTTTAGGATTTTTTTTCCTTATTTATGAATATTCACCTTATTAGAAAAGTAGACAGAAAATTTTATTTTAAATTGTAAAAATTTAGTACTTAATTAGTATAAAAGGTTTCCCTTTCAACTTTAATTTTCGATTTTACTTTCTCTTCTGCAGTACTGAACGGGAAAAGTTTGCCTTAATCCTCCATTTCATCTATATATATATATATATATATATATATATATATATATATATAATATGTATGTATGTATATACACTAAACTGTGGAAAAAAATAAGTTATTAACTGCAATATCATTTTTATTACATGTGTCTTCAAATTAAATGCAAGTAAACGGTTATTTTACTATGAATTCACCATTCTTACCATAGATAATCACATTATATTTTAGAAGAACATAAAATATAACAATGTAATAAGTTTAAATTTAATACTCAATTTGCAAGATTTTATGAATTCAGTCATCAATGTCACAAAGAAGTCAATCTACAAAAAATTTCAGTCATCGGAAATAATTGTTTTAAAGCTTGTAAGTAACTGAAATTTGCCTGATTTTCCATTGTTATAATGCATGCTTATACAAGCATGCATTATAACAATGGATTATTTTGCTTTACCAAAACATTCAAGCTTCATTAAAAATATTTATTTTCTTCGAAATAAATTATTTTAAAACATTCAATACTATTTGATAAATTTTCTTCCCATTTATATATTTTACGTATTCTAAAAGCATATTATTGAAATTATGTGTCACGAGTATTTAAATTTAACTTATCCTTTTAATAAAACAGATCATAAATTTTAACTTTAAATTTTATTAAAAATATATGCAATTTAAAATACAAAAATTTAAAGCAAGTAATATGCATGATATCATGAATCTCTTAATAATATTTTGTTGAAGCAAACATCATAAAAAATAATTATTCTATGTACCTATGGGGATATTTTAACAATTTTAGATAAATATTTTAGATAACATTTTATGACAGTTTTTTATTAAATATTAATTTATAATATTAAGCATATGTGTGTGTGTGTGTGTGTGTGTGTGTGTGTGTGTGTGTGTGTGTGTGTGTGTGTGTGTGTGTGTGTGTGTGTGTGTGTGTGTGTGTGTGTGTGTGTGTGTGTGTGTGTGTGTGTGTGTGTGTGTGTGTGTGTGTGTGTGTGTGCGTGCGTGTGTGTGTGTGTGTGTGTGTGTGTGTGTGTGTGTGTGTGTGTTATATGTATATTCTAATCAAAATTATGAATGTTTTAAAAATTTCTGGAATATATATATTGGAAAATATATATTGGAAAAACCCGAATCTTTGTATTAATAAATTAATTAGTAATTGATCGAGTTTTAGTTCTCAATTATAATTATTAATACTACTTATTAAAATATTTAATAAGTAGTTGTAAATTAACCAACAGAACGTAATTAATTCTCATACTTAACAATTTGTTTGTAACATATACAGGTTTTCATCATTTTTTTAACTCTTCAGTTTAGCTCAGGCCATTAGTTAAACATAATTTTGAAATATTTATGTGCCTAATGCCTTTTAGATGAGTTTTTGTTCTCTTTTCAAGCACTATTAGTTATTTAAGATTAAAAATTATTTCACTTAAGAACAATTAAATCATTTTTAGTTTTTCCTTAAAATGCTTAGGAAGATAATAAATGATTGAGATATGAATATTATTTAACATCAATAAGCTACTACATTTTTGTTATGTAGGTCTATTATTTGAGTCATTTATAACAAAATCTCTCAAAAAAGCTTAAGAGATTCCTTTTTGATCCAGAAAATGCTTGTTTTTAAATTAAAGTATATGTAAATCAAATAAAAAATTTTTCTTAGTTGTGAGTAAATAACATTTTATTTCATTTTATAGTGATTGCTCAAAACATTAGCTTGACTCTTTTTATTCAAACGAAATGAATTATTAATGAAAAGCAATTAATTTGCTTTTTAATCATTTTAATTGCTTTTTTTATATAGAAAACATATTTTTTATTTTTAATTTTGCGTAAATGAAGTATTATAATTAATGACGAAAACGAGCTGCGCTCTAAGTCTCTTTAAAAATACTTTGGTTTAATCCTTAATAATATTTCATTTCTCCATTTTAAATAGAATATTAACACAGTTTTTTTCAATCGACATGTAATTAAATTCTTTTATCTATGTTAATATAAAAAGATTTTTTTTCAAATTATCATGCACAAAAAGAGTTAGTTTTTATTTGATATTTTTACAAAAAAAATTTAATTTATTTTATTTTCATTGTTGGAATGCAGTAAAAATAAGTTATGAATTTAGTTTTTGTGAGTAAAATCCTTTAAATAGCATGACTTAACTCATATTAATTTTGGAAGAAATAATATTATTTCTTTTCATATTAAATGACCATATTTATTCTAAATATTCATTTTCATTTTAAAAGACACAACTCTGGAAACTTGAAAGAAATTTATCCTGTTAGTTATTTTGTATTTATCGTGTTATCCTGCAATTCATCAGGAATAATTTTATTTTAACTATTAGATAAATCTTTTTATCTTTGTTTAATTTTCTTCTTAAACAAAGTGATATATTAATATAAAATGTGGAATAAAAAAGCAAAATTGATCAAAAGAAAATCGTTGCTCAATTCGGTAAAGAATACACTCACAGCCTATATGAAATGAAGGAATGCATGTTGTAGAAGCACACAAGCTCTTAAAATGCTCAAATTATAAATTCAGTGAAGTGTTATAGGTCAGATGAATTGTTAAAAAATCGGTGTTGTGTAGTAAGTGCGACAAGCAATGTTATTGGGTTACGTTATAATTATTAATAAACGTGTTACATTATAAAGGCTATAAAGTACACAAGTGTATGTACGCTCATCAATTCAGAGTACAAGTATATTAATAAAAAAATTTGCTGCTGCCAACAGGCAATCAGAAAAAGTCATCTAATGGTGCCCTGTACATTGAAAGAAGATAGAGGTGAAACTAGAATAGATAAGAAAAATTGAGGGTTTCCTTTAGCATATCCGAAAATCTTTCAACCGTCAATCAGTAAAATTCCTGCATAGTCGGTACACATATTTCCTTCCATCCTAAATTACAAGTTAAGTTAATAACATGATAAAGAGACAATTTTTAAACTACAGGATTAGCTAATCGAAAGCTCAACATTGTTAGCTGACAAGGTAAACGATGACGGATAATTTCTACATTGTCCTATGGATGAGAAAATCTTTCAGGGAAAAAATCACGATATATACTCAATAGATTAATTAAACTTGGTACATTGCGTTTTGCTTAAACTTAAATTTTTCACATTCGTGATCTATTTTTACACTTATGATTGCCATGCATTGTTAATTCCAGCAAAAATTATTTTTGTAGCTACTTGGAAGGCAAAAACTTTGCTCTGCAATAATGAGACTGAGTTTTGCCTTTGTATAGATTTAGTTTTACGAGTGAATCCTTAGGTAACATTATTTGAAAAATAGATTAGGATAATTATCCTTTCAATATTCTTAGAGGAGTTCTTTCAAGAGTGCAGAACGTCTGTTGGGGAGGGGCAATTGAATTTTCAAGATTTCCTCCTTTGTAGCTTGTGAATAAGACGCATTATCTACGAAATGTCCTCCTGAAGACAATTCATGCGATAGATATTAAAATGCCTTACTACAGTCTTGGGTCATTAGACTGTGTATTATGCTGTACTAAAGTAGCTCCATTTAAGGCAGTATCCTTTAGATTTCCACATCTTCTAAGTAGGCTCAGTTACAAATATCTATTTCTGTCACGAATTCCATTTGCTTTGGTCGCGCAAATTTATAGATGCTGGCTTGTTATAAATCTTCTTAATAACACTATATTATTCCATGATAAAATTACCCTTCGCGCTACAATTGTTGTCATAGATGTTATGGAGAGTAAAAGAAAATTCCAAGAAATCTAATTCCTAATGAATATTATTATCATGCCCTTTGTCATAGTCATGAGACACTTGACAAATAACAGCACACTAACCAGAAACCTTCAACTGTGATTATCTTTACAAATGGAATGAGCTATGATGTTTCATCAGATACTTAATGATTTCATCTTTAGTAAAGACCGTCATGGGAAATTTTACAGATTGCATAACAGTATTCAAATTTCGTACAAAAAATTTATTTTTTTTTTAATTTCAGATGGCTAACCTAAGCTTATATATCTTTCTTCCAGATGTTCAAAAAATATTTTTTTATCAAATATGCTATTATCATTTTTAGCCTTTATGATCTCCATTTTTCTCGTATTTTAAAATCATGGTGTCCGCATGTAATTAATTAAATATATGCACCACGAAATTTTTAGCAAAAGAATCAAAATATTCCAATCAGCTTTTACTTCCCTCCCTAATCAGTTAAACTATTTATTCAGTTATCTGCTTATCATGAATATGCCGGAAGTACACTAGTGTGCACAACTTAAACAATGTAAATTTTAAGAATACCGCCATGAAATTACATAAAGGCATTCATGTGATCTGTACAATGAACAAGAAATGCAATAGAAAGGTCATGCACATGCAAATATCAGGAACAAAGAGTCACAGGCAATGTGAGCCTACTCAAAATGCGGTGTGGTTGGTTTGTGCAGTTCAAGACTATATTAAAAGAAAGGATGAAGACGCAAATAAAGATATTCGCTGTAAATGCAAGTGAATTCTTTTACAAAATATAGTTAGAAAAAATCTCCTGGATGACTTCACTGGAAGAATAATCAGAAATCCAGAAGAGGCGAGTAGTGTGATATGTGTAAAGGAAGAGTTTGCAATAACCAAAAATGTTTTTTCATACTCTTGGGAAGCCTTCTAAGCCCTAGGTAGAGCTGTCATAAGCGTTGGTGGTCACCGCGCGGAAGACAACTATAACTGATGACCGATATATCATCCTAACAGTTAAAACGAATCCAAAATCAATTAGCAAGCACTACTGCTTAGCAACAGTGTACATAAAATGAGAAGTGCCACGGCTTATATTGTAATGACAATTTCATTATGGTCGCCTGTTCATTCTATGTCTTAAGTATCCCTTCGAAAGCTGGCCACCAGCAACTTCGTTTAGAGAAGTGAACGAAGTGCAAAAACTGGATACATTATTCATTGAGCCGTGTCCTCTTAAGGGATGAAAGACGTTTCAGTTTCACAAATGTTTTTTAAGGCTAGTTTATTTCAAAATAGTTCTGAACGAGGTTTCATTACAAAACTGTCATGGAAAGAGACATTTACGTTGGTCCATGTGTTAAGGCCTGAATTCCATATTTCCAAAAGAGGTTATGTAACAAGAGATTGTTATTGTGAGGTGATCCTTCTTCATGTGTGTTTGTTTCCAGGTGCCATTGGAGCAGATATAGCTTTTATCGATGACTAAACATGGCCACATATGACTCTTGCTGTTCAGCAGCAAATGGAAGATTGTGATATCACTTGAATGGATTGGTCAGAGTACTTTCTTCATAGAAATCCAGTAGAATATGTGCGAGGTTTTGATGAAATACCTTGCAGTACGATTACTTCCTCTGGGGAACTCCAACAAATAGATGCTGATTAAGGAATTGACACTCCTACCTCAAGAACTTTTTGACAATCTAGTAGTGATTATGAAAAGATGGTTAAAAGCAACCTTTTCAGAAAAGGGAAGACATATACTATACTAAGAAACATATTCTTGTTATTTTTCCAAGTCGATAGACAATAATATGCAACGATACTTTGAGTCCAATGACATCGGTTTTGTTTAATACATTCAGTATATGAATATGATTGTAGTCATTTTTAAGCAGCCACATTTTAGTCGTACAAAATATGGTCACTTAGTTCTGAATTTCATGTCTCATTGATGATTTTCTCTAAAGTTATGGTAAAGAACAACTGTTGCTTAAGTTTTGCACACTTATCTATATAAGTAATAAGCACAAAGTTATGTAGATTAATGTATGTTATCAATATGTAAATTCTTTATATTCATTAAGTAAGGTGGAATATGAAGAAAATTTCTCTGAAAAATTTAATTTAGTCTAAATATTTTTGTGTATTGATTGTTTTTTGAAGTATTATAATCTTAATCCTTTTTGATACTATCCGCAATTAATGAAATAAATTTCTTATATATATATGTGATTAGAGACATATTTTTTATTTTTATAAATCTTCATATATTAATTTGCATTTCTTTTCATCTTTGCCAACATTAATTCCCTAGTAAGTCATTTTGCTAGTTATACGATGAAAAAATTATTGCACAAAATTAACATCTTACTTTCGTCTCAACTTTTGCTGCAGAAGTAAAAGATTTCTAAGGAACAAATAATATCAGTAGTAATTTTCAAATTCAGTTGGTTATTAATAATTGAAATTAAAAAATTAGATGTTATTTATATTAGTCTACCAAAACTAAAAAGACGAGAAATCAATAATCATTGTCAAACTGTTACTATACATAAGATAAGGGAAAAATTGAGGACCATAAAATTTTAGTGGCATTCTATTCATTCTACTGTATTGTTATAAATAAACAAGAAAGTTATTAGTGATTTTTCTTTGTTTTTAATGTGTAAAAAATGTTTTACTGATGAAATCAATTTAGTAAATAGTTCAGGACGTTGACACTAGAAACATCTATAATATTTAATTAAGGTTATTTAATATTATTGATTGAAAATAATTTATCAAAAACTGATTGAAGTAAAATTTTCCAGAATTTTATTAATTTTGTACAGATAATTGCAAATGTTTTAAATATAAGCCTCATTTTCATTCATTAGGAAGTATATTCAACTAGCTTATCACTCTAAAATTGGTCAAAATTATCACTGAAAAATGCACTGAAATATTCCTTTGATGTTATTGCCTTATTTATACATGAAATTTCCTTATGCATAATATACATATTTTCAAGAAATAGATATTTTTATTAAATAGTTACAACATAAACGTGATGCTAAATTTTAAGAAGTGAAAGCTAAAATAAATTTAAATAATAGTTCATGTCCTAATAAAGTCACTATTTTTGCAATTCAAATTTTATTTTATTCCATTTTAATATATTCTATACTTAATTCATAATTCGGCTTAGAAGTATTTTTTATTGAAAAATATTAAATTACAGTGATAAACATTGAATTTAGGAATTTATAACCATAATATATAAATATATGATATAGTTAAAGTATTTTAATTTCTTTCCAACTATAAAATATTTCGCAAGCCCATTAATATTGAGAAATGAGTAATCAAAGTTATTAATCTTAAATTTTTGTTGTCACTATCTTTTATCACCACTATAAATATATATTCTATATATTACAAATTCTACATGTACATATATATACAAATTCTAATGAAAAATTAATTTGTCGACTTAAAGCTTTTCTATGAAAAATATTTGTCTTCTTCTTACTGATTGAATTTTTTATGCCTACTAATTATTCAGAATGAATATTTTCCAAAAAATCACAATAAGATATAAATTACATTAACACGCTTCCTAAATAAGTGTCCACATAAATACTTTCGTAAGAAAACAGGAAACAAACGTCACGTAAAGCATTGGTGCTTGACTATTTGATTTGCGGTCTGCATTCTTGCTAATCCCTTAGGTGGCATTAGACAATTCCAGTTCATCCCAGAGGTATTTTTAACTCCACAGTCCAAACATAAGACCATTGATAGGGCAAAGTACTGAAAACCCCGAATTATTTTCTTAGTTTTTAGTCTTGTTTAGGTAACATTCCATGCTGTCAGAAAACCCAAAGGGAGAGGCTTGAAAGACCCTTTATAAATAACTGTTGTAAAAGTTCTTTCAGATTTTCTACTCCTTATAAACAAAACTCCCATCAATTGGAAAAGTGTTTTGTACTGTAGAAAATCGAATACAAAATTTTCTGCTGGTAAAAGGAGATTAATTAAATCTTTTTATGTGCTAACTTATCATGAACGTTTTATGGAAATAGTAGATGATGTTAGTTATATATAATGTGAGAAAAATTTTACCATTTTTATTGAAATTCTCATAATTTATTTGAATCTATCAGTATCATGAGAGTCTTTTCATCGCATAAATTTTGGATACACAAGGAAGTTATAGTTTTCTTTCCTAAATAATCTTAAAATATATTTTTAGATACAAATTTAAAATATATTTAATAGTTTTTCATTAACACTGCAACAAATATACCCAGTTAATTTCAGTAATGAAAATTATCATTTTTATTGACATTATAAATATTGAAAAAGTATTGCACTTTTAAAACGTTCATTATTATTAGACAAAAAATGGGAAATTAAACTATAAAGCATTTTGATTTTATAAATTTTCTGAACACTTTTGAATTAATTAATTTAAATTAAACCAAAAATCATGTGCAATTTTATTTTATAAATTATACAGAAATAGCACAAAAAAAGTTTAAATATTTTGTGAATAATGTAGAGTTTGTCATTACGCAACAAATTAAGCAAATAAATTTAGAGAAAAGCCAAAATAAATTTTTGGAACATTAAAATAGGCCTTACGACTTCATAGCGAGAATAGCTTTGTACCTATTTCTAAAAACTTAACGATTGGCAATAAAGAAAGAAAATTTTTACAGAAAAGAAAATTTGTACTAAGCACTTTTTTATCACATTTACTATTATTTTTGGGCATTCAATTTACTACAAGCACTTATATTTTCACCAACATATGATAAATGTTCTGTTTTGGTTTTAAATTTTAAAAAAAAGACTACGGAATTATATGGGAAAAAATGGTTGAGCATTCTCTTTGCCGGAAGACGTTAGTTTTATTTTGAAACATTCCACAGACATTGGTATCTTATGCATCTTGCTTTAGATACTTTTTGCTTTTCAGCAAAATAATACTTATATTGGAATCTCACTTTCATTTCTAATTTATCTTTCATGCATACTTACATTACAATTATACACATACCATGTGTGTGTGTGTGAAAATGTTAAAAAAAACTCTCTTTGAGACGAAAAGGTATATTTTATAAAATAAATATTATCATACTACATGAAAACTGTTGGAGAAAACAATTCAAAAATAAATAATAGTGGAGGTTTGATAGATGGTTGTAAATTAATTCAAAGATGAAAAAAAAAGCTTCAAACTGCATTTAAAGGTATTCAGATACAACTACAATCTGATTAGTCAGGTAGCAAAAATAACGGTAATTATTTTTGACGATAGAATTTTTTCATTCAAAAAACAGTGGCTCAAATTTCCTAAAGGTCACGTTTTTTATTTACTTGCTGGTTATTATTCTGAATAAACTGAAATAGAAAGTAGATTTTTCATCAAACAAAAGATGGTCAATTCAAGAAAGGAAATAAGAGCTCACCACTACGCTCTTCCGTTATATGATAACGTCATTCGATACCCAATATGTTGAACAAGTCGAAATGGATGTTGCGCTTTTGCATGTGATTGATCTGAATTACTGCTTGGGGATTTTCCAGATTTCTTCCCTTGCGACAATCGAATACTGACCTCTATCTGTGAAACGTTCTACCAAAAGGCAAATTACAAGGTAGACATTAAAATACCTTACAAAACCCTTCGGACTTTAGGCTGTCTTCGATGCGGTACCAAAAGAAAGGAACGAAAACATATTTCGTAAGGCAGTCTAATTTTTATAAAAAAAATTTTATGCAGAAATTAACATTTATAAATATATGAAACAAATTAACAAATCTAAGGTGAAATTCTTCTTTTATCTAATCTCCAATCCCTCTTTTTTTTATTTACCTTCATTTTTTATCTTTTTAAGTATAAAAATTATGTATTTCTACATCCAAGCTTTACGTTTTTATTTTCACTCTCTTAATATTTAAGTTTTTTCCTTGTGTAAATCAATTCAAATCTTTTCATTTTAAACAAATTTTAAAAAATGCATATATTGAGGCTTAAAATTACTAATATTAAAGCAGAAATTTCGCAAATTAATTATAAATTTTTCTTCAATGCCTAACAATAGAGGCTGAAATAATTGTTCAACACTGAGTATCTCACTTTTCCTCAATTCGTATCATTTCTTACTGAATTTCACAGGGTTCTTAATTTTTTCAGGATGTTTTGCTGTATGAAAATAAAAAAGAAATCTATGGTAAAATTTTATTATTATATATCAATACATTTGCTCTTTCCAGTATCCTTCATTTTCTAATTTAAAAGTTTAAAATCATATATATCTAAAGGATTTAAATTTCTATAATTTTTTCTCATTCTTTTGAGAATGTTGTATCTTAATGTTTTTATCATTAGAAAAATTCATAGTACTAAATTTGTGTGAATTCATATTTGTTACCTTCTATTTCATTACGTCTTTGTGATTTTCCAAACAAGATTTCCAGATCCATTTATTTGATATTTCTGTTTGATGTTAAAAAACATTTAGTAAAAGTGAGCCAATAATGTCGATGAAATTTATGTTCTATATTGTCAATGAAATTGTCCCATTAATTTTTTTTTTACCTATATTAAAAGCGAATGATTTATACACTACTTTTATATGTCCATTAAAATTGCTACACCAAGAAGATGACATGCTACAGACGTGAAATTTATACGAAAGGAAGAAGATACTGTGATATGCAAATGATTAGCTTTTCAGCGCATTCAAACAAAGCAGGCGCCAATAGCGACACCAACATTGTGTTTAAATGAGGAAATTGTTCAGCCGGTTCCTCATACACAAATTGCATTTGAACGTTGTTGCCTGGTGAAAAGTTGTTGTGATGACTCGTGTAAGAAGGAGAAATGTGTAGCAGCACGTTTCTGACTTTGATAAAGGTCGAACTGTAGCGTACCGGGATTGCGGTTTATCTTATCGAAGTATTGCTACTCGCGTCGGTCGAGATCCTATGACTGTTAGCAGAATATGGAATCTATGGGTTCAGGACGGTAATACGGAACGCCATGCGGGATCTCAACGGCCACCTATCACAAGTAGCCGAGAAGACAGGCATATTATCCGCATGACTGTAATGGATCGCGCAACCACGTCACGAGCCATGAGTCAAGAAACGGGGTCGTTTAGAAGACAACAAGTGTCTGCACGAACAGTTCGACGACGTTTGCCGACGCATGAACTCTCAGCTCGGAGACCATGGCTGCGGCTTCCCTTGACGCTGCGTCATAGACAAGAGCGCCTTCAATGGTGTGATCAACGACGAACCTGGGCGCACGAATGGCGAGACTTCATCTTTTCAGATGAATCCAGGCTCTGTGTACAGCATCATGACGGTCGCATCCGTGTTTGGCGGCATCGTGGTGAACACACACTGGCAGCGTGCATTCGTCATCGTCATACTGGCCCATTACCTGGCGTGATGGTATTGGATGCCATTGTAAACACGCCTCGGTCACCTCTTGTTCGCATTGAAGGTGTTTTGAACAGTGCACGTTACATTTCTGGTGTGTTACGATCCGTGGCTCTACCCTTTATTCGAGCCCTGCGAAACCCTACGTTTCAGCAGGATAATGCCTAACCGCATGTTGCCGGTATTGTACGGACCTTCCTTGATACGGAACATGTTCGGCTGTTGCCCTGGCCAGCACGTTCTCCAGATCTTTCACCAATAGAAAACGTCTGGTCAATGGTTGCCGAGCGACTGGCTCGTCACCAAACGCCAGTCACTACGGTTGATGAACTGTGGCATCGTGTTGAAGCTGCATGGGCATCTGTACCTGTACATGCAATCCAATCTCTGTTTGACTCAATACCTAGGCGTATAACTGCTGTTATTACTGCCAAATGTGATTGTTCTGGGACTGATTTCTCAGGATCTATCCAGCCAAATTTTTTGAAAATTTAATCACTTGTTATTTCTAGTATAATATATTTGTCCTATAAATATCATTTTGTTATCTATATTTCTTCCTGGTGTAGCAATTTTAATGGCCAGTAGTGTAAATATCATGACAATAAGAATTTTGTGATAAATAATTGAACTAAGCCCAATATTAATAATTTAAAATACCATTATCTATTATTTTTAGCTAAAATTTAATTATATTATTTTAATTTACTTAACTAATTATTCTTACCTCTTTTTAAGTATGATTTACATCATTATTTTAGAGATTAATAATCTATCCCTGCAGTTAACATCTTACTCAACTGGTAATTTAAAATAGAATCATCCACAACATTGTATCTAAAATATAACATTAAATATATTAGCATAATGTAACAACATTTAAAACAACATATTTAAAAAAAATCAATATTTCAAAAAAAAATTCTATGTTCTAAATGTCATTTTTCAAAATATCTAGATCACAGTCTCAATATTTTGTAATTCTATTCAAATTCACGATGATATCTTTCATGGTTTCATATCATTTAACAAAGAATATTTTTTATCTCAGATCAAAGATTCATGACTATAATATTTAGAAAGATTTTTATATAATTTGTATTACCTCTCTCTTTGAGTAGTAAACAAATTAATTTATTTAGCTAACTCAACTACTCCAAGAGTTATGAAAATCTTTTCAAAAGAATATTGTAAAAATATTTAAATATATTAGTATCATTCTATAGCTCATATATAAATCAGCTAATTTCCTTGATATCTAGTTTAATTTTTTTAACAATAGTTGAAAAATCTATTTTCTATAATGTCATAACATTGAGTAATTTGTCCTTGTAAAAATTATAAAATTTTATAATAACTAACCACACAATGCTAGGTCATTATGAAAAATAGCTATTTTTAACTAAATATTGCTTAAAAATAAAATAAAATCTGGTAGAATAGTAGCTTTTATTGATTGTAATATTTTTGTAAAATCGTAAACTTTTTAATTATTTTTAATATTTAACATATCAATTTTTCCTTTCAAAATTGATTGCAATATTGAAATAACCCTGATTTATTACTAGATTAATTTCATATGTTTCTGTTTCTCATAGTTTGTTTTGATATCAGTGAAAATGTTTTGAGAAAAAGTACCACTTTTACACAGTTTTGCATCATTTATACTTTTTCTAAGCACTGCTTTCACTCAATTACATTGACAACTAATTATGCTTCAGTATGTTCACCCAAATTTCTCCCTATTATGTACCCAAATCAACACAAATATCTGTATATATTCTTTGTCTAGGCTTTTTCATCTTCATATAATATTTATTATCAATATTTAAACATTACATGGTAATGTTTGTATAATCTTTCCTCATATTTATGGTCTCTTACAATTTTCTTTTATATATTTAAACATTTCTGTACAAACGTACGTATTTGCTTTATATGGTTTTAAAAATATTGATTATCATTCAATTTTCAAAAACAATTTTTAAAAAATAACTTTCACTTCCTTAACAATTTGTCCATGAAAGCTTTTGTTCTCCTAAATTTTTTTTTTTTTTTTTTTTTTTTTTTTTTTTTTTTTTTCAAAACATTTTAAGCAATTTTAAAAATATTTCTCTTTTTCTTTTTCTTCGTAACCAAACTAATAACATTCCAGTAATTATGTTTTCCTTAAATTACAATAATGCAAGTAATGATATCAAAGTGATTTGTATTCTAATGATTTAATGCTATTTTAGGATTACCATTACTTAAAGATATTCTCTTTTTTTCTTATTTTTCCTGTCATTGCAATCTTCTCTATTGAATGCATTAATTTTAATATCTAAGAAATTTTGAAACATTTTACCTTGAAAATTTTTATAGAAATATTAAACATTGCACTTAATTAGAAGCTTAAGTTTCTGTTTTCTTAATTTAAGAATAAAATAAATTTCGTACTTAATAAGATAAAATAATTGTAAGCCTTTATTTTCTCTATTCCATGAGTTTTTCTAATTAGTTAATAAAATTTAATGTTCAAGTTACTACATGAATATGAATATTACACAAAAAAATTCAATGCTACTAAATTATTTGTAGAATGAAACAATTTCTCTTTCAGTGATCTAAGTTCTCTTTCTTAATGATAGCATAATGTACTTCATAAATAGACTAAAAAGGATAAAATGTTATTCAATGACGCAGATAAAATTGCTGTCAATTGATTTCCTTGTACTCTGATGATTTCTTGAAGATGTACATTTCATTTTCTGTAATGGTAAGGCATTGCCAGCGTGCGTGCTTTTCTTTCGGAGGAAATAACGAGAAAATATGCTTTCTTTTATCTTTAGTTTCCTCTCCTCTACTTTTATTCGATTTTGTATTACTTTTCTAAGTAAAATCTCTATTGATTTCTTCAGGATAGCGGCCACTCCAAAAAAAATTGGTATGCTTTAAATATATTTTATTTGTTTAACTAACCTTCTTGCTCTTATTATTATAGTTATATGAATTCATGACATCCACTAATTTTTACATCTGTTTAATTGTTAATTTTTAGTAAATATGTTTGAAATAATAACGAAAGGGTACGAAAAATTAGCAATAATATTATACATCTTTATGATTAAACAAATGTGCATAGGTATTTATGTTGGTATATATTATTATTAAAAACAATTGTTTACATTTTCAACAGAAGAGTTATATTACTTGAGAAAAACGCAATATTTAACATCTTAAATTTAATTAATATAAATATATATATATAATTGCATGTTTAGAAGTATAGACAAATATATAATTGCATATAAGTGTATTATTGAACTCAAAATTTATTAACATAAAGCTTATGTTTCATTTTGTGTTCAATATTTGTTAATAATTCTATGAAATTTGGATCAATTGGAATGTCGGTTTCCAATGTCAAACTTATTCAGCTGTATATATGACAATAAATTAAGAAAGTTTAGAACAATTATATAATTAAGAAATGAATTCTGAAAATAAATCAAATGCAAAAAATATAGTTAGTAACAATCTGTCCATTTCTGTAAAATTCATGAAAAAGTCCAATGTTCAATCAAAAAGTAGTTATTCATTTACATTATTGTTCATGATTGAGGCATAACACTTAAAAAAAATTTAATTTGTAGGTTTCACATATTTTATAATATATATTGTAATAATTTTTAAATTTGTATCGTACGTAAATGTGTACAAAATATGTGGTGGATTATCAAATATATATTTTCATAAATTCACTGTGATTATGATAAAAATGAATTTTATTTTTAGTATCATTAAGAAACTTACTCCATAAACGTAGCAAATTTTTATCTTAATGATTCTATTTATTAAATTAATTTTACAATAACAAAATAAATTGTAAAATTTAACTAAGTGTATAATTTATAGAAAATTAAAATTCAGATTAATTAAAATAAAAGTATTCCAAAGAAACATTTCTGTAAATAATTTGCATTAGTTATAGAATGAAGAATTCGCTGTCTGAAAATGAAAGAAATTACCATCTTTTTGTTGAAATGTAATTGTATTTCAAAATTTGTTTCACTTTTGAATTCTTTTCCTTTAAATGAAAATAACAAAAATATGTAAGAGAAACTTATATATATTCCACGAAATTTCATGTATTTTATTATTTTATTAATATTTAATATGAATTAATAACAAATTTTTAAATGAATATTTTGTAAAACTTATACTTAGTTTTTCTTGCAAAGCATTTTATGTACCAAAATTTCATTGAATTATTTATTCAATGAAATTTTGGTACATAAAATGATAAAATGACAAATTTTGCACCGGAAAGCTTAATTGCAAACACAATATAATAATTAATAAGCTACTTTTAAAAAATTTCAAAAACAAATCTTAATAAATTTTGATCAAAATGCCAAAATAAAGTTTGTTTTAAATTTCTGTAAAAAAGTGCTCATTAATGTTCGTAAAAATATTATTCAGTATTCAAAAAAATGCTTTTTTATGTTTTTTTATTATTAAATGATAGTTTAAATTTCACACAAATTTCTAGGTGAGCGTTTTCAACATTTCTGTCAACGAATCAGTTACAAATAACTCAAAAACTACAATACAGTATTCCAAATAACTCTTCCGTGACACTGGTAGTAAATAAATTATTATAATCTATATTAATATTTAATTTTTAATAGAATTGAGTGATACATTTTTATTAAAGAGTTTCTTAAACATTAAATTATGTTATTACTTTTACCTCACAAAAGAAGCTTCTTTTTTGTCTTCTTCATTTATATTCCCTGCCATATTCTAAGTGTAAAATTTGGTCAGAGAAGAACATTAATATTTCGTGAAAAGTGTGCTTATTTTAACTTTTCTAGCAAAGCATTTTAAACACCAACGATTTATAGAATTATTTTCCAAATAGGAGTAACTAACTACATAATGCCATATAAAATAATATTATGCATAGCATTATGCATATTATCTTATTTCATATAATATTATGTGTGTCAGGATACAATTTAATATTTAAAAACTTACAAATTATTTTGGCACTTATCTTTATTGCTTTCATAATGAATCCTTGGTTGAAGTTTTTCATTCGTATCGTTAAGAGCTCCGTTATTGATTTTTTTATGACTTACCATTTTCTTCCATATGGTTGTACCACTTAGACACAGATGCTTGCCCCAATTAAACGATCCATTTATCCTCGATGTCTAAAACCAAACTCCGCAGTTTTCAGATTCATATTAATTCCGCAATAATCAAAGTTAAACAAGTAAAAAATTATCCTCAATTTAGTCTAAACCAATTGTGCAAAACTTCATATTTAATGTTATCTTGATAATTTTCCTGTCATTAACTAATCATCTAAAAATATTTAAATAGATATGTTTTTAAAAGTATATTATTTTTGAATGAAATTTTCTGAACATAAATGAAAAATTTTAAAATGTATATATATATATATATATATATATATATATATATATATATATATATATATATATATATATATATATATATATATATATATATATATATATATATATATATATATATATATATATTTATATATATATATATATATATATATTATATATATATATATATATATATATATATATTCAAAATAAATGCATAAACAATGTCAATGAATATAAAATTAATTAGTTGTTTAATTAGTCTAAAAATGTTAAAAGAATCAATTACATTATTGATTGTTTCTAAAATAAGCCATCCAGATATTGTACAATTTTTATATGATTTCCCATTTTATTTCAGGGATTTTTTTCAGTACCTTCGACAATGCTTCAAACTATAGAGGGAGTTAACACATTTTTAGAACGATTTCGATACCAAATTTAAAAAAAGTAAATGTTTTAGAATAAACATTTTTGGCAACATCCTTATTTGAAATAAGAAATATCGTCTGCTACTTTTAAATTTATTCTTCTTTCAAAATGTCACATATAAACATGCTGTGATCTGAAGGATATGTTTTTGAGCTTTCCGAAGATTAACGCTCTAATTCCAAAATTAAAAAACGTTGTGAAATGCATGGTATTAAAATTTCTAAGTGCAAAATAAGCAATATTATTAATCGGACAGGTAAAAACTTCCAATCATTATTTCTATATAGAAAAAAGACTCTTAACGAATATCCTTAAAAAGTACGCACTGTTTCCAATGTTTCTAAATAAACATCACTGGTAACAAGAGAAAATCCGCCTACACAGAAATAAGAATGGGTGGAAGGAAATGTTAAAATCAACTCATCGTACTATCAGGAAAAGGTTATATGCCCAATATTTATTAAAGAAATTCTCACTTCTTTATCCCAATGACTTTCAAAGAGAGAAACTTCATCAAGACAAAGCTATAAGTCATACTTCGAAAACTACCATTGCATTCCTTGAAAAAATGATGACTAGTACAGGTATTGCATGCATACATTTTCAACATATCCCTGCGAAGTCTCCTCACGTTTCACTAATGAACTATAGTGCCTTTGGTCTGTTAAAAAAGGCTCTTTCTAAACGCAAACCCACCACGATAGATGAACTCTGGAAAATAGTGGAAGATGAATGGAAAGCAATACCCCTAGAAATACTGCGAAAAGCTCTTCTATCATGGAAATCAAGATGCAGACTTATAGTCCAGAAAAAAGGCTATCAGGTCGCACATTTAAAAAAATAATCTTTACATGTTAAACATTAATTAAATGGCCCCGAAATCGTTTAAAAATATGTTAATACCCTCTGTATAAGAGATAATCATATACTTAAATAATCAAACTTAGAATAATTGCATTGTGTGCATTGATATTTTACTTTTTATATTGTGTCTACTATGATATGCAGATGATTTCCCTTCCTATAGCATTGAACCAAAAATTCATATCATACTGTTAAGCAAAAATGCAAATCCAGCGGGTGCAGATAAAAGGTAATGTATATTAAGCAAAATTATTGAACCAAAACTGTATATATATAAATGAATTAAGCAAAATGACACAAATTTTCTAAGAAAGCAGATAAATGATAGTGAGCAGAAATGTAAAGTTTTTATACAATTACAAATGAACTTTAAATGTTACATTAAGGAAAGAAAATTTCCTGTTGGATATTCGAAGATTAAAAATTTGTCTTTATTTACAAAAACGCTTAAACATTATAGTAAACAAACACATATATCGATCAAATGCCTCCCGCTAATACAATGTTATCAAATAAAATCCATGAAAAAATTGCAAGTTAAATATATATACATTAAATTTTTTCAAGGTAATTTCGACTATGAATAAAAGGAAATGAAGAAGTTTATTGTGGTTTATCTTTCATTACGCTTTGCAAAAATTGTTTAGACTTTATTCAAAAATTAACTCGAGTTTATTTTGCATTTCAATATTTACTAAAAATTTAACGGAAAATGTTTTATAAGAAAATGATTTCATCTGCAGTATTCAAATGTAGGGAAATATTTCTCTTTATAACTTTGCTGTTTACATAGGTAATTTGGTCATTTAATTTATTTTTTACATTTTAAGGAATGTTTTTATATTACATGTTTGCACTTCAGAAATAACTTTATTCCAAAACATTTTTGGCTCTAATGTTTGTTTTATTATGAAAAGTAATATGCTTGACTTATCACCAAGCTGCAGATTCACAATTTTTTCAAAAAATCTCAAACATTTCTTGTTTTGGTATCTAATTAAGAGACAGATTAATTTTGACTATTTCTAGAAAGTTTAGTGCAAACTGTTTGTTAAAGTATACTAGTTTTCTAGTTTATGCTACATAATTATCAAGTCAATAATACTACCGTTCCTACAAAACTATTTCTTGAAAACTAAGAAATATCTTAAGTTCTGCATAAAAATCTTTTGAAAATATTAAAAACAATTTACAGTAATGACTTGAAGAAGGGCTATTCGGCTGGAAAACCTTGTCTTTCTCTTCGAATTTGAATTTGCTTGCAATGAACTGAAGTGCAAGGTGCTAATTTCTATATCATACTGATAGTGTTAAATATCTGAGTAAAGTAAAGGAAACAACTTTAGAATTTCTTTCAGTTTTTCTTTCGATGCAACTTGAATGAAAATATATAAATTTTAAGATGAAAGAGAGAATTTTGCGAAGTATTTTTTTTTACTGTTTACTAGAAACATTTAATAAAAAAAGTAGCAAATATATATTAAAATTAATATTGTGGTTAAATAATCATTACCAATCGTGTTTTTTTTATTTTATATATATATATATATATATATATATATATATATATATATATATATATATATATATATATATATATATATATATATATATATATATATATATATATATATATATATATATATTGAGAAACTTTTTAATGATTCTTTAATTCTTAAATATTTGATCTTTGTCATTCATTGAGTCGCAGATAAAAAATTGGAATCTCTTTAAAATAAAACACTTATTATAACTCTCAATCATTAAAATGCCAGATTCTTCTTTATAATACGAATTACACCATTCTCATGTTTTAAAACATGAACTAAAGGTAAAACACCCCAAAAATAAGAATCATATGTTGAGTGTAATTTTTATGGTATAAAGTAAAATCGATTTTGGGAATTAAGAGATACTTTGCTATGTGCATAATAAGAATAAAACATTTTCAATTTTCCTCTGTCTTCTTGTAATGTCAAGCAATATTAAATCCCGAAATAAGTTAAAGCAGATTAATTATATGTGTTATTGAGTTCACTCATGATAATGCTCAATCTATTTTTCGTCGATAGTGATACACATAAAAATTTATACTTGAATCTCGTGCTATATATTTAGTAGTATGATGGTAACAGATTGATTAGAAATTATGACTTTGAAAGCAATTCAAAAATTGATCTTCAATACAAATTAATCACATACACCTCATTAAAAAGGTAAAAAGTACTTTAGTTTATAGGTGGAGTATTGTTAACGTCTTCTGCTTCTTTGATAATATTTAACAAGTCTTTGATCTTATTTTGAAAAACTTAAAAGCAGTTGCGAATATTTTAAACTTATGCAAACGATTCTTCATGTAATAATATTATCTAATGTTTCCTCTTTCACCTTGCTTTCATGGATTGAAAAATTTTTGTAATTTAATGACATGGTTGCCACCCAACTTTTTTAGTGGTCAGCGAGCTTGACTGCGGATAGGGAAGTCCTGGGTTCAAATCCCGGTTCGGACATGGATTTACTTTGTCTCTCTACCTATCCAGTCCTTGTCCTTTCCTTGTATGAATGGGTTGTGAATGGTTGTGATTATCCTATACACGGGTACCTATATAATGTGTGTACTGAGGAAGTAGGACTCCACACCTAAATATGGTTGAGTTGGAAAAGTGGAACAGCGCACCCCATACTGCCAGCTTAGCTGGCACACGCCAACAATAACAAATGGTTAAATATTTACCTGTTTACAACAGTTTGAAAGAATTATAGTTATAAAGATCCCGTATTTTAGTCCACGAATCAGAGTTATGAGTATAAAATGGTTTTTTATTCTAAGAAACATTTTTCTGCTGTAACAGGACAAAATAGTAATGTTAAGATAACATTTCTCCATGATAAATTACAATTAAAAACTGAAATATACCTAATAAAAATAGGATATTAGTACTACTCAGTATGAAATAATGAAACTAATTTTTAATACTATTGTGTTAACTTAGAAATTCCGTTCTAATATATTGACAGTAGGTTGTATAAATATTACAATTTGAGATAGAATCAAAAATATCCTATAGAACTAAATTTAAATGACTCCATGCCAGTGATTTTTAAGTCTATATATTCGGACCTCTTAATAATTATGAAAATTAACTACAGCGTTTTTAAATATATATCACAAAATTTCATAACAAAAATTGCTCCAAATTTTTCAATATTTGTTACTGTAGAAATTCAATCTCGCATTAATTGTTAAATTCTAAGTAACAAATACTCAGTAATTGTTAATTGTCAAAAAATTGAATATTAATCTAGATTTACAATTTATTTTAATCTTATGAAAATATGAAACAATAATTTCTTTCATTCTATTTTAAAGATAATTTAGAAAAAAATTGAGAGTTTAGCTCCTTGCTCTACAATGTTGATTTCCTTATAATTTTTTTTGCTATCAAATTATATTCTCTGGATATTACTGACAACAGTGTATTTAATTCTCTATTTTGATATGAAACTCTCTCATCTCTATTTATTTTATTTAATTACCAAAACTTTTACATCGTACAACTTGATTGATTTCAAAAAAGAATCAACAAGTGTCTCTTTCAGTTTTTATCTAAATTATTTATTCTGTATTATTATAACCTTAGAAAATGCTTTTGTAATATTGTCCTTAAAACAAATTTGCGCTTTTTTTACGCATGAACTAACAAGAAAACTGAGTCTAATTTTCAATTCTAGAAAACACTTGAAACTAAATTCAAATCATGTAGTCAATAATGTTATCATTTTACTACATTTCAAAATTTAATACTAAGCTAATTAAGCAACTTTTATTTAATATATGTTGAAATTAGTTTGCAGGAAGATAAATAGGGAATTATATTTAGTAGAATCTTAGTTTTAAAAAGTGCAAAAATTATTTAAGTTACTTTAATAATTAAAAATCGATTTTCAAAGTTATTTTCCAGCTTGGCTTCTAAATAATATACATATTTTTATAAAAATATTGACAACTCATTTTAAACTTGTTTATTATGAATCCAAAAAATACATCAATTTATATTCTATAACATTCATTTAACAAAAAGTTAGTATATAAGATTCTAATTAAATAAAAGTAATATATATATATATATATATATAAATTCTTTTGCTAAATGGTACAGTTAAAATATTTCTAAAATACTACAGATATTTTAGATTAAAAAATAATACTATAAAAATTTGTTGATCATCAAATTCTTTCCTGTGACAGGCAGTCCGAATATCTCGACTTCGTTTTTAATGCATTATATTAACGAGAAAGAGATTTTTTCGTCCAGAAAGGATGGTATCAATAAATCAGGTACAATTAATGGGGATTGGCAAATTCAATTAAAAACAAAGGATTTAACTGAAGACCATTTCTGCAACTAACAAAAATACATGCTTTTCAATTACGACTTTGCTTGAATTTCCGATTGATTTCCCTTAAGGGGTATTAAAGAAGGACGAGAACTTCTACAAAACAGTCTAGACGACTCTGATGTGAAGGAAATTACTTGAGTTATTTTTCTCCTTGTAGAATCATTCTCTTGGATTACTTTTGGCAACATGATTTTTAATGAGATAACCAATTAGACTGAAACCTAAGACCCCATAATTTAAAAGAAATTGCCCTTACACTTGTATTTTCTTTTAAACCTAAACATCATGACTTTTTGATAAAAATATATTTTCTTAGTGAAATGAGAACCTTCCTTTTCTTTACAAAATTTACTGAAACGCTTTCATCTCGCACAATAAAAATCTCAAAGTCTCTCTCTCTCACATTTACACTGTTTCTCAACATGTAGTTAATATATATTTTAAGGTATTAAAGACAAAGAGAGATATGATAAATTATCTTCACAAAATATATATTACTTTTCAATCTTTAAATTCGTCAAAATTAATTTTCTGATTTATAACGTTTCATGTTTTGAAAGAAATAAAAAGTGAACTTTAAGCTATATCCTGGCAACTTGTATAAAATTGTATAAAAAAATTAACTCTACTGTATATATATATATATATATATAATATATATAATACTGGGATATATATATATATATATATATATATATATATATATATATATATATATATATATATATATATATATATATATATATAAGCAGGCCAACGCCAACTTGTCTAGTTGTTAGCGTGCCTGATTACGGATAGGAAGGTCCTGGGTTCGAATCAAAGTTCAGGCATGGATATACTATCCTTCTCTCTATCCCGTCTTTGTCCTTTCCTTATGTGTGTGAATAAAGTATGACTGATGCCTACCTCATAAACGGGTCCCTATGGCATGTTTGAGGGAGCAGTGGTGACCCACCCCCTGTGGTGCACCCGGGGCAACGCCTCGGTGGCTAAGAGGTCGCTGTTTCTGGCCGGTTCCTTGAGTATCAGGGAACAATAGATTAATAGATTCTGTTCTCTGTTGCAGTTGTAACACTGTCTATATGTATATATATATATATATATATATATACATACATATATATATATATATATATATATATATATATATATATATATATATATATATATATGTATATATATATATATATATATATATACATACATATATATATATACACACACGAGAGTCACTCTGACATTTTTGAGATACAACTAGGTTTTTAAGTTATACTTACAAAATTTTAGGTGTGTTCATAGTAGTCTCCTCCAGCTTCATTGCACTTTTGTAGACGAATTTTCCACAGATTAAATGCCTCAAGCCATTCATTTCTTGGAATAGATGAAAAAATACATTTATAGCCACATCAATATCTTCTGCTGAATGAACACCACGTAAGTTCTTTTTTATATTAAAGAATAACCAAATGTCACACATAGCTAGATCAGGTGAATACGGCTGATGTTTGATCACTTTAACTTGTTTTTGTTTAAGAAACTCAACTGTTAATCCGGCTGTATGTGAAGATACATTGTCATTGTGAAACATTAGTCCCCTAACATTCAGTTCTTGAAGAATTTCTGGAAGACATTTAGTGGTATACCAGTTTGCTATTACTATCTTCTGTCCTTCCAACTTGTTGGCTTTGACCAATCCCGTACTTCTGAAGAAAACGGCACACATCACTTTTTTCACCATTGTCGGTGTTGGATCATCTTCAAAGAGCCATACTTTTCTTTCTTGAAGTGTTGGAACATCAAAAATCGGTATGTACGTTTCATCACCTGTCACAATTTTAGAAATGATGTGGTGGCCACAATCATTTAGCAATTAAACAATTTCTTTACTGATTCTGACACGCTCCACTTTTTGGTGCTCAGTTAGATTATGGGGAACCCAGCGGCAAACTACTTTTTTCATATGTAATTCTTCATGAATGATTTTGGGTATGCCTGCGGATCCAATATTATAAGTCCCTTCTATATCATTTGATACAGCGATTATCATCCATTAAGACTTTTCTTATGGCAGACACATTATCCAGGATTACTGCCAATGGCGGCCTTCCTGTGTGTTCTTCATCTTGAAGAAAATTGCGACCTCTTCTAAATTCACTAATCCATCTGAATACAGTAGCACGAGCTGGAGACTCATCACCAAATGATAATTGCAACCGTTGAACCCATTCTTCTAGATTTAATCCTGCTTTAAAATCGCAGAAAATCATAGCGTAAAAATGTTCTCGCGTCAACTCCATTTTTTCTTCTGTTTAAAATTTATTATACGCTAAACAAGCTGAAGTAAGTCAGTAAAATATCGTCATCTGTGTTAAAATTCTTTGTATTTTAAAATTCAACGGTTATTTTTATTTTGTAAATTCTCATCTGTGTGTATCTCAAAAATTACAGAGTAACCCTCTTATATATATATATATATATATATATATATATATATATATATATATATATATATATATATATATATATATATATATATATATATAATATAATATATATATATATATATATATCTATATGTATGTATATATGTGTGTATATATATGCATATGTAACTTTAATAAGATAATCTTATGAACTATTTAGGAATCTCTATTCTTTATTTAAACTTTTAAACTTACTATTTCAAATGAATAACCAAGTAGTTAAATATACATTTTTTGAAAAATCAGGGGTTTTTTACACCCGAAAACCAATTGGATTGAGTTCTTCAATTTCAAATAGATTCTGAGCCATTTTGAATATACTAATCAGAGGCGGGAATTGAAACAAGAATTGAAAACCAAAATTTTAGAGCCCTACGCATTCATTTAATCCCAAGACATAAATCAGTCTTACTGTCTCGTAATTGAAAAAATAAATTTTTTATTTAATATTAAAATTTTTATGTAATAGCATAAACTGTCAGTAAACTGCAATAGTGTATAATTATTCGCGTGTATTAAGCAAGAATACCTTTATTTCACGAGAATGTTGAAGAACAAATTTTACATAAAATTAGCCTAGCAATTCATCATCAATTTTAAATTATAATAATATTTAACTACAAAACACTTCATATAATTGCTAATTCAACAATTACTTTAATAACATGAATATAACTGATACCGCTTCAATAAGTGTACTTTTAATGAGTGCGTTAACGGTATTAGAAATGGTCCTTCATTTGTTTTAGGCATGAAATCTTAATTTCCCTGTTTTACTTTGTTTAAATACTTAGGAACGCGATTGTTATAAGCATTCTTGAGATCGAAATGCTTAAAGAAAGAATCTGAAGTGAACGATTTAAGATGCGCTCGAAGATGCAATGAAAGATTTTAAATAAGAGTAGCATTAATTGTTGACAATAGTTGAGAGAATACTTTTGGAAAAATTTTTGGTTAATTGAAGTGTCTGCCGAACATTCTTCCCAATTTAGTTCGCCTAGAGTCCTTAAACTGGACTGAACCGAATTAGAAATGAGCTTGTTAAGAGTTCACCGTTCGTTTTAAGAATAAAAAAAAGATTGGAAAAAAGTCCTCTTGGTAGAGACTGAATGTTTTGGAAGGCTTTGAAAAATGGTTCCGGGAGAAAATTATTAAAATGATGAAAATCTGACAAGTTATCGAAGAGAAAGCAATTATTTGAGTGACGGATAAAGTGACTAATTTAATTCTTACCTTTGTGGCAACGAATGAATCTTTATTCTCTGATGAAGACAAAAAATATTAAACAGTTTCAGATTGAATTTTAGAATGGCGCGAGAGACAAAATAATTGAGAGTCCTAATCACAGAGGGGGGGAATAAGGCTAGGAACATATGCTTCTTTTTTGCTTTTTACAATTTCTTTGCAATTAAATTGTGAAAGAAATTTAAAATGTGATAAAACTTCGTTAACTATGTGAATTTTGTATTTTTACATAATTGTATCCTCCATATAAATTAAAATTTAGGAGCAGCTTTCGTTATGATCCAATTTCATCAATTATTTTCTTTCAATACAAAATTAAAACTAGCTTAAAAAATAATGGAATCATTATTTTAAGAGAAAAAGAAAGTGGTTATAAATTTTTATTTGATTCCCGTTTGATATTAGATTCAGAGAAAAGAACTTCAATATATGTAACTAATTTCTAGAATGCTTGTGAACACCCTTGGGTATACTGTTAGACACACAAATAGAACTTACATAATTTAAATTAATTGTGTTTTGTCCTAATTTTAAACATACACAGTTGAAAGGAAAAGCTAGGATAATTTTACCTGATCCGAAGTTAGAGTCTCTGAACAATGGAATGACAACGCAAAGAGTCATCAAAGATCCGTTGGTTTAAGCTTTAACTGTAATAAATTATTTCAAATAAGGAATGTAAAAGCTGAATGATAATTTATTTCTCAATTACATATATTCTATAAAAAAATATTTATCAGAACTTCTTTTATTTCTATATATTCCTAATTCTCACATGTGATAGAAATATAAATTTGTTTTTTAAAATTTATAATTTTTTTTATTTAATTTCAGAAGCTGCTGAATCAATAAAACAATAAAGAAGATGAGTTAGTAATGATAACTTCTTGTTGTCCATGTTTTAAAAATTAAATTCTATGGCACGACAGCCCATGTGAGCCAAAGCCTACAGTGCCCATCTTTGTTTTCTTGAATGATAGTCACTGGGTTGCGAAGAATATATCCCAATTAAGTGGTCAGCCTAATGCGAAACCCCCGGTGTTTAGTTTCCAACCATGCTTGGCACTCAGTTTATTGAGCCACTGAAGGGATGAAAGGATGAATCAACATAGCACAGCCCGAGGATCGAACCTCGGACCTATGACTTGCTAGCTGGAAATGCTATTACTAAGCCACCGGGCTTTCTAAAAATGCTTAATGATAGTAGAAAACAGAAAGTTTTAAAAAAACAACAATAGAAATACCAGTTATGGGGAAAAAATGCGAATTTACAGAAACTGTAATATAGAAAAATGGATGTAAAGGGTTTGTTATAAATAAAGTAGTGATGTGATAGGTATAAATATAAGTATATCGCAAGAAGTTTCCCAAAATTTTCTCGATTAGCATGAGTGCCTACGAGACACTATACCACATTCGTGTTATATATGGAGGGATTATTTTCGTCAGTGAAACCATACTGGAAGTCGCTGCACGTCTTCTCAATATCGGGCTATATTAGATGGTAAAATATTATTGCGTGACTGTGAATTGCTGTGAGTGTGAATATGCGAGCAAATTAATTTATAGCTAAACTTATGATTAAAGTAGATAACAAATAAAAACGTGAAATTAATAGCTAGTACTTGTATCAGCTTTTATTTCTAGGTATATTTTTTGCGGGTACCTCTGATTCTTATCAGCATTGACTACTTTCCCACTTATCTTGTAAATTTCATATAGAAAAATAAAGTACAACTTATACATGTATGTTATCAAAGAAAAATAAATTTGAAATATTAAATAACATGTTGTTAATAATTATAAATGTATCATAGAAACAATGTTATCAAATAGTATAATATTAGCATTAACAAACAAATAAGAAAATATTATGCATATTTTTTATTTCATTAAATATTCTGATTACTCAAAGCATTCAAGAATTAAATTTGACATTTAATAATTCAGTGTTTTTAAATTAATTTATAAATTTTTAGTTATTAATGAATTATTTACCAGTAAATTGCTGAACTTTTAAAATAATAGCTTTCTTTCTTGATTTGGTTTGAAAGATGATTTAGTACAAAAAAACAATGAAAACTAAATTTTTCCACTTTAAAAAATTGCTTGAAAATCAACTGTACAAAGACAGAAAAATGAAGAAAATGGAAAAAGAATGAGGAAGATAAAAAAAAAAAAAAAAAAAAAAAAGATCTGTGAAGTACAATTTAAAGGGTTACGAAAGTAATGTTTCATTATTCTTCAACGATAGAAATCCCTAGGAAGAGAAATAAAATCTACTCCCAGGCATATGCGCAATCAATCAATTTTGTTTGATTCTTTAAGTACGGTGAAACTCAATAAAAAATCCATTTTTGTTGTAAAAATATTATTTGCAATCAATTCAAAATTAAATACTTCTTTGTATTTGCCTAGAAATATTTCTCGTTTATCGATTCACAGTTGAGAGAGTCAGTTTCAGAGAATTTTTCTTATCTGTTTCTTGCTCCATTTGCCGTCTTTTCATGCATTGTCTAATATCACTTATCAGACAGTCAGTGTGACAATTCTAACTTTAACACTAGCATTAGAATCTATTTTCGTAGTCATTTTATATTTCAAAACTCACATACGATTGTTTTACTTCAGCTCAACTGAAGGGGGGATGTAAGATTAATTAGTTAATTAACATATCCATATAATGTAAAATTGTATTTCTTAAATACTTTGATAAAGATTTTAAAATTATATATTTTAAATACTTTCATTGAATATTTAATTAATAATTAATATTTTTAGTACTTGCTTAAATAAATATAAATAATTAAATATAAACATAATTTAAATTTTTAATAACAATAATAATAAACATTTTTATATATTGCTAGTGATAAACTCTCCTGCTTTCTTTCTCTATCCCAATATAAAAAATATACATTTTTTCTAATATTAAGTGTCAGTAATTCTAAGATCTAATCTTGATCGTAATGAGTTTTTATATCAAGATTTCTTAAAAATAAAAGATAATGGAAGATATTGTAGCATGTTAATCTAAAACTGTTTCAATAGTACAATATTGCTCTTCTACATAGAAATTTTATCAGAAGTTAGTCAACAATATGAGAAAAATTTATCAGGATTGCTTAAAAGACTTTATTCGATTATTGAATCTGAATTTCTATAATAAGATTTTATAGGGAAATAAAGCACATTAGGCCTAATAAACTATGTCTTGTGTTTTATATACTTAATGATTGCTCTGATCTCCATATATTCCGATTATCTGAAATCACGAACATTCATGATGCTTGTAATTTAAACTTCATATTCAAATTATGAGCAGAGCCGTACTCAATGGAAGTAAAATTTGAAAGTAGTTAAAAATATCATTGAAATATTCGATAGTTAATTAACTTTTTTTATCAAAATAGGTTGAAGAGAGATTTCAGAAAATCCAAGTACGTTCTGAATTCCCATTGACAGTTAAAGTGAATTGACCTTTGATCCCAACCTAATATATAAATGATAATCTAATTATAAATGGTCTAAGAATGTAATCGGATTTTTTTTTTCATAAAAAAAACAAAGACTGATTAGTTAAAAAATTTTCAATAGTAATTACAGTACCTTTCCAAAAATTTTAGAAAAAAAAATCCAAAGTCAATTTATCCCTAACATATTTCAAAAGATTGAATGCTTAGCTGATTAGATAGTGTCTTAAACATAAATACATCTTCAGTCAACTTCTATTTGATATCACGTGGTGGACGACAGATGGCCAATGTAAGACATTTTACTGTCCACTGCATATTACCTTCCGGGAAGACTTTTCAAGGATAGTGGGTCGAATTCACGTGTCGCAAGAGAAGAAACCCGGGAAACTCTCAAGCACCAACCACGATAGCTATGTATTCTTAGGTCAAAAACACAACATACGTTTCCAATAGGGATTGTAATCGAACACGTGACCTCAAGTTTCGAAGAGCGATGAGCTAGAACTTGACCATGGTTCTCCCAATCAACTTCTATAGCTGAGTTTACAAATTAGCAACCAAGAGTTCTTAAAAAGTGTGTGTTAGAATAAAAATATGAAAAAATTTGGAAATTCTGATCTGCTAAGTAATTCCTTTGAATAATGAAAATCTAATAACGTTAATACATTAGTGTTTCTTTCAAAAATTTTGGTAACTTAATTGCATAATTAATAAATATTTATAACAAGTTAATTATATATAATGAATATTTCTAGAATAATATATTAAAAAATAATAATATTCAACATTTTAAACGATTTGCATAAGATTGTATATAAATATTCATTTTCTATTTTACGTATTAACAAGTTCAATTCTGGTAGTATCTTAATGACAAATAAAGTTTAACACGGTAAAATTCAATCTAATACAATCAGAGTGTAATAATACTTTTGATCCCATTTAATGCTATTAATTAATCTGGTGCTATTTTATTCTTTTATAAATTGCAAATTGAAATTATTTTTATGTTGTATTATAAGATTCAAAAAATAAACTATAAAATAATTGAAAACATACTCCCGTGATTGTCTTAAGTAAAGATAAGTTAATATTTTTGTGTATGAAAGCCAAAATAATTTATTATTAGGATAATCGAATAAAAATGAGTATGATTTAATTTTAAAAATTATATTTTTAATTAGTTTACTGAAGGTTAATAAACAAACACACTCCACAATAATAGATCAGACATTAGAGAAATTGCATAATACCCGAAATAACATAGGATTCTATGCATATCTAATGTTCACACGTGACTTTCCAAAGTTTAAATACAATGTGTGAAGCAGAAACTTCACAGTTCTGTGAGAAACTGCGAAAATATGTGAAATGAAAATGAAATTAATTACTTTGGAAGATAAATTATAGTTGGTTGTTATACATTAGAGTCAAGTCTATTCCTGCAATAATGATAGAATTGTCCCATTTAAGATCAGCTGTCGGGAATGCCATAAAAAAGTGAAAGACAGTGAAAGTTAAGATACAAAATATACAAACTTTGATCACACTCGTAAACTGATAACAGGATCAGTATGTCCAAAAGTGGGTAATCAACAGGAAACTTCAGAAATTTCTTCGCCTTATCCACAATGAGTGTCAATAAGAGGTCGAGTAGAGGTAGCGGTAATGTCCATTACCTTGTGAAAAGATCTACACATCTTCAATATCCTTTCTTATGTAGCCACATAAAAACCAAGTATCATTTCATCCAACAAAGATGGCAATCTTTCTATTATGCAATGTCGCAACTAAACTGTATAAGAAATAATTTTATGACACATAGCCACTCTATATGAATTTCCAATCAGGTAATTCTAAACTGGTTATGCCAAATGACAGGTGAAATTCTTATTAGAGTACATTGTTTTAACTGGCAAATTTCGATGTGTTTGTTCGAGGGTATTTTTCATTGAAAGCTAGGAAATTTTCATGTTATTTCTGCTAAATTGAACACTGATGTTAACGGGAACATTTTGAACCGATGAGTTCTTTCTGTGCTCGGGAACTTCTAAGGAATCGATGAGTGCTTTTTCTAAAACAACAATATCATTTCATATTGAAGCCTCTGTCAAGCTCTTGAATCCATGAATGGAAGTACATTTCTCTCATCAAACTCAATGTTTCATCCTAAACCCCAAAGAACGTTTGTGGGATAAGTTAAAATGATTATTACGGGCCTGGGAACCATGTAAGAAATCTGCAGCTATACTTTGTGGCATTCTTGCAGCACTAATACTCAAAGTGGTTTATCTAACTGTTATATAAGTATGCCCAGAAGGTTGTTAAGGCAATTGCTGCATGTGTAGTATTATTCTCTTTTATTATATCATATATTCTTTCATTCATACAGTCACATCTAACTGTCTGGTTCATTATAGTCAGGTAGAAAATATAAAGCACATTTAAGAGCACATAATTTATCAAGCATGGTTACGTAAATGTCAAAATACTTGTACAAAATTCGAGTTCTCTTGTACGAGTTCAATCTCAATCATTAATATAAAATGGAGCATGAGTATCCACCATACCTTTCTGCATACACGTAATCAACATAAGTGTTTTGGATTTTTCCATATTTCCTCGATTGCAACATATGAAAATGGCCTACTAGCCATGAAAAGTCCTCATAGAAAGTAGTCATAAGAGATGAATGCTTACAACAGTTTTCATTTATTAAGTAGTCTGAGTGAAATCCTTAATACTAGTATACAAATTTGAAAAAAATGGAAAAATCTTAAACCGAAACTACTTAAATAGGATTCGAGAAATAGTAATTAACCTTAAATACAAGTAAGCAATTCAGAAATATTCAGTTATAAATATTTTATTATCAGAAAATTTATAAAACACGCAAATGAGTATTTAAACACGAGTAAAATTCCGAAAATCAACGTATAATATGCGTGTAAGAAAAAATGGACAGTTAAAAAATTTTGTAGAAGACATTTCTTCCTATTATTTCTACTCGTTTTCATAGATAAAAGTAGATCTTGGCTAAGTTATAGGTATTTTAATTCTATGTGCCTTCGATAATAGATTTCAGCTCAATTAATGAAATAAAATATCTCCCATTAGTCTAAACTTTTCTTGCTAAGTCACTCTATAAGTTTTTGATAAAGTTAAGATCTGGTGACATTAGTGGCCATTTCAATATTGTTGACTTAAAACCAATTTTTTATACTGTTTCTCTAACAGGTGTACATACTTTTTTGCAGATACTTACATTTTTCTCTTGCAATAAATTTAGCATTTAGTGAAAGAAAACTTGTTGTCACTCTTTATTACGCTTGGGAAATTCTTTTTACATGAAATGTTTAAAAAATTCAGGAGCATCTTAAATTTAAATCAGCAGCATCAAGTCAATCATATGAGTCTCTTTGTGCTATTAAGTATTCAAAAATCAACATATATGCAAATGAATTCATGTTTCATGTGAATCAAACAACTAAAACAGTTCTGTCGGTAAAAATATATAGTTATAAAACGGGTATTAACTATTAAAGTAACAATTTTTACATTAAAAAAATTTTTTCACCGGAAATATAAAATATTTATAATTAATTATGTATTTTAAATGGCGCTTAATTGTATTTTATTTACAGTAACGGTTTTTGTAAACCTCGAATCAGCTTTTATTTGATGGGATATATTCTAAATTATATTCAAAATCGAATTTGCTGTTTCACAATAATCGAAATAAAAGTGAATTTTTTTTTATATTTTTCTGATTTATCACATAAATTATTAACTCTTTTGGTGCTTTTTCAAATGCGGGTCTTACATTTTCTTAAAATACACGAATTTTTCAATTTCAGAAGCATTTTTTTTATAGTTATCTTAAAAAGTTTTTTTTTTTCTACTTTGATGAAATTAAAATCCTTTCAATATGGATAATGACATGAATTCAAATTTTAAATGTCAATTTCTTCATATATCTGATCACGTGCTTTAACTTTTGTTAAGTGAAAAATAATGTTTAATAACATTATAATTCCAAATTAAATCAAGTTTTCTTGAATTTTTTTGAGATCAGATTTTAAATATTTTCCAAAACATCAATGCATTTATGTGTGTAAATATGCATTTTGTGCATGTAGATTTGTATACTAATGCTATTCACCTAAATATTCTCTCTATATATATATTCAAAGAAAAATAGTAGGGAAATATCTCTTTATATAGCTATAAAAAGAAGTATGCCAGGAAATAATTAGGTTCCTTATTTGGCAACAAATTCTATTCGACTCTTAAGCATTTTTTTTTATTTCCATTCTTTTCCCTTACTTTTGCTTTTAATACCCAATTACTAGATCCCACGCACAACGCACTTAACTTTATTCCTTCTTATCACTGAAATGTTACTTGGAATTTTCTGTAATAAGTGCACAAAACTTTTTCTAGTATTTTAAAATAAATATTTTTTGGTTGAATAAATAAAAATTCAGCTGTGCATTCATTTTCTTAAAAATATCTTAACTACTCATGTTAACACTTTTATTTCAGTCTTATTTCATGCTATTCCTCAATTATATTATTCTTCTTACAATATGCACAAATAGTGCAAGAAGAAAAGCATAGAATAATAGCATAAATATGACGATGTGTTTTAATAACAAATAATCATTTGAAAACAATTTAACATTCGTTCCTTCTTTAAATTTAAGAGCAAAGTTAAAACTATCAAAGAAAGATTTCGCTTCATCCCAGGAAGTGGATTCAAAATGGAAATCTTAAGGACTAGTATCTAAGTAATCATAAATAGTATTCAAACTAGATTCTTCCTTGTTGTACAACCAATGCTCACTTAATTTGGCTATTTAAGTTACCACCATCAAATTCATAAGTAATCTTTCAAATTCATTTCTTAGTGGAACTAAACATTTTAGAATCTTAGATAAGTATTATTAAATATTAATAGCAAATATCCTAAAGTTAAGAACTAGATCTATTTCATAAAATTGTTAATTTTTATAATTTTCCAGATGATGTATGAAGGATTATTTATTACATTCATTGTTTAAAAATGAATCATTTACTAAATATAAACTTTAATTTCTTATTAGTGAATTCAGCAAATTTAATTGGCTGAATATTTTAATGTAGACATTCAATATCAAAAGAATTTGTAAAAAAAAAAATGTTCCCTAATAAAATTTACTTATTTCACTTAACTTCTCATCAAATACCGAAATATATTCTTCTTTAATATTGTATAATTTCGTTACAAAAATATTCAGCCATAAATTACTTCCGACACGTAACTTAATTACATATTACAAAATCCTTTTAGTGGGGATTAAAAAGAGTTGTTTTTTAGCTACATATTAAAGGATATTGTGAATTAAAGATCCCTGACTTAATATTATACTCAGGGGAAATGAGATATCCAAAAATAATTACATTTTTGTGGAAAACATGATAAAAGTAGTGAAATTCTTTTTAGAGTGGAAAATAAACTGATTTCAAACACTATAACCTAAAATTATAATATTACTTAAAGTACACATTTAGTCAAGAATAATTTTAAAATTTTATTACATAACACTTTTAAACTATACTATTTTAGATACTTTATTATAACAAATCATTTTCCAAATGTTGTTCATCCATTTCTGCTGTTATCAAAATAAGAAGAGATTTTGAGTTAAAGGTTGAAGTGTAAACTGAAAGGCCCAGTATATTCTATCATTATAATGACGTAAAATTAAAGAATTTTAAGGTCGGAAAGATTTTCAATAACACTAAATTTAAGAATCTCATCGATTAAGTCAAAGGATTCGAATTAATCACATTTTAAAATAGTTGTTCTATTTGTAACAAGTTCCCCAGTAAAATATTTTTAAAAACATTCTCAGCACACCGTGCTATATACGCTCTCCAATTTATGGAAACATATACATAAGAAACCATAAACTATGCTTTTCTAACAGGAATAATTTCGTTCTCTACTGCTTGTTATTGCACCATCATACTTCCTTATACCTAGCCTAAAGCTGGGCTCTACCAATAAGGTGGAAACACGACCGGATGGAAATCGATATAATTTAGGAGCAGGAAGTGTAAGACCCCCCAATACTTGACTTGCTTCTTCCGGTCTGTATCGCTTCAAATGAAGAACAATATACCCACGTACCCCACCCAACTTTAGCGAACACTACGGTTCTTCGGTTATATCAAGTTTCGAACTCACTATCTTCCGATATTGAGAACGATACCCTAACCAGCTTGTCCTACACGGCCTTTTCTTCTCTAATGAAAATACATGATGAATTTGTCATAGGTTGTACTTTTCTCATTCATAAATTCCTTATATATACGTATATGTATACATAAATATACACGTTTATGTATAAAAATATAAATAGGTATACATATATATAAATATATATACATATATATATATATATATATATATATATATATATATATATATATATATATATATATATATATATATATATATATATATATATATATACATATATATATATATATATATATATATATATATATATATATATATATATATATATATATATATATATATATATATATATATATATATATATATATATATATATATATATAAACCACTGTGTTTGTTTATTTATATTTACTTATTTAATGTTTTATAAATGTTATTATCGTAACTTTTTATTTGATAGTAAACAAAATTTCTAATATCTGAATTTTTTTTTACGTAATAATATTATAAGTGGTTATTTCAAGAGATAATAGTATTAATGCATGGAATTTTTATTTATTTTATTGGAGGTTAATTTCTTTGCTATAATGATAAATGCCTTCCCAAATTAGAAAAATATTATTAATCACAAATTAACTAACAAGTAATAATTGAGGCATCTTTCGGGCTTTTTTATAAGTTCTTTTTTAACTTATCCTATTTCAAGCACACGTATACAATATTTTTCAAAATTTAGATAACAGAGTAAAATTTTAATTCACTGTAGGTCGTCTGAATTTTGGATGCGTAGTAAAAGTATGCAAAATATATATTTTACTTAATAGTCAGTGGCAATTTCTGATCGAAAATGAGCAAAAGGCAATCGTATGAAGAACTAAAATCGGGCGAAATAACACGAATTGCCGTTAAGTTTCGATAAAAAAGTGTTTAAAACTTCAACATGATTTGCTTTCTATATAAGCCTGTCACCTTGGCTCTTGGAAAATAAATGGTAAATCCAAAGTGCAATGGCTTCAATTGGATACATTAAATTAGAACAATCAATTACATACAATTCTCGATTCCTTGGATATAAGCTTTCAGTATATGTACGAGGAATGTACATAGGAATGTAAAAACAATTCCTAGCCAATCAAAAAACTGTCCGAAGATCTGTGTCAATAAAGAAAGAAATAAGGAGCATTTTGTGTTTGACAATTTAAATTAGATAAAATCTTACAACTGTGAGTATATATTATATGTATTTTACACATCATGTAACAATTGAATAATCTGTAGAAATATTAGAAAAATAAAAATCAATTAGGAAACGAATAATTGTCTTCATATTCAGGAAGTATTGTTCTCAAAAATGGCTAAAATATTTATTTATCTATATATAAATAATGTATTAAAATTTCAACAAGAGGTCAGGACATATGTTTTATAAGAAATTGAAGAAAACAAAAGCAACATCTCAACCACTGAGAAAGAGTTGATTCATAAAAAACAGTGTTTATAAGAGCAATTATTTTAAGACATATTCTTCACAACATAAAAATTAAAGCGCATTCTAATGGTAAAATGTTTACTAAAATGTTGTTTGAAATCTTGGAGGAACTATTTAATTTCACGAATGGGTAGGCTCGTAATTAAAAGTTTCGGTAAAACATTTGAGCATTCACCGCATTCTACTTTTGAGAAAACGTTTCATACATAATGCTGAAAGGGAGAAAATTAGAAAACTCCCATGTACCCACACCATTAAACATGTATACAAAACACAGAAAAGCGATAAGTATCTCCAGCTCTCAAAAATGTGATTCAACTTAATGACTGCGATCCAATTGTGTGACTGAGATCGAGCTTTTATTTATTTATTATTATACCTTTTATTTATTCAATTATTGAGAATTCTTTTATTATTGAGTTTTTGATGAAATAACTAAAAAAGGAAGTTTCAATTACAACTGGATTTATAATTGCAAATTAATGATCCAGAAAACAAACTAAACTTGCAGTTCTTGGAATAATTTTAGAGATTTTAATCACATTGCTTATAAAAACACGTGTATGCTATGGATTCATAAATATATGTATGCTTTTGGTGGACGATAAAGTCGCGCACCAGGAATAATTTTTAAGCTATTTATTGTAAGCACACTCCTTCAATTGAAAATGTGTTTGAATTGTGTGAATTTTTATGTATCCCGACTTCTGAATTTAAAAAATACAAATGGATAAAACTTTAAAAAAAACAGTAATTTAATTGTTACAGTAATATTTAGTCATCTTTTATTGATCTATAGCCATGTAATATAAAAAAAATTAATATTTTCGTTTGTAAAATACACAAAACTAAAAAACGCAATTTGTTCAGAAACAATTTTCATAAATTTGATAAAAAATTATGATGACCTGACAAAAAAAGCAATAACTTTTAAAATTGTGAAACAAAACAGTCAGAAATTTTTACATATTTTCCAATTTTTTATGCTCTTAATACAGTGTATTATTTTTTCAACACACAATATTATCAAAATTACCAGCATTTATAGTACGTTAACTTTTTTGCATTGATTGTTTGGTAAAACAACATACACAAATATTCATTGATTCTATTAAGTCACAGAAAATCTTTAACACTTTTCTTCAATTTAAACTAAGTGAACATTTATTTAAATTTGCTGTATAGAAATTTGGCTTCACTAAAGCTGGGTCAAAAATTTATGGTTATAAAGTATAGTTAAGGAAAACATTCCAAATATTATTCAATGAATAGTTAACTGAATGTTTATTTAACAATAGAGCACTAACTTCAACCATTAAATTCTAAACAGAAAATGAAATCACCCTCATATACATTATATAATCATTAACACATTTTCGAAACTATTCGTAATTTTTATTAAAAATATTAACAAAATTGAAATTTATCATATCAATATATATCATGGGAATTTTTTGGATATGATTCTATTTATAAGCAAATTAATAAAGATAAGTTTTTAACATGTATCTTTACATACATCTAAAATACAGATGTAATAATGTGTGCTTTATTTCTTGGCGCAGATTCAATGGAAGATTATTTGCTCTTTAACTTTTAAATAAATATTCAAATTAATTGTTTTATTTCCAAATATATTCATAGAAAATTTTACCTGCAATAGCATAGTCATCTTTAACGATAACAAAGATAATTTTTGAAAATTAGAAGCTATCTAAAAATGAGATTTCCTGGATCTTACAAAGAAGGTATAAAATCATTAAATATAAATAGAGCACATAACATAGTTATAAAATATAAAATAAGTTATCACAAAAAAATCTATTTTGCATTTCTTATAAAAGAGCTTTCTTTTTTTTCTTTTCAAACCTAAAATTAATCTCAATTTGTTTAATTTAAAGCATATATCTATGACTAAGAATGGTTTATCTTTACTTTCAATAAAATTGGATACTATTAATTTGTCGTTAATGATAATGGATGACAAAATAATGATTACTGATAACGCCGAAGTAGTGTCATCTCTTTTACTTCTTTCCTTAGTAAAAGAAAGCATACTTTATTAGTGACCTAAGGTTGAAACAGATCAGAGAGGAGAAATGAAAGGAATGTGGCGAAATCTTAGGAAGAATGAAATATGCTCTCGTATACCAAGTTAATGAAATCATTATCTTTATACAATTTAAAAAAATTAGCTCCTAATTTTTCAATTTTGAAATTCTCCATGTTTGGTTCAGATGATTGAATTTACTCTGATTTTAGTGGTATCAAATGGATTTACAATTGAACCACAATACTTTAAAAAGTGTATATATATATATATATATATATATATATATATATATATATATATATATATGTATGTATGTATGTATGTAACTTGTAATTTGAATTATTTAAATATTATTACGCTTTGCTATGTTACATTTATCAGATATTGTTTGTTAAAAAAGTTTTTTTTTAACTTTTAATTATATGCATATATTATATATATATATATATATATATATATATATATATATATATATATAATGAAGGAAATTATAAATTTTGAGAACAGAAATAAAAAAAATATGTTATTTTTTTTCATTTTTGTTTCTCTAATGTTAGATTTGTAAGTAACTATAAAACGTTTTCAGCATTAGTAATTTTCAGCATTTTATTTCATTCTCGCATTATTTAACAAGCCTCGAATCTTAAGATATTCTTTTATGTTTCAAAATTCGTTATCATATTATCTTATTTAAATTTATATAAATTAAATTCGCTAAGAATTGTAAAAAGACAAATAACAAGAAATGTAGTTTATTGAGAATATATATACATATAAGGAAAATAACAAATAATTAATTTTCAAGAAATTTGAAATCATAGATTCTGTCAAATCAGCGTTAGAAATAATTAACTCTGGTGCTTACTTGTGTGGACATTGAGTCAAAAAGAAGTTGGGTGATGAGTATACCAAAACAGCTGTCTGTAATTTAAACTCGGTGTTAAAGTTCCAACTGTAGTGAGAGGCGTATGATTGTAATCTAGTATGACACTCGGAAGTAGTTGAATAGAAACTTTTTATGGGTGAGAGGTCTTAATAGGCTGCTGTGGCCATAGAAACAGAGGAGCATTTTCTGCGCCTCAATGATGGCCCGTACAATAGCAAAAATTTTCAGTCATAGATTATCCTGTTGAAACGACACGCTTCAATGGAATAAAGATTACTGTTATGGCATAAGCACAACAGGAATGTAACTTCTCCTGTTTAAAGTGTCCTCAAATATTCTAAGTAGTGACCAAAATGTATATCCATTGAAACCCCAGACCATACTTTTTCTGATGAGTCAGTATGACTCAAGTGAACTAAACAGGCAATGGGTTCCACGATGCCACCACAGATTGACTATTATAATACTGTACACAAAACCAGAGCTCATATGAAAGTGCAACTTCATAACATTTCTGCTTATAATTTCGACGTTAAACGCATCAACGAAGGCACTTCTGTCTGATGTAACATCAAGGGTAACAGAAGCCATGGTTATTGAGATAATAGTCCTTACGGCTGCAAGTGTCATTGCATATTCGTGCAATCATTTCTTACTTCGTATTCATTGATTCACGGTACATGACGTGGTAGGGCGATTCAGTAAAACCATATGGAAAATTTGTTTCGCTTCTCAGCTGTTAGTAATAATATGTCGCTGAGATCCAGTGTGGGGTGTTGTATGATCGTTCTGAACCCATAACTTCCATATTCTGCTAACATTCATGGGATTTTGAATCGCAATACTGCGTTACGATTAATCACATTTCTACAACTCAACCACTACAAAAGTCAAAATCTTGCTGGTAAGTATTTCTCTTTCTTTCACACAAGGCATCACTACAACTTTTCCCATGAGAACAATTTGTCAAATGCAATCTGGTAATGAAGAATCTACTATACAGTTTGATCAATTAAATATATTGTAAATATCGCTGTCTACTTATTTGCATAAATATGGGACAAAGTTAACCATTGCATATCACAGCATCTTCTTGTGTAAATTTCACCTATGTAGCGTGTCGCCTTCTTGTAGTATCATTTTTAATGGCCAGTAAATTCTTAACTCACTGGGTATAAATTTCATTAAAGTTTGCCTAACTATTTTTATATGACTTTTTTCTTAGGATCTATGAAGTAGATCAATTTAAAACGCCAATGCATATAGAAAAGACGGATATGGGATGCTTGATCAATAATATTTTAAGCGTAATTTTGATTTATAATTATTGGCTGTAAAGTAACAATTTTTAAATTAATATTTGATGATTAATTTATTTGTGGATTTTATTTTTATTTATCTTCTATTGCATTTTTTATCAAAATTCATTTAACCAATTTTTTTTATTTCAAGGTATATATATATAAGAAATCTTTTTAATAGATAATTTGCACTGTTATACTCATAACCTACTTAAAAACTTTCAAATATACAAATTTCATTTATTATTTTTGAGTTTCGCTCTTTCTTTTAAGTTAACAAACTTCAGAACGAGTAAAAAAGAAAAGCATTTTGCAATCTAATTTCTTTCGCAAAAATGAAAAGGTCGCTACATGTTGACTAAATTTCATTAAAGTCAAACTTTCTTGCACAAGAAAAACTGAACTGAAATGCAAAATGACATAAATAAATTTTTTATATAAAGTTTGATTAAAAAAGTTTTATTTTGTAAAAAAAATTAATTACAACATGAAGGATATATGTGTTTACATTTTTCCAAAAAGTTTCAAATAAAAACAAAACTGCAGCGCAAAATCTGCAAATATTTGAAGGATAATATCACATAAATAAATAAGAAGCTTAGGATCACTTTTTATGTCCTCCATTGATTCAACGTTACTTTTTAAATATTGTGTTTATATTTCAATTTATTATTTTTTATTCGTATTTATTTCCATTTAAGCTGATGTTAAGCATTAAAAAATATTAAACATTGGTTGTTAGATATTTTAATACTTTAGAATTCAAAGTGGGAAATATAGAGTAATTTACTATGATTGTATAATAAAATTTATTATTCAGCTGCTTTAGCAGAATTGAAAATTTTAAATTTTCTCTGCGGAAAAATTATAAATTCTGAAATAGATAAAATGGAAGAAATTACGACCGATTCAGCAATGATTTAAGAAAAAAGGAATTCAAAACTCATTTGCTCAATATATTTTAATCAAGCTAAGATATTAAAAAATTCCCCTATAAAAATTAAAATACAACACTATTTAAGTTACATTCTTCCAGTGTTAATGAAATAAAATTTATTACTCCGATCTGGGTATTATCGAAGTGGTATTCATTTTATAATGACTTAAGTGAACAAGGCTGATTTTTCTGAAAAATGCTTGACATATAAAAAGAAATAAAAAACTTAATTATAATTTCAAACATTTAATCTTTGATTTGGATCTATGTTTTTACGAATAAAATAATTGAAAAAGTCCAAACATTTCATTTTTCCATCAGTATCAGTGTTATTAATATTTTATCAATGTACTTATCAATATCCAATTTTGGTTACATTAGGCCTTGCCTGAATTTAGATACGTAATGTCTTGTTTTATTACTTCACCAAATGTTTTAAACAACCAAAGTCGAGATTGTATGGTCATCGTTTTTAGACTTCTTATTTAAATTTCTGTGGTAGTTTTCTGTTATTTTTTTCCATTTTTCATTGTTTTTTACTCTCTTTGGTGATTTAATTCGGTTTTAGCTTTATCAGGAAAAGAATAACATTTTATTCGAAGAAAAAAAAGGACACTTTTACAATAAACATCTATACATTTTAAAATTTTTGCTTAAATAAAGCACTTAGTTTACCTTACTAAGTGCTTTATTTAATCAAATGTTTATTTGGAAGTTTAAGTTTGCATACTTAACATTTAAAAAATAGTTATCTAATACATGAAAGAACTCATCAAACGACTTATTTTTCTTCCAAATTATGAAAACAACATCCCTACCCAACGAATTCGGTGTTGACACTCTTTACCACTTATTTGTCAGCTACTCAATATCTTTATTCCCTTTTCAAACTCAATGTGAATTACTGTGATTCTAAAATCACCTATCAAACACTTATGTATGAAAAAATTCTATATTTATAATTGTAAATTATGTATAATTAAAAAAAATAATTTAAACTTGAATTTTTTTTTACTTCACTACAAAAATAATTACATCTGAAAATGCATTGAGGATAATAGTGTATTTGAATAAAACATTTTAAAATTTACGTTTTAGTGAACAAAAATGTTTCCATTATTAATACTGATTCTGATTTCAAAATCTTATGTGAGAAATTATTTTTTCTTATTTTAAATACATTTTGAAAGTCTGTTTCCTGTAATTTAAGCGATAAGAATCTATATTTATTCTTTTGTAACTTATTTTTTCGGATTTTATTCCCTTTTGAAGTTCATCATCGTTAATGAGACTGCTTTGATTTGTGAAGCGAGAAAGTAGGGCATGAATTGTTAATTAAATAAAGGAGACTACAATAGATTTTTTTATGCACTTCTTTCAGTAATAACTTTCATATTATTTTTTTTAAGTTGTGAACTCATTGCAACTTGATAAATGAAATTAAAATAAATCGATGAAGTCGAGTATCATCGATACTCGATTGCCATATAGAGGACGAAAAATTTATCTTAGTTTCTTCTTGAGCGAGGATTGAAACTTCTCAAAGGGAAAAAACTGGAATCCTTATGGATGATAATTGTTCTCATTATCTTGCAAATTCTTTGAAGTGGTAATGAGAAAAGGATAATTGTTTTTCTTCTAAAAGCTGAAATTGATTTTTTTTTTAATTTTTTATAGTCAGTGATTATTGAATACGTTTAAAAAAATACTTATTTCAGTAATACAGAAATAACTATTACAGATAGAACTAGTTTGGTAAATATTATTTTGTTTAATATTACATAGGAATTCTTAATATAGATTTAAATATATTATAAATGTCTGTATACGTGAAACTTAAATTTTTGGTGAAAGCCTTTGTCTTTATTTTACTCTATCAACTGAAGAAAATTTATATCTCTGTAAAAAAATCTTATTAGATTATAGATTTTTATAGAGGTATACATTTTCCTTAATTTCATGAAAATGTATACCATAAAAAAGATTTATTAATTTTAATCAATGAGCTATTAAAATGGGAAAAGCTACATTTTATGAATAAATGAATACTATGCGCTTCATATTTTTTAGAAATATTAATTTCCTAATTTTCATTTCAAACAGTTTTTCAGATTAAAAAAAATTGCTTAAACATGTTTACAAAATTAGCATCGTCATTTTTCTAAAACAATTCACCAGCTTTACACATCGTGGGTGAAAGAATAACTTTCATATATAGCACAAAAAATTTATAATTGTATGTGATACTTTCATTCGAAGTGGAATAGAATATTTTTAATTTAAATATAACATTTTTAATTTCAATTTTTATAACTCATCTTTTTTGTACTTTTTTGATTTTAAATAAGACAAATAATCAAGAAAATCAATTTTTTTCAAAGAAAAGTGTTATCTACTAGATCATTTATTGCTAGAAAAGTATAAGTAATAATATTTTAAAATATTTAAAGATTCTTTAGATTATTAAATATTTAAACTGCTAAACTAATTACAAAGTAATAAAGTATGCGAGATCAGTAATAAAAAATAAAATACTCTCTAAAGGTAAGATATTTTTCATTTGATTTTTTTCATAATTTACGAAGTGATAATATTTGTATTAATTATTATTACTAAAATTAGAGATGAATTTTAATCTTTTACCAGAAATTGCTCAATTTCTTTAAGATTTCACTGCATAATAATTTTTATGTTGTAAGATTATGAACTGGATATGTGTATACGTATAATAAATTATCTATAAAAGGCCAGGAAATAAATTATCTATAAAAGGCCAGTGTGAAGAGCAGAAAAAGGGCTTCTATTGATTTCACACAAAAGCTGTTAAGAATCTTACTCATTTTTTTCCACTTAAAACTGCTTATCTGTAGAATAAAAACCATAAATCTCAGAGTAGCAAAAGATATCAATGTGGAGATTTCTTTCTCTCTCAGTCAGGGAAAAATAAAACATGCAAAGTATATTTCACTTTAAATAGTTTGTCTAGAACTAATCCTCAGTGGAACACCTTCAAACCAAGCGTTGACAAAAGACAAATTTCTTGTATCGGTCCCAGAAGCTTTTGGTTCTGAATTACTTTTAAGGAAGTTCGAAAACTAGAGTTTGAATTCATTTGGGTGCATGCTTGCCACTCTTAATCCTTTATTTCAACAGAATACTTGGTACATAAATACATTACTTCAATATTTATTTGCAGAGAGTTTGCTGTTTAAGTTGCACAAATAAAAAAACATACCGTGGAGTAGAAAAGGGCTCTAACATCTAAGGGAAACTACAAGTAAAAAGTGTTAAAT